>CM065673.1:10296033-10911033 GCA_033220385.1 Triplophysa yarkandensis
ACCGACGTCATGGAGGTTTTAAGAGACAGAGGACACCGAACTGAGCCTCAATGAAGTATTTCTATAAGTTGTACGCATAGTTTTTATATTATATAAATTATTATATACATGAAGCATTTCTATAAGTTGTACGCATAGTTTTTATATTATATAAATTATTATATACATGAAGTATTTCTATAAGTTGTACGCATAGTTTTTATATTATATAAATTATTATATACATGAAGTATTTCTATAAGTTGTACGCATAGTTTTTATATTATATACATTATTATATACATGAAGTATTTCTATAAGTTGTACGCATAGTTTTTATATTATATACATTATTATATACATGAAGCATTTCTATAAGTTGTACGCATAGTTTTTATATTATATAAATTATTATATACATGAAGTATTTCTATAAGTTGTACGCATAGTTTTTATATTATATACATTATTATATAAATTATTATATACATGAAGCATTTCTATAAGTTGTACGCATAGTTTTTATATTATATAAATTATTATATACATGAAGTATTTCTATAAGTTGTACGCATAGTTTTTATATTATATACATTATTATATAAATTATTATATACATGAAGCATTTCTATAAGTTGTACGCATAGTTTTTATATTATATAAATTATTATATACATGAAGTATTTCTATAAGTTGTACGCATAGTTTTTATATTATATACATTATTATATACATGAAGTATTTCTATAAGTTGTACGCATAGTTTTTATATTATATACATTATTATATACATGAAGTATTTCTATAAGTTGTACGCATAGTTTTTATATTATATACATTATTATATACATGAAGTATTTCTATAAGTTGTATGCATAGTTTTTATATTATATACATTATTATATACATGAAGTATTTCTATAAGTTGTATGAGTTGTTTTTATATTCTCTCTCTCTCTCTCTCTCTCTCTCTCTCTCTCTCTCTCTCTCTCTCTCTCTCTCTCTCTCTATATATATATATATATGTATATGTATATGTATATGTGTGTGTGTATAATTTAGATAATTTATATAATATAAAAACATAAACAACTTATAAAAATACTTCATGTATATAATAATTTATATAATATAAAAACACGTACCACTTATAGAAATACTTCATGTATATAATAATTTATATAATATAAAAACAAGTACAACTTATAGAAATACTTCATGTTTATAATAATTTATATAATATAAAAACACGTACCACTTATAGAAATACTTCATGTATATAATAATTTATATAATATAAAAACAAGTACAACTTATAGAAATACTTCATGTATATAATAATTTATATAAAATAAAAAATATGCGTACAACTTATAGAAATACTTCATGTATATAATAATTTATAGACTACAAAAACAATGTGTTCATCTTATAGAAATACTTCATGTATATAATAATTTATATAATATAAAAACTATGCATACAACTTATAGAAATACCTCATGTATATTATAATGTATATAATATAAAAACTATGCGTACAACTTATAGAAATACTTAATGTAAACAATAATTTATAGAATATAAAAACTATGTATTCAACTTATAGAAATACTTAATGTATATAATAATTTATATAATATAAATCAATGCATACAACTTATAGAAATACTTGATGTATATAATAATTTAACTAATACAAATATAATTAGATTAGATTAGATTAGATTCAACTTTATTGTCACTGCACATGTAAGATACAAGGCAATGCAGTAAGCATCTAACCAGAAGTGCAATAAGCAGTGCTGAATATATGTGCAATATGTACAATAATTATACAGAATAGATAAGTATGGACATTATTTACAGATTTAAAATACTAAGCATGATATGAAGATTGGTGTACTATGAACATACTATACAGATGGATTATGTAAAAGTGATAGATCTATGTATATGTATAGACTGTGGATATATGAACATAATTTATAGTGTTGAACATAATTTACACTTTTAATAATATAAATAAAGTTAGTATTAATAACTTATTAATTTATTAATTTATTAATAATACATCTAGTATTATGTATTTAATAATTTCTATTTGATCAATTCTAGCATGCTTCTAAAGGATGGAAAATGTTTGCATTTATCAGAGAACAACTTCCAAGACTCCTCTAGCTTCTTAAGTAGCCCTGCAAGGTTTCTCGGAGACGCTGCCATGGTGATGTTTTCAGTTTTAAACACAAAAAAAAAAAACGCTCAACTTAAAAATTTGACTTTTCCTTCAGGAGCGGATATTTCAGCGTATTAAATGCACAAATGGGTGTTGAAATGAAATCAAGTTGTTTGAGGTCATTTTTGGACGCTATTTTCATGATTTGAGATAAATCCCTGACCTTTTTTCTCGGTTCTTACTCACACTTTCCCTTGACCCAGTTCACCTCCAGAGCACAGACAAGACGTCTGCTGAGTCCAGAACTCTGGCTGACCCACATCCCGCACCTCATATCCCATAAAACCCATCTTTATTACTAAAGACATCCCTGCTGAGATGCAATGCAGGTTACTCTTCCACGTCTGAGATTAAACCTCAATGCATGTTCATTTGCGTTAAGTAGATTTGATCAAGAAAGCTGACCACTCCTGTGTATTCAATTTCAGAATCAGTTTGTAAACAAGTTTGTCTTGTTACTCAAACTATAAGTTAAGTCTGTCCAATACAAAGAAGTGCAGCCATGCGGTCAACAGCATTTATAATGCAGAAAGTAGCATGGGTGTCATGGAGGCAGAATAGATGAGACACTAAATCCACAGCGGTGACCGATAGTACCTGTTTAGGACACGGACAGCGCTCTGGAGGGCAAGGTGACTCCTGCTTCGACATAGCATGTGATATACGGGGATGTCTTATGTCAGGTGACGTTCATCACCTTTGCTAAGCTCTTCATATGCTTTCCCAAAGTTCAATCTTACATCAAACTATTTACAATATTGTTATAGCCCCTTATGCTTATATAAAAACACATAAAAAGTCTCCTACAGCTAGATTGTTAGTAATTGCAGAACTTCCAGTGCATCCCGTCACATGCAAGGATAATTATAAAGTGTGCCGTCGACATACGACAGATGATTAGAGAGCTCGACTGGAATGAAGAGGGGCAGCGGTGTTGACTTACTCTTGAGATGTATTGATTATATATGCCAGCTTTACAGCGCTTGGTGTATCGCCAGTTAGAATTTAGAAACAGTACGCAGATATTGGAGATGCTCTTGACAAGGAATGGCTTTAATAGGTTTGCTATTATGAGCAGATTCATTACATTATATTGTACTTTAGACCAATATGTGTAACATTTGTTGAGGAAGCAAAGCCAAGCTGATCTTAATGTAGATTAGAAAGTGTGTTAGGTTTGTGCCTTACTGTTTAAGAGCTCAACTGTTTTCAGATTAGGTGAGAGGTTGTAAAATGATTAAAGCAGAAATAATGAAGTATGTGTTCGAAAAACAATAAAGACTAATTTTGCTATTATACTGTTATAGTTATATAGATTCAAAGTTTTTTTTTTTTTTCACCTTTTATTTTTACAACTGGTCCTATTTGATCTAAATATGCAATACTTTAATGTGATAATATTGTGTGTTTTTCATTTCATTTTATTTTGTGTATCATTTGACCAGAAATGTTACCTGAACTGTTATGCTGTGTGAACTGTTGCATATTGTGCTTTGATGAAAAGTGCACCCTAAAATTAAATTAGTTCGACATCTAGTAATGTAAAGTCAATATAAACCACAACCAGACTTAGATTATTCTGCACAACATAAAAGAAGGTATTTTGAGAAATGATGAAAATCCTCACACCACTGGACCTCATTTACTTCCAATGTTTTTCCTAAACCACTGAGCCATTTCTCTAAACAACTTTATTGTGTTCAAAAGAAGAAATTCAAAAGTTCAAAACACAGATGTTTCCTTTTATAGCTAACTACTCCACAATAGTTTTGTTATACTTGTCTCTTAAATATTTTCTCATATTTGTTTTTTTCAGTCGAGTGATCCTACCGATTTCTGTGGAGGAGGTAAGTGTTGTGTGTGTGTCTGTGTGTTTGTGCGTTTGTGTAAGTGTTTGTGTAATGCATGTTATGATTTCTAGTAATACCTCTGATTTCAAACATTGTTTCTGTCTGCACACATGTGATGCCAGTCATCGATTTACATTTTTTTAAGTGTGGATGACTCATTTTGACAGCAGTCACGACACTAGTGTTGTGATTCTCTCTGTGTGTGCCGAGCCACAGATCAGTAATACAGAAACGGACGCTTCTACGCTACTCAGTCAGTTATGAGTCAGTTATCACAGCAAGAGGATGAATATTTCCTCTCTCATGCTGTCTAATCCCAATACGGACCATGCAAATCCCTAATGCATCACTCCTCCGGGGGTCCGTTAGTATTAATAGCTTTTGCTTTTAGTCAAGTCAGCAATTCCCACTTTTTCTGCTTTAATTCTCTCCCATGTGTGTCCGTCCTATTCAGAAAAAGCTTTCCCTGTTAACTCTGTTTTGCAGTCTCATTTCACATGAACTGTGATCTGATCCTGAATTCTCAATGAGTCACGCGATACCACCTGCTTTTGTCTCTCTTATTCTCTCTCACGTGCTCAACATGGAGTCTAGGCTGCTTATTCTTGTGTCTTTGCTGCTGTCTTCTGCAAAACAAGATTATTTTATAGATTATTTATAGTGTTTCTGAAATCTAATTCAAGGCAAATGTTTTACTATTACGTTTGGGTGGCATCTGAAAGTCAACGTATGTCACGAAGGACAAAGGAGTGTTTCTTAAAAGGTGATTGTTGAGTGTCTCATAAACATCATTAAGAAGACATGATCTCCTGTAACAACTGCACAGAAAACATACATTAGGAAATTTTACAAAATTGCAATGGTGTTTTTACTTGTACCCAGGAATAGTACCCTTTTTAAGGATTCTACTGTGAAACTTTAAAATACGGTGTGTCATTACAAACATAAGGTCTGTGAAGTCTGCCAATCAAATTAGAATCTTGTAGCACTTCCCATCAGACAGTTATAGAATAAACGATAGAATAAACGGCAGCGGTTTAGGAACACTGAGTTCAGACAAGGACTACCAGTCTGTTCTGTAAAACGGGAAATGGAGTAATTATTCTTACAACATTTAAGGCTTCATCATAAATAACCTGACAGTTTCATCTGCTATTGACACTTCCAGCTGTTAGTGTCTTACTATCATGTTCTCATAATCTCCAGATTGTATCTATGGTCCTTCGAGCTGGATTATTTAAATGAAACGTCTGCTTCCAGTTCATAAGGCCTCCCTTTCCATCTGCAACCGTTCTCACATAACTCAGCAAATCCTGCACAACAGGAAAGCCAACCAAGTTGCATATGCATAATGGTCAAATCTTATCTTTTGTGTTTAGCTGTATCAGTTTTAGTAGATATGTTCGCTCGTCTTTGAGAGGATTTTCGAAAATTTAGGTTGCATAAAATAAAATTTGTATTGATGGAGTTCCATGAACTTTGAACTTATACTTGTTGTTCTCACGTTTATTCGATATTTTTTCGGATTGAGAAAATTATCACTCTGATAAACCGCTGCCATTAGAGTAGGCAGAGCCAGGGGAGCTATCAAATCTCATTGATTCCCATTATTTAACATTATTGGTTATGGGAAGCTACCACATTAATGCATAATTGATTGAGGTTTGCTGTGTTCTAATGAAAATGGTTCTTGCACAGCATCTAAAGAACTGCTGATTTGTAAAAAGGTCGCAAATATTCAATAATTCAAATTGACAAAAAATCATAAATGTTGATACTAAATTCTTCATATGTAATCAATAAAATAGAGTGTTAGAATGACTTGGGTTTATTATGTACATTGGTTCCTCGTGATTAAATATATATTTTTACATATTTTCTCTTATATTAAAAAAATAAATGTAATAATGTGAAACCAATTAATTTCTAACAACATTTTTTTTGACGTGGGTCTAGTGAAAATTTCTCAGGTATTGTTCCCAGATACTTTTGACCAATACCATCATTGTAAAATCCTCATCATAAAAATAAACTGTACAAGGATTAAATTAGATTAAATTAATTTTAATATTTTTATTGCATTATTGCAATAATATTGATATTGCTGACTAGGATGATCTTGCATTTTTTAAAATTACTATAGGTAAAATGTTATTGGTTATTTTCCCGCATTTGCATATAAACAAATAAGTATTAATCATGTTCTGACTTCTGACATCAGATGAGCTTATATGAATTAAAGCTCTTATCCCTCATCTGCTTCCAGGAGCCTTTAAGACACATTTTATTCAACTGATTTTGTTTAGAGCGAGAGGGCAAATTGCTATTCTAGGAGTTCCTTCATTCAGTGGGGAATAATGGATTAAGAAAGCTTACTTGCTTAAGGGGGCAGCTGGGCAGTTTATGGCCCCTTTAACACTCCCTTATCGACTCTCTCTTCCCGTCTTCAGATGAGATTTCTGTCATTCTCATTCAATGACGCACACTATAACCTGTCTGTCTGTGTCAGACATCTTTCCATTCTCAAATTTGTCAATAAGACCTGTCAGGGAATGACAATAAGGCAAGCACGTCACATGCCTTTCATTCAGAAAGATAACGGTTTTATGCAATGTCAGTTTAAATATAAATTCAAAACACGCATGTTCAAAAAATAGCACATCCGCAGCGGACGAATCTGAGGATGTGTGTGTGGTCTGCAGAGAGAGCGGGATGATATTGTGTGATGGAGTCTGGATTTGCAGAGAGTGCTGCAAAGTGACGCATGCCGCTGCTGGCCTCCGATTGGCCGAGGGGACAGCCGTAGCCTCCGATTGGCAGAAAAATTATGACAGTAAAAACAGAGAGACACACTAAACAGAAGCATGAAGACGGCTGATCTCTTTTCTTTCTTATTCTCCTGTTTTCTCTCTTTATTATCCTCTCTCTGATTTAATCTGGTAATTTCTGTCTCACACGTTCTCGAGCGTGAAGAACGCTGGTTTTAGGGATGATCGCGGTTAGACCGTCAGGGTTGTTTCTTGGTAGGATTCTGATGGTGTATTGCTTTGAACGTCTTGAGTTGTGTTGTGCTGCCTCAGCTCCGACTTCTAAGTGCTGACCCTGAACAGAGTAAATCACTTCATACTGGATTCTTTTACACCAAACCGTAACATCCTGGCCTTTATCTTTCCATTGAATGTCAGTGTGTTGATACATACAACCTGTCAGTGTTTTTAAAACATACAACCTGTTTGTATGTTTTTGTTTTGTTGAACTCTAGAAAAGATATTAAGAAGAATGTTAGCAACTGAGATTTTTAGAACATCATTGACTAGTATAGTAGAAAAGGCTAGGGACGGTCAAAGGTGCTTCAGAACTTTTTGTTTTATTGTAATCTTCAAAATATATTTGTTTGTGTTTGACAGAGCAAATGCATTCCCCAGATGTCTCTTTCTTTTTAAACTCTTTCTTTGCATTCAACTTAACAGAATGTTTCATAAACATAGGTTTCCATTCTGCAGGTAAATGAACTGTCACTTCTTTAACGTTTATATTCTTCATCATTAGGCCCATGAAAGTTAAAAAACTATTTTATGATACGTAAAGAGCCATCCCTTTTCCACTTGTTGAGTACTATGCTCCTTCTTTGTATATTTTAATACTATGAAATCCTATAGTTTGATATTTTTCTGATGTCATCATGGGTTTTGATAAAATATAAAGAGAATAATTTAATTTGTTGGTAATACGGTTTAAAGTTTAAATTGGAAAGGTCACACCCATAACACTGGCAATGCCCATGTGCAAATAGAACGAAGTAGAATACTAAAATAAAATTTAATAAACCAATAAATTGCGTTTCGCAATATCTTCAAATATTCACGAATGTCGTTCGGCTGTGTTTGTTTCTGTAAGTGTTTGGACATTTATGTTCTAAGTACATTTTTTACAGGATCAGAAGTGATTATGTTATGAAGGGGGTCATTGTTTTTGTCCACTCTGGGTTTATTAAGGATAGATTAACAAAGGGTGCCCTGCCGAAAACAAAAACAGCTTAAACTACTCTTTTCTGTACTGGTTTCGACTGGTATAAGCTTGTACACAGTTAGGCAAATCTCTAAATCCCGAAGACTTTCAGACAAAAAAAACGTGTAAATTTTCTTTCACTGGGGTGGTATAATATTAGTTCCAATACACGCATATAAAACAATATAATGCTGTACTTTTTTGGCACATTATTGTATACCTTGAAAGCCATACTTACATATTTTTATATGCCTGATATTTAATGGGTACACAATAGATCCTTTAGGTGCAATAATGTAACCAAAAAGGTACAGCTTTTACTATATTATGTTTTGACAGTTGTACAAAAAAGAACATTTAAGAGTACCACCGCAGTGCTAGTAAGTATCCATTTTCAACAGTTTTTCTGACAGTGATAGCACACATTCACATTCTTCATCTGCAACACGTCTCTGAGATGTCACATTTATAAGATGTCTGTAAGATGCTAGATAAAACAGATTTTTACCATGTGTTTTTACAAAGCATAGTTCAGATTTTCAGATCCTTACTAGATGTCTTACAGTCGTACATGTGCTATCTAGGTTTTGTAACACGTGTTGATGATGTTTTAGGTTGCTGAACATACTTGTTTTTGTCTCCCAGTATCAGGTAGGTCAACTGTACTCAGTAGCAGAAGCCAGTAAGAATGAGACGGGTGGAGGAGAAGGTGTGGAGGTGTTGAAGAATGAACCCTATGAGAAGGACGGAGAGAAGGGACAGTACACGCACAAAATCTACCACCTACAGAGGTATTCACAGTTACACACTCCCACAGACATATAACAATAGAATGTGTTAGATAGGGGTATATCGATCCATTTCTTTCCTTCATAAATGGACTGGCTGCTCTTTATTTGAAGTGAAGGGGCACTGACATCGTCTAATCCTGAGATAAAAATCACTCTTGAAGAAAATTAAAACTGGTTCTCTATAAATGAGATTTAAATGATTATATACATTTTGTAAGCTGGGACTTTCTATTATGTCTGTTATGTTATGTCAATTTTAGAATCCTATGCATTAGTCTGCATTCACTTTGTGGTTTTGAAGGATCAGGACATAATAAATGTCACTGATAAAAAAAGCAACTGATAAGAAAGATTTTAACATCAAAGCATGCGTCTCCTTTCACATTATGTAATGTTTTCAGTCTCAAGTCTTCATCTCTTTCACGATTTTGCTTTTTCAGTAAAGTCCCCTCATTTGTGCGGATGCTTGCACCGGCGTCAGCACTCAACATTCACGAGAAAGCTTGGAACGCCTACCCATACTGCCGCACAGGTAACAAATACGTGTTCTCTCACATACTGTACATAAACGTCAGACTTCTAATGCCGTGTTTGAAATCATTCCGGTTGCTTTCTCACGATCATTTCTGTTTTAGTTATCTGTTTCTCTTTGTGGCTCTCTTTCTCTCTCTCATTCTGTTATTGCGTTTGAGGACGCTGAATAATTCACAGTTTGAGTCGTGCAGGAGTGCAGTTACAGGATAGCACTTTCATATTTCTTCTCACAGGCACATAGACGGAAGATTTATCATTTTTCATTATACCGAGATATTTATGAACCAGGCAACACTAGCAGTGGTGATTAAAACGTGTAAAATATGGATATAATTAATTGTCATACTTTAAAACGTTGGCGTGTTGAGAGATATAGTGAGGCTTTCACTGAAGTTCCAGAAATATTCTATATAACCAGGAGTCTGAATGGATAGATCACCTACAATTGACATTTCAAACCTGTAGAACACAAAAGAAGATATTTTGAAGAATGTTGATAACCAAACAATGGCTGTACCCTTTGACTTGCATTGTTTTTGTGTCTTTACAATGTACCAACATTCTTCAAAATATCTTCTGTGTACTGCAAAAGCTAGAAAGTCATACAGGTTCAACTTTAAGAGAGTCAGTGAATAATGACATCATTTTCATTTTGGGGTTTTAAAGTCTCAATATATTGGATTTAAAACAGATTCATGATCACAAACGTCCACAAACCAGATTCGGTAGGAAATCATAAAATGTGATGTTTTGTTTAACAGATATTTTTGTGTAGAATCTAATTCATAATCTCTCTGTTCTCTTGCCTGTCATGCCACCCTTCAGTAATCACGGTGAGTATTCACTGTGCACAAACACAACCTATAAACATGTAGATTTACAGCACATGTACACACAAACACCCGCACACACACTGTTTGAATGTAATGAGAGACAGTAATATTACCCGCCGTGAAAGAAGAGAGGACAAACATGGCTGTCTGTCGTTTGGTTATTGTGGTTGATCCGTTTGATATCTGTGTTTTAGAATGAATACATGAAAGAAAACTTTCTCATTAAGATTGAGACGTGGCACAAGCCTGACATGGGACAGCAGGACAATGTAGGTGATGTCATACTTTTGCCATTGTTCTTATTAGGTCAACTCTCATCTATTTACTTTCATTCCTGGTGTTTATAATGTACAGGTGCATGGTCTAGACCCAGACACCTGGAAAAAGGTGGATGTTGTGTACATAGACATTGCAGACAGAAGTCAGGTAGAGCAAAAGGTAAAAAGTGCAACACTCCTCGGGAAACGCACTTCACCTACTGGATTTAGATATTTATTTAAAGAATATTCAGTTGCCATGGAAACCATGTGTGTTTTCCCTCTCTTTAGGACTATAAACCGGAAGAAGACCCGAGTAGGTTTAAGTCTTCGAAGACCGGAAGGGGGCCGCTAGGACCAGATTGGAAGGTCAGAGACAAACCTTTAAAGGGACTGTGTAACCAAAATAAAAATTCTGTTATCATTTACTCACCTTTGAGTTGTTCCAAATCTGTATACATTTCTTTGTTTTGATGAGCACAAAGAAAGATATTTGGAAGAATGTCTTGACTACCATAGTAGAACAAAAAATACTTCAGAACTTGTTTTGTTCTATTAAATACAAAATAAGATATTTCGAAAAATGTAGGACAGCAAAATGGCTCCTGTTTTTTTCCTACTCTGGTAGTCAATGGGGTCCAAGAACTGTTAAGTTACCCTATTCATTCAATATATTTCTCTGTTTTAAACCAAACTAAGAAAGTCTAATGACTAATAAGCTTGAATAGTTGAATTGTTGAAAATAAATTTCAAGCGCATAATAGATTTTGGATGTTTGTGTAGAAAGAGCTTCCCAAAAAGACCGACTGTCCACACATGTGTGCCTACAAACTGGTTACTGTAAAGTTCAAGTGGTGGGGCCTGCAAAACAAAGTGGAAAACTTTATTCAAAAGGTCAGTGTACTGTTACTTCATAGGAAGATTCTGAATATCTTCATTTAATCGAAATGCAAGTACTATATACGGTTTAAACAATTGAATTTTGAAATTAAACACATTTAATCATGTCAAATCGGTTGTGGGATAATATTGTCACATCATGGCATCTATACTACCATCCATCTTTCAAAAATTAGTTTTGTAATAAGTTTTCTCTTTTCCAACAGCAAGAGAAGCGCTTATTCACTAATTTCCACCGGCAGCTGTTCTGCTGGATTGATAAATGGATCGAGCTTAACATGGAGGACATCCGCCGAATGGAGGAGCAGACCAGGAAGGAGCTGGATGAGGTCTGATCATTTTTATTTTATTTAGCATTCATGCATTTATTAATGCTTTACCAATATGTATCAATGGTGATTCATTGGTTCCCAGACATTTTACGTTTTTGTTTTCCTTCTTCCTATCCTACATGTAGATCCAGAATCTTTCTTAATCACTCCAAATCTCAGCTTTTCTGGGTTTTTTGTATTGAGAGAAATGTAGATTGAGATACTCTTTTTGCTATGACATTATAAGGGTCGGACTTTTAAAAGGTTGTTAAATATATTTATAATCAGGGAGTAGTTTTTAAGGGTCTTTTCTACACTAGAGAATGGAGAGTGGTCATGTTTTGTTGTGGGGCATGTAAAGGGTCACCTTCTGGCTGTATTTTCCCACCGTACAAATATGCGCAGATTATGAGATGAATAATTGAATCAGGTCAAAATGAGGTCCTAGCGATGTATGAACAAAAGGGGCAGCAGTGCAGAGCGGGTCACGGTCTACTGTTCTCAGGTGCTGCTCGGGGACTGAATGATGTCATAACATGTTGGCATCATACCAAGGTGATCATAGACTTTTCCCTGGACCTCTCCTTCAGATATTTTTCTTTTTATATTGATTTTGATTCTGATGTCAAATGTTGTAATAGTAATAGAAAGGATATTTGCAGAATAGGCAACATATAAATATCTATGTCGGGAGGGATGGGGGAATGCTTTACATAATGCCATGTGCACACACACCCATAAAACCCTTCACATTTTCATTTTTTTATATTGTATAAATATCTACTAACATTTTTTTGTAGTTCAGTAGCTGATTTTCTTTTAAATTTGAGTCTTGCGGTTTGTTTTCCTGTTTTTGCTTCAGATGAGAGTGAAGGATCCAGTGAAAGGGATGGTGGCTCTTGAAGACTGATGATGCTTTGTGGTGCTGGATGCTGCCATTCACAATGGTAATTTACAAACGTTGGCGCTACCTAATGGAAATGATTGAAAATTGCAAGGGAGCTCTTCAGAAAAACATCAAATTACTCACATCACATAAACCTTGACCTACTCTTTAACTGGCTGTGATTTTCTAGTGAGAGTTGTTTGTCTTTTTCAGCATCACATTTCATCAGATTGCTCGTAATGTAATAATTGAGCCTAATGAATATAGTTGTATATGTGACCCTATATAACACACATATTTATATTGGGTATATAGGGTCACCTTGTCAAAAGATCCTTTTGGCAATTCAGTTTATCATAATTGGTCCTATTTTATTCTTATCGGATAGTACTTCAAATTCTGTGCGAAATTTATGTTTGTGTGTGTGTGTGTGTGTGTGTGTGTGTGTGTGCGTGCGTGCGTGCGTGCGTGTGTGTTTCGTCTAGGAATCCTATAGATACGGTTAAAGTTGTGCCGTAGTCTTATTAGAATTGATCCAATTTCTTATAGGAATTCTTTTTCAATAGAAATAAAAAATTTAATTATTGTTAGAGTCCAGTACAAAGTTATTCTAAATGTCCTATTTAATTGGTTCGAAAACATTATAGGAATTCTTATTAAAATCCAAAACAAATTTCTTTTAAGAATCCAGCTGGATTTTTTGACATGGATGCCTGTGAATGCCAGCCTAAAGGTGAAAATTCATTTTCTGATGTATTGAGCATTAAAGTTTGATTCCAGACATTAATTATATACTATACTAGAATACTTAACTCAATATTAAATATATCGAGATTGTATTTAATTTATGTTATGTAGAAGGATTTAATGTGGAAAAACAGTGAATCACAAAAATATAATTAAGCTGGGTTTTCACAGGCAGGGTCATAAAATGATAAATTAAGCCTCCTGTCACCACTATAACTCTAGATTAACCATGCTATTTGTAATGAATCTATGGATAACATGGATAAATCCCAGCGGCCATGGTTAGTAAAACTATACGAAACTAAATTTAAGAAAATTAACCATGGTTTTATCATAAAAGTGTATAAGCATGGTTATCATGGTGAGACTGGTAAATGTTTAGCTACTTTGGTTTTATTTACACCTAGACCTCAGTACACTGTAAAAGAATTAATTAAATACACAGTTTTACATATTATGATGTTAATCATCAGATTACATAAATTGACTGCAAATGTTATTTTTACTGTTTTTCTGATGCCCCAGTTGCCAAAATATATATGTTTATCATAGTTCATCATATAAGAGTTACTATAGATTTTATACCAGGTCTCATTTTTCAAATGTAATAAATTTATATATTATATTATAGCCAACAGTTAAACAGCAAAAATTATATTACTATATTTTTTTCCTCTCTCTCTTTCTATTTCTTTCTTTCTCAAATCAGACCTGAACTACTGGAGACCAGCAGCATCACACCGTCCTAAACCGAAGCAAAACAAATGTTTTTAACGTAAAGTCCTTCATCCAGCCGTCTGTATGTTCATCCTGAGCATTCTTCTTTTCCAATGGAACACATCGTCTAATTAAAAAGAATGTTATTTCTGGTTCAAAGTTACGCCCAACACGTGACACGTCTCCCTTTGTTACGCAGGGCCGAATAGCCAGAGAACCGAAGTGATTTCTATGTAAAACAGAACATATATGTGTGCATATATTCAGAATATCTATTGGCAGTTGAGTTAATGTGATAGGTGTACAAACAGGGTTTTGATCGGTGTCTGTTTTCCCGGACCAAGCCGTTTATGTGTTTCATTTTAATCTTGTAGTGATATGTTTTCGCCGCTGTAGGGTTTTATTTCATTCTACCTTTTTATTTGTCTGGTCTTTTAAACCGGTGTGTGCGTCCCCTGACCCCTTATGAACTCATTTGGCCTGAAAGCTGCTTGGTCATTTCCAAATGGAGGGCAGAGGTTTATCAAACAGTATCACGTCTTCGAAATAAGCTGAAGTTTCAAGTATTAATTGTTTCCGTCGTTGGTGATTATGTGGTACTTTGTTTTTGTATTAATGAAAAGGTGTATCGGTCCCTCTGTCTGTTGTTTTTTGATTGGTTTGCATCACAGATCAGCCCCCCCCTTCATTTTTTTTGCCAGCAGTGGTGCTCAAATAAGGCATTTTACACTATTCAAACCTACAAATCGTACCATTTTATAACCCGTCCTGAGGATAAACACAACATTTATCCAGATATTAGCAATACCTCCCTGCATTTCACCAATCCCTCAAAACACGGAACGACATGTGGATCATAGGATCATAGTTCACCCCTTCTCACAATGTTATGTCAATAGGACACATATATACTCTCACTTCCAGATGTTCCTAGTTTGATGAATATTTACATTCAATTGGAATGCAATGAGTGTGGTTTTTAAATCAGTCTTTTCTCAGTCACGTGATGTGCGTATGGATGTGTGTGCGTGTTTAAACTTCTGTGCTTCTTCTTTTTGCGACATTTTCGATGGAGGTTTACGCCCCTGTTTTTTTCAGCAATGCTCAGGACCTGAGATATGCAGTAAAAAAAAAAAACTAAATTCACACAGTGTTAAATCGAATGGATGTGAATTCAGGTTTTGTGGTGTAGATCAAGCTGGTACTTTCTTCCTCTTACATCATTACCACAAGGCATCTTTCAGCAATACACCAGAACTGCGTTGGTCCTGAGTTTAATCTAGATGATGTATGGATGTGTGTATTGAATTGTAAATAGTATATAAAGAAATGTAGATGAACACATAAATATATATATATATATATATATATATATATATAATAAATATAAAACCTTTATTCGTTTAGTTCAGACTTTCCTGCCAGGATATCAGCACAGCCTTCCATCTACCCATGCACAGTAAATGTATCTAGCGGGACAGTAATGCCTGGATGTTATCTGGGGGTGACGTTATTTCGGGTTATTGTGTTTCGGTGCGGCATCATTTGTTATAACTGTTGTTTTTGGTTCATGAGACGTTCCAGTTAATGTTCATTAGGAATTATGCCTCCTCCTCTTGATAATTATGAACCCTCAGATAGTCTTCGCCCATCACTGGCGCTAGCCCACCCCCCGTTCCTAATCACTACTAATTGGCAGGATGGTACCTAAATATGTTTTCATCCATTGATTGTTGTCGTATTTTTAAATTTGATTTTTCAACATGACACTGTGAGCAAAGCCAGGTTTATGATCTTTCAAAGCCCTTTGGAGGCTTTCGGTTTAGAAAATCTGATGTTCAAATGGCATCATCATCATCCACGTGCTCGGTATTATTGCAGTAAACAGGACTCTAATATAGATATGTTGTTGTTAGATTACACGATTTGTTGTCAAAAATCCAATGATTCCAAAATCACAAAATAAATATATTTATGAATTTATGATTTAACCTACCCGGCCCTCTGTCATGTCATTTGATTTCTTTTCTTTTAATGTGAATTTGTGCCTTTTGTCATCTTATCTTCCAATAAAACTACATTGGAGATGTGAAAAAGAAATAAATTTAAAAAAGTAGTGTTTTATTTATTTTATTGCTGTTTATATTTAGTTCAAATGTCTCGAAATCTCTCCTCTAGAACACACTGTGCATCTTGAGCAATCATAAGAAGGTGGGTCACCACTTTCCTCAGTGAAACCTCCAATCTAATCAGGATTTATACAGATGAAGCAGATTAAACTAAACCCTGCTTATAAGGCTTTCTGAAAAGCTAATGTGTTTAGATATTTTGTGTATTTGATCAATAAGGTTGAATCCATAAGTTTAGGGTTATGGAAGTGCATCTTATTACCTCAAAAACCTTTCGATCTAAAGACGAATGCTTACATTTCTATACCTCAATGTATAATATTAATTAAATAAATAATTGTGCAAATATATATTCGTCTATTATATATTATAAACATGTTTTAAATGGGTGACTGGCTAAATAATAGAAAATTATAACTTCTTTAATAATTGCTGACCTGAAAAAAACAAAGGCCAAGAGAAAGGCAGCTATCCTGCAGATGTGAAATAATGCACGTTTTAAAAGTATTTGGTTTATTATTCTAAAATGTGTAATATAGCAAATACATAATTTAACCTTGTAAAATAATATAATTTATATTCAATGGAAATCAATTCAAAATTGATAAAAAAAATAATCAGTGGTCTCATTGCTTTTTTTAATGTTTTAATCTTCATTTTGAATATTGTGTTTTGTGGTTTTATAAGTCAGTTGTGACATTTTAACAAAAACTATTCATCTTACAATGAAAAAAATGCTTTTTAAGGCTTTCAACGGTAACACGTTAACTTATGCAATCATTTTGGCTTCAGATGATTGCATTAAAAATATTAAACATAATAAACGCAACATAATTTTATTTCTTTCATCATTCTCTAGGAAGGCATTATTTATTCACTATAATAGAAGGTAAAAGTATAAATAAAAACACGAATGTTGTGTGTGATTAATCATTATTAAATACTATTTTTTATTTTATTGACTCTATATGAAGAATAATTAGAGTTACAGATGGAAAATGTATCCACTAAATATAAAACAAATGCTTTAAAAACTTAATGACAGATCGGTATTTAAAACACTGAATGTTGAATCTGTGATAATCCATAAAATATAACTAATTATTTTTCGTTTTATTTATTTCTTGAGTATTAAATATTTTTAATAAAAATATACTTACTTTGTATAAATTTGTCATTTTATATGTATGTTATATGTTATATGTTAGTATGTTATTTTTTATTGATTGACAGCACTAGTTTAGCTAATAGCAAAGTGTTTTAAATAACCATGTATGGTCTCTCAATAAGTTTTTAATTTGTTTTACATTTAATAAATAGTCTTCCATAAATAAGTTTTTTAGGGCTATTTTTCAGTGTTGTTCCATCCATCACTCATATACACACATTCAAAGGAAAATATAGTAACTATTTTATGTTCTATAAAGAGCTCTTGTTTTCCATTTCTGGGGTTTTATTGTATCAATAAAATATTAAAAATAAATAATAATAATAAGTCATATTGTTGGCCCAATGCGCCGGCATGAATAGTTCTGTGAACATTAAATAAAATTAACAAGGGTTAAGAAATGCAGAGAAACATATTTCATGTTAGTAAATTCATGTAATAATGTTAACAAATACTTACATAAACAAACTTTAATGACGCACTGTGTCTTTAAGAGAGGTCCCACACTAAAGCCTCTCTCACTGCACACTATTAAGTGCTGAAAGCATTTGAAACACTCTCAGGATCTGAGAACACTACTGACACTGAAGGTAAGACATGTTCTCATCTCTAGCACAGATTATCAGGCTTGTTGTTTACTGTGACGTCAGAGTAATGGTAAATACATGAAAGATTATTGTGTTTGATAAAAGGCACTTTTATAAATGTATTTACATATATAAATAAGTTCTATTTAAGTCTATGGAATGAGAGTAAAGTTAAAGTGCAAGTGTTTGTGTTGTTCTTCAGGTGTGAGTATGAATAATAAGTGTAGTTCCAGACATCAGTCTTACAGGTAAACACATCTAAACACACAACATTACACAACTACACAATAACACACATAAAGATTCATGTGGAGACACATGAAGCTGAATTTAACATCACATTCTCTAAAGATAAACAAACAAATAAATAAAAGAAACGTGAAAGGCAAAGCCATGTTAAAATCTCTCTCTCTCTCTCTCTCTCTCTCTCTCTCTCTCTCTCTCTCTCTCTCTCTCTCTCTCTCTCTCTCTCTCTCTCTCTCTCTCTCTCTCTCTCTCTCTCTCTGAATGCTTGCTTGCCCTCTAAGAATTTGCATGTGACCGCACCAAAGCAAGGATTATCTTGAACTTAAAAAGTAAAAATCATTTTATTATCAAAATTTAAGGAACACTTTGGTTGAACGTTGGCAACAGATTCATTAATTTGGCATATGCTTTTATTTAAAGTGACTTACAGTATTATGCAGATGCAATTATCAAATGTGTGAATAAGGGCTAGTTACAACATTCTTCAAAATATCTAATTTTGTGTTGTTTGTTATCTCAGAATCAATCCTGTTTGACTCTCTTTATTCCTCACAACTCAAAAAAGGATAGTTTGAAGAATGTTCATAACCAAACAGCAAAGGCACCTATATTTACTTCTATGCTATGACCACAAAGCCAATGCAAGAATGGGTGCCATTATACTTCAAAATATCTTATTTTGTGTAAAGAAAGGGAAATGCTTGTTGTCTCATAATCAATCCGGCTTGACTTTCTTTATTCCACACAAATCCGATAAGATAGTTTGAAGAATGTTGGTATCTGAAAACAGCAGTGGCAACTCTTCTCCTCCATGCTATGGAATTTGAAAATTGGAAATTTAATATGGATCATAGAGGTGACCTATTTGTGATGAACTATGTGGTTTTAAGACATCTTATATGAGCACTAACAAAATAAAACACAAATCTAAAAAATCACAAGACTTCCGAAGTCGGAATAGCAAGATCCCTCAACACTGTAGTGTATTGTTTTACAAAGATGCAAGTTGGCTTTATCCTTTTCATATGTAGCCACTGCAAATGTGGATTAGTAAATGACGACATTACTTTCGTCACTTAGGTTCTGTAACAATATACAATGTGATTTAGAGATTCCAGGTTAGTTTCTAATCTCTGAAACACTCCATAATTCACATCTTTACTAATCCATTTTACCACTCCCACGGCTGGAAGGGACACATTGAGAACGCCAGAAAAACAAAAATTTACTTCCATGAGATTACAGCTTTTTTACTTTTTTATGGACTCCAGGGATATAACTTTTGCTTTGACTTGGAAAAGAAAAATCCATAGCGGCTTTATGCAGGAAATCAGATTCTCGCACAGCAGAATAGACTTCAATTAAGATCAATTTCTCTGGAGTGAACTCAAGTTCAGCATGTTCATGCATCTATGTTCAAACTGAGCTCTTGGTTTTCATAAGTCTGGTCTCAGTTCATCAGTGGAGCTGTGGAAGAACAGCAGTAAGATGTGTGAGGTGTTGGACGTACCTCGTGCTCGCTCAGACAGCACATCCAGCACTGCATCTCAGTCTACATCAGGACGAATGATACTGCGTCAGCGGATCGCTCAGCTTCTTACATGTCTGGAAGATCTCAGCTCAGATGATGAAGCCAATGAGGAAGTGTCCCGCACGCTGGATGAAGCCTTTAACCTCTGTGGAAGATACACAAACAAAGAGTGTTTCAGGTCTCAGAACGCACAGCCGTGAAAATCCTCAACATCTGATTTTTTTATCTGTAGTTAGATCTGTATCATTCATTGGAGTTATTGTGGGAATCATTGAGTTTGTAGATAAATACTCACAAATAGTCACAAAGTTGACTTTAGAGGTGTATAATAAAATGTAAAGATGTGTTAAATCTTTTTCTTTATTTAATGTTGTATATGATTGTGGTTATTGTTATAACAGCAAAGAATATTTACCCTAAAGTGTCACAACTGAAATTTTTTTCTCCTCTTGTCATTTCAAACTTGTGTAATGTTAATTCTTACGCAGAACACAAGAGAAGATATTTTGAAGAAAACTTGTGAAAGGCAGTGGAACCTATTCACGTCTATTGTGTGAACACAAAGCTAATGCCAACAAATCTTCTAAATAT
Source organism: Triplophysa yarkandensis (assembly GCA_033220385.1). Lineage (NCBI taxonomy): Eukaryota > Metazoa > Chordata > Actinopteri > Cypriniformes > Nemacheilidae > Triplophysa > Triplophysa yarkandensis. Next base: position 10,316,335 of record CM065673.1, read on the forward strand.
CTTCCTTTGTGTTTAAAATGACAAGATGGTGAGTAAATGATGACATTGTTTTAATCATCATTTATTCACCCTCATATCTTTTAAATCCAATGGAACACAAAATAAGATATTTTGATAAATGTATCTGAAGTTTTGCATCAATGGTATTTAATGTGAATCACTGTAAATAGTGAATAACTTAAGTTTTGGGAAAACGTTTGTGTTGCTGGAATGATGTAATACTTAAAAAGTGTAAGTTTGAGCTCTCCCAGCAAATACTTACACATCATTTTTCACACTTAAACTAAATTGATTATATTTAGCGGTGACATTTATTGAGAGTGGATTCAATTTGATGTTTCTGTCCTGTCTTCTTGTTCAGACTGCATATGGTCACATGGAATGTTGGTACGGCAGAGCCACCAGCTGATGTGAGGTCATTACTGCAGCTCGACTCGCACCCTGCCGCTGATCTCTATGTGATTGGGTGAGTTCAGTGGCCTGAAAACCAGAATTCACAAATTAAATTGGAAAATTTCAGAAAGCTAAGAAAAACTAAATTTCTTTAAAAGGAGGACTAATACAGTAATGTGACAGAACACCCAAAGTTAAAATTCAACTAAAACCTGCATTACTTTCTTTTTTCCTGCAAAAGACAAAAAAATATATTTTGAAGAAAGTTGCCAACAGAATAGCAGTTCCATTCACAAAAAAACTACAAGTGAATGCATGCCAGTTACCAACATTCTTCAAAATATCTTCTTTTATGTTCGAAATTACAAGTAGGTGGGAAAACAATGATAACTTTTTGTGTGAACAATTAGGTTCTCAACTATAGTTTAAGAGTGTTCATGTGACCGAATGTAAGCAGATGGGTTTGTGTTTGCAGGTTACAGGAAGTGAATGCGGCTCCAGTCAGGTATGTATCTGACCTCGTATATGAGGATTCATGGAGTCGTCTTCTCATGGACACACTGGCACCAAACGGTTATGTCAAGGTATAGTTGCTAAAACTAAAGACATGTGTGAGGATTACAGCTTGAGTTTGGAAACAGTTGAATTGTTTGTTAGTGTTTTTATTATGTTTTATGAAGTTGCAACAGCTACAGTGATGAGGATGAAATGTCTGCTCATTAAGCCTATTAAGCTCCATTGTAAAATGTATGCCAGTGAAAACACTAGAGGCTTTGTTTAACACCGCACACCGCATATTTATTCCATGACCCTCAATCTGCTTTCACAACTAATTCGTTTCGAGCTTAAAAACATTCAACTGTTTACAGTAGTTTACACTCCCAATTTGTATATTTAAATGTTTGTATATTTAATGATGTCAAGCTTCTTTTTGTTCTTCTCAGGTGACATCGGTGAGGATGCAAGGTTTGCTGTTGGTATTATTTGCAAAGCAGGTCCACCTTCCCTTCATCAGAGATATTCAAAGCACATACACACGCACGGGATTGTTTGGATACTGGGTATGGGACAGCATTTACATTCTGCAACTTTGCAGACACTATACATTTAACACAGATTTAACATATGTTTTAGCTCATGCTTGGAGGAACATGACCTTTAAGCAAAGAAAACATTTTTTCCCATATACATTTATTGTGTGTTATGTTTTTGTGAAAGCGTGTCTGTCCTGGTAAAATTTCGGAAAAATAAATAAAAATATTAACTGTGGATATATTAAATCATTTAATATAGATTTGAAAAATAAAGTATCAATTTTATAATATGTTAAATAATCTCTGTATGATTTTATATAGCTCGACTGTTTATACTTCAATGGAAATGTATTATTAAAAATTCTGCGTTGCATTTCCAACTACATTCCGTATCATTTTGTTTAAAGGTCTCCTAACCATGTCTAACCCTACAAAAGCATGACATATCAGATAAACTGGCACACTATTGACATTGAAAACTGTCAAAACTGTCCTGATTTTATTTCATAAAGAAGACTGGATGATAGACGCACTAACCATATTTCACAGCTAGACTTTCATAAAATATATATTTCCTGCCCAGGGAAACAAGGGTGGCGTCTCTGTGCGTTTCTCATTCTACGGACACATGCTGTGTTTTCTGAACTGTCACCTGGCTGCTCATATGAACTATGCCCTGCAGCGAATGGATGAGTTTGAATACATTCTGGACACACAGGATTTTGATATTCACAACACTCCGTATGTGCTCGACCACAAGTGAGTACAAACTCCTGACACAGAAAACGCATACTATGTTTTTCTGTTTGCTTACTGTTTGGCTGTCTGTAGGGTGGTCTTCTGGTTTGGTGATCTTAATTTCCGAATTGCTGATCACGGTATGCACTTCCTCCGCTCCTCGATCAACAACGGACGCTTTAATCTGCTGTGGGGGAAAGATCAGGTTTGGAACTCTTGATATTATTCAGCCAGATGCATCTTTGAAACACATCCTAGAATGTACCGCAGTGACATGAGAAAAGAAAATGTCAGTCTTAAAAAAATAGACAATAGTTTATTCCAGTAGACAGATTGTCTCTTTCACCCTATGATTGTGTTTTGTTGGCTATTTTTCAATAAGATGTTTGTATTATTTTCTGGCTGTTAGTTGACAATGATGAAGAAGAATGAACCGATCCTTCAAGAGTTTGAAGAAGGAACTTTGAGCTTCAAGCCCACATATAAATTTGACCGCTTTTCTGAGACCTATGATACAAGGTACATCTACAAAACACAAGCACAACTTCTTCAATGCTATAGTGACCGGATCACCATTTAATGACAACCAACACATTTCTTTGGGGTAAAATTCATGATCATTCTTTCTCCACACAGAGCTCAGAGGATGTGGTTGGGCTTTACGTAAGATTTAGTATTTGTTGCATGTTTATATTGTCTACCTTCATGAATTCTTTTTACAGAACACTTGACCATTTCATAAGAACCCATCCTAATCTCCCTTAAGATGTTTACTAAATACATCAGTCATATTTATGCAAGAATACAAAGGCTTTTATCATAAAAGAAGTTAATCTTGTGTATAAATCAGAATTATTATACGCATACTTAAGAAACATTTAAGAAGTCCCTTGTTTACGGATACAACTATTAATAATTCTATCGTTTGAGTCTTTTCTGGTGTCCGAGAAACACTCGCATTTAGATTCCTGACTCTTTATTTTGAAATATTGTATTTTATTCTCTACGTAATCTTGCTGTAGTTTATATCTCAAACAGGAAAAGCGTTTTACTTGTTGTAGGTAGATGATAGCTCTGGCAATGCAGAGGTGCGCTTTTAGAAGAGCAAGTGCAATAACTCCTAGGTTGACCTGATGTGCCAGAGGGAGTGGAAATGTTTCTTATAGACGTAGTGTAGATTTATAATACCTATTCCTTCCTCCATCCATTCGTTTCTCTATCCTTTCTACCTTTAACCCAACACAGTCTCTGGAGTTTTTTAATCACACAAAAGCTGTCAGTAGGTGTGATAAAGCGGTCACATAGCATGTTACTTATTTCTGCATGTCACTGTCTGCTGTCATGTGTGTAGAATGCTCACCTTTCGATATTCTCATGTTTGATGTATTTTAACGTTGTTAACGGTGTTTAGTTATAGATCAAATGATACCTATATATATATTGATCTACATTAACGGTTAACATTTTTGGTACACTGAAATGTTTCTCATTATTTAAAAAAAATCTTCAATCTGAAGGTAGATGAATTGTCCGAAATTAGATTTAAATATAAAATTATAATTTCACATTTCACATTTAATCATTAAGCTTATGCTTTTATCCACAGTTACTTACAAATGAAGTTGGAATTTATCAAACATTCTTGTATTTTTCATAACCAAACTTATATTCTATTAAATACAAATACGTTTTTGAATATCGAAGAAAGAAGTGCCTATAAAAGTGCAGAATTGACTGGTTCTCCTTAAAATATATTTAAAAAAGCAGCTCAGGGTGAGACCTTAAGAAGATGCCAGCAAAAATGACAAGGAAACATTTCTACAAATTGTAGTCAAATGCAGACTGCACTAAAGATAAACAAATAAAACATTTTATTTTATAACATAATTCCTAATATTCCACTTGCTTTCCTTCATAAGTTTGATGAGTTTACTATTCTATAATGTGGAACAAATATAAAAGAATATGTTTCCCAAAACATTTGAGTGGTAGTGTATATCAACTGATCAAAGTATATACAGTTTGAGACATATAGTAATATTATGTTATTATTAAAGGATAATTCAAATTAAACTCTTTCTTTGAAAAAAGAATTGGTGTGCATACACATTATAATAGCACTCTGAAATATACTATAGTATTTTCCTTTTTTATGTCAGGCTGTATATACAATATGCAGTGAGAAGTACATAAGTGATGTATTCTGCCTTACAAACTGTTTTAAATAAAGGTAATTTTTCTTACGCTTTGGCTTAATGTTCAGCGGTAAGAAGCGGAAGCCGGCCTGGACGGATCGGATCTTGTGGAGAATAAAGCCTAACAAGGCAAGCGAGGATGACGAGACCGGATCAATAGCATCATCAACAGATGATGACGATGGTGAATACACCGTTAAAGTGATCCAGGACATGTACACCTGTGATGTCTCGTACGGGATCAGTGACCACAAACCTGTTATTGGGACCTTCCGTCTGGAAGTAAGAATAATCTTCTGACAAAAAGGATAAGAAAATGAAACATATTCTTTATTTTTGTTTATATTACATTTTATTCTATATTCCTGAATATTGCATCAATGGCCATCAACACAAATATTCTGTGAGGCCCGTCGCAGTATTCAAGTATCAATTATTTAGGGGAATTTTAGAAGTGCGTGAACGTATGTTCATATGAGTTACACATGAGTTAATATTGATCACTATTGATCTGAATGTAGATGAAAAAGAGGGTGGACACACCTCTGGTCGCACTGACCGCAGAAGGACTCTGGAGCGCAGATGAAGACGCCACACTCACCTACAACATCCTGGAAACCTTTGAAGCCTCAACATGGGACTGGATTGGACTTTACAGGGTGAGATTGAAAGAAAATGGTTGATCGATGAATGAAACCATTGATGGATATCATGAAGCAGGTCACTAACTAGAGGTGATTTACATCCACATGCAGATTGGCTTCAAAAGTGCCTCCGATTACATCACCTTCACCTGGGTCAAAGATGATGAAGTGGTTGCCAATGGGGAAGTTGTGACGGTATGGAGGACTAATGGTTTGATTGGCTGATAAAGTGTTGCTGGTGATATAACTTATGTTTATAGGGAAATTACCAGTGTTGATGATGGGGAAGCATTTGTAGACTTGCCATTATAATGGATCTATATAATCTCTATACGACATTCTCAAATGATGACCTTTTAGTTATTATGAGGTATGATGTTTTCTCTCCAAAGGTTGTTGTTAGTAAGGATGAGCTTCCCCTGCTGGCAGGGGATTATGTTCTTGGATACTACAGCAGCAACATGCAGAGCCTCATTGCTTTAAGTCCGACTTTCCAGGTGCGTTCCTCCTCTCTATCCTCTCTTTCCCATCATCACCTGTTGACTCACCTGCTGTGTTTTCTTTCCCTAGATTCTACAGTCTGAGCGAGCTGTGATGGAGGGTTTGATTCCCGAGAACATCAACGGACTTGAAAAGTAGCTCAGTATTTGCTGGACATATGCTCACCAAACAATACAATATGACATCTGAATTGGGATAAGCTTTTTAAACTTAGGATCGTGAAACAGCTGTCTACAACAGTCTCTCAGGATAGAAATTGCTAAACTTTCTTGAATCTGATACTCGAACAAAGTGCACTGTTTTAAAGGAATATTTCACCTTAAAATGAAAATGTCATCATCTGCTCACCCTCCAAACCTGTAGACACTTTGATGTGTGTTACACAAATGAAGATTTGTTACGTTTATGACGATTACAAGGACACATTTCACCAAACTTTGGTGACTTTGGCAAAAACCTCTTAATACAGTGAACACAACAGTATTAAGTGTGAGCTTAACTCTGCATTATTTATCATTGCTTTGGCATAACATTCAGTCATTGATCGCTTATTACAAATTCATAAACTATTGTGTAGTTTAGAAACAATCATTTTCAAAACGTTGGGTACCTACGGACTGGGTACCTACGCACATGTTCAATACAATTATCTGAATAATACAGCAAAATTCAACAAATGATGTCACAATTTTAATTTTTGGGTGAACTATTTCTAGGCAGGGTAACCAATATCTGAAAGTCAGGCCCAAGAAAGAGTTCCCAAAACAAATCAGCCCTAGTGGGCATAAAACGAGCAATCCGTCATGGGATTTAAAAAAATACAATTGTTTCAGAAATCAGTTGATGAAACCTGAATAATTATAAACATATATTCTGTTTCTACATTACCAAAGTAAGTCTGTTTAGTCTCACAGGACTTCCCTGTAAGAATCGATATTATTTTGAGATAGAAAGTGAGCACTGGTTCTGAATTATTTGATACACTCAGTCTATTACATTGATAAATCATCCATGTATAAATTATCATACTGCTGAATAATTTTACATAAATAAACTCTTGAGAAAACAACTTTTACATAAGTTTTTTTAATATAACACATGCCCTAAACCATAGATTTTGCTGTAATTATTTCTTCTCAAATGTATCTGTTTATATGTTAAATTTAATGTAACTGTAATCACCTAATTGCAAAATTTCATATAACTGCTTATAATTAACATTAAAGATGACTATATTACTCTCCAAGGTTCTTTTTCTTTACACCAGGGGTCGCTGTTTACCTTCTTATTCTCATGTTTGCATTATTTATCAATAGTTTGAGATATGCACATAGGGGACCACAGCACCTAACAGTTTACAGTGTGCTCGGCATGGCAGATATTGGGTGGTTTCCCTCTAGGAGCATTTTTCATGGATAATTATAGCTATAAATCAGTCCTGAAAGCACTAGAAAGAGGTCACACCACGTCCACACCAGAACAAAGAACACAATGTGAGTCAAAGCCAGTGATCATGAGCTATAAAACAATGCCACTGGAGCTCCTCGCTCTTGTGCAGACAGTAAATCTATACTTAGGATAGCAGACTTAGAAAACATCCATAGTCTTTTTTTCGAGACACAAAGTTTAACTATAGGAGAAAGAGTGTGTTTGTCCCACATGGTTACGTCCGAACAATCTTAACTAAAATATGGTCACAAAGGGTTTCGTATACTCATAAAAATTCAATTTTTTAAATAATTTACGCTAAAAAAAAAGAGTACATTCCAAAGCATTGAAATCAAGTAAATATACTGTTTTGTAATATAATTTTTGCGCATACATAGCAAAAAAATAACTACTTCCACTAGAGTTCACCAAACATTAGTTGTATATAACAAATATATATGTGTTAATTAAATACTTTTCATTACAAAAAAAATCATACTTTGTAGGGAAATTAACAAAAAAATGTCTATCAGTTATTTTAATAATATTAAAAAAAGATTTTATAAAGTTAATAGAACTGTTTATTCTTGTGACATTGATATATTATTTTTTACAGTCTACATACCAAAAACATATGACACGACTGAGGAACATGACATTTTGTAACCACGATGTGTTTTACTATGTTGTGGCTTTCATTTTCGAGTGTGTGTAGCTGGGATTTGTAATGTTTATTTGACCGCCTATGCTGCTGTTCTCGGAGGCAATAAACTCCACTATAAGGATATGAATGTCTTCAATATTGATATACTGTTTTATTAGCGTGTAAAAGCTTAAGCTGAGTGCTCCCACAAAATGAATTTTCTGCTATAGATTAAACCAAAGCAATTTAATTAAAAGCATTAAAGACAAAAAGGCGATAATTAGAGTAATTAGGTGAGAATTTCCTCTCCTGTTGTGTCATAGCAGCCGCTGAGACCTCACACCCAGAGGACCAGCGAAGACGAATCTCTTCCCAGGGGACGACACTAAGCATTAGCGACCCGGAAGATTCATATTCCCTAACACATCCGCCTGGCCCATGATGTCACCTGGGCTGTAAAACTTTTTAATGGCCTACTAAATCAGATTCATGGATTGGAGGCGTTTAAGGCTAAAGTGAATAGAGACACAAAGAAAAAAGGAAATGACCGCTGTGATGTTGTAATGAAAGTCATATCTAAAAAGCATGAATGTTCTGGTCCTGAAGTGCACCTTTATAATAGCACATTAAAACCTCCCAATGGCTTTATGATACAATAACACTCAGAAATACAGGATAGGATTTGGTTTGTGCAAAACAGGAGTATACGCCTTGAAGGGATACTTCACCCCAAAACTAAAATCCTGTCATCATTCACTCACCCTATGACATTTTAAATGAGTATGACTGTTTTTCTTATGCAAAGTACAAAAGAAGATATTTCAAAGAATGTGAACCAAAAACAGTTCTTCCCATTGACTTGCATTAAATGGACTCAAAAATAGAGACCTATGGTTTACCTTTACCAACTTTCTTCACGATAACTTTAGTAGATAAAAGAATTCAAATACAACAGTCCCAGATTTCCACAAAAACAGATCAGCAATTTATAACATCATCCCCCGCTTCAACTTCCTAATTCTTCATCGAAAAGCTCTAGAAGCTTTAGAATCTACAATTTAAGAAAAACATTTTTATTGGTATTTACATACTTGTTTTTATCTTAAAATAGGCAAGTATTCTCTTATAAACAAGAAAGTTTGCCAATTTAGTCCCAATCGTGATAAGTCCCATAACAAGTACTCTACAAGTACAGTGCATTGAAATTAATATACTTAGTTTTACATAAACTTGACCTTTACTTCAGTATACTTATAAAACTGAACTTTAGGGATACTTCTTTTTCATAAGAGTATTACTCGATCCTGCTTTTGGCTATTTTAAAAGGTCAGCGGTATCTCAACCTTAGTTCCTGTTTCAGAGGAAATCAATGCATTTAACAAAGCTCCAGATTCACACTGTGTGCATCATTTTGGGGGGATGTTCAGAAACTGATATGTATATATTAGATACTAATATGCACTGTTTAGGAGTAAAGCTGTTCTTTTTGAAGGTGACCTTCCCAGTGACAGTTTCCAATTTTTGATATTTCTATTCAGGTGTTCAATTTCAGTATTTTGTGATCGATCAGTATGGCAATACCAGCGTTTGCTGGTGAATGTAAGCGGACAAACTTAAGGCATGCTGAAGATTCTGTTATATGATGCCACCTCAAGCTCCAGCTTTAGGTCCTATAATCAATGTCCTCATTTTCAAGTAGCAATGCCGATCTGTAAGAAATATTGATAGAAAAATCTTTTATCACAACATACACAAGTCAATACAGCCGTGAAGGAAATCTATTCATGGTTTAAAACGCGTATTATTTTCTTGAAAGACATGAGTACATAACATATTGCACAATACAGTACTGGATGGTTTCAGGACACAAATAAAGGCATAAATCCAAGACCCAACCACACCAGGTCTTGAAGGTAAGGAAGCAGCCATATTAAAAACACAGTGGCCATATCTACCTGAGCTTAAAAAAGGTCCAGCTGTATATTTCCCCTAGGAGGAAAGCTTGAGAGCAGGTTATTGCACTCTTAAAAAGGTCCTGTAATGTGCTGAGTGAAAACAATTCTTCACGTAACCTGGGACTAACATGCAATAGCACTTTTATTAGTTAAATCACCGTTCTTTGACTTCCGCCACTACAGCAGGACATGAGACTACAGGTCCAGGATCAGTCCGCCGGGAGCCCAGAAGTAATTGGGTCCGGTAGTCTACATGCGGACAAGAAAGACTTGTTTCTCTCAGAGGGAGAAAAGAATATATCTAGCGAAAATTCTCATGAATAAAACATTGTAGGGAGAGGAATCCGAGTCGTTCTTGTAGGCCAGGTTCTGGTTGATTTCCACCGGGAAAAGACGTGAGGTTTATTAACTGCGCCTGTTCTCACCTTCTGAAACTGGACCTGGATGCACAGCATGAAGGTGAGGAGAAGCTTACACACACCGCTGTGACTACAAACAGACAATCACTGTTTTGACCCGCAAACCTTCTGCATGTTCGTATAGAATCTTCTGGAAATGAGATCCGAGAGTGTCTGCAAGTGTGCTCACACGTACCTGTTTTCAGAGCATTTGATTTATTCAAGTGAAAGATTGTAGATGCTTGAGCATCACTTGAATGTAAAAATGAATGTTAAATTCAGAACAGCTTTAGAGTTTTTTTGGTCCGAGCCGCTCTTACTTTAAACCCAGTGTACAGAAAAGTGTGTTTTAAACAAAAATAAAGTGCATATTGTTTACTTAGAAGGACAAAAAAAATCTGTTTTTTAAATGGGTTCAGCATTACTGTTTTTTTAATTTTTCATGAAAATTTTAGAAATTTAAAAAATATATATGTGAAATAAGTTTACATGATTAAATTACCTTTTTTCAAGTTAGGCATAAGAAAATCTTTTTGAAAAATGTTCAAAAAATCCTGACCATTGTCATAAGTTCAGGCATGTACAATTTTGCATGCAAAATAATTTCCACCTTTTTTATATCTAATCAGCTGGAGCACCATGAGAAAATATAAAGAAAGTTGTGAAGTAAAATTCACGTTTTTAAAAATACGTGAAGTAAAGCAATCAAACTTTATACAATTATGCATATATAAATGCAATATCACACTACTATGAGTGCCAAATTGTTGTTTTACAACAGCTTGAGGACACAAGCGTGTAGTTTAATCACAAAAAGTGTGTGTCTTTTAAAACGGTCTTTACAGAAACTTGAGGACTAATATCTTCCGCGCAGCAAAACCTTTAAACAAGTCTCCTTTACTCATTCTAAACCATCACCTGGTTTGAATAAATGTGTTGAAATAAGAAATATATTGACGCGTGTATGTGTATGTGTATATGATTTGCGTGTAAATGTGTGAACAAAGACAGAGACAGTAAAAACCACTCACACAGAATGTGTTATTTCCATGAGACCACCTGTTCCATCTCATATCCGCACATTTTGCACATGTGGTCCCATGAACCTCACATGAAAATTCAAAAGAGATTCGAACAACATTGTTCATGTGATCAAAAGTTTTTCAGGCGTATAATTAATATATTCTTATTTTATAATGTAACACATTCATGGATTTTTTATTTCACCCTAGGACTTGAATCATTCATTTTATCCACTGAACCCCTGCATCAGCCCTTCATGTACCCCTCACATCCTAAATGTACCTTGCCAAGACATCCAGGATCAAAACTCTCTGACTTCAATAGTTTCCATCAAATTTCAGTATGAAACAGACACAGCAGGTACTATTGATTTATAAGTCACTATGAACTTAATCTCACACTAGCATCTTCTACCTCCAGGTCTCTAGTTCTGACCACTAGATGTCACTGCTGGAGCTTGGAAACATCCTTTCTTTTTTTGCCAAAGTCAAATGTGAGGCCTTCAGCTTTTGTTCTTACAAACACCAAACTCTGCAGGGCAACTTCATCCCTGCTAATACATACTGCATCTCAGACTTAAGTGTGCATCGCACAAATGGGCTCTCGCTTCAAAGTTTTGTTTTTGCGAACACCCCGGAGCTAAAATGGATTACGTTAGAAATACAATCCTAATGAGGCAAATAAAATCAACAGATTAAATTACTCTCAGATGTAAGAAGGGACTCGAGATGCTCTGCGTATGAAATTCTGCATTTATGTAGGAAAAAATAAGTTATTATTTTAAAGGAGATTTGAGTGTTTATGTAAGCATAGTATGTATATGTTTAATCACGTATATTATATTTACATTTGGCAACATTCTTGCAATTCATATTTGCTGGGATTCAAACCCATGACTTTTACATCTTTCAACCAGAGCTGAGAACAGAAGAAAAAGAGTTTAAGCCAAATCTCCCCACTTTAATGCCAAGACACACCTAAGCGTATTTTCATCAGACCACCGTCCGAGTTATACTTGCGTTAATATCTTGCTCAATTAAAATGCCTGCTGTGATTAGCCGGATCTCTTAAAAGGCACTTTGAGCCAAAACGGTATTAGCAGGCTCATTGATTTCTGGCATAACCATCTTTCAGACGGCTCATCAACGACGGTAATCGCGCAACTCGGGCCATTACAAACTACACGGCCTCTGCTGACCCCTGACCAGCTGGATAATCCTTCACTGACATTTAAAACAAAAGGATTTGGTCAGGTACAGCGGCACCGGAGGAAAGGGAACAGCGCGTGAGGCCGCAGTCAAGCTCTCCTTCAGGAACATGAAGATCTAATCCGATAATAAAGACATCGTCGCTAATTAAAACTCATGTTATGTTGTTCTTTAATGCCTCCTTGTGAGTCATATTAACGAAGAATTATTAACTCCGGCGGTCGAGACAAAAGAGTCTGATTTCATGGTTAAAGTGATCTATAATTGCTTGTGTTTGAGAGTTATGGTCTGGCGTAATTACATATTCTCCCATCTAAGCGTTTTCTTCAAAAATGTTATTCATGTATTGATTATTCATATCTACATTGGTGCCAGAGGCTAGCACGCAGGGAAAGCGAAGAAAGGGAATGTTAACATTGGAAACATTAGGCGGGAGATGTGAGTCATTAAAGGATGCTGAGTCAGGACACGGCAGAACAAAAACAGAGTTATGCATTAGCAGATTACTTATAGTCTCAATGCAAACATGCTAAAGACCTTAAACATTTGCTTTGTCCTAAGTCATCATAAAATAATTTTGCCTCACGTAGTGGGATGTGTTTTAGAGCATAATAGGATATTAAAGGCAAAGATATGCCAAAAGTGCAATCCTGCCATTTACTTAAGCTCTTGTCACTTCAGACTAGGAGATGTTTTGAAGAATGTTTGTAATCGAACCACGGCGGCCCCCATTGACTTGCATTAGCTATGTTTCCAAACAATAAATAACGCAGAATAATGAGTAACGCGATTGTTCGGTTACCAACATTCTTCAAAATCTCTTCTTTTTGTGTTCTGCAGAAGTCATGCAATTTTTATTTGTGGGGACAACGATCACTAAGTCTATTTTTCAAACTTGATATGAAACCTTCTTGACTTTCTCTTTTGCAGGACACAGAAAAAGATATTTTGAAGAATGTTCGTAATTGAACAACGGCGGTCCCCTTGACTTGCTTTGAATTTGTGCCCCTAAAATAGAATTGAATGGGTAACGCCGTTTTTTGGTTACAATCATTCTTCAACATATCTTCTTTTTGTTACGTAGAAGAAAGTTACACATTTTTCTTAAACCATTTTTTGTAAACCATCACTTTAAGTCTTACTTTGCAAACTTTACGACCAGTCCGCTAAGGACAAAACCCACGCCAGCATCCCAGCATCAAAGCGCAACATAAGCTAAACGAATGACAAAGATGTGGAGAATAAAAAGAGCCTGTATAAGAAGTGTATGAGGCATTGGTTTTTGATTGAAACCACATCAGCAAGAGCGAGACTCAGCAGCGGGATCTTTGGGTGTTGCAAGGACACAATGAACTTTCTGCAATTTGACTCCAGCCGCTTTACCTTGTAACACACACAGGCTGGACTTGACACAAGATAATGATCCACACTCATCCGTACAAAGAAAGTAAGAAAGTTATTGCAGACAGATGAGCACATTTTAAGTATAGATGGGTTTGAGATGGTGATCACATTAGGCACCAGGATGTGTCATAATTAATTAAGTATCTACTTAAAGGAACAGGTTACTCCAAAATCAAGATACTGTCAACATATATTCACTATCAACCTGTAAATGACTGTTTATTTTGTGGAATACAAAAGAAGATACTTTGAGACATGTCTCAATGGTTTTGTGTCCGTATGGTGGAAGTCATTAGGAGCCAATGTCATTTTGCTGTCTTCAAAACTAACTTCCGTAGTGTTTTGCAGTAGAAAAAGAGTCATACATGTTTAAAATGACGTGAGGATGATGAAAATTATCAAATAATTTTCATTTTGGGGTATACTGTCGCATTTTGTTTAAGGATGTGTCCTAATTAATTCAGAATTTACTTCAAATAACAGCACACTCAGAAATCAGATACTGTCAACATATATTCATCAACCTGACTGTTTCTTCTGAGCCATGTCTCAGTGGTTTTGTGTCCATACAGTGGAATTCATTAAGGGCAAGTGTTGTTTGGCTGTCAACATTCTTCAAAATAACTTCCTTAGTGTTTTGCACTAAAAAGAAAGTCATATAAGTTAAAAATTTCAAAAGAATGACCAAAACCATGGGTTGAACTATCACATTAGATGTGTAATAATTTATTGAGAAGCTACTTAAAGGGACAGGTTAGTCCAAAATGTCCGGCACTGTCAACATCTAATCAATATAAACATAGCAGACACTTTTGAAAAAGCTGCAAAATGCCTAAATGTCCACATGTACATGCCTGTTTCTTCTGTAGAAAAAATATAATTTGAGAAATATCACGGTGGTTTTGTGTCCATAAAGTGGACGTCAATAGGGGAAAAATTTAAAGATTTGTTTTATTTTGGGGCGAACTTCACTTAAAAGCGCACAGGAACTGCTCCTGCAAGCATTACATTGTTGTTCCAAACATTAAGCTTTAGATGTTTGTTAAATAAAATGTGAAATTACACATCTGAGGACCACAATCTGAGGTTATTAGGGATCACTTGGAGAACATCCCAACAATACCCCTGAAACACCGATTACTCCCCTTGGTAACCATACCGGCTCTAAGCGGAAGTACAGGTAGTATCCCGCAGGGATGTGAATGCGGACCTGGAGGGCTATAGATTCAGAAGCGGCAAACTTTCTTCCCCTGGGTCACCAACCAACGTCCTCAACCCAAACTGCCCGCGGGGTGGTTGAGAACAACCCACTGTGCGTATAAATAAGAACCCATTGTTCTTAATGCTAAACTGTAACATTGAAACAAGCCCGCTTTCACAATGAGAACAAAGTAACTTTATCACTTCATGTTTTTTGCCAAGTGGAGGAACAAAGTTGTCAAATTATAATGGGTCCATCAGGCATTCCCAACACGTTCCATGTTCCCACCGTCCACAGTGAAGGTGCATGTGAACCCCTATTCAAAAGGTGAGCAATGCCTTTGGGTTGATCTATTAAAACATTCTGATCAACATTTTATAAGCGTATGAAGCAGACACCCTTGAGTCGCCCAGACTATTCCTAAAGGACCCTGATCTTTCCGGTCACCTTGTACTTCACCGCTCGATATATCTTTCCCCACAGTTCAGTTCGTCCTGCTAATGAAGGTCATTCCCCACTCGGAATGAGAGGTTAGTAAGTCACCAGACCCATAAAAACGCGATCACCTGTAGAGCAAGACACTCACCGAGGATGAGGAAAAAAGCTTCAATAACAAAGTGTCCTTTCCCGACTGACTCTCAGTCTGGTCTGAATGTGGGTCAGAAGAAAGGCCATAAATTATCATGAAAACTCCCACTGTTTTTCCCCATTACCCTTACTTATTATCCGTACAGTGTGACTGTACATGGAGATTTCATATTGCTTTAGACAGAATGAAATGAAAGAGCGTTTTTTTGCACCTTTGATCTCAGAGCTTCAGTCTCTTCGCTCTTTTCTTCGGGAGTCATCAGAAAATCCACGTGGCCCGTCTTGAGCTGCAAGGATGTCATCAAGAAAACATCTAAGGGCTGTAATTATTCAATCCTACCGCTCCTTAAGAAACCTTCCATTGAATATTCTTCACCGAGCGAGATAAAAATCAACATAAAGAGCAGCAGAGGGGAAAACAGATGAGACAGTGTAAGTCGCTTTAGTGATACACTCTTGCGAATCGAGTGAAAGTTAGATATGGAGTTATCGACTCTGTACTTCCCGTTGAACGACTAAACATGCTTATTGGATTCATTTCATACTATCTGACAAAACTTAGAATTGCAACAAGTAGAAACTTTCTAATTTTTTTGTTAACACTTCTGTTTAACCATAACTTCAATATTAAATCTAAAAACAAGCACAGAGAGAGGAAGAAGCGAAAGACGACAGAGAGACGACAAAATAGCACTGAATGTGTCCAATTTCTCCAACAGCCCCAAACAGCTTCAAATCAAAAAAAGTCTCTTCAATATTAGGCTCAGACTGAAGAGGAACAAAATACTGTTTCTCATGTTCCTCAAATTGTGGCTTTTTGCTAACCACCTTGCATAAAGTGCCGTCTCCGTACCAAACCGAAAACTACAAGGGATAAACAGAGTAATTCATGCGGGACTCCCGTGGAAGAGATGTTCAGGATAACAGCCGATGCTTGCCATGAGTGGCTGTGATCGAAACCAGCGTGATATTTATTCAGAGAGCTGCCGTTTCCATGTGAAACCTGCAATATCGAACGCTTGCCGCTGCTATCCAGCCCAGCTCATCCTTTCAAACCGTGATAGCTGTCAGGACAGAAACACATTCAGGGTCCAAATGTTAGTTTGTCTTGAGAAAGGGAAAAGAACCATTGAGATAACAACAGAACAAGAGATAATGCCAAGACAAATGGCAAATGAGGTGATGGGAAAGGGTGGGGAATGACAAACTTTAAACTAACTCTGAAGCAACGCTCTAAATCATGATGCAAGCCTCCAAAAATGGAGGTTGTAAACGGCACCTGTGTCTCTATTTAATAATTCATTTCCCGTCACAAAGTGTTTGTTGGTGTATGAGTGTCGAATGCAGGATATGGTTCACTTTTATCAAGTGCTTTACCTTAGAAGTTAAAAGTCTAAAAGTCAAAAAGGCTGTTCTTTCTAGGGTCTTTAATGTTAGTATGATCATTTATGTAGTATTAATATTTAATATTAATATTTTGAACCTTTAGTAAACACATATACATTTAGTTATATATTTGTGCTTTTTCCATTAAACAACAAATAAATAAAAACATACAAATCATAACAGGTATATAATATATTTATTTGAATGAATAATAATTATATAGTTATAGTAATAATTTAATATGTAAGAATTCAAATTGTAATACTGATGCTATATTTGATATTTCATACAGTTTCAAATCAAAGGTTTTGGCATATGTATTTTCTAAATATAGCAATAACAGCAGAGAAATAATACGTAAAATAAAATTAACATGGAAATTAAAATTTCCATATAGTTCAAACTTTCCGTAGCTGTATATTGTACGTGTATGAATGTGCCCATACCAAAACATATATATATATATATATATATATATATATATATATATATATATATATATATATATATATATATATATATATATATATATATATATGAAACTTATTTCTATATATTAATGATTAAAAATGTTGTGTAGTTTTGTTATAAATTTAAACATGTCAACCAAATTTTTGAGGCAACATTTATTGTAGTAACTGACCGCTAAGTGTACTTTTAAGTGTACTATTTCAACACTACAGATTGATCCAGCCCTCCTTTAAATTTATTAAACTAAAATACTTATATAAGTTAACTTCTAGGTATAAGGATACATGACATTTTTCATTTTATTAAGTGTAAAAGTATGGGCAGTATAAAACAACTTTTTGGAGTGTCTGCTCTTGCCTCTCATTCTAGCATGATTCGGGTACCTAGTCATCTCCTCTTCGGAATAACGCAAAGATAAGATAAAAAGGTGCACTTTTAAAGCAATAAAAAGAGTGATTATGATTGAAAACAACACTAAAGTAAAATATTTGCTTAAAAACACGGGAAAGAAAGATCAATAGCAATATAAGTGAGGTATTGTGTTTCTGGACCTCCCATGAGACGTGGCGAGAGAGAAAGAGAGAGGTAAACAGAAAGCTTCTATTAAAAAAGCGAAAGTTAGTCTGGCTTTCAGAGGCTAACTGATTGGAGACGGCTCTTTCGAGCGTTCTTTACAGTCGAGCCCCAGCGCTCCATCTGAAAACAGCCTGGGGAGATGACTGAATGGCCAGTAACAGGAGGAGAGGGAGAGAAAGTGAGAAAGATAGAGACAGATTGGGAGCTGAAAAAAATAAATCAAGTACGGGAGACATTATGAACTTCAGCCTAAAGCCTCCCTCAGGCCTCACCTCCATCTCCAGAGCTGTGTTATGAGGACTGTGTATCCAGAACAGAACAGCAAAGACTTGCTCAACATTCCCTAAACCGCAATGTTTGAATAACCTTTCAACCACACCAATGTATACTGAGCTCACTTCTTAAACTTAACATCTGTTAGAAATGAAATATTCTTCATCAACTTGATTTACAGAAGCTTCATTCACCTTGGCTTAAGACGAGTGAAATGTGATAAAATGAACTGTAATGAGGCAGAAATGAGGTCATGATTTATTCAGCTTCTGCACAACTTTAAAGCAGTATATTTACTTATTATAACCGTTGGATATTGCAAAGCGAAATAGTGGTCGAGTGATGTTCTGAAAGTAGATCTTTGTTTTTAATACAGGGTAAGTGTTGTATTTTTCCAGGGTCTTCTGCCAAGGTTACAGTGTGTTTACAGCACAACAAGTTTACAGCCTTGGATAAAATAGACTGCAAAGATCTCATTTTTAGCTGGAAGCATCTCTCACAAACACGGCTATATAACCTTGCATTGCTCGGAAGTATAAGCTTGAGCAGGAATTTTAGCCTCTGGAAATATTTATTACAGGTCAAAAATAATACATTTAAATGCAATGGCAATACATCCAGTGCTTACAGAATAGGTATACTTCAGTATATTTTTGATAAGTATATTTTATGTTATAAACTAAAATGCAAATATAAGTTTGGTTAGGGCGGTATATTTCTATGTATTCTTTTTTGTAGCGTGTATCAGTAATTGTAGTTTTGATTTCAGTTACAGGGATTTTATTTATTTACATTGTTTTTTTGCGCTTTTTATATCAAAATGTATTAATTTATGATGTTTCTAATTGAATTGTTTTTTATAGTAAATTTCGCGTTTCAACTTAACTTTAGTTAACTTCCAGTAGATTTACTGATGTTCGAGCAACATTTATTGTAGTGATAAACTACAGTGATATGTACATAGTGATATGAACTACAGACCCAGCCCTCTTATTAGTTTATTAAACAAAATAAAAATATATTTATACTGCAACTTAAAGAAAACTTTCAGGTATACTGTTTTAAATGAATACTTGCGTAATAAAGCAGACTTTTTTTATACTTACAGTAAACTATTATACTGAAAGTTTAAGTGAACTGATCATAGTTATTGTTTACCATTAAAATAAATAAAAAAACAGTATGCTAAATATATAATTGAAATGAAAAGTGGAATAATATATTATTATTTGTATTATAATTACTGAACATTGATTACAAAACACACCTATCAATTTGAATGTTCAGGTTACAAATATTGTGATGTGCATTAAAATGTCAGAAAAACACAAAGTGAAACATGTAACTCACTAGAGTCGGGCATTTAAAGACAACGGTGATGTGAAACATTCAATATTTTAAAGGGTGCTGTGACCTCCGCACTGTGAAAGTTTTGATTTTATATCTGATACAAAGCATGACCAAGAACTTCTCTTTGGCCGGGTGACATTTATCTTTCCCCTGCAAACAGAAGCTCAGGAGCAGATTTTTGGTCTGATAATGATCAATACAGATGTGATGGAGGGCCTCACTGTAAGAGCAAAGGACAAGATCGAAACCACCAGATTCATGAAACAAAAGACAGATCTGTGTAGGGGAGATGACTGAGGAGGCTGATATACCAGTATTGATCCAACCAGCGAATGAGTAAATATCTATTCTGATAGGAAAGTTTATTAACCAATAGTGTTTGATACGAGAAACCATCAATGATGGGCTCCTTATCCCGCAAAGAATAACACCTCTGTGTGGGATAGGGGGATGCTGTGCAAGTGGAAGTCAAGTGTCCAAAGGGCCTTTGTAATTATAGTTAATACGTTTGAGTGTTAAGACGCAAACTACTGGCTAAAAGGACATATTTCATTCGTACATTCCTGTGGAGACCCTCAAGCAACCCTCCACGCCCCCCCGCTAGCTACCGTAATCATTAGCTACAGCATAATTTACCCCCTGTGGGTACCATGGGTTACATTTTATGTGAGGCTAGTAAACAAGCACCACACAGAGAAGAATAGAGCCAAGGAGACCTCTGTCTCTAAACTCTGGCCTCGTAAGTTTAGTCAAAAATACTGCAGGTAAGTAATGAATGATCCAAATGGGGTGTCACTCACATTAAATTAACAACAGAGAAACTCTTAAATGAAAGAAACACCTCAGAGACATAAAGATATTTCAACTGAGTGATGAAAATGAATGAGTACCGAACGTACTACAGGTGCTTCTGATCGGCCAGGTGAAGACAAATAGAAGAAAACATAGAAGAAAAATAGCCTGACCACCCAGACTACACCTCTGAATATATAGAATAAAAAAAGAAGGGTGTCCTGTATAAATACATATAAAATAATATCCAAAAATTGAAAAAAATACCTAAAAATGCACGCCCACACACACATATATATATATACACATACACACACATATATTTTATTTTATTATTATTACATATAAACTACTACCATTATAATTAAGTTATTGCAATAAATAAATATGATCATGCGTTTAAACAACATATTAAATCATATAAGAGATATGCCTAAATGTTTTAAATTAATTTAGAGAAAGTTGGAGTACTGCCAATGTATTATTAATTTGTTTACAACAGTAAAATAATAATAAATATTTTTATATAAATATACAAATAATAGAGTAAAAGCATCCAACAGATGTCCAAAATAGATGCAATTATTATCAAAAAAACAAGAAGATAGTTAAATAAAATATCGCAATTTACACAAATAGTGACCTCACTGAATGTTAACAAGTAACATTTTTCGAATGACACTTACATTTGTGTTCTTTGACAGATTCGGATTGAAAAGAATCAGTAAGTGACCTAATATTTGTGACATTTTATTAATTTTGACAACTGTTTGATATCAAACAGCTCAACTGCTTAAACAATGATTTGATGCAAAGATGATCTTGATAGCATCACAGAGTGTCTTGATAACTCAAATTCCAATTTTTCAGTGTTTCATTTGACACCGCTTGTAAAAGCTGCCAGCTGCTGTCGAGATTAAAGAAAGTCAAATGCGTTTTGTGATTGCTAGCTGGATGAGAATGGCAGGTGGCAAACTTATTCTCATTAAACCAAGAAATCTCGACTTCAAAAACCAACGGATCCAATCCCCGCCCCCACCTTCATGAGAGGTGTATATTCCTGTCCTCCAACGAATACACAATCAAAAACCTCAGAGAGAGAGAAAAAGATCAGGTTCTGGAATCGGCAAGCACATCATTTTAGACAGAGATTATATCCGCCGACCACCGTTACAAGTTTTAAAATCGCAATAAAAACATCACGGCTTGGTGTAAAATTAAGGATTTGAGAGGGATTTCAGTTGAATCGAGTAAACAGAGAACAATGGTCCGTGTGTACAAGCCAAATATCATCCCCCTTAAAAAGCCTTGCAGGCCTGCTGCTGGCGTCTCACCAAATTTTTGCATTTTAAGGGAGGTTGGTGGGCAAGCAATCTTCCTTCCGTTTTGATTTCAGACTTCTTTCCCTACGTGCCGTCATGCATTTCCAAATCCCTTCCCGCTCTATTTGTTTCCCCATTTTCTTCTTTACCCCCCGGATGTTTGGAAGGGGGCTGATTTCTGTGCGAGCTGCACATCGCAGACGCTATCAGAGGGAGGTCTGAGAGGAGATGGTTTCCGCTGGGCTCATCCGCCATCCGTGGAAGGATTGAGCAACAGCTGAGAGACTCCTGAGGTGGAAATCCAGTCTTTAGATCACAGACGGATCTGTGACATGAAACAGCCGTGGGTCATTCACCTAAACTCATTGAACTAATCTAATATCGGGAAATCTGAAATCTATATCTTTGTGACCTTTTCTCTCCAACTCCATTTTTTCTCTTAGCTTTGAAGATTTCTCGACTGTGTTTAGTTCTTTCATTTCAAACAACGCTTATGGTTTATTTCTCCAGACTCTTCTTTTGCTAATACAGGCTTTTAGTTTCATTCACTCTTTTAGATCATGTCTTTCGATGTGAATTTTGAGATTTATTGAAGGAATGGTTACGGTAAAAGTTCAACCAAAAGTTCAATCCCCTTTTGTCATTTCAAACATGTATGACCTTCTTTCTTCTTCAGAACAAAAAATACGATATTTTGAAGAAAGTTGATAACTTAACAACAGTGGCACCTACACTAAGTGAAACAATTTACACAAAAAGAGTAAATGAAAGCTTTTTAAATATTTTAATATGCTATAATATTATAAATACATTTTGTGAATGTAAGTAAAAAGTAATTAAATTTATTAACTCAAACATTTTTATTAGAATTCTCCAAAAATATAAGGTTATAATAAAATTATATATATTTGTTAACGACATACTTTTAACATCGCATACATGTAAAAAATAATGGAAAATTTTAAGAGAACTTAAGTGATGAATTTTTCATCAGTTATTAAAATTTTATAAACTTTTTCAAAGATTATATAACAGTTTATTTTTGTGATATCAACCGAGGCATATTAATATTTTTTTTTTGTATGGACACAAAACCATGGTAGTGAATGGGCTTCAGGTCCCAAAACTAAATTTTTTGTTCTATGAAATTAAGAAAGTCAAAAGGGATGTGAAGAGGATATATCCATTTGACCATTACCATTTTTAGGCAAACTATTATTTTAAAAAACAGTCTCTTCAAATAAAACATGAAGATCCGTGTATTGCATTATGGGATACATGTTCAACAACAAGGATGTATATTGTCATGATTCACTGCCTGACTGAGTGGCAGTATATTTAAAAGTCTCTAATAAAAGCCCAAAATGACTCAACTTTATAAAATCTGTTGGCTTTCACCTCAATCCTGCGCATTAGTCTTCATGAATAATGCAAAGAAAAGTTTCTCTTAGTCCTGCTGTCCTGGATATACAGCTTCAGCTGAAGACGGTCGTTCCTCTCATAGCGATCGATCTGAAGATAACTCGCCCCTGGACACGTTTTAAATGGGGAACACTTAAGGCTGATATAGACCTGAATGCACTCTCTGCACTTCTGTCTGCAGGCTTTTATAAGCGTGAAATGAAAGAAGTACTAGAATTGGAGAGGTTATGTGGTCAAACAAGACACGGCTTACAAACAAAGAAACAACGAAAAGAAAAAGTGTCACAGAGAATTGGGTCAGTAAAGCTATCAGATGGAAGGTTTAGATTAAAAAGATGACAAAATTGTGAAAGCAAATGAGATGAAGAAAACACACTAATACATATGTAATTGTCCATCTTTTGGGATTATGTTTTTGATGAAATGCTTAGAAAAAATGGCAAAAAAGCTTTTACCGTGATTTTTTGTGAAACAATTTACACAAAAAAGAATACATTTTAAAGCTTAAAATTAATGTTATAGACTGTAAACTCAAGTAATTCAATTAGAATTCACAGAAAATATTAGGTGTATATTACAAATATATATTTGTTTGAAATTGTTTAAGTTTATGTGAAATTGTAAATTTTAATTATTTTAATATATTTTTCCACTGATATAAATCTATAAAATGTTTCAAATAAATTCTGTTAACTAAGTATAACTGTTTAAGTTTGTGATATTTACTTAGAAGTAATTATTTGTGTATTTATTACCATTGTATTAAAAACAATATTAGTTTTTTAAAAATCTTCTTTTGTATACAACAGAAATACATAAAAAAAAAAAATGTTTTATCTCATTTGGTAACTTTTTTCAAAATGTATCCCTTCGTGTTCAGTCTAACAAATAAATTCGCAACAGAATTTGCCTTTTGAGTTGAACCATATCTTTAAATATTTACATTGAGCCATACAGATGCACAAAATGATTAACCAAAACCTACAGAATAACATATTTATATCTACTTTAAGAAAAAGGTACCTGCATCTCAAACCAGCATCCCCACAGTCTTGCCAAACTGTTCCTTGAGAGTATCTACCTGCAGCATCCGGAAGCCTGTCTGTAATAACCTATCAGAAGCCGGTGTGAGCCAGCCACATTCCTATCGACCCGTCCCATTGGTTGAAAGCTCCCTCCGTACTTCATGGCCCTGAAGACCAGAAGGGTCGATATCTCCTGCAAGGAAAACTGATTGATCCTTCTCCAACACACTAACATCAACCTTCCATCTAAGCCCTGAAACAAAACACGCCAGTGGAGGAGAAATCTGGCACATTGTGATCAGATTAAAGTGATTAGTAACACCTCCAGCCAATCAGAAGTTTGGGATTGGGAATATGGACGAACACACACAGAATATAATGTTTTGAACAATGCATTTGACACAGTATAGCAATAATACCTGGTATCAGATTAGAAAAGATTTAAAAATAACTCAGTGTCCCAATGTTGTTCACTCACCAACATTCCTCAAAATATCTTGTGTTCTGCAGAAGAAAAAAAGTAATGTCAATGTCATGCTCCTTATACTATTTTGTATCAAATTACATTGAGAAAAGACATATGCATTTTCTAACTCCTGCACTGAGATTCAGAGACAACTCATACAGAATAGACAAGATAAACCCAGAACACTATGACTATACAGGGTAAAAGAGCAAAACATCACATGAATATCAAAATACAATGAGTGCCGTCTCAAGCACCACATTTAGGTATATAGCTTCGGGGCAAAACTGGAGAAAATAGTTTCTTAACCTTTAAAATGCAATAGTTCTGGTTAAAGGCAATGTTTTAATGAGAAGAATACACCGCAATAACACAAACCATCTAGGTGCCCGGGGAGGCCGACGGGGGCCTTATTTACAGTCCTTTCTGACAGTCTTTAACGGGACCCCGCACTCCTGAACCCGGCACCTCTCATCTTCAAAGCACGGCGGTTGGTGGCATGGAAAGAGGGCTCCCCCCTCACGGGCAAGACACAGAAAGGGCACCGGCAGGAGCTGGTGGAAGCCTTAGTGGCCCTGGCTGAAGGGCGTCTTTGTTCCCCGCCAAGCGCGCACGCTGCCTGGGCCGTGATTAAATAGAGGCTCCGGTGGGAGGCCTTCAGCTGGTGGAGCTCATCTCCGGCTGCTCCCCGTGGCCTCTGTTCTCTGAAGAGGAGGGCAGGGGGTATGAGTGGAGCCGTCGGGTGGGCGAGGGTCTGTACTCTGGGTGTGTTATAATGAGGGTCCACTCGCTCGAGTCCAGAGCTGCTGGAGAGTGCATTAGTGACACGCTTCCTACTGGCCATCCAGCGTGCAGAGCTCTGAGACCGGGCAAAGGTGTTTATTACTTTGACAGTGGGGGCATTTATAATTGAGCTTGAAACACTGCCTAAAATGCAAGTCTGTTTTTTACAGGGTGTGCACTACCAAAAAGAAGTTTCTTATTTGTATTTTGCATTTATATTTTACATGTCTGAAATATTTAAGCATTTTAATATGTAGATATATGTAGATATTTGTTTTACCTTAGCTTTAATATTTAAAGATAAAACCTACAAACATTAAGTTAATTTACTTGGAATTGTTAATTGTATTGCATACATTACTTGTTTTGATAAACAATGACAATTTATGGTTTGACAAGATATATCATTTTGCGATATGGATGTGGCATTTAAACATTTAGAACAATTATTTACTCACTAAAATATCTGTTCATAATGTATTTTGATTAATTAAGAAACTTTTTTATTTAAAAAAAGGAAATAAACATGCGTTAAGGATGAGATATATGGTTTTTGGGAGAGAGCAAACCAGGTAGAATTACTGTAAATTAAAAAGCTCAAACCAGATAAAAATGAACATGGGATAAGTCTACATAGATCATGAAATAGTCACTATATTTTGATGTGTTTATTTATGTAGCGTTATGAATGTGATTATCCTGAAAATAGCCCTTACTTGACAAGAAAATTCATGCACCAAAAAAAAGCTTTAAAACTTAAAAAGAGACATCACATCGTAGTACAGTAAAAACCTTTGCCATTTTGATATTTTCGCAAAATAGCTTATTCTTTATTATGTATTAATCTTAATTTTGTTTAGGTTTAGTTTTAATTCAATTTCAATTTACTTTTATTGTCACATCACCACGGCACATGCGCCCTGGTGAGTGAAATTCTTGGGAGCTTGCTCCAAAAACACAGCTGTACAGGTAACATGTAACATGAAACATATAGTACAGACTTCAAACATAGGACAGTGTGCAATATGCACATACAGTGTACTATTGGACAAACACAGTCGAAAACATTCAACACAGTGTGTACATACATACATAAAGCACTAGACATTAAACACTAAAAACAGTGTCCACGTTCTGCATTATGTAAACAAGGATGTGCATAGAAATATACTAAGGTGCAGCAGAGTGGACGTAGTCCTAATACAGTAAGTAGTTGTGCATAGGATGAAGGTAGATGAAGGTTAAGATTCTGACTTGCAAAAAAAAAACGAAATAAAATCAACTTTATAACGATTTAAATAGAAAAATAGTTTATTATGACTGCAACATTCCCTAGCAATTTTATTATTTAATAAAAAACATTTATTGTAATTTTAAGGTCTAGGTGACTGAAACATTATAGCTGACATTTCAACTATATAACAACAACAACATTCTACATCTTTGACAAAAAAAAGAATTTCTATTCCTGTACAAAAAAAACAATTCCAAAGAAAATCTCTAAACTAAAACATAAAATACATTATCTGCAACCTTGCAGTGCCCAAGTAATGCTTTTTTGTCCGTTTATTTATTTATCTATCCCCGGCAAGATTTGCCTCTTGGGTCTCCGTTGACTATTGCATTGAAAGAATATCTTCCTCTGCTTGCTATGACTATGAAAAACACTGTGAAAACATAAAGAAGTAAAGCGTTCAGGGGAAAAGTCTGGAGATACTGTATGCCTCCACAGAGATCTCCGCTACAGCGCATTATTGATCCAAGTGTCTTTACCCAGAAGCGCCAAGGCTGCGGAAAACCCCTGAAAGAATCTCAGGCCTACCCAACACAGAGCTCTGTCCTTGGGCCAAAATAAATACATCCCACCCCACCAAGGGGGTTCCACAGTCTTGGTTTGCAGCCCCTGTTGCTGTTTTATTGATCTAAGGTATAGACACTTTCATTCCATTGGGATCACAAATAAGCAAATGCTTCCGGCAAGTAATGTGCAAGGACAAAATCACAAGAGGATCTGAAACGGCTTCCATGAGATGGACTAACGCTGAAAAATTATGCATTCAGTTTCCCAAACATGACGTCCAAGACTTACAATATTTGACCGTTACGTGTATGAACTTTAGTATTTCCTGCACATACTCAAGTCATTTTAGTGTATGTGTTCAGTCTCTTTATATCTATACATACAATTTTGTCTTTATTTTATCCATTCTTTTTTTTTCATAACCCAAAAATGAAAATTCTGTAGTAGCAAACCTGTAATCATTTATTTATTCTGATGAACAGAGAGAAAGATATTCGGACGGATGCTTTTAACCTAACAGTTCTTGGATCTCGCAACCATAGAAGGAGAAAAGAAATGGTACCCTAGAACTGTTGTCCAACATTATTCTAAAATTCTTATTTTGTTTTCAAAAGAAGAAAAAATGAAGGAAAAACTACTATGGTAGTCAATGTAGTCCAATAACTGTTTGGCAACCAGCATTCTTCAAAATATCATACACATTTATAAAGATTTAAAGAAAGGTGAGTAAATGAGGGAATTTTCATTTTTGGCAGAATTTTGGGTGAATCTCTTTAAAAACTGCTAATGCAATTTTTTATAAATACCATTTGGAGGAACGTTTTTTAAATCACATTATTAAGGATAAGTTACCTTCCAAGGCTTGTTTTCAAAAACAGCATAACATCATTTGTTCTTGGAGATCTGACCGTGTTAAGGCCTTGCGCGTGAAAGTCATTTGTGAGAGTAAACATATGGCAGTGGGGTGGATGTTTGATCGGCCGTAGATTCTTTCTTTCATTTCCTTTAGCTCATATTCTAATTGGGGTCTCCGAACAAACGCAATGTCCCATCTCCACAACCCCGAACGGCCCACGGCGGCATAAGTTGCGCACGCCCCCGCACAAACACGCAAACACAAGCGCGTGTTGTGTGAAGACAGTCACCTCTAGCATCTCTGCAGCCAATTAAATGTGTTTTCAAGACTTGTCAGATCGTTTCCCATCCCACTGCCTCCCTGGTGTACGAGCTTGTCTTTACACATCAATGAAAGTATGTTTCAGCCAATAGCGGCACCAGCATCTTAATAGCCAAGAACACACGGAACCTGGACACGTCCGTGTTGTTAACATTCGTCATGGGTCTTACTTCATAACCTTGGTCCCGCAAGAGCAAAAATAGCAAACTGCTCTCATTAGGATTCTTACGATTTCTACACACATATACACAAACGCTAAGTGTTCCTTACGTACACATATAACCTCTCTCCTACACATCTCCTGTGTGTTCTATAGCCCAGAGATCACACATAACCTCACACCTACACATACTCTATATAAACACTACATTGCAGAGATGTGCAAATTCTCTGAACCTCCAAGGTGAAAGGATACTTCTCAGAATGCTCAACTGATGCTCTAGTCCGTGTGGATGTGGCTTGGTCGGAAGCTGGAAGACCACAAATGCTTAGCTCGCTCTGATGTGATCGTCTCATCAGACTGATTTGCAGTCGTGACCACCGCCTGGACAGAAATGAAACATGTATGTAAATGATATGAAACCAAAATACAGCTGCAAGCAACATTTACAAGCCCATGCGTGTCTATAACATCATGTACAGTCATCACATTAATCATTATCTACGATATATGCTGATTTTGTGTAGCTTAGCTCGTAAAGAGTAGAGCTAGAAACCCCAAGGGTATGGGTTTGACTGTCATTGATTATAGTGGTCAAGTGTACTTTAATGAATTCATTTCTGTCATATTTAAGATATGTCAAATGTTAAAAAGATGATACATGTTAATGTATGCAATTATGTGCAAATGTGACCTGAAAGGTTTGTGAAATCTAACGATGTCTTGTGGTGAGGTTGCCAATTAGAACCAAGGGCTCAGTCCACCTTTTTGATTCAGTACAGCGGCTGACACACGACAAAATGTTGTAACGTTTGCTGAAGGACATAACATTTTACAGAAAAGTTTGTCCTTTTCGAGCTACTGTAGAAACAATGTATACTTTTGATCAGTGGGTGGCCAAAAGAACAACACAAACTAACGTTTTAGTTCATTTTTATATGCCAAAGGTTTGCCAACATAGAGCTGTATTATGCTGTAAATATAGTTGATACATTGTGATGTTTTAGGGATATTATCTGAATATTTTTGGACAAAATTTGGATAAAAGCTGTAATGTAGTGGTAAGACCAAACACGAACAAATGCGTTTAATGTTCTTCATTACTAGTTTGTAAAAAAATATAATTCAAAAAGGAGAGTCTTCGTGCAGTCGCATCTTAAACACTAGGTGTCATTTAGATCTAGGAAAAGCTTTCTTACTCAAGTTGAAATATTTCCACCAGTCAAGTGACGTGCAAACGATGCGCAATCGTCCCAACCTAGTCGCACCATTTGCATTGCCATCCACAAGTTTGCATTAATCCCCATCTTTGCAATGACCTTAATTGTACTCCCTGATCTTAAAAACGGCATAAGTGATACACAATAATAATAACTTTAAATCATAAAAAGATTACTAAATACAGCTGTAGAGGACAAAGTTACAAGTAGGAGCTCTAAACTTTTGGAGCTTTATACCAACATATACCAAAACAGTAAAACTAGCTTTCTCTTAAGACATAATATTCACCTCTGTTGGAGAGGAAGTTAATTTGTATTCTTTTACCTCATTTTCAATGGTAATTTTTTTTATTTGTTAAAAAAGTTTTTTGCAAGAAAAGCTTTAATGAATAAATGTAATGCATTGGAAAAGAACTGAACGCTTCTAGGATTAGAGTTTAAAAAGTGTTTAATGCAGTGAAATCTGATATCGGCACCTGCAGTACAGTCCGCCTGTTGTGGAGTCATGCCTGGTTGACTGTGTTATGTAATTTCATTATCATACGGCCTATGCATCTCATCCCATTTATTAGAGGAGATAAAAAGCTCCCTATAGGTAAACAGATGGCAAATACAGAGCCAGCAAGTACTTTTAAACTGGTTCAATAAAATGGATGTATTTTATTAATTTCTTGGGACACAAAGAATTGCATTGTGGTGAGTAAATGACAGAATTGTCATTCAATTCTGACAAAATTGTCATTTACAGACCAACAGTTTCTTTAAAACCAGTCAGAGAAATACACGTCTTGAATGTGGGTATGTTCATCTCATCTGACCAGCGGTCAGCCAGCTGTATTGTAACATTCATGTCCTTGTCGAAAGCATGTAGCTGATTGTATCACCGATGCTCAATGTCCACAAGGTTGAGCTGGCAACGGTCATAACAGCAACCCTCGCTGTTTCTATTCCAGGGAAAGTCAAGTCATCATGGATGAGCAAATTCTGTACCTGTAGTGAGAGTAAAGTTTGAGAAACCGAGATTGCAAAAGTTGCTAAAAGCTTTTATCACCAATAAGAAAATGTACCTCAGAGCATGCTAAGGTAATTTGGAAGGATATGAGAAGATTAGAACTTGAGTTCCCCACAGGTCCATTTCACAAGATGGTCTCACACTGTGCTGTTAACTAAATAAGATTTATTTTTAATTTTGCCAGCATTATACAAACGTCTGGCCAACAACTGCTAGAAAATGAGCCCTATGGTAAACATTTCCAAGCAAAATGCATAAAAATGCATTTGCAAATTTACTTTTTTGCACATTCTCTTTATTGCATTTTTTGGCTTTCGTGCAGAGCTTCCAAAGGTTTTGGCTTTGTAAAACAAAAGCCAAATTTAACTAATGTATCACTGAATGCATATGTTAAAAATGTATAACAGGGAAATAACCAAACATATCATGATGTTAAAGTATAATAAAAAGTGAACAAAGTCAATTAAAGAACTATTAATGTGGTGATTCAGTAATATTACGAAAAACATTTATTGAATTATTAAACTATTATAATTATTATTAGTTTATAACCCTTATAATTACATTTTTTGGTTTGTTTATTTATTTATTAAGGGCTGTGAAAATTAGTAATCTTTGATCAATTATATATAATTTTTTATATTATTATAAATATTTGAAATAAATAACACATAAAATACATATTTATGATCTAATAATGTTAGTATAGTTGTATAAATACAAATTTAATATGCACAATCCACATATATACTTTTAAAACAAACTTTTATTCTTTAAGCGATTGATCCCTTTGACAGCCATGTAAATTTATTTACTACAATTATTATTGTTTTAATTATTTTTAAGAAAATTGTACTTTTGTTATTATTATTATTATTATTATTATTGATAATGTTATTGTTATTGGTATTATTATTATTATTATTTAAAACATGTGAAATGAATGAACAAAACAAACATCCTCTGTTACTGATGAAACTGTTGTGTGGAAGACATGTCCGGTCAAAGTTGTATTTCCTGCTTCATTAAAGTATCTTGCTAACTCTACACTAATGAGTCATTCAACAAATACATCATCACATCACAGATAAAAAAGATAAAAACAAAAAGTCTTCAACGCTTTGAAAACACTGAAAGACTCATGACAAGAAGATGAATGAGCGAGAGATTAATAAAAAAGGGGTATAAATAGGGAGGGTATCGGAGCGATCAAATCCCCCAGCTTCCACTTGAACTTTACTTAATGTGCACGGGGACCTTCTGCAGCGAATAATTCCGATAGAGTCATATCATGTGTCAGCTTGAGAGAGAGACAGCACATGGGCTGGGTGCGTGGAAGGCGATGGACGCTCGCACAAAGGACCGCGACTACTCCGACTTCATAATTAAACTGAGAGAGTGGAGATGACGGGACACTTTGTCTCTCTTACGACCCCCGAAACCTCCATCATGCGCCTTATATCGCCGCCCATGCACTGAATAGAGACAAACCGATAAGAGAGGTCCTCACGCACATATATTAAGATTATCTTAAATTATTCACTCTGTACCCAAGTTATGGAAGAGCATTGAAAAGAGAGGTTTGGCTGAGCGGATTCGTTGTTTGCAGGCCGAAAACGGCTCTCTTGGGTGAAGGTTTGACCTGAGTGAATTATAGGGATCTTTTTGCGAAGATACTATAGATTCACTGCCTGTGCATAATCCGGATATTCTATGCATGAGGTTTTCTGAGAGATGTATGGAGTTTGCAGTGACTGACAGGGTTAGATCGTATCTTTCGAAGGTTAGATCAATATAGTCCATGGCTGGTGAACTGGGCTTTATACAGGGGAGATAGATTTCATCAAAGCCAGAAGGATTGATGCTGTCAAGGCATGTTTATAGCTACAATTTCACCCGTATTCCAGCATACAGTCAACATGTGGATGTGAAAGCAAATGCAACAACCTATGAGGGTGAATAAGTTCAGAATATATAATGTGAGATACTTTAGTAGTTATATTGTGAGATTGCTAAGATGGCATTAATTCTCTCTGCTAGAATATTGCAAACAAAGTTATGAAAATGTTATTCCTTAATGTGATAATTTCCTCAAAAACAAAAAATCTGTTTAGATTTACTAGCCTTTGAATTGTTGTTTCAAACCTGTAATTATTTCTTTGTTTTTAACACACAGAGACTGATATTTGGAAGAATGCTTATAACCAAACACTTGAAAGACTGTTATAATAACATTCCATGTGAAATGTGTAATACTAAACTTTAAATTGAAGCATATTTGAAATAAAATTCTCAACTTGAAAAAAAGTTCTGGGCGATGGATACCACACCACTCACCCAAGCTGGAACCTTCTAAGCTACTTGATACATTCATGATACGTTCAAACCACAGCATTCATTTCAATGCTAGCTTAGTAACATCAAGCATATGAATGACAGTGACCATTGGCGACAGGAAGTTGGCGTGTCTAGTGACGCAACAAAATCAAGAGTTATTCAACGAAATGCAAATGATGAGCGACTTTTGGAGAGCAACCAAAACTAGGCACTCCGTCTGAAAACGTAGCAAGAGACAGACGACATACGTCGGTGTAGTTGCTTGACCCAGCAAGCATTGAAATATTCAAATTTGATCATATGTATCATTTACCACGAATTAGGATCACAAATCTTAGCTTAAAAGCTTTTTGTGATTTCGCTAATAAGACCTTCTAAATTTAGATGGGCTAAGACTTGTCAATAACTGTAAACACAGCAATTTCATTTCCGACCAAGCAGTCTGACCTCAAATATACAGAAGAGTACACACACACACATCTACACATGCTTCCTTTTTAAAATTTCACTAAGCCCATAATCTGATCTGACGTGTAGTGAGGTTTGAAGTCAAGTTTCTCTTTGGTTACTATAGCGTGAGGCCAAAGATCCTGGTGAGCTGCAATGGGATTTAAATAGTTTGCATGAAAAGCCCTCCAAATGAACCCATAAATAAGAAATGGACTTCTTTTTAGTTCTCTGTCTCTTTCATGTGTAACAAGCTGCAAGGTGAAGATTAGATAGTCTTTTGAGTTCGGTGTCAATTTGAAGTCAAAGAAAGACGCTCTTGCCTCCACTGTTGAAGATAATGTGACTTGCCTGCAGTCTCTGTAAATCCAGATTAACAGATGCGGCTCAATCTGGATTTCACTTTTAAGACACGGACACAATGGCTTAAAACACCAAACAATGTCATGTGCTTATTAAGAATGATGCATGCGGAAAACATTTCTGACATTTAATAAACAACAATTTTAGGTTTCACTGTAATTAAAAAATACAAAGCCACATGCCACATCTTAATTATCTCTTTAACAACAGGAAATTAATTGTATTGTGTTTCAAACTTCCTTTAGACTTTTAATTGGCTCGGGTAGGATACTATGATCAGTCAAGTGAATCTACAAACCAAATTCATTAAATTTGATATATTCACAAAAGGTATGAGTCACACCAATTTTCTAACTCTGGGGGATTTATTTTTGAACAGTAAATCACAAAATACTTGCAGGTTTTGTTTATTGAATCACCACCAAAAACATGTCTTTAATGCGTTATAGTTTTTGTAAGTCCCACAGAGGTAAAAGTGAAGTAGAAATGTTTCTTATAGTGTCGCTATTTAACACGCTGTAAGACAAACCATGTGACATTTCACGATCACAGAGCATTTTCTTTTTTAAAACTTTAGTTCACCAATGTCACTTTAACAAATGTGGTCTGAAACCTCCCGGTGGTCACATCATGAGTTTGTTACCAATCCGATCACCTCATTTGACCCCGTGGATCAGCAGTTCAAGCCATAGATATGCATGGACAGTGCATAGACTCAGGCTCAAATGATCTTTCACTGCTGTGTATGGAGGTGGAGGTCATTTAAATATTTATCTCTATGTGCATCAGGGGCAGAAGATGTTGACTTTTTACATTTATGGGAGCTACAATAGACTATTAGATTATCTGTATTTATTTGAAGTGTTTTCTGTATTATCATTCGGCATTGGTTACATTTCTTAATGCTGTCAAAAAAAAGGCTTATTACACTGAACAAACAAGCTGTAGGGCCTGTTTCCTTTGAATTCAGTAGAAATAGTA
This sequence comes from Triplophysa yarkandensis, assembly GCA_033220385.1. Taxonomy (NCBI): domain Eukaryota; kingdom Metazoa; phylum Chordata; class Actinopteri; order Cypriniformes; family Nemacheilidae; genus Triplophysa; species Triplophysa yarkandensis. Next base: position 10,351,052 of record CM065673.1, read on the forward strand.
CTATAGTCACATGTCATTTACTTATACATAGTGGCTGACTTTACTGAGTTCAGATAGACATTCTGTAAATACAAAAACAATTAAATTGCTGCATTTTCTATAGCTACTATTGCGTTAACGTGAAAATGTTTATTAAAGTTCTCTGCATTTATGTTGTTATATATATATATATATATATATATATATATATATATATATATATATATATATATATATATATATATATAAGCCTGGAGTATTCTGCTCTTTATACAGTGGCTTTTTACTAAAGCGGCATGCGTGGACACGAGACATGTCTGGCACAAGCAAAAGATATTAAAGAATCATCAACATAAATGTCCCTGAGATAGCTGCACAGTCCGGTTGTGTAGACGTGCATCTAAATTTAATGTATAAACCAGCGTTTCAACGTTGATCATTTCTTGCTTTGGTTACCTGTGGTATAAAGCTTGATGAAGCCACCGAGCGTATTATATTGTATGAATTTAATTAACTTGAGCGGACCTTAGAGAACATTAAGGGTTTTGAAAGTAACATTTGGGGCTCAAGCCCTAGAAGCCAACTCTCGCTCCGCCCCAGATGTCGAATGATAAAGAAGCTGGGGTGAAGAATTGCATTCAGTCTATTTAAAGCAAGACAATTATTATCAGATAAAAAGGTGAAGTTTGTCGCTAGCCTTAACAAACTTGCAGAATAACTACAGTGTGCACTTTCTAGGGTGCATTTTAATAAAATATGTTGGATTTACTTAATTGTATTTCGTATGTCTGTTCCACATGATTTAGTGAAGTAGTTTTCACACAGTTTCTCTAGAAAAATACAAAATTAAGTAAATCCAACAAACTTGTACTAGTGTCAGTGTTCAAGCATTGTTTGCCCGGCTCGATAACCCATATACCCACCCCCATCTCCCCGGGCACCACTACAGATGCTAATTTTCTCAGCATAAAATGCTTATAAAACAAAAAGTCGCATTTTGCTTTTGTTAAAGAGAGTCACAAAGCGCATTAAGGCAACACAAACAGGCGAATCAAAAGTACTTTGCAACAGGCCACGACCTCGTGGTTTCCCTGCTGAGACTGTTAAGACTTCTGCCAAAGCAACACTCCAAACTTCTGTCTTAATAACCCACAGCCAACTCTTGTTGGATGCCTCTAATGGATGTCTCTGTGTCTGGCTGCTTTAGTTTAGTGTGCAATTTTGTCTGTTGTCTGCATCTTCCTGTCTTAATTAAGGGATATGGGAGTCTGTCTAATGGGAGAAATCACTTCCTCTCGGCTCGGGTAGGAGCAAACATATGCCTTCACTCTAGCACAGTCTAATAAAAGCCACTTAAAGACACACAGTGAAGATGAGTGTACACACAAAACAGTTCAGAGAGGATATTAATGGGGTTAAAGAGGTTGATTTCGGTATCGTAAAATGCTTTTGATTTTGTTTTAGCGGCTTTATCAATGTATTGCATTAAATATGCTGTAACAAGCTTTACTTTAAGTCAGATACATGTAATCGTTGCTGGAAAAAAGATGTTACGTGTACAAGTAAAGTATGTTAACAATTAAAAACAAAATTGTTATCTAAAGTGATTAATTTTCAAAGGACTTGTAAAAAAATGTATAGACTTCAAATCACCTAAGCTTATAAAGATGATGATAAAACATAGACAATAGATCAAAACTATCTATAAAATAATAGAACCAAATTTTCATATAGGTAACAAATGCTTTTTCAATTAACTGAGTCATGTTTTCTGAAAAAAAGATAAAAAAGTAAAAAAAATTATGAGTTATGACTAAAAACTAAAAATGATCAAATACATCATTTTTTTATTCTAAATTGATGCTGACTTTTAAATAATTGGAAATGACAAATGAGCTAAAATATAGAGTTATCTGAAAAAAATGTTAACTGTATAATTAAAACAAGGTAAAATATCTTTATTATTCAAGATTGACCTCATTATTAATAATGTACATAAATAATGCTCTCTTACTACATAATTTATATAGATATTTGTACTGGAAAATAAGACAACTTATTTTGCAGTGTAGATACATCTTTCAAAGCATTATAAATAGTGTTCCCAAAAATCTGTATTGTTAATCATGTATCACACTCCCATCATTTCAAACCTGTATGAATTTCTTTCTGCAGAACACAAAAGAAGATATTTTGGAAAAACGACGGTAACCAAACAACAGTGTCCTCATTCACTTTTACTGCATTGAACTCAACCCTCTTAGACATTTCTCAAAATATCTTCTTTTGTGTACCATAGACAAAAATAAGGTTTTAAATGACTTTGTTTTATTTAGGTAAACTCTTAAGTCTGGACACACTTAAAATGTCAAATTGATTCTATCAATGAGACTATTTCTAAGTTGACATGAGTACTGCAAATTGTTATCCCGACTAGTCAAATTTACTTGACTGATACTCAGAAATCAAGCACCGTCTCCAAAAGACCCTTTTTAATCATATCAGACTCTTTCTTCCCATAGCAAAAGCACACTAGCTGTGAAGCAGCAGGGACAGAACAGAATGTCCCTTAAACAAATGGCCCACCGCCACACCATAAAACTGAACAAGCCATATTTCAAACAAACACAAGTCGGGAGGAAAGCATTCTTTGTTCCGTGATTTCCAGCCCTCAACCTTCCCTCTGTTGGAAATGCCAGATGAGGTTTTTAAGAAGAGGAATGAATAAATAAATGCAGGCCAACACTTTCCGCCCACAAACGAAACTCTTTCGCTGCACGCGTTCAGAAAATGGCACCCCTTTCAAATTCAATTAAAGCCTCTTCAGGCACACTGCCTTCCTGTGAGTCTTGAGCTTCTCAGAGCGTCACTGGCATCCTCCGCGCTGTCAGCCTAATGCCGCTCTGATCTCCTGCAGAAATTTCTATTAATCAGGACTGATGTCTTCCCGCTTTCCCTTCCACGTACACCAGCGACAGCCTGATTTGTACTTGTTTTTATTTAACCTCGTTTTTACTTCAAACTTTCATTCTTTTTCTCCTTCCGTCTCCCACGCTAACTCTGGATGCTTGGATGTGCAGAGCTAGAGTTTTAAATTGGTGGATTATTTGCTTTGCTGGCACGCTGGAATTGAGAAATTTGTCATTCAAGAGCCAAACTAATGTTGTTTTTGTAATTAGGAGAAAAAGGAACATTCTTTATTCTTTATAGTGTGCGAGATGCTTATATAAACACTGCTGTCTTAAATCATGGTTTATGCTACTGTGGAATAGACTGTTTTCTCTTAAAATTCGATGAATTCTCCATCTATAAGTTATTCATAAAAAAAAATCACCCAGACTGATGATTATGTCATTATTTACTTGCTGTAAAGTACTTCTATAATGTAACTTTTTCATGCATTTGAAAGGAGAGTTTTAAAGAATAAACATCAACATACATTTCTAAAATCTCATATAATGCCATTACAGTGTTTTCAAGTTGTAAAGCTCTTTTGAATACTTGTATATATTTGCAAAGCAACTGAAATGACAATCAGAAAGGGTGTTTTTAATAGTAATTTTTCCTGAAAATTAAAAACCGCAAGGCAAAAAAAATCACGTGGATAACAGGAAAACTAGGCCTGACATAACGATTAATCGAGTTTATTCACATAAAAAGTTAACATTCTATATGTATGTACTCTGTGCATATTAACTTTTATAAACACAAACACATACTATATTATTAAAGCACTTTAATTGTAAGTGAAATGTTCCTTCAAAGGGTTAGTTTACCTAAAAATTAAATAATCTGCTATATTTTACTTAGCCTGTGGTTCTAAATCTTTAAGACTTTCTTCTACAGAACACAAAAGATGATATTTTGAAGAATGTTGGTAACCAAAGATGAGCACCACCCATTCACTTCTATAGTATGGACACAAAGTCAATGGGAATTGTTGATATATTCTCTTCCCGACGTTCTTTAAACTATCTTGTTATGTGGTCCGTGACACAGAATTGAAAGTTAATCAAATGAGTTCATCTAAGGTGGTACCATTTGAACACCTCGGGTTAAAAACACCATAAAGTAAAATTAGAAAGAGTTTAGATGTACATATGCAATGTATATAACAGCAACCGGCAACGCAGGCTATAATAACAAGCAGCAAAAGCAGACAGGCATAACGATTTTTGATCAGTTCTCCGGTTCCCTCGGCGAGGAGCCAAAGTCAATAGGAGAGAACTACTAATCAGAAGAGGAACACTGCTAACATCAATGTCCAATAGCACGATGATTCAGAGAAAAGAGGTCAGAGAGGAGGACATGCGTACCGCGGCGATCACATGAACGGATGGGTGTTAATCTTCTAAGCCTGAAGCCGCTCTCGCAGTTCAAACATCGACCTCTGAAACGAGTTGGAATATTTACAGAGCAGTGCTAGCGTGTCGGCTGGCGCGGGAGACGATGTAGCCGCGGCATTCTAATTAATGCCGTTAGCAGAGAGAGAGAGAGAGAATGAGATCAATGTGTTTGTGTGGATGGATTTAAGCAAAACTGAGCATCGATTTGAGAAGATGCACAGAAACGGCTGTGGGAACTAAAAACCAAATACGTTATGATAAGTTTAATAAAAGATAATGTCATGTTTACTCACACGCTGCAGTTTTACATATTAAATGCACAAGGATGACATTTGCTGGAAAAATCAGGAAGAATCGATTGTTCTTTTGTATTTTTTACATTATAGTTTTTTTGTGAGTTTTACGTACATTTAAGAGTATTCTTTTATTGTAATCTGTTTTTAATAGTTGTATGGAAGTTGTTGGAACATTTTGTTGCGAGTGAATGAAGTGTTTCCAAACCTATACAAATGTCTTCGCTCGGTACAACAAAGAAAGATATAAATATATATGTTTGAATGGATAGATCTGGGGTACTATTGACAACCATAGCAGAAAAAATAAAAAGATACTCAAAAGGTCCCTAAAATGTTTGGTTTTTCCTACATTTTGGGTTTAAACGAGCAGTTCACCCAAAAATAAAAACTCACGAATAACTCACCCTTCAGCTGAATCTGAATCAATTATTTTTTCTAATGAACAAAAGGAAATATGTTTGGATGAATGCTTGTAACCAAAGCAAATAAAATGGCAGTCAAAATTACACCAGAACTTTTTGTTTTCCTACATTCTTTAAAATATTTTATTTTGTGTAACAAGAAAAAACTATTTTCTACAATGGAAGTCAATGTGGCCTCAAAACAGTTGCTAAACTACAGCAAATATCTTTCTTTGTTGACAACCAAACAAAGGAACCCCATGAGGGTTAGTAATTCATGAGTGTTTTCAATTTTAGGAAAATAATCCCTTTAATTTTTTAGCTGTTTTATAGGAATTAGTATGAGCTGATTCTGTTTAATTTTATCTTTACATTCCTAATTCTAGAAAATACATCTCACTAAGCTGAGATAAATCTATCTGAGACACTTTATAAGATAAATTTGTGACCAAATGACCTACTGTTGTCACAATAAACATTAATAATAATTCAAATTCACTCATGCTTTCAATCAAAACTTGATTTTTCTAATTGGTACTGTTATTTTGTTTTTTGATAATTTTTTTTTTATTTTATCTAAATAGTCTGAAAACAAATTTTCAAGGATAAAAAAATATAATTTTTTGAAAACAAGACAAAAATATCGATCTATGAAATGTTTGCACGAGTGTGCCACAGAACATGCAGAATTTCCTTATAACGCAATGTTCTAGATGTCAAAAAGAGATGAAAACAGTCAATGGTCTTTGCTAAATCAAAAATTCAATTTAACAAATAGACACATTTTGACCCCTCCAGAACAAAGCAAAGATTTGATTTCACAAAGACATTTTCTCTTTGAAAGCAGAGGCATCTCCTCTCCCATGTTCTCTCAATGTTCTTTTACAGTTCTGGCTTTGCTTTGAGTTAGGAGGAATTTTCGAGGATGAGGAGCTATAGGCTTGACACGTCAGATTGATTCTTTTGCTCGAACAATTTGTTCTCGCTCAACGCGGCCTAAATGACTCTCTCACCATCGATCCAATGGCGCTTGCGTTGGCTGTCTGGCCTTGACTGAGTCTCAGGAATATTTTCTTTATTTCTATCTGAATGTGTTCAGCTCTATGGCAAAGAGCTTGCCTCTGCGTGCAATTACACCGAAGTGCCTTTACTCACTATTTGCTGATGAAAAGGCACAGAGAGATGGTGACCTTTGGACGTATTACTGTTTTTTAGTTCTTTGTCACACAGATATGGATGAGTAGACAAAGTGAAATGCTTTTATGTGTTTGAAATAGAGGGAGAGCGCTTGTAATAAAAGACATCTTTACTCATCCAGACAGCAATCTTTTACCACCTCAGGCTCTGCACAACTGAGCGTCGCTGCTTCTACTACAGATGGGGTGAATGTGTTGTATAAACTGGTTTACTTTCATTAGAAATGTGTTTTTTTTGTGTGCATTGATAGTAGAGACACATTCAAATGTGCATCTGCCCAGTAATACGCCAACAACTGTCACAGTGGTCTGAAATAGTTCAATTTAATTTCTTTTGAATTGAACCTTTGTTATTATATATAAAAATAAAATGATGCATTCAAAATGTCTTGAGTAACTATATATAATATATTAAAAGATGAGGCCCAACCTTGTCTCACAGGAATTGATAAGTATTTTTAAGGACATGAATAATATAAAAACATTAAATTTCTCCAAAAAAAGCAAGACCGAAGCTCCACTCCTAACCATGCCCATAAATCTAACGTGAGGGCCGCAAAATATATCAAATTCGTTAGCCTACATTACAACTTCCATTTGCTTTTGAGTTTGTGGAATCCCTTGTATCAAACCCATGAATCTGGCATGGCTAGCATCATGCTCTAACCATTTATCTACAAGAAAGCTTATAGACCTTCCAATGTCCAATATTTCACACCACTCAGCAATATTCGAAGCATTTTTGTACAGTTTTTGCGTCCATCTCCATTTTCTGTTTGTATCTCAATACAAAGTTTGGAAAGACCGCATGCTTAAACCCCAAATCTGGGGTGACCTAAGACTTTTGCACAGAACTACTTTGACGCCTACAACATGCAGTGCGACTCATTTTTAGCTCTGCTTCCTCAATAATAGAGTTGACATCTTTGTATAAATGAGAGAGTTTAAGCTCTTCTCTGAAGCACGCTTGACTGTGGTCTAATGAAATTCTGCTCTCCTCTAAAATGTTTAAACTCTCTCTTCACATCAACAGTGCAAACTAACTATTTCAAATCCACTCAGAACAATCCTCAGGGGAGACTACAACATATGATCCACAGATATTACTCAATCGGCCCAAAATTCCCAAAACTTTGCAGTGTAACTTAGTTTGTGTCTGTCAAGAGAACCAAATACCAAGCATCTACTTCCAAAAAGGTGCTTCCAGAGTCCAACAAAGAACTAGACAGACAGTTTCAGACTTATCCATTAGAGGCTTTGAGTGAGATGGAGGAGTTCGTGTAGCAGGATGCTTCAGTCCATGACAGGCCTAATGGCACTGGAAACACCCATTCTGGTGTACTGCTCATCTCTTCGTCCAGCATGATCCTTGTAACATCTTCAGTAGCATCCTGGCCATGAATAAAGTGAACCACTTACTTACATCACTTACCCTCTTTTCTGACTTTCTGAAAAACAGAAAAGAAGATATTTCAAGGATTCTCTGTGCTGTTCTGTCCATTCAATAGAAGTCAATTTGGGTAAATCCTGGTTGGTTACCAATGCAAGAAATGTCTTCGTAAAGTTTTTGATTGACGTTTTGGGGTGAGATAACAAAGAATTAAGAAGCACTAAGATATACTGAAATAATGTCTCACAACAATTCATACTCTGATCATAGCACATGATAGTGAGAACATCCACCGCATGGCGTGTCGCAATCCGAGTCAGTTGGGGTGAGATACATGATTCTTGGAAAGTGAGATGACTGGCAGACCGCTCGGGCCGCTATACTTTTTGCGGCAGTGTCAAGATGAGGTCAGGGCTGCTTTTGAGACTCAACTCAGTAGCAAACTCAACGGCCCCAGAGTCCTTCATAGTCCAGGTGTGGGATCACCCATGCATGAAATCCTGCAGCACTCCTCTACATTCGGATGCCCCTACTCTGGCCTCTGCCCGCCACTTGTCCTGTGTGCTGGAACAGCCATCTTGAAGCAAAGACTGGCTCATTGACCAGCTAAGGGCTGGTGAAGCCCATTGACTTTGCCGGTACGGACAGCAGTTGTGGGTCGTTGGGTTGGCGCACTCGGCGGGATCAGGTCGATGACTGTGTTTGGACTCAATGGAGCAGTGTTCAGGTCATTGGCCGGATAAGCGCTCCGTGTTGCCTTTCAATGACTTATCTGAGAATGAGCTTACACTTCACAAGAGCTGAACCGAAGGATGAAGTTCCGTTTGCACAAGGTGACCTATAAAGGTTGCTTCTCGGTACAAGTGCTCAACAAATTCGAATTTCCAGGGGTCAAAGAGCACAGCTGGAAAACAGAGAGAATCCGGCAAACTGTGTGTCACAACATTGGATTATAGTCTGCGTTCTGCTAAAACTCTCTCTAAGCAGCATAAACACCTGCTCGCTGTGAGACACCTGTTTCTGATTATGAGTATTTACCGCTGGATGTTTTTACCCCGGTGAGCATATTCATTTGGCACATCAATTCATTTTATAAACATTTCTGAGTGTGCCTATAACTAGTTCAGAAAGCTGATGTTTGTTTGGAAATGTAGGGTAAGAGCAAGACAGACAGAAAGTTGGTGAGGAAGAGTGGCAGAAATTATTAAAAGTTTATAAAGACATTATGCAACCAAATGTGGTATTTAATTCATTAGAACGAATTGGATTTTTACATTGTGTGAGTGCATGTCCTAATGTTTGTGTTATAATAACGAAATAAAGCCGTGTGTTGTAATGCATTCTTTATGGTATCTACGTTTTATTGTATAAACCACTTCGCTGGTCCAGTGGAGCTTTGTGTTTTAGTATTTGAACACTACACAAATTTTGGAATAAAAAAATAACCAATTGCAGATTTATAACTTAATGGAAGTGTTAATAAACTCTCTTTAGGGTGTAATTACAATTATAAAAATGAAGTTTATAAATGGAAACTGAGATACTTCTTGACTTGTGTTGCGAACAAACGTTACGTTGTCCAAGCTTAACTTCTGGTAGGCCTCCACTAAGAATCAATAATAGTTGAGTCATTTTAAGAAGCATTAATACATTGAATAAACAATCATACTTTGTTTAAAAATTACAAGTAATAAATAAAATATTAATAGTTATATTATTAGTCAAAAGGATAAAACAAACACAGGCTGAAAACCAACTTCAGGCCAGGCATGTGGGTTCAGTGAAATTACATAACAGAATTACATTAAGAAAAGATTTATATCAACATTGTCTCTTCTCAAAAAACATTTTCATGCACGCAAAAGTACAAATACGACTCAAAGACAAAAAAGGGTAGGTTTGGTGCATGTAGGATGCCAATTTTGTTGCTCTTACGTGATGAAGTGGTGGGTGATGATTCAGAAAATATCCACATTGGTTGTACACATGAAAACACAGTAGTGTCAGTTTTACTCACTCTGGGACCCGCTTGAAAACAGATAGCCATTCGGATTCCCAAAACGCTGGATCCATGTGGTCGAAACACTGAGAATATTTTTTTACATTATGAAAAAGCACCAGTAGAATGTATTCAACATCTAATCACTGAAAAAAGAAGTGGCCGAAGATGTCTTCTGGCCTGGGTAATAGGAAAGCGTGATAACACTGTTATCAATGTTGACTCCATTTTTGATTTGTGAAATACTTGAAAAGTGGTCATTTGCAAATCAGAGTCCACCAAACTTGCAAAAACGGTGAGCCAAGAGTGAAATGTTGGATTGGCTAGTGATTAGGTCTGCACATTCCCATGAACATGAATCAAAGACGATGGAAGAAAAGTCTACACCTGCCTGACCAAGCAGAAAGATAATCTAAACCATCCCAAACCAACTAAGACCTGCAAACCTTCTATCAGACTAGTTGATAGACAAAGCTATATTTTCAGAGAGGTAACAATAGTTTTAATGTACAAACTAAAGTTGTATTTCAGTCATTACTCCAAATAACCAGGCATCAATGGCACATATGCAAAACCAACCGGATGTTGGAAACTGTTGCCGAGGGAATTACTCCCAGAGGCAAAGAGACAGGAAGTAAATGACTCTGACAGTCGTTCTCTCTCCCTCTTCTTCCTCCACTCCTCCTCTCCCGCTCACCATCATTATAGCAGAAGGGTGACGGACAGATAAAAGAAACCTTTTAATAACACTGCAACCTTTTAAGAGGGGGCACAATCGACAGAGCCCACAGGCGAGATGGAGCCAATCAATGTGGCTGTGCCCTGCCAGCCACTCTTCCTCCAAACCTCCCACCATCCATCCCTCTCTCCATCGCTCTCGCTCTCTAATTCTGTCAGTGGAACGAGAGATACGTCCACCTACATTTTCACAAACGCTTTTCTAAAACTTCTCAGTTTAAACACTACTTTTCCTGGCCTTATTAGAGAGCTCTGCCTGATGGGACCGCAGTTTGCTTTGTCATTAAAGGCAATGTGTTTTTACAGATAGAGGACGGGCCTGAGATAGGATCAGGTCCTCCGAGGGGAATGCATTGACGGTGTGTTGACTTTTTAACAGCTGGTTGTTTTTAGCTGTCGTTTTCTTCACATCCTTTTTAAAGTTTTCAACTCAGATTAAAAAAAGTATCCTTCGGAACTGTCTCACATAAGGCTTAACTGCAGAGTGAACCATTCTTTATTCCTGTAGCTCTAGTAAGTTTTTAATCTTATATTAAAATGAAGAGTGTCTCCGCCTCTGAAAAAACTTTCCTTTCTGGCGGACATAATCAAGGCCCAAAGCCTTTTGCTTAATTTTACCCACAATCCGAAATGTGACACTCCCGGTGAAAAAACAGCTTGAGATTTTTAAAATGTCATAAAAAATTATTCTATAAAATCCTAAATAATTAAATTCTTCTACACAATGTAAAGAACATTGTGTGAGAATATAACATTGATTTTTTTATAGTGGCTAAGTAAGACCATGTCAAACAGGGATATCATATTGACATTAATTGGTCAAAACTTTACATTTTCTAAAAATTAGATTTTTTCTGGTTTTCAAGTCACAGATATTTTCCAGTTTATTCTGATTTGCAATTTTTTTGGTAAAAGAATTCAACTAAAAAGTATAATGTGGGTATTAAATATACAGTAAGATCAAAAAGTATTTGATAAGCTTGTGATTTTGCAAGTTCCCATACTTAGAAATAATTCAAAAGAAAAATAAAAGTTATTAAAATTAGAAATCTGGCTGATCAGCAAGTGAACAACTACATAGTTGACACAGTAATTTACAAATAAACTGTTAAAAAATCATACAATGTGATTTCTGGATTTTTCATTTTCATTTAGTTGCATAATAATTCTGAACACTAATAATTGCCTTATAATGGTGTACATGTAGATATTTTCTTAAGAAAGTTAAAACTACTTAAATGTTCAGATTTGAGGGTTTTAAACTCTCAAAAATACAACTTGCATAATAATTGTGTAAACAGTGTATAATTATTTGAAAATTATTTATTTGTTAATATTTTCTTTTTTTATAAACTTCACACATTTAAATAATATGTGTAAATTTAAGCAAAAATACTTGTTAGATATTGAGTGCAAAAATCTCTTTAATGGTTTTTAAATTGAAATGATTATACATAATTTTCATATTTGTTAAGCCACTGGAATATACAATAAAAAATAACGTTATTTGATTACTAATATTCTTCAAAATATCTCCTCTTTTGTGTTCCCTTGAATATAGGCTTTGCTTCATCTGTATTCCTAAGATTGCTTCCCTCCAATCAGTGTTTTATAATGAGTTGTAAATCTTTTGCTATCGATCTCTATGTTTAAAACAACTCCAAATGCGGAATCATATAAAAACAGCATCAGTCACGATCTGGAGAAGGACAGCGCTTTATTACAATTTTACTGCCTCGTTGCCCTTGTTTTTAAATAAAAAGGAGGGAAGACCAGACGTGGAAAACAAAAGATGAATTATACTCGCATAAACTAATAAAGTCACTTTCAGATTTGCGTTGGGCTTCAAAGTGATTTACACAACTGCAGTCTTGAAAGATGTGTTGTTTATATGTTTAATTAGAACTCCTGTTATCGGCTGTGGTTTATGATGTGCTCTTATTGCCAACACGATTATTCATTCATGCATATGGGATACAGCAGGAGTCACAGGGGACGTGAAACATTTTGATGTGTTAACTTTCTCATATCAGAATGTTACTACAGAAAAAAAGCAGTGATGCGTTCAAACAAGGCCACACAATAAAACGGATTACATAAAACACGTAAACATTATTTTATGAACGCATCAGAATTTAAAAGCTATTTTAATACTACATTCCTGAAAATGTTTTTATAGCAGTAACATAACTGTTATTTTAATAGTTTGTTTATATTCGATTGCACCCAAGCATAACATTCATAGATACATACATACATTATAACGTCAAAGTAAAAAGCTTAAAAATTTATATTATGTCTTTATTTTTTTCAGACTCTTGTTATTTTAAATTTGTATGGCTTTCTTCTGCGGAACACAAAAGAAGATATTTTGAAAAAGTTTGGGGACTCAATTTACATTTATTTCATGAACACAACACCAATGTAAGTGAATGGGTGTCAGTTACCAACATCCTATAAAATGTTCTTATTTTGTGTTCTACAGAAAAAAATTGTGCATGTTTAAAATGACAAGAGAATAATTAATTAAATACACAACTTTCATTTTGGGGTGCTCTACTACTTTAAACCTTTGTTAAAAACAGCATTGTGACACTACACAACTACTTGTTGAAAAAAATAATCCATCACTTCTACAACAAGACCATTCCATGGAGGATTTTACACTCCCTAACAACCTGAAAGGGCTCAGATTTTTCAAGATTTCGAATAAAAGGCACAAATGAACAAATTGCAGGTGGTTATTGAAGCTGTATTGTGGATGACTTATTAAGAATAATTGCACAAATAGGTTGCCGTGTGGCAATGATAAATGTTTCACATTCAGTTCACCTGCTGTTAAAAAAAACCCTGAATTCAAGCATGACCATTTATTTATAATACAACCCATTTATGAAAAATAAAGAAGAAAAAAAAAAAATTACTAGCAGTGGATCAGAGGACAATTTAAAGTGATAGTTAACCAACATTGAAAATCTGTATCAATATTTACCCTGTATGTATGACTTTCTAAATTTTGAAAAAGGTATTTTGAAAAATATTTGGCAATGGTGGCTATTGTACATACATAAAACCAGTGTCAGTCCATGGATACCGTTTCTTAATTTTTACCTTCATTCTTCGAAATATCTTCTTTTGATTTGAGGAAAAAAGCATCTCGGAGAATTGAATTGACAAGAGGGCGAGTAAATTACATCACAATATTCCTGTGTGGAGTGAACAATCATTTTAATTCATAAATCACCAAAGAAAAGTGCACTACTATGCACATGAACAAAGTAAGTAGAGCTCTAAGAAATGAAATATGTCTGCAGTCTGATGCTTTTGTTCAGTGTAATACTATAATACAATGTTATGTGATTAAAACACCAAATTAAAATGACACGGAATTAAAAGACCAAATTAAAAAGCGTCCATAGTCCGGCGAACACATGAAGCCCAAAATTAAATAAAGAAATGTAAAAGCTATTGAAGACATACAGAAACAAAACCAGCAGAAATACTGATACTGAAACCTTTTCTCTTTTAAGGCGATGGAAAGCTGGGTTTGGCAGTTGATGATGTTAGTATGTTAATGCTTAGGGACCTTTAGAAGACAGAAACCGCAAACTTCTTATAAAAACTCAATGTTTTTTCGTACTCGTAGGCCGTCAGACTGAGAATCATTATATAAAGTCTTCAAATAAATATTCCACACTGAACGGTGCTTGAAACTGCTGTACACCTGTGCCTTTGAGCTTCAGAAGCAGAAACACGAGTCCCGATAGTCAGACTTTAAGAGATTTCCACATGATGTAGAAACATTGTTAGTCCGGGAGGCTGACTTGTTTGCAAAACAAAGCTGAAATCCGACTGCAATACATCTTTGCAATGGATATTTGGTCTCGTTAAGTAGTTCATTTACTCTGAGGGATAGCTTGTGGTTTTTCCTCATGCTATATAAGTCATCGGGGTGTAACTTTGAAGAAAAGCTATTTATTTTAGCAAAACATGCAACTGTAGGATTATAATAGTAGTATATGCGCTCATATATAACATTAACAAACATTTCTGAGGTTGACGTGAAACTTTTTCCATTTTAAATTTGTCATGTAGTAGTCACGTCAACTGAAAAGTTTACAGCGCAACAATTCAATGAAGTAAATCCAACAATGTCATCACAGACTTGGATGCGTTTGAGTGAACTTTATCGTTAGCAAACCGTACATCCTATGTAAATGTGTCATAGCCTTTTAAAATGCAGCAGAGGCTGTGTCTGTGTTTGTGTTTATGAGCGGAGAAGGGACATAAATAGATCGAATCAATAGACGATAAGCTGCCGTGCCATCTCTAAAGGGAGCGGCCAACTCCCAGAGGTCAGACGGGTCAGCATCCACACACGGACACACACCATCAAGTCTAATTCAATCGATATTATGAGTTTCGGACTTTTGTGACGTTTATGCGCCAAACTTTTCCAGTTTGGTCAAAGCGTGTGAAAGGACCGATGGCTATTTATAAAGAGAAATAAAAGGGATGGGAAACTAGTAGTATGGATTCAAATATTAAACACAATATATCTGATATGGCTGACCAATCCTCTCTGCGGTTGTGCCTGCCGTGCAAAACCACAAGTGTCCAGAAGAGGGAAGAATGAGTACAGACACCTGCTTTAACGTGCAGCCGGAAACTAGAGGTTTCCAAAGAAACACAGTGTGATATAAAGAGTATAGACGATAAAGAACAGCAACAGAGTCTTAAGTCAATGTACATGTCAGAAAGCGAAAGCTCTGGTCTTCTACGGGTCAAACGCCTCCTTTGGTCAAACTAGCATGAATGCCACAACCGATCTTGATTCACAGCATCAGTGATGCTAGCAATGGCTTAACTTCCTGCAGTTGATGTGTACTGTGTCTGACGGCATGATGCTTCCTGTTTAGTATTCAAAGAATAGCGTGAGTCTCCAGTATAGCGGAGCCCAATCTTTTTCACATTTACTGTAATTCAAATTTCATGAAATCTACCGTTTAACCCAATAAACAGGGAACGGCGAACGCACGCCGCACACCGCCAAACCATAGACTTAATTACGACAAACATTGCACCCACGCCATCTCACACAATAAGTGTTGCTCGGTCTGATAAGAGAGAGAGAGAGAGAGAGAGAGAGAGAGAGAGGGAGAGGGGGGGGGGGGAGAGAGAGAGAGAGAGAGAGAGAGAGAGAGAGAGAGAGAGAGAGAGAGAGAGAGAGAGAGAAGACTCAAATCTGTGCTCCATCATATCCTCTCTCTCTCTCACGTTCTCCTCAGACCACAGGAAAAGAATAAAAGTATATTGATACATAATTCATCCACCGGAGGCCCAACTAAAACCCTGATGTTCTCTAATGAGGAAGCAGAAATCAGACAGACTTCCCATCACAATTACACATTATGAGCTTTAATTGTTCCTCTCGAGATAGAGACGGGTATCAGGGTGGGGTGTTGACGCGCGGGGTGGGGGGAACCGAGAAGTATTCGATAATTCGAGTTCATTTGCTTAAGCAAATTAATCAAATCAACAGCCACATGGAGCTCGGCACCAGGATATGAATTAAACAAATAAGGGAGGTGGAGAGCTTTTAAGCAGATAGGACAGAAGGATATTAATCTGTTTTCTAGTGGCACTACTGGTAATTATAGACAATGGGTTTATTTCCCATCATGACCATCATTTCTCGCAGAGAACACAAGAGAGATCCCTGACTTGTGCACAAACAGGCGTAGATGAAAGCGCATGTCAAATACTTTTTCAGTACAACATCCATTATAGAATCCCTTTCCATCTTAAAACGCATAAGGAGATAATGAAGTTGTTAATAATGAAGGGATATGAAGTTGAGATAAACATTCTGTCATCTATTTATTATAAAACATTAGGCCTTTCTTCTGCAAGACACAAATGAAGGTAATTTGAAGAATGTTGGTAACCAAAAACTGTTTAAAACTTATTATGAGGACAAGTAAATAATCAAAATGTTTGTGTTGGATTGAACGTCCTTATTGAGTATCCTGTTAGGAGATTTCAAAACTATAGATAATTTACAATGACAAATCTAAGAAGAACAGTCGCATATAAGGGAATGTCAATGGTGACTATATTTATATTTTAAACATACTGATCCTTTAATTGAGATTTTTACTGAAATGTTTTGTTTAGTGGCCTTGTGCCTCCCGACATACTGTATATGTGTCGCATTTATCACAAATTAATAATTATACAATATAATGCATACATGTTATCTTCTTGTTTGGCAACGATTGAAAAAAGAACATACAGTACATCTATCATTGACGTAACACAAATAACTCCAGTGTGCTTATATATCTTCTAAAGCAAAGAAATATACGTTTGTAAGGGGAAACAATCAATATTTGAGCTTGCTTTGTGTATCAGTGTATTTGTATCTATGACCTTGCATATTCAAACTTATTTGTTCTCCGGTGTTTTGTGACTAGGTGTCATACACATGTTTATGAAGATCAAGATGCCATTTAAAGTGCAAATTGGATCTATTAAATTCCAAGAGAATTTATCAATTTTAAGTTCAAACACACACACACCAATAAAATCCTTTTAAAACGGCCTCTCCACCCAATAGGACGCAAGCTAAGTTCAAACTGGCACCGGCAGACCAAACTCAGCCACCTCCTGATCTAATCAGCTCCTCGGTTATTCATTCATCTCCAATTCCATTTCTCTACTCCAGGAAGTATGAGTGAGCCCTCGCTCTCTTCACTGGCCCACAAATCAAACGGCATCATTAATAAAACTATTGATTCTGTGCATTAATGTATTCATCACCGAATACAGTGCGAGAGAGAGAAAACATCTGCTCTCTTTCTGGAAATCTTTAATGGTTTCATTAGGTTTGGGAGGGTTTCATTACGGCCAGTAGATATCTTCTCTTCCTGTGTCTCTCCGCTCTGTTCATCATCTGCATTATCGATTCCGAGTGCGGACATTTTAATTTCACGAGCGAGCCACGCTCAGCCAACCTCCGTCACAGCGTACCGCGCAGCTGAGAAGCCCAAACCCTGCAAGTGACATGCAGAAGAAGAAAAGAGCGAGCAGAAGGGCGAAAAAGAGAGAGAATTTGGTTGTAAATTAGGAGACAGTTAACCCTTTTGAACATCTCCTCATGATAAAAAGTGGAAGTGCAGTATGTGTGTGTATAGCTCTTTTTATTTGTAGACACAGGGTTATTAATGTGGAATACATGTCATCAACTCTGACCATCTTTTAATGCCAGATAAAAAGAAGAATTTCTTTGAAGAATGTCTGAAATTGTCACCCATTCACTTTTTTGTTCATACCTAAGCTGTGAACTCTTTGGTTACAAACTTTATTCAGAATATCTCCATTTGTGTTCAACAAATGAAAGCTGTACATCAAAATCACACAAAAATCACAATTCTATCATCATATATGACTTCTTTCTCTGCAGAACACAAAGATATTTTGTAGAATGTGTGTATAAGCCATTCACTTGCATCATTCCGTTTCCAATAGAAGTGAGTGGGTGCCAGTTTTGTACAGTTTCTGACTTTCTTCAAAATATCTTCCTTTGAGTCATGCATAAGAAAGTCACATGGGTTTGAAATGAAAAGATGATGAATAAATTATGCACATTTTTCATTTTGGGGGAAGCATCCCTTGTGTTGCACTAAATCTGCATACAATGATTGTTAAAAGAACAGTTCTATTAAAACTAAAAAAGAGTCATTGTTTGTTCTTTGATTTTTTTTAAAACTTGTATGTGGACACAAAAGAAGATATTTTGAAAAAGGTTGAGTGGTTTTGCATCTATACAATGGACCAACTTTCTTCAACATATCTTCTTTTGTGTTCTGCAGAAACAAATCTAACAAGATTGACATGACAATGAGTGAACGATGGCAGAATTTTCAAGCTTACAAGTTTTCAAATGTCACTTGAAGGTTGTTGAGGTACTAAAAGAAACATTTTAACCAAAAAATTAAATTCTGTCATCATTTATTTACCCCCATGTCATCATGGCAAATATTCATCAAACACAGTTTATGCAATTCATGTGCTTTGTATTCTACTGAAGCAACAAAATATGAAATATATATAAAATATGCATGTATATATTTGGACCAAAATGATACAAAATGAACAAGACCAAGGCTGAGGGTGTTTTTGGTTACCCCATCCAAATCTAAATATCTGTAACACAAATAAAATGTGAACATTTTAAAGCAATAGTGTGACCAATTCCTTTAAGATTGTAAACCCTGGATACAGTTAATATTCTGTGCTCAGCTAAAACGCAATACAATTTGCGAGGCTTTTTTATATGATTAAATATGATTTGTTTCACTTGTTTTCAATTATTTTTTAGCGTTGCGTTCTGGTTCGGCGCCAAGCATGAAATTTTTGATTTTCCTATGCAAGACTTGAAAGTCATTCGACTTTTAGAAGTCATATTGAATAAGCTTGCAGACAAAAAGAGAGAGGGAGATGCATGTGTGAGTGTGAAGAAGCAAACACACACTCGCATAAACGCCAAGGCTTATTATAATAGCTAGACACAGACAGGAATATCAATACACAAACCTTTTAATGGCCTTCAAAATGCTGCCAAAGGACGAACGAAAATGGACAAAGTGGAAATGAAATAGAGACCCCATCGTAAAAAGGAGGCTGTTATCTAAACACCGGGTAGCCAGATATCCGAGTCAGATTACACCCTGAACTAACGCAGCAAACTCAATCAATAGTCTTCCTTTTGTCATTTTAAAAGCCACAGCCATGCAAAAAACCTGGACCGAGATAAAGCGGATATATCCGCGCCGATACATGTGCATACATCAGAGCCAGCGGGGGATTTGGATGCGAGAGAAGACAACAAATGCGCAGGGACATAAAGAGGGATGACCCTAAAACGGTGAACTTCCGACATCAAACAACATCATTTGCACAGAAGCAAACACAAAGGAACAACATCTGTGTGGAGAGGGACAAATCACAGGAGATGGAAGCTCACCTGGATCCATTTGTCCGGCACGGCCAGACGGTAATCAAAGAGTCTTCCCTTATCAATGGACCTGCATGGGCCTGGCATCCCTGATATATCCCACGCAAACATCAACCAGCGAGAAGCACGCGAGAGACGATGCCAAAAGTGCAGAAGAAAATGTTCAGACAAGACTTTGCACAGACAGGAAGCACCATCTAAACAGCAAATAAACACATGCACCTAAATGTGATTTGAAATTTGGAAAAAGGGATTTTCTATCATCCCCATGGAAATTTCATACGGTTTAAAGATAAACCCCTCTGGTTATACTTTTCCTTAAAATAAGATAAACATTTTACCAAGTGGCTGAGATAAACAAACATCAAGATATGGCTGCAAGATACAGCATCATATGCAAATGTGCACTGGTCCTGATGATCTATATTCTAATGAATTAAATATTTAAAAAACTTTGAAGTTCTGTAACAGTGTTTGCTTGTGTTATACTGTATGCGTTAACAGTATCATGTACTCTAAAATACATTTTTAACAAAAGAACACACACTGTATATTTGTTTACTAGTGCGATACTAAAACAGCATAACTAAGTTTGTGTTGTAACTAGTCGTGACACCCATATGCAATGAGTGTCAGTATATATTTTTTTATTTTTGCAACATTGGATTTGACACTTCCGCCAACACAGTTTCTTAATCTCATGAATACTACTTATCGAACATTTAACTCACTAGAACTTTCTTTTGTAGAACACTGGACTGGACTGGTTGTATGTCCATAAATTGCGGGTTAAAGCAGACCTACAGTTTTTGGTGGCCAACATTCTTCAAAATATCATCATTTGTGTGCTGCAGAAGAAAAAGGTCATGCCAGCTCTGCCCACATGCTAATTCAAGGAAAGTTTTCAAACACATCAATTCTAATTAACAAACATGGATGAGGATAGACAGAAAACATCCCATTAGATGATATTTTAAAGAATGTTGGGAAACAATGAAAATGGACCAGTTGTGTGTTCATACATTACCGTTTTTGGTTACCGACATTCTTAAAAATATCTTTTGTATTCTGCATAAGAAAAAAGTCATACAGGTTGAATGGAGAGTGTGATTAAATTATAATAGAATTTTTGCATAAATATCATACAGTTACTATCAGATTGGTGGTTTGTGATTGATTTGCATGTCATGCCTCTTCTTCTCTTGCAGATTGGACAAACTTAGTAGTTTATGGATACTGTGTGTGCTATGGAACCTGCACATTATTTAACTGGAAATTGAAAATTTATTTGTAATACGTCCATATGTTATTCATTTATTTATTTGGTTGTATGAGTTACTTTACTTTTGTTTTATTTTAAAAAACATTCTTATTTTCAGTTAACCAATCTAAATTTACTAAAAACCTTTTGTTAAACTGTTTGGTATACATTTTTTAAGTATATATTTAACTTTATTTCCAATAAGTAATATGTTTTGAAAGTTTTGTGAATTGTTATAACCTTGGTGACCCCCCAGCATTGCTTTGGTGCTCTTCACTCTTTAACTCCCTTTTGAAAGCGAAAAGCTTTCAAAGAGATTTTCCCTTTAGGTGTGATGACTTCTGAATGGTACATAACCCCTTTGACTGTAAAATAACTGCAATAAAATGTTGGCAATGGTCCAGGGGTCAGTATATAATCATGACATTAAACATTATGAGATGACTGCTAGCGGCAGAACGCAATTCAACCAATTTAATAGAAAGGTCAAAAACAAGAGATAGAGCTCACAAGCCGACCTGACCCTGGCTTTAGAAATGCGAGGACTGAAAGTACGTTGCTATGGATTCGGTAATGCAGATTCGGCCCTTCAGACATGCAGTCATACTTTTGCCAAATCATTGCGTACTTTCAATTAATCACATTGGCAGATGGGCAAATTAAAGCAATTTGAAAATCGCCTGCTTCTATTACACCTGCCGGTGGGTTGTATGCTGCCGGGGAAAAAGAAGGGTTTGGAGAGTGAGGTGGGGGGGGAAAGAGAGAGATTTTGGCAGGGATCCACAAAAAACCTTCTTGTGAAAATCCCCCCTTTCTTTTCTTAAATCTTATGGCCTTAATCACCCAATTATCACCCCAATGCATTAGTCCCGCTCAGGAGCACTGCTTTAAATAAACGCACTGGCACGGAGGGAAAGAAAAGGAAAAATGAAATAAAATTTCCACTCTGGAGTGAATAAAAAAGGTAATGGGAGCTGTAATTGGTCGGAAAGAGGGAGAGAAAGAAAACCAGCAAGAACAAAAATTATACCTCCTCATGAAAAATGGAAAGGTGCCGAGGTGCAGGAAGGCTCTCACTTGTGCTACAGTGATGCATTGTGGGTATAGCCTGTGGAGACTATGATTGGCCAGCATCCTGCAGACCATCTGCATGCATCCAAACAACAATCCAATACAAACACAACAATATAACATTTTACAGTGTATTGCAATGGAAAGTTCCTACATAAATGTTAATCTCACATGACATTTTATTTTATCGTAAGTACTCAAGGTCTCTCATCATTTATGATAATGAGATAAAAGAGGGAGCATGAAATCTATTCATGTGCTTTTTTCCTCATACTGGAAGCTGTCATTCAAAGTCTTATAAATATAACACAAATGACATAGTTGGCATGCTTCAGCCAGACTATACAGGATTCTGCATCAAAGCCATTTCATTTCATTCAACAGCTCAACTAATTCAGATGTGGCGAGACACATTTATAGACCGTCACGCTTCAGACTGATCCAAACAAGGCCATTTGATAAATAGGAGAGGCACACCGTTTTTAAAAAAGACAGCAATGTATATAAAACAGAACTGCATATACTGCATGTAATCTGTAATCTGTATCTGTGTTGAAAAAATGTCTAAACATTGTTAAATAAAACCATTTAAATACATTTAACTCACATTAAGTATTGTTAAAATGTAACTTCATTTGGAGTTTTGATGATTAATGAACAAATGTTTGTGTTCTCATGTCACTTTGATAAGGATTTAGGGTTTTGAAATAAAATCAGCTTTTCGATGCAAGATATTTAAAATTTACCAAAAGTTACAATAGTTTAGCTTCAGCACAAATATATACACTTCAATATATTTATTTCTGAACAATTTAAGTTCATTATGTGCAAAATTATTTGTTGCAATTTTAGCAGACTTTAAAGAAATTAAAGTTCACCCCATATACATTTCTGTGATCGTTTACCGTTGAGTTGTTCCAGATCTGTATATATTTCTTAGCTCTGATGAACACAGTGAAAGATATTTGGATGAATGCTTATATTCAAACAATTCTAGAACGCAATTGACTACCATAATACAAAAAATAACTTCAAAATATCTTGTTCTTTGCTCTGAAGCAAATATAAAGTGATTCAGGTTTAAAAGGATATTATGAGTAATAGATGTCAATTGATGTTCACAATCAAACCAGTTTTCTACATTATTCACATTTGAGCGATAGTTATATTTGAGCAAAAAATGAATTCTTTGATTAACTACAGTACATAACATTGTTTGATTCAGTCCCAAAATCCAGATCAAGAATAATGAATGAGAGAAACAGACAGCATGACAGCCGGCTGGGTGGCGTCAATTCCCTGAGATCTCTGAACGCTATGTGAATGAGAGAGAGATGAAACTAACTCAAGACTCAGAGCCCTTCTTCCTCTGAGCAAGAACACCCATATGAGAAGACAACCTCCTGATCTTCATGCAATGCTCCTGGTTGGTTAAACTCCTTCCAAAACCAGATCAGCTCAAGAAATATCAGTACCAAATGTGTCAGTTCTAATCCCACACTTCCCATTACCTAGCCAAAATAAAAAACCTAGCAACCCCCAGGAACACCTTGGCACTCGTAAGGAAAACCCTGGCAACCACCTTAAACATCCTAGCAACCACTAGAAACATCCTAGCAAGCATAAGAAACACCCTGGCAACAAGCTACAGTGGTATCACACAGGAATGCCTCTCACTATGATTTTATCTAAGAGATTTAAAAAATGTATAACTTAAGGGATTTTGATTTGAATTACTTTTAATGCCATCATTATAACAATGCAGGCCGTCCTATCACAGGAGTTTTAATTCATTAAAAAGCCATGACCACCAATTCCAGCACTAAAAGACTTTTCAATATTAAAGAGGGCGACACTCTACACTGAGGTTATTCATACTTTAGTATTAGAAAAAAATCACAACATTGTAAGTCAAATCTCGTAAAACTTAATGTATGTTTCCCAGCACTCACCCATAAGTCCAGACATTGTTGTGTTTGAGGTGCATGGTACATCACTACAGGCTTCAAGAGTCTTTAGGGGCACTTCTAAAGATTCTGGACTTGGCTTTATGGAAACTCTGGAGTTAGAGCGGTTAGAGCTGAAGACCAGCAGTTTTCAGATATGTAACATAGACCCCAGGAGTCCACGGCTGTGGGCCTACAGAGCCTACAGCTCCTACAGAAGAAAAACACACAGAAAATAAACAGAATTATCAATTTAAGATGAGGGAATCTACTGGGGTCTTATCAAGGACAGCCCACAGGAAATTTGCACCAACATTCTTCAAAGCGCTAACCAAGACTGAACCTGATACTCATGAACAAGAACCTGTTAGAAGAAACCTACCCGAAAATAGTTTTGATAGAATTGTTATCATGTTAAAATGAACCAAGCAAATAAGACAAAACATTGCCTCCATCTTCACCCAATCATTAAAATAAATAATGAATAACTAAAAGTTAATACTTACATTTTATTTAATATTCATATATATATATATATATATATATATATATATATATATATATATATATAGTATATATAATAGGTTTAAGGATTTTGATCTGATGGTCATTGTCAAATCGTTTGGGATTTTTGTTTGTAATACAACATATATTAATAAAATAATATATTATTTAACAATTGTGTTTATAATTATAATTCCTGGGTGTTTTTTACAGTCTTATTGCAAGTATTTCAATGTAAGCAACACAGTTATTTGCCATACATTTTTCTTTTTCTGTTGTGGAATTAGAACAAATGACAGACATACACAATACTATTTAAGTGCATTCAGAAAATGTTTTATCTGACGAAAAAAAAAACATAGAGCTCCAACTCTCTTTTTGCTGTTTGCGTGCATCCACAAACAACTATGTACAGTATCGCTGTCCTCAAATGCATGAAAGCCATTTACAACAATTCATAACAGCAGATACAAGCTGTTTACTCACTCTCTCCTTCTGCACACCTCTCTCTCTCTCTTTCAGCAGACACACACTGATAAAGCACTATGCATATTAACCCAGATATGAGGCTTTCATAAACAGAGGAAGATTGCATTTGTGCATCTGTGAAATCTAACGGGAAACAGGCTTTGATTTGATAAGGTTATAGAACCCACACCTCTGCCTCCGTCGTCACCATAAACAGATTATGACCATCACCTAAAACTGCAAGAGAGAGAGATACAGAGGGAGAGCACGAGAGAGAGAATAAGACAGAAAGAAGGGTGGGAAGCACAATAAGATTTTCCACAGACGACAGATGGAGATGAATGATGAATAGTTGTGATATTCTGAAGTGAAGGATTGTGGAGGTTTGATTTATTCTCAAACAAATCAGCACATTCAACCTCGTAATGTATTATTGTAATGATTGCATCATGGATTGGTCATGATGATGGTTAAATAGTATAAAAAAACAACAACAGTGGCTCTGTTTTAATTCTTTGAATCCCCACTCTCAATCCGAGGTTAAATATGGGCAGGTTTGCTTAATTCGCATCAGTGTTCTTCAGTCGAGAGCCGAAATGAATATCACAGCAGTTTATACATTCTGATCTGAAGCTCTGAATTAATCAAAGTTTGGGAAATTTTGAGGATTTTGAATTGTTTATTTTGTTTTCAAGAATTACGGATACAAAATATTTTGATTTAAAAAAAAAAGTACAAAAGTTCCACCTAAAGAAACTTTTGCAAATAAATAAAGTTTAGTCCTGGAGCGTTTACAACATAAAATGATTTATGTTAAAACAAATATAAACAACCAACTTTTTAAGAGTACAAAAACAAGGTCTGCTCTGAAAATTAAAGTTATGATTAATATTCATGGTCAAACTTGTTATTGACTTTAGTAAACAGACAAGATAACTGCACTTACTTTACTAGCTATGGGTCAAGCTTATCTTAAGATTACATATAAAAAAATTTCTCTTTTCTTATTAAAGAAAAAGTTTTTCTTACGTTAATCATGTGATAAAGCATGTTTTGTTATATTTAAATGTTATATTAAAATTACAAAAACAAGTCCTCCATCACAAGTACTTCACATATAAAACAATTCTAGGTAGCAAAGCTATCACTAATTAATTTTACATGTAAAAGCAAATAGTATACAATGATGTTGTAGATGGTTTCAACAGCCACAACAAATACAAATGTTTAGTAGGATGAAACTTATTTCTTGTAGAACTTAAAAGATTAACTGTATTTGAAATTTAATACAATACAATAACATAACATTTACAATAAAATATGTGAGTAAACTAAACATGATATTAATAATATTTTTTATAATTTTAGCCACTAGTTAGATGGATAACCCAATGCCGACCCGCAGATAATTTCAGACCAGGCACGTGCATCCAACAAAAACCTCAATATTAGAATGGAGTTTACATAAATATTTTGTCTTTTATTAGTGGCCACCTGAAGAGAGAATTTACATTTAATACAACTAACACTGTTAGAGATGATTTTGTCACACTGCTGTGATCTGCTACAAAGTTAAGCTTACTTTAAATATAAATAAATTGTGACAACTGTCCCGATTACCTATCCGGTCGCCCAGCAAACAAAGGAGGATTAGCTGGAGAGCCTTGTCAACAGCCAAGGCGAGCCAGTTACGGTGATCAGGTGCAAGCCGGATAATCTGTCAAGCCGCAGCGGTAAGTGGGATACAGATAGTCTCCAGAAGCTCTCACTAACCCATGTCTCTTTCTCTTTCACCAATACTAGTCCTTGATCAGTGCACGATTGTAATAGACAAGTCATTAAGCACCTTGAATAAGAACGCACTAACCGGAAGCTGCACTAGGATGTGGGATCCCTATCGTTTATTCACGGCTCTATTTTGTCAATAAATGAACCCTCTGGGGTTTTGTTTCACTGTTATTCTATGTGCTGCTCTTTACTGCCCGTTACACTGGTGTAAGATGCAGATGAACCAGTAAAGAGCAAAGGAAAAATGAACTTAATCCTCAGATTTTTTTCTGTTTCTGTTTGTGCAACAGTCTGTCTTCAGAAAACAACAATATGATGCCAACTATCTCCCTTCCTCACAAGAGTAGATCAAAAGGCATGCTTTGCCTAGCGCAGCACTCGAGGGCACACCGCGACCAGAGAGCAGGCAGGCAGCGCCCAGTCTCGGGGATCAACCAGGCAAACAGAGACCCAGGATGCACACACCCATACCTTGCTGGCAGGCTCTACTGTCCGTTGAGCAGCGCCGTCACTCTCAACCATCCTGGCACCAAAGCTGGAACACAAGACCTTTTTCCCCATCACCTGTATGCACAGTGACAACCATCAAATATCTGCTTTCTTGTAATGTGTCTGTGAAATAAGTTAACTGCTGGATCGAAGTGGGGCAAATAATGGACCTACCAGTACCTATCCTGCTTGGTAGAGACTGGCTGGGTTTGACCTGCCAGCCGGAAGGGGAGTTGCCGATAGTGCCTAGGGAAGTCTCGCCCGCAGCCAGCTCTATTGGCCTTTGACAGTGGGAGGGATGTTAAGAATCTCTCCTTAACCTACAATATCTAAAATGAAACACTATAGGGAAAAAGACTGAATCATAGAAAACAAGGAAGTATATCAAGGAACCAATCCTATCACATATTTCATTGTAAAAAAAAATTCCTGCTCTACTGTGCTGTGCAGAATCATGGGGTAGAAAAAGTAACTTTTGGTGTGCCCCGAGAGGGCAACCATCCTCGAGATTGCTCACGCTCATCCTTTGGCCTGACACTTGGGGTAGCCAGCACCATCCAGAGGATACGAGACCGCTTGCACTGGCCGGACCAGGAGGCCAAAGGTCGACGCTTCTGCCAGGCTTGTCCGACCAGTCAAAGAATGTCACCCATCGGACAACACCCATAAAACTTCCCCCCAGTCCTCTAGATCCACTGTCCATCACAGACGTGGATGGACCTTGGTGGGCCATTACTAAAGTCTGCCTGTGCCCATGAACACATCTTAGTGATAGTGGATCACACCACCCGAAACCCCAAGGCTCAGAGATATAAATATGGCAAGGCACAGATCTGGAAGTCCGGTCAAACTGAGCTATTTGGGTGGAAGATCCTTGGTGAGAGAGATAAAGCAGAACCCAAAGATCACTCTGGCGGAGCTCTAAGATTAAGAGAAATAAAAACAAGAAATAACTTTTTGGCCTTAATTCTAAGCTTAATATGCGGAGAAACCAGGCATGGCTCATCCATGTCCAATACAGTCCCAATGGTGTAGCATGCTGGTGGCAGCATCATACTGTGGGTAGCAATCGAGGGAAAGATGAATGCGAGCAAGTACAGGGATATCCTGGAAGAAAACCTACTCTAGAGTGCTTAGGACCTCAAACTGGGCCAAAGGTTTACCTTTAAACAAGACAATGACCCTAAGCATACACCTAAAATAACAAAGGAGTGCCTTAACATCAACTCTGTGATTGTTCTCGAATGGCTCAGCCAGAGCCCTGACGTAAACCCAATTGAGCATCCCTGTAGAGACCAAAGAGGGCTTTTCCACCAATGTTAACCATCCCCACTAACAGAACTAGAGAGGATCTGAAAGAAAGGAATGCAAGAGGATCCCCCAAATACAGGTGTGGAAAAACTTGTTGCATCTTTCCCAACAAGACTCATGGCTGTATAAGACCAGAAGGGTGCAACTACAAAATACTGAGCAAGTGGACTGTGTACTTTAGGGATATTTCAGTATTTTTTTAACAAACCATCAAAAATTTTAACAAAAAGGGCAATTCTGTAAAAAATATCAACCTTACCCTGAAATAAAATTAAGTTTGTACCAAAGGTTTTTAGTATACTTATAGCACAGATGTCAACATTTGGTTGTTAAAACACCAATGTAAGGTCTCTCTTTAAATATTTTGAGCATTTTTTTATTTTTAGTACATGATTTTTCATGTCAAGTTAGGGGTATTTGCAGGATTGTCAGATTAGTAACGCTACATTTTACTCAAAAACGGACACATGAAAATAAAAATATAGTAAATATTTTATGTTCTGTAAAGAGCTATCCCTTGGCCATTTTTTGGATATTTTTAATTCTTGTTTTGTACATTTTAATTCACATAAATCTTTGTTCATAAAGCAAGTTAATCTTCTTTAAAATAGAAGACTTGTGTGTAGACTGATATTATTCTGATGTTTCAACTTTATCAATAGTGGTTTTGCATGATATAAAAATGTTTTCAGTTTGTCGGTAACAACTACATTCTAAGAGCTTTTTTATGTCACATCCATAACCTTGGAATTGCCCATATATATATTTTCCAAAATGCTTTAAATCTATTTTAATAGTTTTAGTTAAAATGGCATGACAACCTTTTTTTCAATTTGTATAAAATATATATATTTAAGGACATACTTTGTCTATGGAAGGGAAATAACTGAACACATGTTTAAAAGATTAAAAAAATATTTCTACCCCCATTGGCTCACATAAAACTAAACTGTGTCCGGGTCCGTCTCCTGTTGTATTCCAACAATTTTGTAGACCAAAACATGAAAAAGTAAAATGCCCGTCCTCAGCCATTACACCAACCAAACCCACCGTCGGCCGTGCGATATGCTGACTGAAGGATGAGTGACTAGAAGCTGTTTATATCGTATATGAGCAGTGACTAATGACCAGAGCCATTTCACATACAGAGAGGCACACGCTGGCAGCTCATCTCCGCTCCCTCTATCTGCCAAACACTAAATGTGGAAATACTGAATGCTGAATGTGGGCTCATTATGTTTGGGTTCAAAAAAGGAGAACGATTTCTCCGCTCGCAAACAATCCTGCGTCTCTGCCATCTGTTGCCGTGGGAGACTGGAAAAGTCTGCAACTCCCAACAGAGTGAATGAAAGTAGCACAACAGACCCACTGATTAAAACGGCCTTAGCTAACGTGTCTAATCAATAGCCGAGAAAGCAGTCAAGGTCAGATGTATCTTCATTTACAGAGGGGAAAAAAGGAAAAAAAACATTCAGCCGATTTCTGTACGCGGCCAACGCATGATCCATGCAGATGAATGCAGCATATTGCATTTAGAGTCATAAGGCGGTGAGCTTTGCACCCTTTACATCAGATTATCGACCAGGGCGTGATGGCGACACAACGATTCGCCACTTTTCCATGAGTCACAGACACGCGCCGGCCCTGGGTCAGGCCCGCAGGCTTAAAAAAGAACCGCAAGTTTAATTACAAAAATGCAAATGCGGTACGGGGTGAAAGGTCTAAAGACAGCTTTGATTTTTGAAACTTCGCACAAGGGGATAGAAGAGAGGCAGAGGATTAGCTAAATAGTTGAAGCACCAGCTTTCCCATCAATGCAAAAAACTTGTGTTATTCACTAACCACCTACGCATCAGGTTAACCAGACACTGAATGCACCCAAATGGCAAAGCACAGTAATTACTGTACATCATATTCTACAGAAACATGCCAAATGTAGCTTACAAAATAAGAAATACAGAGACTCAGAAAACAAGTTCGATGTCTCCAAGTTTTGTTGTTGTTCGTTGTGTTTTATTACAGTATAAGTGATCATATCCATAGTAAACTACCTATCAAAAGATTGAGAGATTAAGATTGTTTATAAAAAATGTATGACTAAACGTCAAATATTAGTTTTATAGACAAAAAATTATTTAGGAAAAACATTCTCTTGACAAAACATACATTTTATGCAGTAGTTTTTTTTTTTAGTTTATTGTCATTGAATAAATATTTAAGAAAGAATAACCCATAAGGGCGCAGATTAGACAGGCACTCCTTTAAATTCCTTAAAAATAATCTCAGGGTGAAATCTTTACACCCTGCTTGAGAAAATAACAAGAAAAGATTTCTGCAATTTGTAGTCAAAAGGAGACAACACTGAAAATAGTCCAATAAAAAACATTTTATTTTATTGTTTTAGTAATTAACATAATTCCCATAGTTCCCTCTGTTTTATTAAATACTCTCGATTTATTCGTTTATTATTTCACTAAACTGTGGAAAACATATAAATTCATAAGTGAGTAAGTTTCCCCAAACTTTTGACCTGCAGTGTACTGTGTTTTATTCTCTTATATACCTGCTTAAGATTTCTTAGTAAATATTAAGCTCAGCACCAAACCAGTGTAAAAATAAAATGAAAAGGATTTGAAAGTACTATACGAACATGTTTAACAACAGTGCCAATGAATTAACGTTAAACACTTCCTAGTGTTACATTAACTGATATATGTTTTGTTTCCTTTATGACTGTCGTTAATGTCTTCAAGTGTTTTAAGAACTCTAAACTGTGATGCAATTACAATAAAAGCACTTCCAAATGAAGCTTAATTGAGCCGAGTCAAATTAAGGAGAACAAAACCCAATCAAATTGATTATGAAGTGCCTCTCAAGACAGAAGAAAGAAAAATCTCCCAGGAGAATTCTGAAAAGATTCTTTCCAAGTGACTCTGAGCTTTGATATCCCACACACTGTGTTATGATGACCTGCGGAGCATTAGGCTGCTCTCTCAGAGTAAACCGTACAATCCCTTTAATTAGTTGTGGAATTCAGGATGGGCCGCGAGCAGTCGTTGATTATTTCGGTGTCAATGTTGGCGGTGAGATTTGATAGGACTCGCAGGAGAGGCTCAATTAATCCGACTGTCAGCTCAGAGAGTAGCCAATCAGCAAACACACAACAATGTAACACTCCGAAAAGACAATAACAAGGGAACGATAGAGGCGATGGATGCAGGACAGGGATTAAAAACACGAACACATGTCCGTGTGGATGTGTGCTTAAAATTTGTTGACCATTTTACAAAAAACCGAAGATGAATGAATGGAATTAACAGAATAGAAAAAAACATTTATAGCTGGCGATGAATGAAAATAAAAGTTAAAATTGTGCCTACAAACCCAAAAGTTGATTCAAAGTATTTTGTTTATATGATTGATTATTTTCAAATCGATTAATAAGGATTAATCAGGATCAAAAAACATTATTTTTATAATAAGCTGACTGTTTCTGATTATTACAGATTAAGCATCTACATATATTATACCAAAACAAATATTTGTTTGCAATCGACTCACTGTAATTAATTGTCATTAATCAGGATTATTTTGCACAATTTAAATTTTATGGATGCATGGATGGATGGATGGATGGTAGATAAATATCTTCAAATATAATTTATATATTGTCAAGTATCCTGATTAATGCAGATTAAACACCAACATATATTATACAAACACAAATATTTAATTTGGAATTGATTTATCACTATTTACCAAGATTTATCAATAAAAAAAAAATCTTTGTTTGTTTATCCATGGGTGTTTAAAAATATGAATTAATAAAAAGTCATAAAAACATAATAAACAATCATTTAAATTTTAAAATCGATTAATTACTATTTATTGATTTAAAAGAACCAAAAATAATGGCAATAATTGAAAAATAGATAAACAAATTGGTGTTTGTGTTGAAAATCTCAGGCTTGCATTGGCTCCACAAAATGTTACATTTTCAGCTTGACTAGAAGTGCAAGTATCATCACACAGGTCATTCTGTTCACCTGTTAGAGTACAAAGAACCTCCGAAATGAGGCTTTATTTCTCACATCAATAATTGATTAAAGACAAAACCCTGACACCCTGTCCTTGATGAGAAATAAAGTATGTCTTCAAAGCTGAGGTCTGGAGTCTTAGTGCAGAGAGTGAGGGGATGACAGAAGCATGGCTTCCCTCCCGCGAAGCCCCCCGGGGCATTGAGGACATTGAGTAAAGGCCCTTAGAGTGATAAGTGAACCCCTGTGGGGCAAAGCCAAGTCGATCAACTCCCACGGTGTCTTAAGCTCACAGCCAGAACTGCTCTGTCACACTGTTAACACCTTCTGCCATTGCAGGGAATCAATGGACTTGACAGAGAAGGGACTCAGGAACTCTGTTTTAAAACCCTTTTACATATGTCCTCTTTTTGCACTATGTATGATAAATAATTTCAGTTCTAATTATCAGTTCCAAATCTGAAGGCGTTTCCTTTATGTCTAAAATTATTTTAATAGACAAAAATGTAATTTAGTAAACATACTTGTTTTTTTTCATGATCATTTGAAATAAATGGTTTTGAACAGCCAATTAGAGTGCAGAATAGATAGGCACTTAAATTTGATAGTCTTTATAAAGTATCTTTAAGTATCTCGGATTTGCACGTAGGTTAAATACAAAGTCTGGATGCCGCAAATTTGTTGCCGACAATGCAAATGACAGAGGTGGGAAAGGAACATGAATGCGATTGGAACATAAGCAAAGCTTCTTCGCTAACTGTATGGTAAAAGTTACCTGTTATAATCGTGTAGATGTTAAACAATGCTCAGTTTCTTGAAGAGATCAACAAACTCTCTTTAAACGACCTGATGAAAATTAACAGATTTTTCCAGATGTTTCAAATCTGTCATTGGCGAGGTAACATTTTATTCATTTATTGCTGTACGGTTTCATTATGAACCTATTCCACAAAAGATCCTTTTTAGTGGAAAAAAATTGCTTGAATTACAAAAGTCAAGAAAGACATTGTTCTTTAAAGAGCCTTTACCTAAAGACCGAAATTCTTTTGTAGAACTTTGATTTTTAACAGATGTATTCAAATTCAGAGGCTAGATATTTCAAAGTACGTTAAAGATCCTAAAGCTTCTTTGAAGTTTAAAAGTAAGGACTCGAACTTCATAACTAAGATGCTTGAAGTCCAAAAAGGTGATGTTAGATTAAGAGGGTCTAATGTGAAGGATTGCGGAATCTGAATGAAAATAAATCCAGAGATGTTTACTAGGCTAAGTTTTAAAGTTTCCAAGTTTGAGTACAATCCAGAAAAAGAAAAATGGCAAAATATCCAGGAAGAATGAACATTAAGGATCCAATTTCTAACCTTCATACCCCGGCAAAAGAAAGTGTTTCTTAGGTACCTTCGAAACGGGATGGCTGTGACGCATTCAAAGGATGCAGCCTCTGAACCGAGACGAAGTTAAGGATCTGGAAGAGAGAAAGCATTTACCTGCAGGCCCTCGCATTAGCAAAGCACATGAACTTTACCTGACCTCGTGTTTACACTCCAGAACTCTGGAGACAATTTATCCACACATAGTAAACAACAGACGCAGGACTGCTCATAAACATTTCACCTGCGGTTGCCAGGACTAGTATTAAGCCATCGCATTTGTTACACATCATTAACTTGGAGCGTTTCCAGGCACTGCTAGTCCCAAAAATAAAAAGTTCTGGTGATGCACTTCAGTGAAAGACTGGACTCAGTGCAAAGATCTCCACATTCTTTCTCTGAAGCTCCATGCTGTAGATCTCAGCTTTATGAAAGCGTCTTTGATCGGTAGCGTATAGAAGACAACGTAACAGTTCGGGGGAAAAGCGCACAAGCTGTCTCTCCCTTCCGAATTTCCACGGATTACAATTTCACAGCCTGTGGGGGAACCTTTGGGATTCAATTATAACTAGTTAACTGAGATCTGCTGGACTGCAACGGAATGTCTAATGATTTGAACTCGACAACATCAAAATAGCTTCCAATTAGATTTCATAAATAAGAAGCACAAATTCACTGGAGTCTGCAAATTAGAGACAATACGCAGACATGCAAACATGGTCTGCGGGAGCGAAGCCACAGCTGGAAAACAGATTTACACAACCCGTGATTCTGGATCTAACTTCTTAGCAACTTACTGGACTATAAAGGCACAATTCATAATCACAAAATCAGATTTTTAAATTCATAAATAAAATACATACATTCAAGTGCTCACACAAATATCTTGCAGAAATATTTCCACAAATATGTGTGTGAGGTTCTTGAATTACTATACAACAAACATTCATGGGTTATGTTAGATGTATTTATGAATCGATGTGGATTGCTTTAAATTTGTGTTGGATTTTTTCAGACGGCCAGTTCCACACTAATCTTGTTTAAGGACTAGCCAATCTCATTGAGTTTTTGATCCATCAATTAAAACCCTCCTTTCAGCTCCTTACTGAATGGAGTTAAAAAAGTTCTGCCCTGGCATGCACGGTAACTTTGGATCAGGTTTAATAACAGCTTGTAAATAATCAGAATCAGAAATAGACTTATTGTATAATATGCTTGGGCATTCAAGGAATTTGTTATGGTGACATAAGCTCCCAGTGTTCACAGACAATAGAAAATAAGATAAAAATAAGATTACATATATGTTCCTTTAAGTAAACAAGAATTTACAAATTCATTGAAAAATTTAAAAATTGCATGTACAGCTGTGCTTTATGAAAGTATTATAAAACAGAATTAGAGGCACTAAATAGAAGGTTATTGCACATCTCTTTATTGCACATTGAGGGGGGGGTATCCAGTTATTTATAAGGTGAATTGCCTGGTGGAAGATACTGTTCCTGTGCCTGGCTGGGGATATTTTTAAAAGAGAGATTTGGAACACAAACGGCTGAGACAAATTTCAGCATGGACGATAAAGACCAGACTCAAGGAGCAAGTAAAGTCGTTTTTATCTGAAGACAGTTTGAGGTTGTTTTAAAGAATAAAGATGCAGCTACCTAGCACTGGCTTTTTGCTTTCCCAGCATAAACACTCCACGCAGAAAGGAATAATATCCAAATACACACATATATCCAATATGTAGAGATGGCACTAACTGGTGCACCGCTGCTTTTTAAATATTAAATCATATTGTCCATGCCATCCCCAGCTGAAAGCTATGGTAACTTTAGCTTATTTATTGCCGTTGATTACTAAAGCACAATGAGCTCGCTCAGACTAAAAACTTGAGACTGCAAACTTCATTCACTACATCAACGACAACTGTCATCAAATAAAAATGACTTTACTTACTCGTTGTCTGCATCCTCCATGCTGAAATCTCTTTTAGCCTTAAATGTTCGAAATCTCCATTTTACTCGCTATTTTTAATGCCTAAGTCATAGTTATTGTGCACGCAACATTTACTAAATTATTTGGGGAAAATGTTTAAAATGTTTGTTTATTGATGAATCGTGTTTTGAATTTAGGCATCTGATTTTGTTAATATGAATTGTGCTTTTATGAATTGTGTTTTGTAAATGTATATTCTTAGGCTGATCGATATTGGTCTGGTAAGAGAAGATTTAAAAGCAGTAAAGACCATGGAGATGATTTAAAGCATGATTAAAGCCACAATAACCATGTGCGCTCTTGTGTTCATATGATGGAATACAGAATGAGCAACTTTTAAATGGTACCCAACAGCACATGGACCATTGTATGCTTTTTTTATGCATCTCCAAACCATTCCCGGAAGGAAGTTGGTCAAATTTTAATGGATACTTTTAAACCAATCGCCAAATCTGAAATGTTCAGACAAAATAGATTGTTACTGTGTATATCTACTCAAAATTTACAGTGTTTTTACATGAAACCATTTACACAATGAAAAGGGTACATTTCAACTCTTTGATATTAATTAAATAAATATACTTTTCAAATTTTGTGCAGGTAAAAGGATAAGTAAATCTTACTAACTCAAACCAAAAATATTGGGTGATTATAAGGTATATACATATACATTTTACACAAACTTAATCAATTCTTGTGAATGTAAAAAAGTAACTGTTAGGTTTTTATTAAGTTATTTAAATATTTCCACTAAATTAATATATTTAATGTTCTCAAAATATTTTGTTAAGTTAACATAACTATTTATTTTTGTGATATTTACAGTGTATGCAATTAATGGGAGACCCATCATTCGCTACTATTTTCCAGACACAAAATTAATGCAAGTGAATGCGTTGCAGTTCCCAATATTCTTCAAAATATGTTATTTTGTGTTCTTAAACTATATTTAAACTAATCCGTAATACTTTGGATTAAATCTATGCCCTGGTCTCAGTACTGGTATAAATTTTGAGCAACATAACATATATCCACTGCCAAATGCGATGTTTGAACTAATGTAGTGTTGTAAGTTAAAACTCCTGCCGAGGTCATGGTCCCCAGGGTCCGATGTGAAGTGCTATAAGCCTGTTCTATTTCTTTTTGTTGAGTAATCGCGCTAGGCTCTGTCAGCTGTTTTTGACTTTGTAGCTAAACTTTTAATGGGTCCGTTGAGTGTATGTGTTTTGATTTAGACGCTGCTTACCTTTCTTTAACAATCCATACGATACTGTTCTTTCTCTGTACATCTGAGAACACCTTGATGAAGACATCAACATCTTTGAAGGTCCATCTGCTGGCCTGTCATATTAATGGAGCCCAGAGACAATAATGAGCTGCAGAGCAATAGGGACTGGGATGTTGAAAGCTGACTGTTAGTACTGATCTTAACGGGACGTTAAATCTGAAAATACAAATTTTATCATCATTTGCACACCGTTATACTAGTTGAAGCTGTAAATAATGTTGTTATGCAACGAAGATATTTTGAGGAATGTCTAAGTGGTATTGTGTTCAAATAATGAAAGTCAATAGTGGCCCTTGTTGTTTGGTTAGCAATGTTATTTTTGTTCTTCAAAAGAAAGAAGGCCATCCATACAGGTTTAAGACGACATGAACTATGATGAGATGAACTATCCCTCTAAATGGTTAGATATGGACTCTCTAAATTAAGCGCTTGTACAATAGAGGGCATAAAATTTAGATCTATACTCAAGTTACCAGATATCTGATATGATGTTATTATAATATGTTGAGATATATAATTTACATCATATCTCATCATAGAATATCTCTTAAGATAGATCTTATAATTAAATATCTAATCTTGTCATATCCTATATGATATATTTCATCATTTCATATATCAACACATGTGATTTCTTATACCATAAACCTCACCATCTCATAATTTATCAAATATATCATATATCTCATATATCTAATCATGTCATATCTTGTATCCTATAGCTTATGTCATTTAGAATATCTCATCATATATCTAATTTCCTTTCTCATATTATATATATCACCATGCTATATCTAATATAATTTATTCAATCATGTCATCTATCTCATCTTATACAGGGAAGTCAATAAGTATTTGATCACCCTGTGATTTTGCAAGTTGCCCTACTTAGAAAGAATACTTGGCACTTGGGCCCCACAGAAGATCTCTCCTCATGGGGTATCAATGATGCTAAGAATGGTGAAGAATCAGCCCAGAACTTCAATGCTGTGAAGAGAGCTGGGACCACCGATTCCAAGGCTACTATCAGTAATAAATTAATTCATCATGGTTTAAAATCATGCATCGCATGGAAGGTTCCCCTGCTTGTGTCAGCCCATGTCAAGGCCCATCTTAAGTTTGCCAGAGACCAATTGGATGATCCAGAGGACTCATGGGAGAAAGTCCTGTGGTCAGAAAAGACCAAAGTAGAACTTTTTGGTCTTAACTCCACTCCCAGTGGAAATGCACCTATCCTGAAAATCCTAGACCCCTTCATGATTTCTAAGTAGGAGAACTTGCAAAATCCCAGTGTGATCACATACTTATGGACCAGTTATTGACTTATTGACATTTATCGCATCATGTCATATCTCATATTATATATTGCGACATGTCCAACCTTATCATGAGACATGATATGTTATATTGTGGTGACCTTGTATTGTCTACCATATCTAAAAAGAAGTGAAACATTTAGTTTTTTCAACACACGCATCTGTGCCTCGTTGAATTATACCGATTCAAATATCATTGACACAAGTCCTGGTAACACCATGCCCTGCGGCATTCTTTCAGATCTTAAAAATCACGTCTGAGAAGAAGTGACATGTGGCAAGCATCAGCCGATCGTTTTTTATATCAAGCCTAATGAGGTCTGTTTCCATTAGAGCGCTCGCTCTCTTCATCGCACATCCTTCATCACACAATCCCTTTACCAAACGGCTACACTGTCCAGTTTCTTGCCATCAGTTGTACTTTGTGTATTGCTAAACTCTCTATTTTTTGTATTTCAGTGAAATCAGTCAAATTGCCTGTATTTTTCCCAATGATACTCTCTGCCCACACACAAATGTGTATTCCTTTTATTAACAGTAGGATTTCATACATTTTCAAGTTAACACTAAAACTTATTCATATCCATTGAATGCTGTGCATAAGAACTCTAAATTAATGATATGAAACTGTAGCATTCCGTTGAGTTGGCAGGCAAGTGTGAATAAGACTCACAGATACTGTAGCATCTTCATGGACGTCACTGAACGTGTCACTGGATTAGAAACCGAGCTCATCAAACATGTAATTACAGTGCAAACAACTCCAGACACAGTGTTCATTACAGAGTGAAGTCTACAGCAGGACAGCTGCTAATACCGGTGACGGACAGCCAGTACAAACAAAGCTGTTGTCTGAGATGGATTACATACACAAAGTGTGTTAAAGCATCTGCCACACAAGGGTAATTCAGTTTTTCTTCATCTTAAAGTATTTGCTTAACGTCACAGAATTACATGCTCTTCTGTCCACTTCTGTGGAGTTTTTTTTTACTGTATGTGCAGACGTTGGTATTACGGTGTACTCCTAAGTACAGAACTAACCTAACTATAACATTAATAAATGTTTTTATGTGGTGAAAAACTTTTGAATGTGATGTTTTTGTACTGTATAGAGGGTTTCAATGCAACAAACATTATGGTGCATGTACACTTTTGTAGCACTAACATAATGAATACCTAATAAATAAAGTCCCTGTAGATTATTTCTGATAACAAGCAAAATAAATAAAAAGTAAGTTTCTAGCAAGTTATAAGTATGTGTAGTCTGTATTATTTTAGGTGACCAATAAAAGACCATTACATGGCTACACTTAAATGAGGTAAAAAAAACATGTCTATTTAATACAATCAATCTACAATAAAATATTAACATTTATTTATCTATGACCCTTTATTTGATAACCATTTTAAAGGAAATACTATAAACTGAAATAATGATCGTCAGATTTTTGCCATTAATTTCACTATGATTTCAATCTTTGACATGGCCTTACTCAGTCAATAATTAATGTATCAAGATTATATCTCAATAGAATGTACTTCATTTAGAATGGTTTTATTCGTAAGGACTTTCAAAGGACTTTATCTGGGTGTTCATGGGCAAGGTCACATAATAATATCAATGAAATAAAATATGAATTGCTATGCCTATATAATTAGATACATCCTTGCCAGGTCACCAAACAAAGACTGGGAGACAACTACGTGACCGATGAAACTGGTTATAAAGTATTAAACAAAAGTGGTGTCCAACTTTGTAAACTAGATGTCTTCAGTTTTTATTTATATCAATAGTTAATGATGCTGCATTTGTGTTGCATTGAGTGAAACTGAAACCCAGTGTTTGGAAAAAATTTTAAGAAGAAAGAACAACACAAGAACAAAGCCTATTGAGTCAAAGCCCTAAAGAAATGCTATGAAATAGTATTACACGAGAAGACCAACAAATATTAATAATTAATACAATTCCAGTCAATGCTTGCTTTATTTTCTGCAAGCTTTTGCTTTTTTCTTTGTCCAGTAGATAGTTTTTGTATATTTGAACAAAACGCATCTTCTCTAATAGGCTCCTGTTTGTCTTTTTGCCCAATAGTTTCTGCCCCAACGGATACCTGAAAATTCCAGTGTTTTGTATCCATAAATATATATCCACCAAGGGAACTAAGACTTAAAATGATCAATCAAAAATAAAAATTCTGTCATTATTTACACTTATATCAAGCTTGTTACCTTACTTTCTAATTTCAGCAAAATACAAAAGAAGATATTTTGAATTATGCAATTTACTTGCATTTTTAACCATTTTTTCAAAATATCTTCTTTTGTGTTCTATTGAAAAAGTCATACAGGTTTAAATTGACAAGAGAAAGTAAATGTAGACCAGATTGTTGGGTGTGCTACCCCATTAACTATTTAAAATAAGACCAAGCACTAAAGATACTAAAATATTATAATTGTTGTTATTTCAATGGCTATTTTATGATACATGCCATATTTGTAGTTAAACCAAGTATCTCACTGACTAGGCAGCTTACATCCGTGTGTGAATAAGAGCGCAGTTTTAAAACATTTACAGAGCCAAAAGTATGTCCACTCTGATTGAATTATAAAGTAAATGAAGGTGATGGGGTCACGCTTTGGATATTTTCTATGAGCCGTGTCAAATCCATAAGGACGTAAGTCAACACTCTTCAAAAACAATGCTCACAGCTGATGCTTTGCTTATTCTATATCACACACTTCATTCTCAAGCATGCTGAATATATGCACGATGAAGAGACGTGAGAAAAGGATAGCGAGATGGAGATTGTTAGATGGAATTGACAGGGGTGAGGTTAGATGAGATGGGCTCATTTACACCACAGAGACGCAGACAACGGCAGCGGGACTCAGATGAAAGACTTTCAAGAAGAATCAATATATTACTACCCCACACCAATCCGCCATCAGTAACAAAAATAATTGGTACCGGACAAACAGGCGCAAGATAAACAACAGCATCAAAGCCTTCAGACGATGGTTCACAAAATAACAGATTAACAAATAAAACGGAATAAATAAATGCATGAATGGGAAGACAAAGCTTTGAAACTGTATCGTCTATTGTTCTTTCATTTCAGAGCTAAATGATCCCCTTACAAATGTATCAAACAGAGCGAGAATAAGTGGAAAGGTGGAGGTCAAAAATTAGACAGAATACGATTGAATGAATTTAAATAAATGGAGATGATAATAATATAAATACAAAACTACATTCAACTTAAAAAATCTCATTTAACAATCATATACAAACAGTAGGTTATAAAAGTAAATAATATCATGAGAATAGTCAAGCTGTTAAAACGTTGTTAAAGCATATTTCTAGATTTTTATTTAACATGTAAAGTATAATAATATGCTGTGTTAAATTAATTTGTATTTTATTTCTTTAAAAAACACCAGGTTACCCCTGAGTAAATATACGGTATATTACTTATTGATTTGAACATGTTTCAACACCTTGAGCAGTTGTTATATCTTTCCCTCACATGTTCTTTCATAATTCAATGTTTTGTATGCTTTGTGGTGTATCATATCTTCGATTTCACTATATTTTTCTACCTCGAGCAAAAGAAGAAAATCTTGCGTTTAAGATTTTAAGCCTACGTCTACTGAGAAATTGCATAAGATTGATAATTAGAAATTTATAAGCTTACACATGTGGAAATGTTCAGGAATCCAGTGTGTTTTCTGCCTTTAGCTGTAGTCTCTGTGATACTAGTTTACTCTCCAAACTTGTTAATGCAATACTACAGCACTAAGTATTATTAACTCTTGTACTACACACTGCGTGGAAATCTTCTAGGAAGTATTTTAAGATAATAAATAAACAAACTGAAGCCCCTTCCATTAAGGCATAGTTCACCTAAAAATTATATTTCTATCATGTATTACTCATCCTCACATTTTTACAAACCTTTATACATCTCTTTGAAACGTTAAAAACAAAGAAAGGTGTTTAATAGAATGTAATCCGCTTAAAATTCTGGTATACTATTGACTCCCGTAGCAGAAAAAAGCACCGTTCATTTTTTAAGTGGTTCTCTTGAACACAAAAGATTTTTTAATAGCTTTGACTCCCATTTTTATTATTTCTATTATGGTAGCCAATGGTACCCCAAAAATCTCTACCAATCTTCTAAATATCTACACTTGTGTCCAGCCAAACAAAGATGGTTTGAGGTTGAGATATACTCAACATGACTAAAATATCTTTGGACCCCAAAGGTAAACCTAACTTCATTGTTGTGAATGCCAATCAACCTAAAATAACATTAAAAAAAAATTATGTGAATAAACCACTTTGAAAAATAGTTTACAATAAATAAATCTAAACACACAACTTTGCCTTTATATGCATCTCACTGAGTTACAAACCACAACAGCCACATCTTTAGCCACGGATTCTTTTTGCCGTGACAAAGAGACATTGCGCCA
Organism: Triplophysa yarkandensis; assembly: GCA_033220385.1. NCBI lineage: Eukaryota > Metazoa > Chordata > Actinopteri > Cypriniformes > Nemacheilidae > Triplophysa > Triplophysa yarkandensis. The sequence goes on from CM065673.1 coordinate 10,393,730, forward strand.
ACCTCACAGACGGCCGTTCCCCATTTCGCCCTCGCACAAAGCCAGACTGATATTCCATCCCGTCAGTGAAGAGCTGTGTCAAAACAAAACCCCGTCACTGGCGGGCAGAGACCCGCAAGAAAAACAGAAAAGCCGAAAGGGGACAAAAGGCATACGGCCAGAATCAATAACAAAGCTATGACCAAAAATCAATGTTCATTCGGAGCGGTAACCGCCAGACAGCACTATCATTTTAACGGGTGAGGCATGACCCTTCAGATTCAAACAACAGTGATCCCATTAGGGAAGGAGGCAATGGAGGGCACCGCCGAGACTTCTAATGGCCCAGCGCTGAAAGGTGGCGTAAAAAGAGCCTGTCATCTTCAAGACAAAGAGAGAGAGGAGAGTCGAGAGATTTCTTTGGATTTTAAGGCGGAGGTTAACCAAAGAAGGGCCTAGTTGCAAACTCTAATCGAAGCGAATCGTAAATGAACGAGGTTGTGATGCTTCGGGAGACACCTTAGTGCCTCTTGTACATGATTTTAAGATGCCATTAAGATCCATTAGTAGACCATTAGCATTTGAATGCTTATGGAAAACTCAAGAGCTGTTTGATATGCACAAATGTGAACTAATTTAATATATAAAGAAGCATTGGATGTTTTGTTAGAGCATAGCTATGAATCATATATTTGTATTTACTGTTTATGCATTAAAAAACTACTTTGTTTACAAAAAGACTATTAACAAACAAAATTTTTTGTTTATTTAAAAGCTTTGAAATTTGGTAAATATTCTGTTTAACTGTAGTGTATATGTAAGGAAAAGTAAACCTGATAAACTCAAATATTCAATATATGAACTTAACAATATTTGTAAAATTCAGAGAATTTAACAGACTTTTACTCAATTAATTTTATATGTTCTTCTGAAAAAAACAATTAAATATTTTTAAAAGATTTTATAAACTTAAACATTACCAGTTGTGATATTTACTTAGCTACATAGAATATTTTTACAGTGCACTCGTCATGCCATTTACACAAAAGAAGAGGAAGTTAAGATGGCTTGAAATTTAATAAATATAACATTTAAACTGTGTGTATATGTAAGTAAAAAATAATTAAATCTGGTTAACTCAAATATTTGCTTAGAATTTAGCAAATATATTGATGTATTTTACAAATATATCAACAATATCTTAAAAAATACATAAAAATTAAAATGTTGGATTTTAAACAATTCTATAGTTAAAACTCTAAGTTTTATGATATTTACTGAGCCACATGAAACATTTTTTACAGTTTGCTATATGGACTGGTAGAACTGTGATGAAGCAACATGAACCTGAAGCTTCAGGTCTTCACGAGAGCCAAAACATTTAAGAAAAAAGGTTTGTATGGGTGAGCATAAGTATCTGCAGATCTCAGTGAAAGATCCCAACTCCAAGAATGCTTTTCACTATGATCTTCACTGGGTTAAAGGTATCACAGAGAACAAGGAAAGCGAGAACACAGCTAATGATATTTCCAGTCGTCTCCCGGCAGGAAGAGGAATAGGTCTTAAACGTGCATGAGTGGTCGATCATGAGTGAAATTACTCTGTATACATTGCACTTTATCTGGACTGGTCCACCAGCGCCAACCGCCTCCGCCAGCCAAAGCCGAATAAAGATTCCCAATGACTATGTCAAATCTTATTAGGCTGAGGGAGTCGCTTACTCCGTGTTCAAAGACGCAATTTTCTTTTTATGAGAGTTTGTTTATTCTGGAAGCCCAATTCTATTTTTTACTATTGTTATTTATCAAGGCTTTCTTCTATTCAGGGATTAACGGCAAATGTGTTTACAGTAAGATTACCGCCCTTGACAGAGGACCATATCCTGATTTAAAGACTGAAATTGCAGCCGTGGCGACAACCCTGCCGAACCCAGAGCTCTGATGGAAAATGAAAAGCGTTTAGATGCTGTCACAGGCTGGCTGGACCAGGCCTGGCAGTTAGAACGCTAATAAATAAAATGTGACCAGGGCACAGCATGCTAATGCGTTTTGGTGAAAGCGAAGTGCATGTTGTAGACACATTTCGAACATCTAGACCTGAAGGTGCCCTGAGGTGAGATGAAACTCTCAATGGACGTAACCAAGGTGGTTACAAAGTAACCATGGTCAGTTGGGGTCTGGGGGTTAGAGAGATGGACTTGTAAGTAGAGGGTTGCGGGTTGGATTCTCAATACCAGCAGACAATGACTGAAGTGTCCTTTAGCAAGACATCTTACCCCCGCAGTGATAGCTGCGCACTGCAATACATGTAAGATGCTTTGGATAAAAGCGTTTGCTAAATGAAGAAATGTAAATGTAAAACTTGATACTTTTGTTACTATATTTCTGTTGCATTGCTCATGACATAATGCATTGTTTCTAATAAGGAACATAAAAATCATAAGTAATAAGTAGCCATTAGTGACCAGTGGTATCCCAGAAATGAAAATGTGTTATTTACTTGCCCTCTTGTTGTTTTAAACCTGTAGAACTATAGCAGAACACAAAAGAAGATTTTTGATTGGGAAGTTGGGAAGTGGCTCCCATTGCATTTGCTCCCATATAAAAGAAGTTAAAGGGACTGCTGTGATGAACTCTTTTAAATGTCTTATTTTGTGGAATAAAGACAGGTCATATAGGTTTAATATGACTGGAGGGTAAGTGAATGATAACAATGACATTTTTTGAGGATATTAAATGCATTGGTTTTAAACTATTTTAACATGAACTCATCCTCTTTTCATTCCAACCCCTGCTTGCCCTTCTTTCTTCAGCATAACACGAAAGAAGATATTTTGTAGAAGGTCATTAACCAAAAACTGAACCCTAATAACTGTATAAGCACAAAACCACTTATCTCAAAATATGTTTGATGTTCCACAGAACCCCACTTGCTTTACTTAAATCATGGTGAATAAATAATGCGCAAAAAAATATTTTGCCATGAATTATATGAAATATATTGGAAATAAGTAGGGGTAGCATTTCCGATCAATTTGAAAGTTAAAAGATCTTTAAAACACTAAACATACTTCCAAGACATAAAATTAACTGTTATCTTAACATTATAGAGTATATCTGAAGTGGAAAATGTGAATTAATTACAACATAATTAAAATAAATTTGACCAAAGCATGGGTTTAAATGTCAACTCCTGCACTGATCTCAATCTTCAATAACAAACCCACAGCATGACAAATTAAAAAAGTTCATATTTTTCATACCAATAACAGTTTTAAAGCATACAGACTTTATAGCCCCTTGATATTGTTTTGAAGGCTGTTTTGATGGTTTTCCTGTTTCTTAAACAGAAGAAGACTTTTTTCTTTTGGGAAACACAAAAAAGATATTTTGAAGATTGTTGTTAACTGAACAGCTGTGGCACCCATCCCCTTATTTTGTAAGGTGCCAGTTCCTAACATTCTTCAAAATGTCATCTTTGTGTTCTGCAAAAGAAAGTCATACAGGTTTGAAATTTCAAATGATGACTGAATTTTATTTTGTGTGAACTATCACTTTAAATGTGTGTTTTGGTGTCTACCTGAATGCACTGGAGCTCAAAATCACTGCTGGGCCACTTTTTAAACTATACTGTGGAACAGTTGAGAAAAACTCAATCTCCGCTCTGTAAACACACCATCAAACCAGGACCTGAAAGAGAACAGAAGAAGAGTGTCTTAGATAGCCCTTGCTCTGAGTTGATTTTAGAGCAAACCCACTTTTAGGGTTGTCTATATAAGATTCTGCAGAAAGAATGTCATTGTTTTAGCTGATCTGTGTAATTTTTTATTATCATGTGCTTAGGAATGCAATTTGACTTGAGCAGATGAAAGAAATTAAAGCAAAGCTATTTTCCCCTGACATCAATTCTTCTTTTAAATGTTTTAAACCGAATCCAAGAACGCATTACAGCAAAGGCTATTTCTGATACCAGATAATGTTAAATCAGAGCGTTGAATGACTAAGCAAAGCTCAAACTGGCTCTTATTTTCCACTTTCGGCTTCATGTGAAGAATTGGACATAGCTGAGAATAAAATTATTTTATTGACACAGGTGCTTGAGTTTAAAAGCTAAATTTTTAAAAGTTTTGAGAGACTTAATCACTTAATCATTCACATTGCATTCACAAAAATAAGAATAAGAAGATTTTTCCTTCCATTATTTGAATTTTCGTTAAAACTTAAGCAAAAATAAAGAAAAAAATGTCACAAACAACAAAGAAAGAGACCACATAAAAAGTGAGAGTAAAATAAAAGTATTCTTTTTTTAAGATGAATGTCTCCCTACAAGCACACAAACTAGACTTTTCTGTTTGTGTGCCTTTTCTCCTTTTGTTGGTCAATCAAACTTGGCTTCGTTTTATTTGTAGGACATTGGTTGAATCGAAGAACAAAGCCAGCCTTTGTGCACAACTTGTCTGAAGTCATTCAATAGTATAATGCAAAATCTGTTATCAGCGAGTTTAGAAATCAAACATGTCAAGCCAAAAGTGTTTCTCATGTGGCAGAAAACAAAAACTCTATAAGCCCGAAGGAAGAGCATCAATACAATACAATGAAATTATCTTATTTTACATAGATCTCTTACTCTCAGTTTATATTCTACATTAAATACGTTATTTTATTAGTGCAACCTTAAATTTACACATCAAGAGGATGTCGTTATTTTATGGGATTGTGGGATGTAAAAAGTACATTTTAAAGGCACAACACACCCAAAAATGAAAATTCTCGAATGAAAAACTCAAGTCAGCAACATCCTATATTACTTTCTTGTTTTGCTAAACATAAAGGGGATATTTGGAAAAAAGGGAACAACTGAGATGTCTGGGGCACCATTATCTACCAAAGACAAAAAATATAAACAGTTTGGACACATAATTTTGAAAAAAAACTTTTATGCTTTTAAACATTGGCAGTTGCCCCAGTGTCTCAGTTTCCAAATATCTTCTAAGTCTTAAACAGAACAAAGATATTTCTACGGGTTTAAACCACCTAATGTTGAGTAACTCATGACAGACATTTTGGTTTGTCCATTTAAAATGCTATAGAACAAGACAGACTAAGTTCTATATATTAAATATATAGTAATATATTAAAGCTATAATCTAAAGGAAGAAATGCAAAAAGATTCAAGGGCTACACATATCATAAAGTAGTAAAGTAATTGTCAAACCCCACTAGAAAACAGCGACCGCTTTTAGCCCCGACAGAAAGCCAGCCTGTCACAAGTCACAAAGAGTTACTATTTTAAACACCCATCTGAGGGGTGAAAAATAATTTTACGCCAGCTAACTCTCTGCTTACAAACAGATTTATTTGCTGCAGGCAAAGGTTACTGTTTCAACCCCTCGGAGAACAAACAGCAGAAGGTGATGTTTTATGGATCAGACCGATGCAATAAACACTGATGTGTAAGGTATCCCACAGCTCAGAAAAACTCATTTGGACCCCTCTGACATAGTAATTGTACTGTAGGCTGGTTTCCTCTCACCCTTCCATGTCAAAAGCTCTGTATGGGAACGATCATGGAAATCGGCTCTCTGTGCATTAATGGAATCACTTGAGGCGGCAGCTGTTCTCACATCTGCTAACTAAACCTAACAGTTCCACGCACTGCGGTTAGTGAGATATTCCACGTGGACCTGCTTGTTGTTGTGGATTGTGTTTCAGCGTAGCTGTATACCCTCATATAATGTATGATAATGAAGATCTTGAGAATTCAAACCGGTTTTAAGATGCTGAAACCAAAATAGTTAAGTTTAATGATTCTAAGGAACGCTGTTAAAGGAATAGTTCATCCAAAATGAAATTGTGTCAAACCCAACAGCAGTAGCACCTGTTCACTACTATTGTATTGTCACAAAACAAAAGTGAATGGTGCCAGCTAGGGATCTTCTTCAAAATACCTTTTTCGAACGGGACTTTAGGCATAATTAATAATTATGACTGCCTTAAATGGATAATTTACCCAAGCAATGAAAATTCTTTCATCATTAACTCACCCTTTAGCCGTTCAAAGATTGCACAGCTTACTTTCATCTGCTGAAGCTGTGACATTTCTAGAAATATCTTCTTTTGTGTTTCACATGGTCACACTGGCTTGCAATGACGTAACAAACAATGACATTATTTTTGTGTGTCTAACATTAAAAACATAAAAATATATATTTTTAGTTTATTAGCTCCATTCTGGCCTTTTATTGATTATTATTTCTTCAATATTCAGTCCAAGTCCTCCAAGTCTATACATATTTTATAAAATAAAACTTCTTCATGAAAAAAACATAAATGTTTGCTATATCATATTTTTGTCTATGAAACACTAACACTAAGAAACAATTTTCTTAAGTGTTGCAAAACCTTTGACCGGTAGTGAAGTCTTTTTGGTTAAGCTTCTGGCTCAGCCCATGTTCACTTACCATGCAAGTAAGTGAGTTATGAGTTATGTCACTATTGTTGTGTTAAGCAACCTTGGCAGGAAAATATTACAAGAAACAAATTTCATCAGCTCTGGTACTGTGAAGATAAATAAAGAATCAGAAAACATACCCCCGCTGCACATAAAACAATATAAACATACACAATCACGCAACTGTACATCATACAAATCTGTTTTACCAAAACCACCTAGATTCTTTGATAAACACGTTTTCTGAAAGAACAAAAATCTATTCCATCTGCCCACTGAGAAGACAATTGGAGATTGGCCCCAAGAGAGAGGTTTGTTCTTGACTTGTACCATTTTGATGTAATACCCGGGTGTGTTTTCGCCGTGATTCTGTAGATTTCATCACTCACCCGGAACCTAAAGTGAGAAAGCACACTTTGGGCAAGACATTTTTCTAGAAGGTTCTACTACTAAGCATTTGGGTTACCTCAAACATCCTGATGCAACACAAATCAAATATTTATCTTCGTTGAACACTTGGAGAATACAATGCAGGGAAAGTTTTCGAAACCAGGAGCCTGAACATTTAGAATGCAATATCATTTAAATATAACATTGGGTTAAGTTGTGCAATATTTCCACAGAGAATGTAGACAATAATATACATGCACCCAAAAACCCAGAAAAAAAGTCTTAAACATTGTTAGCTCACCAAAACGGTGCCAATTCAAAATGCAAAAGCAATGTTTCCAGCCTTTAATCATGCAGCTACTGCTATAAATGTCAGATGATATTGTGTCGCCTATTCATCTCCCCAAAAAAACCTGATTTTGAGCATGACGTCATGACCGCCACCGTGAACAGATATCAAAGGAAAGTATGTGTCATTGTCAGCATGGAAGAACCGCCCTATATCAAAGCTGTTTGCAAATGGTTCTTCAGAGAAACGAAGAAATCAAGAGGGCCCAGCAATTGTTGGATCACCTCCGATTAAATGGCCTCTCGAAAGTGGTGGGCCACTATAGAGGAGGAGGTTTTCGAGTGTCATTACCAACGCGAAAGAGGATTCGCCATTAGAGCGGGATACTTCAGAGATGCTAATGGCTACTGATAATAAATCGCAGAGAGCCACGGGAGGGCCACAGGCTCATCTGAGTGGCGTTCGGTCATGCAAACACTCTCAACTGCTTGAAAGTGATGACGCCCAAATGTCATTTACTCTCTTTTTATCATTTCAAACCTGTATGTATAAAGAAAAATTCAGAAGAACACAAATTACGATATCTTGAAGAATGGCACGCATTGCATGCATTAGTTTTGTGTCCAACAGAACTAAATGGGGTTAAATTCCGTTTTTGTTACCATTCTTAAAAATATAAACTTCTTTTATCTGCAAAAGAAAATCATACAGGTTTGAATTTTAAAAAACAGTTTTCCCTCTAGTTCATATGAAATATAAATTCAAACATTGTTTGTATCATCATGTCCATCAAAACCTGTATATGACTCTTTCTTCTGTCAAACACAAAAGAAGATATTTTAAAGAATGTTTGTAGCCGGTAAACATTCACTTGCATTGGTTTTGTGGTCATACATTATAAGTGAATCGGTGCCACTTCTCTTAGGTTACCAAGAATCATTTTAGCATCAGGAGTCAAAACCAAGTAAATGTATTTTGATTTTAGCCTTATTAAGTTTAACCAATCTGGTAACCACTAGATCTTATCTAAAAACGGTAATGCTCGACTCATCATTCTCAGATAACCGGCTACATACGTCCGATCATTTCATTGTCCTGTGTAATCTTGACCTGTCCGCACCAGACACGACACCTCCTTCCTGTCTGTAACTTTCCAACGCAACCTCCGAACGCTCTATACTCTTTCCATGTGCTCTGCTCTCTCCTCAATGCTTTCTTCCCCTGACCAGTTTGTTTCACTAAACACTGACAGTGCCGCTGACTCACTTTGCTACACACTAACATCCTGTTTAGATGATTTGTGCCCACTCGCATCTCGACCGGCCCGTGCTACCCCCTCTGCTGTCCACCAGGTAACACAGGTCCTGCTGATTTCTCTATCTATCAGTCTCTTCTTTCTTTGTTCTCTGTGGAAGTCACTTCAGCTAAGACCCAGTTCTACCAAACTAGAATTAACAACTCCCCTGACTCTTGAACTCTCTTCAAAATTTCTCTGCTCTTCTCTGTCCTCCTGCCCCTCCACTGACTTGACGGCTGACCATTTTGCATTAGCCATCAGCAGTCAGTTATCAATACCTCCTTACTGTCTACTTCCATGCTTTCTCTCTGCTAACTGAGGAGACGTTGCCAAGATCATCGCTTCTAGCCATATGACGACCTGCCCCCTGGATCCTATCCTCACCCATCTCCCTCAGGCTATCTTTTATCTTTCCATCTGTCTTTCCAGCTCTCACCCACATTATGAAACTCATTTCAAAGCTCCAGAACATTTCCTACAATTTTCGAGTAGGTTGGAATCACCCTGTTTTTAAAAACCTTTAAACAACCTTGATTCCTGCACTCTTGATGAACTACAGCCCGATATCTCGCCTGACCTCCACTGGAAAAATTCATAAGCGTGTCGTCTTTTACCAACTCTGCCCCTTCAAAACTCAAAACAACTTCCTGGACCGCAACCGGTCAGGCTTCATGAGTGAAACTGTGATTCTTTCGGATGTCGAAGACCTAAGACTGCAAGAGCAGCCACTTAGTAATTGGTTCTCATCCTGCAGGATCTTTTAGCAGCTTTCGACACGGTCAACCATCACATACTTTTTCCGATACTCAAATTAGTCTCTGAATTGCAACATCTCAACATCATTGTACCTCAGGGCTCAGTGCTTGGACCGCTGCTCTTCTCAATCTACATTGAAACACTGGGATTAAGAGCAATGGCCTTCCTATAACTGCTTTGCAGACGACACACAGCTGCACTTAACGTTTCCAGACGGTATCGGTACGTGTCCCAGCCTTTCCTGAGTGGCATCATTCTCTAGATGATGAGACCTTTTCTCTTGTAGCATGCTGCACTAATCCTAGTGCAGGCTCTTGTCCTGTATAAGCTGGAATACTGCAATTCTCTACTCGCTGGGCTTCCAGTCTCCACTACCATTACAGGTTTATAACCCCCTACCTTTATTTCTTACCGACCCAAATAGGTAAGAATTAACTCTTATGCACCTTCTTTGGATCAGTTCCACGATGGTGGAACGATCTGCCCGTTACAACATCTTTGGCAGACTCTGCTTCCATCTTTAAAAACGGCCTTAAAACCATTTAAAAAATCTTTTCTAACTTACAAATAAATATCTTGTAAATGTAAATGTAACTATCTTCAAAATATCCTCACTTGTGTTTTGCAGAAGAAAGAAAGTCATAAATGAAAAGAGGGCGAGTAAATGATGACACAATCTTTGTTTTTTATCCCTATAACTTGCATTGCACTACTTAAAAATAAAAATGAATGTTAAACAAACAGTTCCCCAAAAATACAAATTCCCTCATTGTTGTGTGCTTTACTTTCAATCAAAACCTGCACATAATTCTTTCATTTGTGGAACAATACCAATGCTATTTGTTACCGGCATCCTTCAAAATATCTTTTTTCTGTTCTGCAAAAAAGGTTAAATATGTGTGCCAGATTACCTACAAATATACATGTAAGCGTGGTAATTATGAATTAGAATTTTTGTGTAAAATATCCCTTGAAACAAATATAAGGTTTCTGTGAAAATTCTCATATTCAAAAGACAAACAGTAAGACATCAAGAGTGGCAGCATTATTTATAATGTGGATACTTACAAGCATTCTGCAGAATGATTACGATATGATTTTCGATTATTAAGCGGTGCATAAAATAATTTGCGTGAATAATTTCATCTGTATAAATAAAACCCCTAGAGATATAAATTAAAGGCGTAGACATCTGTGGTGTGTTGTATGCTCATGCATGCACTCAAACAATAAACCTACCAGCAAAAACAACACAAGTTTCATGCGTAGATGCACCAATGGAATATCTGAAAACCCTGTACACGTCCATGAGCCGAGCATCAGATATCAATCTTTTTAGATAAAAAGATCAAGAGACAGCTGCACCTGTGTGTGATGAGTAAGTGTGTGATTGTGTGTAGCAAAACTGGAAAGAAAGTCAGTGGTTGTTGCAGACAGCTATCAGTCGATGATGACTGGTGTGAAAAATGATTCTTTGCTGACCCTCTACAGGGTAAAACCGGCACTGATAGGTAACCCATGCCAAAGTCCATAACTCAGCCATTTCTCTCTGACAGCTCAAAAACATCCACCATAACTGATACACCACAAACTTAAAACTATTGTGCCTTTGAGAGCACATGTGTATGTGTGAGGTTTCTTTCTATGTAGTATTCGGAAAAGGCATCTGGTGAGTCTATATCAGATCTCTTTAGTTAACTGCCCTAAACAAGGCCAACCAACACGATCCATTACAGCCTTGTGAAGTCTAAAATCTGCAATATCATGAGCTCATCCACTACCAAATTAATTATGATTAATTTTAAGCTGTGAAAATGTGCGATAAAATTAGGATTTAGAGGAACCAAGAATCTAAATTGGGTATTGAATCACTGCATTTTCTAGATGTTCGAAGTACGTATATTCTGTGATTTTTCATTAAACAATTTAAACTCCAAAAATGTGTACACTTTCTAAATGAAACAAATATACTTTTTTTGTGTATATATAAATAAATCAATAAGTAAATAAAAAATACTAGTTGTATATTAAAAATGAATATTCTTTAAATAAATCATTTTAATTCATAAACATAAACATTTATTCGTAAACATTATTTTTGAAAGATTATGCTGTACTTTTGTGATATTTTCTAAGCCAAGTAAATTGTTTTAACCATGTACACTAAAAACACTCGCATTTTTTTACGTGTCATTATGTAAAACAATTTACACCAAAATGAGTACATTTAAAAGATGTATTATTAATTAAACTCAATAATTCTATTATAATCATCAAAAATACTGGTGTATATTACAAATATAATTTTGTTAAATAAACACATATTTTCTTACTCAAAAAATAAACATTAAAAATATTATACATTTTTAAGTTAATGCAACTTTATTTTTTTTTATATTTACTAAACCACATTTATTACCTTACAGTGTACACTGAAAGGAATGAGTTATTGGAGTTAATTAATTGTATTGTATACATCAGTTCCAAATGAGTAAATTGTTACTTTAACAACATTTTTCTAAAAATTTTAAGAGAAATTACGATGCAATTAGTCATCAATCAAGGTAGTCAAACGTTTGTTGTCCTACAATCTTAAAACGTGAAAATATTTAAAGGGTTTGTTATTCACAGACTTTATTTTAGTCATTTACAAAAACTGACCATTTCAAGAAGTGTTAAAATGCCTTCAGGGGTTGCATACAAAATATGTAATCTCTGCAGAGACATTTAAGGAACATCTATCAACAAGCTCAAAGAAGCCCTTGCCATAACAGACAATGTATTCAAATTCTTCACACTCATACTCATCTGACTCACATACACACACCAGGTGGACAGGTGATGGGTGATGAGAGCTGACAGATAGCGGGAGATAGCAGAAGAAAACAAAGCACTTTAAGAAGGTCCATCATTGCTTTCAATCTCTCTGGGAGCAGCTCGGAGATTGTCACAGATCGATAGCTGCTTTGGAGAGACATCAGGGCGGGACGATACATCCTTAACTTGCTCAGCTTTGCACAGACTATTACCAAGCTAAGAACATAGCAAGGATTTACTGACAGCAGAAATAACACGGTGACATTGAGAAACCAAGAAAGAAAAGAGATTGGAGAAAGTAAGTGATTCCCTGATGACTGTGAAGAGCAAGAGCAACAGTTTAACAGTGAGCTTTCGGAAGTTACACCCCCATTCAAAATTGATCTTTACCTCTGACATTAATAAACTATACGATATTACGTAAGATGAAAAAAAACAGCCTTAATAAAGGTGATATTTACAGTTCGATCTTTAAGATTGGACACCTAATGTTGTTAAGTGCTTGCTGTTAGTCACATGGCATTTAGGTTCAGGTAAATCACTCAAAACAAACAGCAGAAGTTAAAGTTACCATGGAAACAAGGTAACTTTTTTTCTGTAATAAAGTCTATAATTCTATAATAAAGGTACCTTTTATATTCCTCACAGAAAGGTCATGAAGAACCAGCTCAGTTTTTTGAAAAGTGTAAGTTTGTGAAAGAATAAGCCAGCTAACGGTCTAATATTATAATATTCTTTTTTTATTTTCCAGATGAATCTCTTTGTTTTGGTTTATAGTGAAGAATGAATTTCTTCCTGCACTGCAAATGACCAAAAAATCATAAAAATTAAATATAAATACGTGACACACTTTTCGAAGGAGTTTTCCGTTGTCATAGAGCGAGTTTTCCAAACCGGGGGGAGCGAACCTCAGGTGGTTCACAAGGGAAGTTGGTAATCAGGTTGCTATTATATTCAAAAAAGGTACAATACAAAATAAGAATGTTCAAAAATATCAGTATTATACCAAATCATAATATTAAAAAATAAAATACAATAAGGATTTTGAGGTTAACCATGCACATTTTTGAAACACTTACTAAAAATCTTATTTGACGGGGTACTTGAAGCAAATCTGAAATAACTTTGACAAAGGTGGTGTTTTTTTTATAAAACGAACAGATAAAAAGGGTTGTCATATGGTTTTGCTGTAACAATTTCTAGCTCCAGATTCATTAAAATGACAAACTATATTTTAATAATTATAATTAAAGTTTATTTATAAATCTTATGTAAATGCTACCAGTATTGTTATATTGTTAAAGCTTTACAAACAAAAACATTTCACAACTTTACTACTGTTGAAAAAAAATCTCTTCGACCCACAATGTATTTTTTGGTAAAAACAAGAATATTGCTATGACAAGTATTAAAAATATTGTAACAGTCCTATAATGTGTGTTGTATAATTAAGAAGCGACATCTCGCAGGTACACAAATAGGCCAGAAAGGATATTTTCTCGATTAGCATGGGTTAAAGTTCAGGACAATTTTGTCTCCATTTAGCGCGAGAGTAAAGTTCATCTAGTCACGTTTCATCTTAGACTTGGCATTAAACCTTGAATTAGATTGTATTTCTACCAAAGCTCTCCTGACTCTGATCTGCCACATCACTTTCTATCTGAACCCAGTCCGTCACATCGCATATTACAATACAAGAGTAAAAGTATGATAACAGACTGAAACAAACAACAGAACAAGTGCCATAGTTGTACTGCACATACTTGTGTGTAAACATGACGTTATATACAAATAACTGATGGGTTTCACGTCAATAAAAATCCTAGTGAATGAGTTTATTTAGTAAACAAATGGAAATGAAAAATTTCATTTTAATGCAATATTAATACAGCATTGATAAAAAAAAATTTCAATTTCAAAACAATGTCAAATGAATCTGTTAAATTGTCAACGCTGTTCTGTCAAAATGTTTATTTCTACTGAACATATAAAAACTATGGATGCGCCTATCAGGAATACCGATATCAAGTACAGATTTTTTTCATTGTGATCGGCTCAAAACAAATTCTGATACTTTAAGTTTTAAAAAACAATGTTAACCCTTTTAATATGAACTGATACATATGTTGCCTTTGTAATTTTTTAAATGTTTTTTAAATTTTTACAGTCGTTGTAAAAATGTAAAATATGTAATGTAAGACTTGTTTTTAAAGAGTACTAAAAAATAGCAAAAAAAAATATCTTCACATACATCCTTATGTCATCGTCTAAGATGGGACAAGTTAAGCGAGTATCGATCAATCATAAAAAGTGATTATTAGGAGATACCGATCTATAGCCGATCAATTTGGGGCATCCCTAAATTGAACAATGTTATGGTGTAATAAGTCCTTAGTAATTATGTTATTTTCAGTTGGATGTTTATATACAAATGTTATTAAATATAGATTCTTATAAACAAAGTTTAAAATTGTACATCAAAAATGGTCCGACCGGAAAACAAATCCGATTTGCTTTGGAATGACCCAGATCTTCCAGCCTATTATCTGGAAATGTCTGTCTACTGTATGATATGGAGGGCTTAAGTTGTTTAGTTTCCACCCACTCTGTACACTCACATAGGCTCTATCTCTGTTCCCACACACCTTCAGTGAGAAAAGAATCCTAGAAATCTCGATGTTTCTCCTCGCTTCCTTCAGACTCCCGCTAACAGTTTTTTGATTTCCCTTGAGACAGCAAATATACCCCTGAACCAGCTGTCTGGAGCCACTGAGGTATCTCTCAACAAACAGAAGCAAAAAAATGTATGTACCCACACATAGAATTAAACATGGCCTTGCTGGAGAGCTTGCTTGGAGATCTGTGAGCCACCTGGGAATGTGTATTGATCATGTTTGACTGCTAAAAGTCTTTGAGCATCTAGCGTTCATTTTGTTTTTAAAATGCAATATCACGATACATGGGCACTGAAATATTCATGTCGGAATAAATAAGGATCGGGGTTGTTGGTCCGAGTGGGAAAAATGTGGAAAGCAGGCTGAAGCATTAGACAACATTGATCGTGAAGACCATAAAAGAGAATCTCATGAAACATTGAATGTGCATGCTTGCATCCTTGATCATGTGGGCACATGTGTTCAATAGTGCTGAAGTACTGTCCACTGATCCCTCCTTCACCCACCTGTTTGTAGTTTTATGTGTACTGATATACTGAGATGTTCTGATGGATCCATGAAAGTGGGCGGATTTTCTCCCATGCATTTGGATGTTAATGTAACGGGTCCCTAGTGTTAGTGCAATTGGATATTTAAATATGCAGTAAAAATCCATACCCAAATAGTAAATTTTTCAAAATTCATCACTGTGTTCCTTTAATTGTGAATTTACATCTTTAATATGTTAGTCCATAACTTTTGTATTTCTAGGGTCATCTAAGTTTGAAAAGTTTATTTTCTTTGGGAATAATTGAAATAAGTTGAACTGATATAAAAATTATAACACATTTTTACATAAAATATATTTATATAAAAATGTCAAAATATATCTGTTGCATAATTATGATAATGAATCAAAGTTTGATTTCTGCTATTAATGAACTTAATCTCAACCTGCCCTAACTCAGTCTTTAAAATATATCAAAAGAACAGAATGATCTTTACATTATGTACTTTGTTTATATATTTATTGTATTTACTGCAGAAAATGGGGAATCATAAAAATGACTTAAGCTGGGTCCCATATTCCTTTAAAACTGTATATACATGTATATTTATAAATAAAGTATGAATATAGAAATACACAAAAATATACAAATTATAAATGATGGCTGTGAAATTAATCGTAATTGATTTAAATTTTGATCTGCAATCATGAAAACAAAATAGTCAATAAAACAATTTTCGTGCTGCATTTAATTTTGCATTTGTTTTCATTATTTACCTAAACCTATGTCTTCAGTTCAGGTCTGTAAAATATAGCTAAAGTATAGAAAGCAACAAGGGAATAGAGTGCATAAATAACATTAGACGGATGGTATATTTTTATTCTGACTTTACAAATTGGCCATCGAATCAAAGAGTTGCTGGACTTGTGATATCATCAGCAGCTTTGCTTCAGTACAGCTGATTATTTTTGAGAGCCCAACAAACACAGACTACACAACAGCCCATCAAGCCTGAGGAAGAATGTGAGAAACAGCACATTTAATCACAACAGAATATTCTGCACAAAGGCAAGAGGAAATTGAACTACTGGCAGAAGTTCAGCACCCCCAGTTAGCATGGGTTAAACCTAGTCCTCCCCCCCAATTAAAATCCCTTTCTGGATCCCTCTGCAGGCTTAAAAGAGCTTCGTATGGCGGCCAATTACCGTATAGACACCTCCGACCAGACCTGGAGCACCATCTGTCCACCTGACACCAGGAGAAGGACAATAAAGAAAGTCTTTCAACGGTTGCTCAAGCGGACATCTCCTCCGACATTTCCTTAGAAAAACCACACTCGCTTTCTCCCTGCCCGGTAATTGGCATTCAGACCCTTCTTGTATTTTAGTTGAAGCAAACAGAAAGACACCAGACTTGGGTACACTTTCCCAGTCAGGTGCAGAGAATCGCAGGTGGCAGAGCACAACTCACAGCGGTAAGATGGTTGAAATGTCTGCCTTAGGTAAGTGCTTCACGAGCCACCAACAGTTCCTGAGAGACACCAATTCAGGATTAAAGGGATTTCGTAAAGATCCCATTGTAGGTTTTCATAAAATGAAAGAAAAGTTAACACCCCTTCCCTTGCTGGACAGATAGGAATACTATTTCCTTTAGCCATTTCATTAAAAATGGTTGAATCCCAGCACTAAGCAGCAGTGAAAAATGATCTGAGATCAGCTGAAGCAGCACTAATGTGATGTAATCAACCTCCGGTGTCTGGTGGAGTCAGGGTGTTTGAAAACCTGTAGCATGACACTGTGGCAAACTGTGCTGGACATGTGAACCCCCGCCAACTCTGGCAAATGGGAACTTGTTGGGCACTCAACGTCCCCATCTGCTCCCTCTTCCCATCAACCCCGGATTAACCCTAAGAGCCAAGTCAAGCAGCTTTGCCCCACAAATGCCACCCAAACCTGCCAATAGCCGTCGGCCTTCACGGAGGGAAAGAGCCAAGAGCATGTTCTGTCGGAGCAGAGCGTCTAACAGCTACTAATCGTGATAGAGAGACACACAACCTTCGACTAATCCAAATGGAACCTCACAAGATGAATGAGTTTAACAGTTTCAGTGGATCTTAAAGAGTTATTGAAACTTCTCGGTCAATGATTCTATAAACTTGTAACCAATTACATCAGCTCACTTGACCCCATGAATCAGCAGCTTGAGCCAGAGATATATAAGAATGGTGCATACATTTGGGCTGAAATGGTGGATGTACTGCTGTGTCAGCTCTCAGTTTCACTTTCAGTTTTAGCCACTTCAGCAACTTTATGTGATTGAGCAGAGGCGGGGCTTATTTGCTTATGCATGCATATTTTAATATTTAATGAAGCTAGGGTGTAGTTACATTCGAGTTTAAAGCAGGAAGAATGGATAAATTTTTATAAAGGGAACAAAAATGTAATTTAGATAATTTATGGGAAAGATTAAGGGATGCGAATAATGTAAAGAGAACAAGCTCTAATTAAATTTAATGACAAATAATTTGCAGCCGAAAAAAAGTTATTTACACATTCCTACTGGTTGTTTTTTCCGTGTGGTTTTAAACACATATGTCAGTCAGACAAATATTGACTATAATAAACAAAAAACAACATGTAAGACTATTTACCACAATGTAACAGTGCTGACTGAACTACTATGCTTTTTAAAAAAAGTTACTTTCTTGTCGACATTGACATGGATTTTTTTAAGACTGTCCTAAGAAACCCAAGAAATGATTGATGCCAGTTTTTTGGAGAATTGAAGCAGCAGTGCATTTTGAGACATATACTTTTTAATAACTTCGTTCACTTCTTTATCTGTACCGTTCACAGTCTTCAGTTATCATATGTTCAAAATTGCAACCTGAAAAATGAATCCACAGTTGTATGGTATTTTATCTTAAAACTGTAGCAGTTGTTTTATTGATGGAACAGGTAAAGGCAGATGCTAAGAAAATTAACTTCCTTTTTAAGAAAAAGAAGAACTTCATTTAAATGCAGCATTTATACGTCAGTAAGAACTGTCACAGAACTGAAACAATGCATTGAATATTCTGCAACTATTTTCATGCTCTTTAGTGCTGACAAAACTGGTTGACCAACCTTCTTCTATACCGTAAACCATAATGTTGTTTTAAAAATAAGTGATGTTGACTTATCATAAGATTACAAGTTTTGTGATTTTAAAATCTTGATTACTCCTTAAAAAAAAAGAAGCTAATTGTTGAGTTCGCCGATAGTTAATAATTCTTTATATTTTTATAAATAGATCACAGTGGTTTCTGTTTTCCATGGCGACCAGTAGGGACCTTCATATGTGTATGCATGTGTGTACACACATCCGCATATGATATCAAAGTACCAGGTGAACAGTTGGCATTACACAATTTTAAACCGCTCCAGCGGTAGTGCTTTAAAATTGTGGTTTTTGTAAATTAACTTGAACTGAAAACATGCATGAAATATGATTATTTTTTGTATGTATACATATAATAAGTCATAAGTATCAACATAGTTGAATACTTGAAGAAGGTAAAGCTTACAATACCCTTTCTCTGTGGTGCTTGTGGATGCATTTTCTGCAATCCATTATAAAGTAAAGCTCTTGATTTGTGAACTCTGGCGGGATCAACAACTGGAGGGATGTGTCTTTTAAAATAAAATAGGTAAAAAGAGCTTGATAAAAAAATGTGTTCTCTCTTAATTTGAAGTGAGGTTTTGTGTGATGGACTTTTGGAGGACAATAATGTGAATGTTCAAAATGAATCTAATATATCAATGCTATTTATTTGTTATTTTTATAAACAGAAACTGCATATAAATATGTGTTTGCTGTTTTATTGTTAACAAAATAACTGAATCTAGCATACTTGTTTTGTTTTTATGTATATGTGCAAAATGATGTACTGCACTGGTTCATTATATTACAAACTTAACAATATGGCTGTAACCTTTTCTATTCCAGTAGCCTTTTCTGTATTTTGGTTGATATTTTGACATTTTGTAAATAATGGTCAAAAACAACATGTGCTGTTCATTGTTTTATGTTGAGTTAACATATAAATACAATTTAAATTAATACCAAGAGAAGTGAACACCATAATGAAAGTTCACCCAATTTGATGAACTGAACATTTGAAGTAAAACAACAATACATTAAATACACTTATATATATATATACAAGTTTTGGAAGACTTCGTATCTTATCTAATTGATGCAACGAGTTTACGGAATCATTTTAGTTCATTCAACTTTTCAGTTCCGCTTATTATTTTTTTTTAACTCTGTGTATCTCTTTTCTAAAAACTATTATAGAAAAAATAGTAGCACCATTCTAATATGCCTACCCCCCTGCAGCTCCATGACGTATATGAACACAGGCTCCCCTCTCTCCCTCGCTCTCTTTCTCTCACTCCCTCTCCCTTCTTCTCCCTCTCCCTCTCATTCCCAGTGTGAAATTGAAACCATATAGTATGAGCCATGTCAAAATGCAATCTCACGCCAAATTGGAAGTTAGGATTTCCTATGACACCGCCTCTGGGTCTCAAGGAGAGATAATTACAAAAAGGTAGAGGGATAAATAGAAAAAGGAAGGATGTGATATAGGAGGTAGAGGTGTGTGGGGGATCCGAGGGGGATTCGAGAGAGGGGCTTCTGGTCATACGGATATAAGTGGTGTCAATAGAGTCGAGACAACATTTTGCAGCCGACTACAACTCTAGTAAACAACCTCTTTCAGAGAAAGAATGATGTGCCAGTTTTTACCTGGCAGTGCTGTTTCGCTAACTAGAAGAACACAGGTGTTCATAGTGATAACACACACACACACACCACATGCTTGTTAATTGAGTAAAAATGCACAACTGAGTAAAGTGTTGAAGATATTACCCACAGCTGTCGTGGGATTTTCTACGGAAGTTGAGCAGGGTTGAGGCCGTTCAGTCCCTGGACGGTACTCCTTCTTGACAAAGTAGGGCTGCTGGTAAAGAGTCTTATTATTGGGGTGGGGGGGGGGGGGTGTGCAAGTAATAGATTTAAAAAGTGTAACACAACTGTCTGGCAACATGATTTATTAAATAGTATCCATCACATCTTTTAAATAGCACATCCATTTAAGAGCTAGGACCATATGGCACCAGAAAACAAAATGAATTTAAATTTAGTTGAAATTAAAAGTTTTTCATGTTATTTAACTTTTTTTTAAGTTTTTTTGCTGCATGGAAATACGTACAATTGTGCAAAATACCATACTTTCCCAAAAATTTACAATGTTTATTCCAAGAAATAAATCAGCAAAAACTGAGCTCTTAGAAACTAAATAAAATTAATTTGTACTTTGAATTATTTTTATGGCTTGGTATGATGTGAGTTTAATAGTTATTAAATGTATATACATATAAATGTTTATTATATAATTATATATATTGTATAGCATAAGTAAATAAATTATTTGTATAATTATATATACTGTATGGCATATTCATTATTTTCAGGAAACAGCATTTCTTTCTATAAATCGGGATTTGGTCTTCAAATAGTTTTATTTTTACAAACGCTACATCTTGAAAAGGTGGCTCATCTTGAATTTAGGATAATTTTTTAACATTAAATTAGTTTTTTGTTCCATCTGGTTATTTTCAAATTGTTATAATACATTTTATATTATATTATAAATCAACTTGTCCACACAATCCACAGCCAAACCACGCTCCAGTAACACAACTACTTCTAGAGTTTGTATTTTAAAGATTAAAAAGCTAACATTACTTCTATGATTTCCCTTTATACTAAAGACTGCTGTAGTATTCATTTTTCACAACACAAGTGAAATGTGTGAGATGCTTTAAATAAGTATCCATCAGTGAATGAAGAACCATAGACTAGCTATAATCACTCAATCCTTATCAACAATTATCAAAGTGAAAGGTTCTTCTGGGACTTCAGGTCAATAGTCTCCCCTAGGCAAGCAAGCAGTGTATTAAGAGAAAACGGATGGGTTACATGTCAATATGAATTATGTCTTCCAGGTATAATCAATAGTTGCTGAAATAGCAAAAATAGAGCCCTAAGGAATTAGCTTCATGCATGCTGATTATAAAGTACATAAGTGAATAGCAGTCCAAATAGAATGACATTTGTTGTTGCCATATTGATCAACATGTGTTACAAAATATATTTACCTAAAGATTCAAGATAATTCCAGAAAAAAAACTATTCTTAATTGCAACAATTCATAATTGAATAATTTATACTACATCTAGAACAAAACAGTGTTTTAAGGCACATCATTTTTTACATGTTTTAATAATGTGGCAGTTGAAAATGTTTGCACATTGCTATTTATATTTAAAAGAACCGTTTTAACAAAAATAAAAATCCTTTTATTATGTAATCCAACTTTTGTAATTCCCATCCTAATGTGTTTTTTTTTTTTTTTTGCATGTGCAGTACACAAAAGAAATTGTGATTGTTCCTCTGCTGGAAAATCCAAGATAAGCTTAAATTGTTTTAGAAATCGTCTTTAGCTGGTCCAAATTTGTCATTGGCAGGTTTATTTAAAAAAAAAACTTGTTATTAGTCCCACAAAGCTTCTGTGTTCCAAAACACAAAGCAACCATCGACAATATATCTAAACCATAAATTAATACTTTAATTTCTCATGTCCCTCATATGATTCCAAATCTGCTTGACTTTATTTCACAACAGAAGACATTTGCAACATTGGCCTCTACTGACTTTTATTATCGGACACAAAACCACAGAGACATTTCTCAAAATATCTTATTTTGTTCCACATCTTAGCAGATGTTTTGACAAGTGTTGACAAGAAATTATATAAATCTGGGTCACCTGTCATCTCATAAAACATGTGCTATCAGCCACTTGATAAAACCAAGACATCTAACAAGACATCTGCTGCATTCGTTCACAACAAGACTTAAAGACATGAAATTCTTTCATTATATTCTAACCATTTTGTAATTTATTTGAATATTTGTTCTCCCCCACAACATACCAGAAAATATTTTAAAGAATATAAGTAATTGTACAGAAGTGGTTTCTATTGTAATGACACTATTCAAATGAATAAGTTCCAGTAACCGACATTCTTCAAAATATATTTTGTTGAGCTCTGCAGAACGAAGAAAATCGTACAGGTTTGAAATGACAAGAGGGTAAGTACATAATGACAATTACAATACAAGAATATATTTTTAAGACACTAAGTATGGGTCTCTATTATGTGGACAACTCAATTGAATAAGTACCAGTTATCAAAATTCTTCCTAATATGTTATTTTGTGTTCTCCAGAAGTAACGAAATCATAAAGGTTTGACATGACAAGAGGTTGAGTAATTGATGACATTTACAATACAAGAAGATATTTTAAAGAATGTCCATAACTGAACAGCTGTGGTTTCTAATGTATGGACACAATTCAAATCAATAAGTACCAGTTACAAACATTCTTCAAAGAATCTTCTGTTGAGCTTTACAAAAAAAAGGCTTACAGGTTTGAAAAGGCAAGAGGAACTCATCCTCAAACGATGACAATTTTCATGTCTGAGAAAACTCTCTTTAACATTCATTACAACATTTTCAGAAACTGACGCAATTGGAAATGGTCATGTAGCATGCACTCAGATATCACATTTCTGTCAAGCTCCAGCCCAGCGCCGCTTCAGTGAAAAACCAGTATGACGCAATACTTTCATCACTAACTTTGTAAGCGTGACATGAGGAGTCAAGAAATGCCGGTTCATGCGTCTGTGCAAGTAAGTATATTCTGGTGTTTCTCAAGTGGAGGACACTGTCACACCTTCCTATCAGGCGACGGGGTCGTGAAGAAGCACCAGACAGCGGGACAGACACAGAGCAGCTTTCAACAGGAACTTTAAGACCCTCTTCCCCCTTCAGCTGACAACACGAACTGACACAAAGTGTTCCCTTTCCTATTGGCCTTCTCAGGGACTTCACTGACAGACTGCGTGATCCAGGGGTTTTGAACAGGTATCAGATGTTACCTTTCCTGCTTTTGACAGCTAAAAGCTTTCACTGTGAGATAGAAGGACAGAAACGGGTCAAAACAGATGGAGTCGAATAAAAAATAACTTTAACTTAAGATTTCCAACAACAACTATCCTCTCAGAGGATGAACGGAGCTCTGAGGTGGAAAGCGACGGATTGGTTTGGGTTCCTCAGTTGTGAGGAACAGAGGCACACGAGCGGGGTGAAGGCAAACATTAAAGTTAAAAAGCAACTCTCAGCAGAAGGAGAATAAAATATTAAATGGTAAAAAGCATAAATCCTGCGTAAAAACTGGCAGAGCTCTCCTCACGGCAGGGTTCCTGTTTGCCGTTTTTGGAAGATGCGTTGAGGTACAAATAAGAGACGATAAAGCATATTAATCTTGGACTAAGTGGCCTGTGTTTCGCGATATAATGGCACAAACAAAAATATCAGAAAATATGCTGAAAAGCTCAAACAGTACATTAGAGAACAGTTTAATATTCTTTATATGTTTAAAGAAAGGGATTGTCGTGGGCATCGTCCCAGAATGAGATTTTTTTTTAATTGGGGTTAATCATAACCATAAGCTTTTCATTGATAATCAAAATATTGAGAAAATTGCATATAAAATAGTCTTAATGAAGTCCTTGTCAATGCATAATATCAATGAAGGGAAATAAATGAAGGCTTTAAATATCTATTGATACCAAACTTGAGCAGGTATTTCTCAATAACTGGCATCAGTATAGTTCGTAGGCGGATCAAGTACCTGCATCTTAAGAAATTTACAAAAGTTTTTGTAGGTCAATAGAAAACACATTAAATGTAAAATATTTACGTTATGGTTTCAACTAACATTTAGGGGAATAAAATGTCAATATTTGGTTAAAATAAAAATATAAATAAAAAATGACTAATATTTATATTTTGCTCCCAAAAAAGCAGACAAATTAAATAGAAACCTTTTTTTTCGAACAGCAACCATTTAAAGCATTTCTAAACTCAATGTTTTATGCTTTGAGCCCTTTTATTACTGTTTTTTCGTGGTTCAGGATGACAACAATTTTGCCTTGGTTTATTCAAATTTTGTAATTGACATTCTATTGATCTTTGACAATATATATGCATTATGCACTGTTTTTTTACACATTCACACATTTATTTTTTAGAAAACGAAAAAGTTTTTTCCACAATGTCAGTACCTCATGGGGTGATATTTTATTGTCATATCGATTTATCAATCATATCAACAATGGTTTCAAGTCAACAGGTACCATGCTTCTTTAAAACATCTTCTTTTGTGTTCTGTAAAAAGAATGTCATTGGTTTTAAGACAAGGGGATTAGTAAATGATGTCAGAATTTTTATTTTGGGGTAAACTATCACTTTGATGAATTAACATTTGAGCTACATGGTATGATACAAGCAAATGATGGTTTGATGTCAACCTTGTGTAAAACGTCGAGGAAATCAATGAATTTTAAAGACCATACCTGACGCTCCTACTGTTGCCTGTTTAAAAAGTTCCTGACCCGTATATACACATTGATTTAATATCCGTTCCCCATCAAACGACATCCCAGCGGTACCTGAACCACCAGCTGGCATTTTAAAAATAACCTTGGCAATAATTTCCTGCGTGCATTGTTTGTATATGAAAGATTGCATAA
Source organism: Triplophysa yarkandensis (assembly GCA_033220385.1). Classification (NCBI taxonomy): domain Eukaryota; kingdom Metazoa; phylum Chordata; class Actinopteri; order Cypriniformes; family Nemacheilidae; genus Triplophysa; species Triplophysa yarkandensis. Next base: position 10,418,576 of record CM065673.1, read on the forward strand.
AATTCATTACCAAGGCCAATCAATCGATCCGTATCGCACTTTCCAAACAGGGCATTGGTTCAATTTCAGGCAAAACGGTTTGGCAGCCGAGACGACAAGAACAGCAGGAAGCGTTTCTGTTATTTTCAAGATTAGAGGGAATTTATCTTGCAGCCCGGCACTAACAGACACTAAATCTGCTTTAATGGAGTAAAACTTACCGACGAGTATCAGTCTGTCTCTCAACGTCTCTAAAAGAACAATACCGTCAAACTACTTGTAAACAATCCAGACAACCTCACAATTGGCGATGCACATCATTACAGCTTCATAAATCACTGGTGGCAAACCCGTGGATTTCTCGCCACGTGAACACGCAGTGAATTTCAAACAATAGCACAAAAAAAAGCCTATTTCCTAAGCAACCATAAATGACTTGTATTTTGATTTTCAGATGTATAAGAAGCGCTGGCGAGTGGATGTGACACGATTGAGGCGATGCTTACTGAAATCCCAGGTTAGACAGACAGGAGCTCGTTCCCTAAGGATACCACCACGGCAATGATTCTCCAGATCTGGTAGCTCCCCGTGAACCAATGCAAAAGTTGTGTGATCTCCAGCTGTGCCAGACGTTATCGCTTACAGCTGAAGCTCCATCAAAAAAATCCGACATGAGGAAAAGAGAGAGAGAATAGATTGATATCAACAAACATAATAAAGGTCAGCCAGAAATCCTGAGGCTCAGTTCTTGCCCTTCTGGCATGTTCCAAAAACACACAAAGCTCTAATCTGCTTGCAAAAAACGTTCTCTGCAACCGTCTGAGAGAGATCACTGGAATTCGTGGCCGCTTTGAGACGCGCTGAAAACTTTTGTTTCGAAGTTAGAAGATCTGGTTAATGATTCGCAGGTGCTGAGATCCAAACACGGTTCTTTCAGACAGAAAGACACTGTGAAAAAATAACAACATAGTGATTAAAGGAAAGTTTGAATCCTTTGGAAGAAGATTTCAACTATGGTTCTCTTCTGAATATACTTACAAACTCTCAGTTGTTGTATTACCAGAAAAGATGTTACATTTATTGAATGGACATTTCAAATAAAACATTGGGAAAATGTTGCAAAGAAAGTTAGGAATTCAATTTCGGATGTGTGTAACAAAAGAAAAAAACAAATAATTCAATTGATTCTGACTTTGTTCATTTTTAAAATGTTCAATTCTCGGATTATTTTCTTACATCTGTGTTTTTCCGGACTCCTACTGCTTATAATAAACAACGTGTTTAGAAAAATAACAGCTCTCGGGTTTGTAATGACACGGGTGGGTAAATAATGACAGAATTTTCATTTTAGGGTTCTTTCATTTTTAATATCTGTTTGAAAAGTGTGAAATATTTCCTGGCCAGAAGACACAAGAAAAAACCAAACAAGATATTCACCTTCTGTTAAAATCTAAGCTGTGAATTTTTTTTTTCAGAGCCAAAACTGCATCTCTTCCTGTCTGTTCACTCATCTGAAAAATTAGCAGAGATCCGTCCCCTCCTGATGGCAGTTAATTGATGTTTCTACCTATGACAAAACATTATTTAATGGTATATTGTCACAAGTTAAATGGCTGATGCAAGTTCTTATTCTAGTGAAATAAAAGTACATTTTGGAAATGTCATGCTGTCAGACAGATTCAGTTGCTTTTTAATACTCATAATTTTATTAGGGTACAATATCTTTAACACATGGAGAGAGTTATTCACAAGTAATTTGACCATGGCTTGCTTACTTAATTAGAGACCTCCCCCTCTTCATTAGCCACACCCTTTTTCAAATCCCCACCCACTTCAAACACCAAATAACCAAATTCTGCAAAAATGATTGAATGGTTAGTTTTCGGATAATACCATTAACAGAGTCTAGGTCTGTCACAGGAAGAATTTTAGGTCACAAGACCCATGTCACTGATACCTGTCAGCTCGAACATTGTTTGCGTGGTATACGTGTTCTCCAGGAAATGGCATTATTAAATATCAGCTTATGGTTGGCTTTGTGCACAGAAGTAAAAATGCGATTGCTTTTCTAAACCTTTTGAAATTCCCAATGTAGCCATATTTCAGTGTTTGTAAAGGTTACACATTCCACTTGATCTAGAAAAGGAGAACAAGGAAAAACGTGAAATCTTTAACAAGGAATAGTTAAAATCTGTACAAATACAACGTAACAGCCACGACCATCAACTCTGGATCTGTGGTTGCAAAATGACATCACCGAAAATTCTAAGATGGCTCACAGAAGTGATGATATAATGTAAGTCGGTATAATATAATGTAAGCATTATCTTATATCCGCATGCATCCGCAGTGACATGGATCAGCATCATCTTATATATGTACATAAACCTACGTACCTCAAAATTCATTCAAGTTAGCCCATCACGGTATTTTAGGCCATTCCGTGATGCCACCACAGATTCCGAGTTAAGGGTCGTGGTCATTACATGGGATTCTGTGAGACAGGGCTGCCTGATCACCGCAAACCATTATTCCTGCCGTGACCTAAGGTCATTGTTATTGCTAAAGATATAACTAGCACTGCAGAAGTATACATTCCCTGAAAAAAACATTTGTTTATGACCATCAACATTTTAACATATACATACCATTTAAAAACAAAAAATACGAAATAAATATATTTATGAATTTATGTTTATCTTACCCAACCCTCTGTCATGTTATCTATTTTTGTTCATTAAATGTAAAATTGTACCTTTTGTCATCTTTTCTTCCAATAAAACTATAAACTTGTAAAATAATTTTTTTATTCATTTATTTGATGTTTATGTTTTTAGTTCAAATGTCTGGACTGAGGGGCGGGTTGAGCAGAAATTATTATCATTTAAAGGGCCATGAAATGATATTAATAGCTGAGAACAGACCCATTTTTACCAGGCTAAATACGTTTTTTTTACAATACCATTGACAGTTTTGTAATCAAAGTATTCTACAAATAGTTTTCAACTTGTGGAAAATGGCGCTCCAATAACCCCTTTAATGTCCGATCGCGTGAACTGTCATCGATACCCGATTTATTAAATGTCAGCGCAGATACCCGATACAAATGTCACATCAGATCCGAAACATATCCTTACTGTATCTTCTGTATATTTTATGCTTGACTACAAGGGCATTTCTGTTAATTTTACATGAAAAACCATTTCGCCTCCTAAACTGTACCCAGCCGGGTCTTGTTAAAACTTGCCATTCTTTTCCATTCAGTTCATGTAGCGTATAACTGTTCAAAAGTGTCAGAGTTTAATGGCCATGTCTGAATGTAAGGAGTGCTGGGCCCAGCTGGGACTTTGGTGTGCATATTCATAGCAATGTTAGGAGTAATTACCGATGGGAACCGCTCATTTGAGTTCCGCTGGGAGTTTAAAGTGCTCATTAAAACTTGAAGAACAACAGCATGATGGGTGCTGTCAAGTGCCCTCTCAAAACATAGTTCTTCATCAGAGGGAAAGAAAAAGAGCCTTTTAGGGTGTGAAAGGCAGATAGACAAACAGACGATAAGACAACCAGAATCAAAGAGCAGGAAGGTAGAAGGAAGGGATGATCAGAATGTCACAAAGGTGCCTGTTGCCGTGGTTTCAATTACATTGTCAAATTTGTTTTACTACAACACAAATGAAATCTTTAATATCTATGATTATTCTCATCATCATCAACCAGATGAAATGGAAGAAAAAATGGCTCACAAAGGTTTTAAAAGATCCCAGCAATGTACTTTAATTGGAAACGATACCCAAGTCTGAAATCAAGACAATGATTTTTATATGAAGTCAAACATCAACAAACGCTCTACCATCCCCATCCTATGTATTTTATAGCTTCATCCACTTAGCAATTGTCTCATTTGCGTCTGATTCCAATTCCAAAAGAAACATCAAAGACCGAGATAAACCTTAAGCAATACAAACCTTTAACTTCATTAAATGTCCAAAGCAATAAACCAGTGGTACAATTTTCCTCTATATTTTAAAGGATTAGCTCACAAAGAGGTTGAATTAACATTACTCGAAGCTGACGAAGGAAAAAACAATCAAGCTTTACATGTAGTTATTTGAAGGCTTTAAGCCCACTCCGCTCGTTCTCATGGGCCGCATGCTGAGATCCAGTAGACTTTTTTCCTGAGGTCTGTCAGCGCAGCTGGACGTAAGGAAGGAAAAATATGACCCCCGTGGCGCAAAGGGAGCAACTTAATCACCCCCTGAACAAATCCTTTCAGCGGGCCGTCGTGCATTTAGTTTGGCGGTCAAACGGACCAGAGCTCCGAAAGAATCGCTGCTTATCTCAGCTCAGCTGGAGGTGGTGCCTAGCAGAAAGGGGATTCAGAGAACACCGCAGCCTGCCATTTCAGATATAATAACAAGCTTTCTGTTTCTCTTTAATAACAATAATTCAGGGCGACCGCAAAGTGGTGCGGAAGCTCAGAGCGACGCACCTCCGGCCGTGCCCCTGGAAAGGATCTCAACCAACAAAGATGGTACACTTGACCACTCAATCTTGTCCTCTTGAAAGAGTGTGGAAAAGAAACATCATGCTTGGGAAAACGTGTCGATTTGATCTTTTCCGCTCGCAGCCCCAGGGTGAGCCGAGTCATCGTTAGAGATTGTTTCTTACGTAAAACGTCCACAAACGCACAGATGAAAACAGGCGACAACAAACAGCCCCTGTTTCTGCCCCTGGCGTCCCCCACGAAATCATGAAAGAACCACAAAGGGTCTTTCACCCTGTTAGAAGATCTCTTGTGTACAACCAGAGGCACTGAAATCCAAATGCACATGTACAGTTTACCTTCAGAGTGGAACGAGAAGTAAACATGGACTCTAGAGATATGAGAAGTGCTGATGGTTTTATGTCAGCAGTATGTGATGGTATGGGACACATCTTTGTAGTAATGGGCATATATTTGAAACATTGGTTGGTTCTTTAACCACTGGCATTTTTCCAATAATGTAGTCTATGTAATCATTTTATATCTATGTACTTTTATAGATTAAAAGAAAAGCCATATTTTTTGAAATATGAATGCAAAATAGCTTAAACTGGATTAGGTCTTGGGTTTAGTTCCAAGTCAATAAAGACACAGTTCCAATAAAATATATAGTTTAAATGCATTGTAAGTATTCTTTGGATAAGTGTCAACTGCATACATTATATAAGCCATTTCAGTATACAGATACAGAAAAACGTGGGAGATAATTTTTTAATTATATATTAGACGTGTGCGTTTTTTTACATTTAATGTATTGTACTTTGAAAAATATAATCATGTATATTGGTTCCAATGTAGTTTTTTATCTTATTTCTCAGAAATGTGGTTAAATTTCACCTTAATTGACAAAGTTATCCAGCAGTACTGTGAACTCCATTTATGGCCTCCATATTATAGAAACCAGTTAGAATTAACATTTGAAACAATCTCTTTATTTTAATCCATGGATTTATATTGTGTCAACATCCTTACGACTGGACAAAAAATTCTCATGTGGTCCACAGTTTGACACTTTTGGTGGACAAAAAGTCAGGAGAAAGATGTTTTAACAGGCCAAAAAGAGCTAGAAGGACCATCCTATTATGAATGAGAAAGCAAGAGAAACGGAGTGTGAGAAACTTTGAGTTGACCTGCTGCTGACACATACCGCATCTTCACTGTTATTTACCCAATTAAAGGAGAAGGAAGAGGACACAAGAACTGTTTTTTTCTACACTGGATTTGCCATCAGGGACTCAAGTCTTTGCCTGACTCAGCGAGTCTGGGATATTGACTGCCTCTTTTTTTAAAATGGTGAGGGGTTCTTTTTAAGTTCAAGGTACACTTGCTTAAAATCAATAATGTTGTTGGAGCTATCATCTAGTGGTTAGCACACAAGGGTGCCTGTATGGAAGAGACAGGTTCGATTCTAGCTCAAGTTACCACTCCCAAGGTTCATTCCTCAAAGAACACCTGTATATTTTTCAGGATTCTCGAAAATAAAAACGAATGATTGACAGAAACTATAGAGCTTTGGGATTAATGTGGAAACCACTGCTCAGATTATGTTTGACTTTTGCTTGCAGACATTCTGGTAAAAGCCTATGAAAAACAAATAAGAAAAAGAGACTTCTGTTGTGAGAGAAGAGAGAAACTAATCAGTCTTTGAAATGTCCAAGAGCGACTAAACAGCCAACAATCAGGATGCATCCTCAGGAAGCTGATGACACCACAACATTCATGGAGTTATTATCTTATGACAAAGTCCTATTTTCTTCAGAACAGTGTGGAATGGTCCAGGTGAATCTTTACCTGGGGCTTCTCAAAGACAAAGAGAAAACACACTCATGAATAATAATAGTCTGATGCAGAGCGTAAGAGGAGAAATCAGTATCCACGGCTCTATTGCGGCATGCAGGGGAATCCTGGTCCGGTATTGGAACTGCATCCTCTATCTTTCTCTGACCAGCGACCCTTAAGAAAAGAATTGATGACAATTTTTCTTGGTTTTGCGAGATTCTGAAACAGCCTTTTCTCATTCATGGATCCATGGATTCATAACACATAGAGGACTTAAAATCTATGATGTTAAACTAAAACCTGATGCAGTGCAATGATGAAGGAGAACAAGATTAATGCCCTGGAACAAGCAAACAGGAGAATATTTAGGAAAATAAATAATTGATCAAATAATAAAAATGTCAGCTTCAAGAGATCTTTTCAAAATTGGAGGTCCAATTGGATTTTACCGATAACTTATGTGGGCATTAGCTGCCGCTTAACGATAAATTTAAAACGATAAAATAAACATAACACTTCAAACAACTCACAACACATTCACGGACATGAACATACACAACATGAAATTGTGTTAAACTTAGAACACATATTGATTAGAACTAATCCATACTTTTTAGTAAAGTAAATATTAACACATATGAATGATTAAAGGAGTGGTAACAAGCCGTTTCATGCATTATTAGTACTTTAGTCTGTTAAGCATGTTGAGTTGTCATGTTCAATGTGGTCCATTAGTTAAAAAGCGAGTAAGACACATAACATAGTATTTCTGAATCATTCTTTCGTAGAAAAGTCCACCAACGCACCAATTAGAAAGTATGTAAGAGCATGAGCATCAGCTGCCATGAGCATCATGCAATGTTTTGTTGTTTTTGTTAAAGACAAATAACTAAGCATCTTGGAAGTGGATTTTTAGTTTTGTGGAACATAAACACTTGTTTAAGTTTCCTACAAACCAGGCGGTAAGACAGCAGTGGATACAGTTTGTTTTTCCTTGACAGCATTGAAGTTCATCTTTATGTTTATGAATATCATTACGGAGAAGATTGTTTCGCGAACAAGTCTCAGGTCTAAGCAGGTTTTGCATGTTATGTGAAACCGACTGATAGAGCGGTGCCAAGGTCTTCCCTTGACTTACCCGATAAAAGTGTCTGTTCAGCCCGTAAGAACAACATTGTCAGTATATCTATAATGTGATTTTAATCTATAACGTTAGTTTTGAAAAGCTGTACATGGGTATTGTTACGCTAAGGAGCACATATATATTGTTTATAGTTTGCAGAAACAGTTCTGTAATAGTTCCATATTAATTGATATTAGTAGAGGATTTGAGTAGTATGAATGGTGATACATTTTCACATTAGCTTTATGCTTTCCTTTATATATATTAAAACAACATCCATTCCTTTTAATAATGAACACACATAAAATGAACTTTTTTGAAAAATGTAGTTTCAGTGCATATATTTAATCTAACATTGTTTTTGTATGTCTTCTGTCAAACTGTTTGTAAGATGAATGTTTAAAAAAAAAAACTATTTGCCAATAAGGTATTTTTGCAATGTAATAAGCAAGTTTGTATTGAACTGTTTATGTATTTCCTGACAAATTGCAGCAGCATATAATCACGTAATCATCTTGCAGACAAGCCACAGCTCAATATGAAAAGTAATTCATGAGCAAAATGCACCAGCAACAAACAAGTCCAACCTTAACCTGTAGTAAAATAACATTAATCCACCACCCACTTTTGCAAAAGAATGATCAAAAAGATCAACAACTCCCTCCAGACACAGGTGCCAGTTGTACATTACATTTATCCAGGTGAGGGATAGAAAATTGTGTCATTTGATGTTGTTAGCAGTCATAGAAAATCTGGGGAAAAAAACTCCTTTACATCATATATGGATTCAATGCTGATGAAATTCATGCATGGAGAACATGGGAAAAGGTCTTTTTGTTTGTCTAAATATTGTTTTTTGGAGGTCCTTTAATGCACTTGAACCAGGGTCATAATTACTATTCCTGAAACTACATTGTTGAAGCAAAAAAATGAGGAGCAGTAAGCTGTCTATTGATTTTGATTTATTAATTTTAATTTGAAATACATACACCTATACCTATTCGAAATCTAGTAGACGTATTTGAGTAAATCCGATTTACTTATTTTTTAATAAGTAATATTTAACAGAATATTTGATTAATTTGAAATTCCATTTTGCATTGTACCTTAAATCAATTCCATTTACACAAATTTAAAGAAAAGGTGGTTCCAAAAAGAAAATTGTCACTATTAACTCCCACTTGATGCTTAAAACCTGTATGACTTACACAAAAGAATATAATCTGAAGAATGTTGTTTAAAAAAACTGGTGGTCCCCATTGGGATTAACTTTTGGTTACCAGCATTCTTCTAAATATTCTCTTGTGTGTTTCACAGAAAAAGAAAACCATACAGGTTTAAAATGACAAGAGGTTAAAGCAAATAGTGAGACAGTGTACATTTTTGGAGAACTATTACTTTAATAAAATAACAAAACTTTTCCATATCGAATCACCATCCCACGCTGCAGGCACAAAAGCATAAAGAGTCCATCAGAAAACGTGAAGACTAGAAGCTGAAAAAGTGACAAATAAGCTTGCGCCTAAACAACCGCCACCTGCATTTCACAAACACGTTCCACAGGAGAAAACAACCTGTGTAGGTGTGCGACTTGACAATGCTTGACAACGCTGCTTCCTGTGCATGCAAACCAAGCACTCCTCATACATATCACAGACGCAGGCCACCGCATTACCAACCCTCGGTCCTTGCCGAACTTCAGAACGCACGTATTTAAGTTTGATGCTAAAAAGTTACGTACAAGGGTTCAAGAAGGAGCGCGTTTATGTATTCCTGACAGGCGCAACCCGCATCAGAACGGGCTTAATTGGTATATGGCATCTTATTCAAATGTAAACTCTAAATAACATTACTTTTGTTTCTTTCCTCACCATCCCATTTAAGCATCGCATTTATCCTGTCCCCAGTGAGCGCCATTCTGAATAGAAATGAACCTTATCAAAAACAATGTCTGAGGAAAGGAATATTAAAAAGGCTGAAATAAATAAGGCAGAGAAAATTAGTGGTTCTCTTTCAGCAGCAGGAAAAGGTGATATGACATGTTTACTTATAAAGAGAAATGCAAAAAGCCAACACAATTACCTGGTCTGGCCTCACACAAATGAAATTCCAGTTTTATTTTGTAAGAAGGTCAGATGTGGACCCAGACCCAGAGTCACAAATTAAAATAAAACTAAATCGCATCTCCGTGACAAATCTAAGTGTAAGCATAAGGGATGCCACATATCACAGGAAGCCACATCATCCTTTAATGCTGTACATTTTGTGCCCTGAACATAATGACCGAAAGGCCCCTAAAGTGCCAGCAGCATCATGGTGTCTGGCAGGGCAGGAGAAAAGGGGCCATTATCAATGATGAAAGCAATCAATCAAACTGATTCATTTCCAAAGCAATAAATACAGCAGGGCTGCAAGAGACAGATATCAGGCCATAATGAGCATCACTAGGGTCGAAAATGAGCACCTGTGGTTCTGCAGCAGGTACAACAAAAAACAGAAGTGACTTCCCCACATATGTTCACCAGCTATAAAAAGTCGGGCTTCTTTACAACTCATGAAAAGAAAAGGGACTATAAAATTTGATTGGAGATTTTCTTCAAGTAGGAATGAAACAATCAGATAGAAGTAATAGTACAATTTCAATGTTTAGATATTGCACTAAACTAAATCTTGCAATGCAGCATCATGGAGATGAATACATTTAATGTTTAGAAAAATGTTAGGGGTGTAACAATCAGGGTTTTGAGACCACTTTGGGATTTTTATCACATTATTATTTATTTGAGTCGATTCCATTAAATTGCACAAAATAATCAAATAAGATCAAGTCAATTTCTTTCTTAAATATTCAATCAAATTTATTATACAAAGCACTTTTGTACATTATCTGGATAAACCATTTTTAAAAAGTAAATTGTGAAACATATCCTTACCGTGAAATAAAATTTGTCATACACTCAAAGAAACAATTTTGGTGATGCCGCCCAGCCCAATACCCCCCTACTTGAATAATAAAATACATATTTACATGAATCAAAGAGCCCACACGATATTAATTTGAACTGAAGTGAACAGCATTTAGAAGTGAGGTTGCCCCTCTATTTCGAAGCACTATGAACTATCAGAGAACAAAGATGATGTCCATTTCACTTTTTTGCCAAACGAAAAGAGTTCTATAGACCCGTTTGTTTGTTTAGGGCTACTGTAGAAACATAGAGGGTGAATTCCATGTTAGGTAATCAAAAAAAGTTAAAAACAAAGGTTTACTGTGTAAGGTCTTTATACACCTTTTATATATTATATATATATTTCATACAATATATGTGTATATATATATATATATTTATATATTAAATTACACTTCTTATTGCATATATATTTGCTGGGTATTGAAAAAATCTTACAAATTTGTTTAAATAATTCCTGGCGATACTGTATTTACATCATTGCAAACACACACACACACACACACATACAAACGTGACACAACTAATGTAGCTAACTTAATTAGTATGCTTTAAAAAATATATAAATTTTCCCTTCCTTCACTTTGTGAAACCTTAAAATATTCTTTCTTTTCAGGAGTAGGGAGGTGAATATTTTGAAGTATGAAGTGCATTTGCATACTTCCCACGTAGAAAGCATTTTTTCAAAGAAAGTTTACTGTCAAACCCTCCCCATGAACCGAAACCCCCTGTGACAATATTCTGCTGACAATGCCTGACTTAATTTTCACTTTCTGTCTTCCAGCCTCGCATAAAACCATCCAACGGAAGTTTGAGGTGCACATGTGCCTGAGCCTGCGAGACTGTGTGTGCCTGTCTATGAGGCTCTAGACATTAAAGCAAATTTTAACAAGGTATGACGACAGGCTGGTGGTACTGGGGAAACATGCCAAGCCAAGACGCTGTCTCTCTGTGTGCAGTCTCACCCTGTATTCAACAGCTCCGGCCAATTAGCTGCTTGCTCTGTCTGCCGGCCTACTTGACAGTCGCATATCTTTCACCATGAGTTCTATATGAACATTAATAATCTGAAAAAAAAATGCAAAGCTGTCACAGACAAAAAATGCTCACACATATGTATGTGGCAGATTCACTACATCAATCCCACAGTATTATTGAAGCGAGTGGTGACATTGAGATGGGGTTTTGGAAAATCTAAAGTGAGGGACTTCCAGCCGGGTGCGTTCGGAAACACTTATCTTATTCTTTATTTATATTTCAATAAACAACAATATAAAATTGTATTTCTATACTTAATGTTTGATAAGGTTTAATTGTTGAGTAAAATTAAAAATGACATCACAAAGTCATTTCTGATTCTTATTATTATCCCAGATACCAAGTATGAATGTAAGAAGTCTAATGATCTAGAGATCTAGAAAACATCTGCTGGGTAAAATCATCTGCTAAACATCCTAGAAAGAGCCGTTTACATTCATTCTAAATAAACAAACATCTTATAGACACCTTCAAGATGTCTAAATGACATATGACAACAAGCGTATCAAAGATGTATTAAGATGCAAACAATGCAGACATAAAATAGATGCCTGATGTCCAGATGTATGTGTGCTATCAGAGATATTATTATACAATATCAAATATTTGTGTTGACTTTGTATTAAGGAGGACTGTTTTAATTGATTAATTGATTGCGAAATAAAACATAACATTCATGTATATTTAGGGCATTGACATGTACTTATATTGATTTCATAATAATTTAAATATGCAAAAATACACAACACAGAATATTGACATACATTATGTAAACACATATTATTCAGCAATCAATTAATCAATTAAGAAAGCATTAATTGTAAGAATAATCATATAAACATAAAACCAACATACGCTCTTAAAAACAAGTATGCTTAAAAGTATTCTTCACAGCAACGAAGTACACTTGAAATACTGCACTACTGTATATACAAACTCATATAAAAACTACATTAACCAGAAGGCATTGCGTCAGTCACGTCAGATACTGTCCGCTTTCTGATTGGATAATGAGTGACCGCGTAATTCAACTGTGTGCATTGAGCAGCAAACCGGATGTGAAATGATAGGATATGTAAATATATTGTCATTTATGCTATAAATTGAGGATTAATACATAAAAGTAAGTACATTTAATACCCAAACACATTTATTTTGTTTTATAAACATTTTTGATGCGACTTTACCTGCAGTTCTCCTGCATAACGGTCATCTGCAGACACTCCTGAGGTGAAATGACGTCATGGGTCACTATCTTTCTTTTTAAAGGTATATAAACCGTTTCTTGGCCCAATTTGAACTTTTACTTGTAAAGTTTGGGTAGTTAGATTATTTGTTCATAACTCCATTAATATTAGTCTATAATAGCGCAAACGCGTAACATTTGCACGTGCATCAAAAATATGGAAGGCCTTTAGTGTCAAATATTACTCTAGAGGTCTGTACGTCATTGAGTGAGGACATTAAAACTTTGGCACTTCCGCTGTCAAACTAAAAGTCTCATCTAGCTCTCTCTCTCTCTCTCTCTCTCTCTCTCTCTCTCTCTCTCTCTCTCTCTCTCTCTCTCTCTCTCTCTCTCTCTCTCTCTCTCTCTCTCTCTCTCTCTCTCTCTCTCTCTCTCTCTCTCTCTCTCTCTCTCTCTCTCTCTCTCTCTCTCTCTCTCTTCACATTTGTTTGGGGAAATATCAGTAGACGTGCAGGTGAGAGGAAGTGTAGATAGAAGTCACTTGTCAAGTTTTATTTCATAAATGATGAAAATTAACAGAACACTTTACTAGAGATGAATGTGTATTTTCAAAAAAATTAGAAAAATGTATAGGTCTCGGAATAAACCTGAATGGTTTCCGGAATTAAATTATTTGAAATATATAGAATAAATGCAATTAATATTTTTATTGAGCACTGCTCTCCAGAACAGATTAATGTACAAGCTTATATTTCTGATAAGTTTGCTTTTTAAGCATACTTTCTTGCTTTCAGTCATATTCATTTCATTCACAAGTATATATCCAGTAATGTGAAACGGTGAAACTAAGTGTATTTGTCATCCTAAATTTGTATTTAATACATTTTATTTCAGTAGCAAAATGCATAACATACATAAAAATAAGGAACATAATAAACAGAAATATAAGTTAAGTTGCAGTAGGTTATATTTACAATGCTGAATATAGCAGCATTAAGCAAGCTATTTAGCTAGCAGAAAATTGCTGTATTTTGTTTGGATTAACTGTAAAGAGCAGTTATATGTTATTGGTAATTGTAAAAAGTGGAATACTTTTGTACCACAGCAAAATATTATGCAGCAATAACAGAGTGTAAATCATTATATTTATAAAAATCATTGAAAGGATGGTAACTTGCCCTTAACCTTATGATTAAAATTCAGTTCAAGTTTTAAATAATGTTATTGAAATGCCTTTGTGATTGGAGGGAGGCATCATACCCAGTAAATGTTTAATAATTTATTTAGTATTAATTGTTTGGTTTTTATTCTCCTTTACAACATAGTCAACCAGTGTAAGATGTATTGTCTAGAAAACGCTTCTGCAATCGTTTAGAAAATAAACAAATTATGTCTTTAGGCAAAACACTTTCAGGCATTATATCAAAATATTTTGTAATAAGGCCTTCCGTACAAAAGCACACGTCTTCAATGGCTTCTAAGGAGCTCCAAAGAGGACAAGAAGTGAGGAAATTAGAGGTCCCATTTTTCGTGGTCTTTTGAAGCTTTGATTGTGCTTACAGAGTTCAATATAACATGTGTTAAATGTTTACATCTAGTTAACAAAGCAAAATAGCGTTGCCCTTTATGTAATATGTTTCACAAACTGTTAAACGCACCAACTTAAACAAGAACATACACTTACAGGTTGTTGTCCATAAACAACACCTTCTCCAGACAAAGGGAGAACTGCTCAATCTTTCAAGAATAATCTTTGTGCAAATTCGGTATTAAACTGATTGAGATTAAGGATCTTTAGCAAGTATCCTTATCCTTTTACAAATGGATTATAATTTCAGGAACCGAGTTAACCAAACATAGATTGTAGCCAATGATCTCTAAATACAGATAGGACCCCGGGATGGAGTTTTGACAACATAGGAACAAATATACACACTTTAGAAAAGCAACTCTTCCTCTTCTCCGTGGGAGTGCAATAAGACCAAGCCCATTTCTTGGTTTGTTCCTGTAAACGGAGTCAACCATGATAGTGATGTCATTAAACCCTCATGGAGACAAAGAAGTGCAGAGCGCAGGAGATCATAGTGTAGAAATAAAGAGTGGTCTCTCAAAGCGAATCGGGATGTTGGCAGGCTGTGGTTTCTGTATTCGTTATCACAATAAACATGGCTTAGTTTATTCCGTGATACAAGTATTTCGCCTGAAAACTGGAATACTATTTTGGGCCATTTTCGGACAAAAATATTCGGCGCATCATTAATACATAATTGTAAACACAAAAATTTATGCTGCAATTGAATAATCGAATTATTGATTTAAACAATTAAAAAAATATAAAAGCTGTATTTGGCTTTTTTATAGTTATCTATTATCACATATTTTTCTGTCCTTTGAGAAGCAAATGTCTATAAGTTGTTTTTAAAGTTTTTCAGAATGCTAGATTTTTTATTGGAAATAATTGGTGTGCACAAGAGTAACCAAACCTGCACATACACACAGTTTATCCATGAGATAAAAATCTGTTGACCTGCAATGCCAGTAATAAATGTACTAAGATGTATGGCCAGCTAGCCCACAAACTGGATTTGAGCTTATGAGATCATAAAGCCAGGGGTCATAGGTCACGCCATTGTTTGTTTAGTACACACTGAAAATAATGGCAGCAGGATGTGTTCCCTGAATGAAAGCACTTACACACAAAAATAATAAGAGAAGGAACAATAAAAAAAATTGTAGATATTGTCACTGCTGCCTCCACAACTTATAATAGAGTTTGGTTTCATTATACATCAGGTAGGCTCCACTGTGAAAATCAGTAACATTCAGACTTGACAGTGTTTTTTTTTTCTCTTTTTCCTCAAGGCTGTGAAGAAAACATATTTCTCTTGGATGAAGCTGCACGTGTGTCTTGAGATTTTCCTCCTAAGGATTAGCTGGGTAATCTTCAAACTCTTTTTATACTCTGTGAATGTATGATTACTGTATTTCCGCTCCAGGCCACATCTTCTCATCGTAGCCCTGAAACAGTTAGCCAGGTTTTCATTCATTTTGAATGAGTTCTGTACATCAGTTCATAGATATTGCGTAATGAGAGGATAGAATTATAATGTCTCAAGTGAGAAACAAGAAGAAAAATGCATAGCTTTATAATTTTATGGAAACCTTAGTTACATTCTTCTCATCTGCTTAGACAAAGAAGATATTTTGAAGAACGCTATTTCTGGGACTCATTCACTCATCCATTGTTTTTGTGTCCGTATAAAAGAGGGGGATGGGTGCCACTACTGTTCAGTTATTAACATTCTTCAAAATATCTTTGTTTTTCGTGTAAAAGAGAAAGCCATACAGGTTTGAAATGTATAGATCTGGTATTAAATAATGACTGAATTTTAAATTTGAAGAGAATTATGAACTATGATTAACTAGTATATGTCCATTGTTGTTTGAAAAATTCTCTCTCGCACTTAATTGAGTGATATCAATCCCAGGCCCCAGATTTCTACATCCTTGCTTTCATTGTGTACAGTAATTTAAGTTAAGGGAAAGAATCAAAGTAGTTTCTGACAGCTTTTACAGAGAAGGCGATTCAATAGTGTGTTAGGATGTTGTGAAAAATTTGCTAGCAAAGCATATCTGTTTCTCTCCATTTCCCTTTTCCTCTCAGCGGCATAGTTTTCCCCGGTGAAATGCAGCGAGAGGACAAGACAGGAGCACAAATTCCCTGGGTAGGGTTGCCGAGGCGACATGAAAGGGCCTCAGATCTGGTAGCGGGGTTATTATGGGCTGCGAATCGGAATCAAAAGGCCATTTTAGAGCTGTCACATGACCCCTGGGACTATGTCACCATATCGCGTTGGAGACATTTCCTTCTAGTATCATCCTTGGAGACAAGTCAAACAAGACCTCTCCCAGACACACTCAGACAAACTCGAACCCTCACATGTGGAGGCAAAGAAAAGCAGACAGACCAGCATCAGCTGACTTTGTGAAAGAGTGTAAATAAAAAAGACATTTTACAATTGACTTCTTGAAGTTGTTCGATATATGCAATGTGAGATCTCATGGCATTGATGTTGTAATGGACCCGATTTTTATAATGACTGCATTAGGTAGCTCAAGCAATGGTGCATTTACATGTCAAGATTTACATATGCAAGTCAGGATTTGCATACAAATTGTTGGATTTACATAGGACTGCCTGGAGAAGTGGTCGAGGGTCACTTCTTGCAAACATCAGTTTCTGACAAGGTCCTTAAACTTGTGTGGTCTCTTTGATAATATGTGTGCATTTACATAGTCATGTTTTCACAGACTAGTGTTTGTTGGTTTATGTAAAGTGTTAGGGAAAAGTGTGCTTTAAAAACAACATATTGTTTGTTTTGCTGTCATCCGCAGACTCAAATTTTTTATTCATTTTGTTTAAACAGATTAGGAGCTTTCTCAATGAAATTCTGGTCCCACGCCAAACCAAACAGGCAACTGAGCCAGTGAACACCAAATGTATTATCTGCTGTACCAAAAGAGAGATAAATCACATCTGCAATGGACTTTAACACACTTTAATCCGCTTTTGTAAATGTTGTTCATTATTTTGTTAGAAGGTTAGAAGGACTTGGACATAGTCTACAAAATATCTTTTGTAGAAATCATGCATACAACACTTTGAAAGAATGCTGGTTCAGATTGTTTAAGGGTGCTTTAACGCCTGGGGTTCAGTACATTTTGTCCGGACCAAAGGCAACAAATATATATAGCATTCTCTGCTGTTTTGGGTACTCTTCACACTACACTGATTGCTCTGGTCCGAACCAATTGAAAAGAACCAAAATGCTATCATGTGACAATATCAACATCACTCATTGGCCAGATATCATTAAACTTATTTTCTAAACAGCTTTTCGATTGGTCAGAATTAATGTATGGGAAATTCCAATGTATCTCATGGATGTAAACTAAGTGAGGTGAAAACATGCCGGCAGACAACATGCCGGTTTTATGGAGGAACGACTGCGCTTGCTTATATAGTTTGTATAACTAACTTCAGGCAAACTATACATTTCGAAAATGAAGTGCGGATGCGTCTGGAAAGCAATGTTTTAATGCACTGGAAACGGTAAACTCACTTCAGGAGGATGTGTGAATTAATTTTTCAAATCCGTCACATAGTCATCTTCCAGAAATATTACCAACAATCCAACAGGCTAGTTCAAGTTAAATGCCATAAGGCTATGATGCCAAAGTGCTAACTGTCAACAAAGACGTCTCAACCAATCATGAATACAAGGACGCTGGATTTGAGTTTTGTTGTTATAGTTAGCTGTTTTTTTATAGTTTAATATAGCTAAATCAAAACAATCTGACTGGAGCTAAATAAATATTAATTGTAATGCATAATTAAAAATATGATTTTTGAAAAGTAAAAATACTACATATATTTTCATAGACACTCCTGGTCCCTGACTTCACTCACAGTGTGAACGCGTGTGGTCAAAATGTCACTATATAATAATAGACTTCATTTCTTTAGAATGTGCCAGTGTTGCAGTAGATATTTTGTTTACCCCTCTATGATGAAATCAATATCAGCAGGGGATCAGGAACAGGGACGTCTATCAGGACCCTCTCAGCCTACCAAGACACAATTAGCTGTTAGTGTAGCCACCAGGGGGAGTATTTCATTCATTTTAATGATAGACCTTGTGTTTCACTCCCTCTATTCCATTATTTTTTTGTTTACCTGAATTTGATTTTATTACAGTAATCAGACAGTATGACCAAACACATGCGTATTCATTTCTAGCCTTAAGCTGATTCTGCTATAATGGTGAAAAAGGCCCTACCGCTTTTAGAATATTCTACTGAACATCATTCTGCAGAAAGAGCAAACGAATGAAGACCATAGGTTGACCATGAGCTTAAACAATTTGGTTTTGTTGCACATTTCGGCATTATTGTGTATGTTTAAGGTAAATCTATGGGTCGTGTGTTGAAAACATGCTTGCAGGTGATCATTTTGCAGTGTTTTTTTTGGTGCAGCGATTGGCACCACGTATTTTTTAAATATATTAGAGTGTGACCTTTGAAAATCTTTTTTAACTTTTTCAATGTGTCTTAAACCCATGGATGCAAAAGGCAGGTAGAATAGCACGCTCTGATAACTGTTGACGTTAAGGAGATGACAGGAGTTTATTGTTTATATATTGAGGCGCGTATGGATTTTGTAATCATGGTCACAGTCTGCTAGAGTTACTCTGTGTGTTTGTGAGTGCAAATGCAAGGCAGGACAGATTTATAGATAGATAAAAAGCAGAGAGAGAAAGAGAGGGGTGGAAAGATTAAGCAGGATTTTGTGTGGCTTTGAACTAGCCTTGTAAGATAATTGATCCAAATCTCCAGTCACAAAATTTCTGCCTCTGTATAGTATTTCTGACATTCTATTTTGTGTCATCTATTTATTTATTGTATTTACCTCAGCAGTATCCAAATGTCTTATGGCTGGGTATGCTCAAATCCGGATTTTTGCCACAGAGAGTACCGTTTTTTAAAATAACGATCGATACTGATGCCAGTTTTATTTATGGAGAAGTGCGTAAATTTAGTTAGATATCTCCAGCAGATTGATCAAAGCATCCCCACAATGGGCATTTAGTACAATTAGTCAAAATGATTAAGATATTTAACTTTAACTTGTTATTTAACCACTTATATTTACAATTATTAATTTGGTATACGTGCAACTTACAATTATTATGCAGTTGCCAAAAATCACTGCACAGCAAATGGGGGTTATATGCATTGATCAAGGACGCTTCAGTCATTGTATGCTGCAACTGGGATTCGAACCTGCAACCATCTGCTTACATGTCCAACTCTCTAACCAACAGACCACGATCAGGGCATCCCTACTATTGGCGTTTAGTGCAATTAGTCAAAATCTCGAAGAGTCTTTAACATGTTTTAGAACAAGATATGAATCTAGCAAGCCAGAAACATTTATTTATTTTATCAATATTTTAAACACCTCTCTGGTTTTTGATGTTGTTTATATGTTTTTGAGGTGTTTTTATTATGTGCAGATTTGTTGTGCATTGCTGAATATTTTCTCCATAAAAATAAGTTTTAACAAAGACAGTTTAAAAGATTTTAAAAGCAGACCAGATTGATGATATCATAAACCATAAACCAATAACCAAGTTTTCTGACCCTGTGCATAAATATGCGGGGTTGGCAAATATATTCAGGCTGAATATATTGAAAAAATGAAAAGATAGAAATGGACTATATATTCGCACACATGTACATATATATTATATATATATATATATATATATATATATATATATATATATATATATATATATATATATTATATTTGCATGCTAGTTAAATAGTGAGGAGAGATATAGTTCCACTAACTGTCTTTTTTGTTTAGGGAATCCATCTCATGCAGTTTACTTTGGGAATACAAGTTGGTTTGAGTATAGACATATATTTGCTGTTAAGTTACAATCTACATGAAATTACAGTCATACAATTGTACCCACCATTTTGTACGATTTTTATGTAAATCATTTGGACATATTTATGTTTCTTGTCCGGCATGTGATTTGGAATGAAACAGACAGGTTGTGGGTGATCAGGATACATTGATTGATTTAGACCAAGCTCATGACACGTCCCACCC
This sequence comes from Triplophysa yarkandensis, assembly GCA_033220385.1. Classification (NCBI taxonomy): domain Eukaryota; kingdom Metazoa; phylum Chordata; class Actinopteri; order Cypriniformes; family Nemacheilidae; genus Triplophysa; species Triplophysa yarkandensis. The sequence continues at coordinate 10,438,874 of CM065673.1, forward strand.
ACTGTACTTCAGTCACAGTCACAAGCACTCTGAGTCACGGGTCTGATGCTTTTTTACAAGACAGACAGTACGGTCGATCAACATGTTTGAGTGTTTGTGAGGGGAAGGCAGTGAGCTCATGATTAAAGCGCAATATTTGGTGGTCTATTTTAAATGAAGAGCTTAAATGCCATCTTAGTGTCAAAATTTTTTCTCTTCAGCAGATCAGTTTCTTAAATGTTATTTTTAATGCCACACTGCCTAATAGGATTGTGAAAATAATAGTTACTTGGTTTTTATGTTACTCTAGACAGCTATGTACAGAAGGAAGAGAGCATTTTGGTTCTTGTGAACAGGATGTTAATGTTGGATTCTGATGAGGTGTCTGTTTTATAGGTGTGACTCTTGGGTTTTTAACACCGCTTTGCATGATGGGTAAATGGATTGAGTATTGGATGGGTATTGATATATTTACGACTTTATAAAATATAATACTTACTCTATTAGCATTTGTCATTAAAAAAAACAAAAAATATTTTAATTTCTTAAAAAAACCTTATGTGATATTTATTTTAACTAAAGGCCGCAAGCTTCTTTTTTAAGAAAATCAAATGGTTGCACACGGCTTCAATAGTCTTTATTGTCTTAAAGACAGAAGTCTAAAACTGTGATTTAATGAAGATTTGAATGAAGTTTACCTTGAACAGATGCTTATTGAAGACATTTCTATATGTCTGATCTGATGTTTGACATCTTATATTTCAATGATATTTATATCTATTAGAATTTGTGTGCTTCACCGCTGCTCGACCATTTGACGTGTTCAACCATTTGACAACACATATTTTGTCGCCAAAAATTGCAGCATCTTAGTAAACATATTTTTGTAAGTTAATTAATATTTTGACAGGTACAGTTTTTTATTTAACATGTATAAATTCAATTTCATTGTTAATATAGTAAGTTATGCATACATCTCTGTATAGCTGAGGCTCCCTTTGATAGTAAATCGAAAAGGTAAAGGTAATAAAGTAATTTCTCAGAAAACCTCAAATTAATTAACTATGAAGTTGTCTAGTTTGCTTAAATGTATGGGTCAAACATTTTTTAACTACTTAATATAAAAAACATCACATTGCTTTCGTCTCGCATTAACAGTTTTATCAGCCTCTGGTTTCAGAAAATCGAAACAAAACTTTTTGTTAAGCTTCTTTCAGTATAACCAAAAGTGGAAGGTGTAATTGATGTGAAAAATAATTTCCTTTTTTGTATTTAATTGGTTAGAGTAAATCTCTACAGATTCTCATGTACTGCATCCAGCGCTGTTTGTTTTTATTTTCTTGAAGAAGAAAAAATGTTAGGTGAGCGGCTCAGACAATGCCTCAGAGCTTTAATAGAGTTCTGCATTGTAGACACGCATTAAGTATTGAGTCATCAGGCGAAGTGGAGCTGTGACACGGATGAGATGAGTAATGCATAGCAGGGAAATGTTTTAAAAGCCATTGAGAAGAAGTCTGAAGGCTGTTGCATTTCATTGACACTCTCCCCTTTGATGAAAGAATGCAAAGCTGTTGTATGTTAAGAGCACCAGATGATTACTAGCATATAGAATAAATGAAAATGACACAAACACACAGTGCACAGTAATGTTTACTAAGAAATGAAATACAATTGTAAAGTAAATATAAGTTGAAAGATGAAGCAGGTTTTTTGTTTTTCCAGTGTAATAGAAAGAAGGCTGTTAGTAAACCTGGTGTCCATGAAAAGTATCAGTATTTCCGCTCTGTGCCTCTATGAAGAATCCCAGAGAGGTTTTAGTACCTGGAGAAATACTTCAGAAAACAGTTTAATATGAACAATGTAGCTCTTAAGTAATAGTTTACCTAAAACTGGCAAATGATGTCATTCATCATTTACTTATTCTCATAACATGACTTTCATTTTTAAAAACAAAAAAAAAGATATTTTGAAAGAAATTCAAATTTATGGATACAAAAACAATGCTACTGAATCAGTGCCAGTTGCCTTTTATTGAAATATTCTCTTTTGTGTTCTGCTGAAGAAATAAAGTAAGCTTTGCGATAACAAGAGTATAGGTGAATAAGGATAGTATTTTATTCACACATTTGTGTAGCACATCACTTTTTCTTTTTGCATTATACTCCTGATGTAACTTTACAAAATGTTGATGTAATACACAAACAACCTCCAGAAATGGATCCAGATCAATGTCTAGTGCCCCCTCTGTCATAGAGATGAGGCCTGTCAGCACACACCCCAGCTCCTGAAGCAGTGAAATTAGGAATTAATGTAACCTCATGAGGTGTCTATTGGATGATTATTGGATATTTAGACCGATGTTAGTTTTTCATTCCTTTTTTGTGTTTTAGTGGGACAGAGAGGCAGTAAAATGTCTTGATTTATTGTTTTAATGCATTTAAATTGCAGCACTAATGGACCCATTAAAACAATAGTTTACATTACAGGAACATTTTATGTTCATAGTGTGAATATTGTTTCTTTGAGTAATTTGTATAACAGATATGTTGAAATTTGTTTGTCTGAGTAGTGACCTAATATTTTATTGAATACTATTTATATTTCTTGCTTGGGATGACTCCTGTGTGTAAAACCTGACCTTACACAACTCCATCAGCTTGATATTACTGGTGGGCTGGTTGAGTGATGGCTGTGTGATAAGTGGGCCGGTTGTGAGCTCATAATGGGCTGATGGTGGGCTGGTGTTCGCTATGGTTTGGGTTATGGTAGCAATGGTTTAGCAGATGGTGGGTTTGGGCTCAGTTAATGGGAAATTGGTGGGACTTCTTCTTGGCTGATGGTGGTGATGTGGGCTGATGATGAAATCTAATTTCTACTTCGTTCTACATACTGTGGTGTTAAAGTGTAAATGAGGAGCTCTTTTCCAAAAAGCTATAAAATCAAGATCATATCCAAATGAATTGTAACCAATTGTATGGGTCTAGGTAAAAAAATTGGATTTTCATGTAAACTGTTACAATGGATTTGTAGTGTTATGGAAAACCGTTCCACAAATAATACAATCCATATCATGCATTTACACAAATTGATTATTAAGGATTTCTGTACTAAAATGGAATATAATATCCAGGAATGTTCTGATCAATCAGCTGGAGATCGGTATCAGGCAATAATCACATTTTATTACTCAATCAGCAACCACTAAACTAGGCTCTTACGAACCGATCTCCATTGACAATATCAATGTGCAAGGATGTAAACGATAATTGAACACATACATCTTTTGGCACTGCAGTCGTCATCGTGGCTGTATATTATTATGCATAAACTTCATTGTAATAAGATGTTAAAATGTTCACTTTATATATAATTAATGCTTTTTTATAGAAGTTATTGCACTTTTAAAACAATATCTACTAAGGCAACAACTATAGTATTTCTCAATCTGAAAAAAGGTTAACAGTGATCAGAGAGGTTACATATCAGTTATATAAACTTAAAATAGTCGGTAACCATGACAAATTGTTGCTGCGAATCGGTGGCAAAAATCTTGATCCTGCACCCTTATCACACACAATAATTTTAATTACTGTTTTTGAAATCACAGCCATCTCACATACTTATATGATACATCTGAACCGAAAAATACAGGTGCAAAGCATGAATGAATTTTTATATTCATGTCATTACTCCCACAAAATCTCAAAACACAAACTACTCAATTACTTCCAAAGGCACCACGCATAAGACAGATGGTACTCGGAGATAAAGCGAGAGAATGATGAAAATTCACAGACCGTCGGCAATAAGTGGTAATTTTTGGTGGAGATAACGCCCCGTCTAACTCCGACAGGTTGGCTGTAAAACATTTGGCACTTGAAGAGCGTCTGAGCTTGGTGCAGAAATGTTTTTAGTCAAACAGTTATTCACCATTAGGAAGACCAGAGAATTATCATGGCTTACATCCGCACAGAGTTACGCATGGAACCCCGGCACCATTTGGCAGGGCTTATGTGTTGGTAAACATTAAAATTTGGTGATAATGGTAATGGTTGTAAATGAAGGAGGTAATTTCGAGCAGATGCCATTGTTAACAGATCCTCAAAATTTGTGTTTATGTACTGTAGAAGTTGTAATGTGCACGACTGTTTAGTAACTTATGTTATGTTATTAATATGTTATTCATTGGGTACAAAGGGCAAATATGCATAGACATACTTTATTATCAAGTATTCACATGAGTTCAGTTTGTGGAGATGAGAATTTGAGCACTGCCGTTAAACATCCCCTTTTAAAGAACTAAAGATTCTCAGAGCTTCATAGACGTGAAATCCTGTGTAGGCAATAATGACTCATTCTCTCAAGTGTGTATTCTCACTTCATTTACACAAAATCACTTCAATTCATTTTAATCGAGGTGGCTGAATGGCCTTTAGCCCACAAATAATTAGCCTGCCACCTATTTGCTTGGAAAAAAATCTTTCAGACTTTGGGATGTGAGGGTGTACTGGCAGGAACAATGTATATCCAGAGGAAAATCTTCAAGAAACGCAATTAAGAGTCTTTTAATTTCCTTCAGTCTTTCCAGAGCTGGAGCTATAGAGCACACTGACCTTTAACAATGCATATAATGTATATCTTAGAAGACATGGGATTTAACTAACACGGTTTCAACCAGTCATTATACAGTTCCGCTACTATATAAGTTTCACTTGGTGCTTGCATTTCACAGATGAGCAAAATGAGTTTCTAGGCACAGAGTGAATTCCATTTTAATAGAAAAGCAAAGCATAGAAAGGGCATACATTCTCAGAGAGGAGGTTTGCATGATCAAGTTGTTCCAAACCCAAATACAGCACATTTATTTGATCTGTTGAACACAAAATAAGATTTTTGTAAGAATGTTTGCGTCTGAGATTTCCGAGGCAACATTAACTACTATATTTGAAAAAATATATTGGAAGTCACAAAGCTCATTTTCTTTGTTTTTTAGAAATTCTTCAAAATATATATTTTTGTGTGTTTTTATAATAACCCATAATTATAAATAATATTTTCCTACTATGGGAGTCAAAAAGTCGTACATTTTGTTCAACTGCAAAAGAAGATATTTCGTAGTGTGACTTATGTGATTTTCAAAAGAAACATTTTGTTTAACTGAACAAAGAATGTATGGCTTTCTTACTTGCAAAAGAAGATATTTCGAAGAAAGTTTTTAACTGAACAGCAGTGGCAATCATTTACGGTCTTTCGCAAGAAAGAAAATCACACAGGTTAAATATGATGGGGGTGTTAAAAAAAATGGCAGCAATTTTTTTTACCAATGGAGAGAGTTCTGATTACATGCATATGAAGAAATTTTACACATTATTTGCCTTACTATCGAAATAAGTCTTTGTGTTCAACTAAACATAGAATGTATACAGGTTTGGGACAACTTAAGGTTAGGTTAATTATGACAGAATAATTTTTGCATAATCTTATTGTCACAATTTAAGATTAATAACTGAAGCGTAAATGTCATGCCACACTTTAGTATTTGTGTCAATGTCATGATATCAAAAGGCTTCTTTGACTTAGCTTCATCCTGGCAGATCAATCACACAAAGGTCAGTTATCTCATTCCTTGATTTTTCAAAGATAGTATAATTTTTATAAGACCGCATCAATAGCACCATGGACAGGTCAAGCAGCCCACCAGGAGTCTTAGTCCTCTTGTACAGTGCAGAGATGGCCATATATAAAGGAACCTTCCACCTGACAGAGCAACATTTTTCTCCAGGTGCTTAGATCTGGGAGGTGAGAGACAGAGCCAACGCTCCGATTCAAAGATTCTAAAGATCACCTTAAATATTTATTAACCCCTTTTGGCTCTCTGACATTTATGTGGACATCAAAGAAGTCGGTCTCCGAGCACAAACACTGGAATAGGGTCACCACTGATCTGGCAGTGGATTTCTTTAAAGCCAGCCTTGACCAGAATCAATGACTGATAAAAATGAAATGGTCACTGTAGGTAGTGTTCACGTCATATTTGTACACAACATCAGATGCAATGGGATGCGCCATTCAAGATCCAGAGGTGTTTTTGTCGGTTCTGGTTAATGCAAGAACGGAAATTGAGCTTGGGTTCAAAAATGCAAATAGTTCTCGTGTGGACATAGTGCATGGTTTTGAGCTTTAGAAGTTTCTTTTTGACAAGCTGTAATCAATTTTGCCGGAACAGCAGTTTGCAGGCGGTACTTATGTGAAGTTCACTAGGGAGCAAGTCAAACAATATCTTTTCTCTGTGGCACCAGCCCTGCAAAAAAAAGATGAAAAGGTTTCAGGGACTTTTATGGAGTGTGTAACCTCAAACTCATTGCAAAAACCTTGAAAAACTTTCAAAAGGACATAAACTCTTTCGAATGCAATATGGGCAGTTACAACTACCCCAAAAATGTTTGTGGAGTTCCATGTTCTGTAAAACAGATGAGTAATTTTATTAGATGACTGGCGCTGTATTGATTTATTATCCCTTTGTTTGTTCAAAAGAGTTCTCGCTAAATTCAGTGTCCTGCTGTGATGTGTAAAGTGCCAACTTTATGTGCCCCTGGCTGGCTTTGTCATGCCTTGTCTATCTGGTTCTCTTTTCAATTTTGCTAACCTAACTCGAATTGTAGAAATGAACGCTTCACAGCATCCTCTTTTGTCACTTTTTAACAGTGCTGAGATTTAAATAAGGGCAGTTCAATTATAAAATGATTACTCAACCGACTTAAGAAACATCAGAAAAAATTAATTTAACACTGGATGTAATGACAAATATAGGGCTGAAACGATTCCGCGAATACGAGTTACTCGATTACAAAAAATGATCGAGGCAAATTCCTCGGCCTCGAAGCTTCTTTTAATTTAATTTAAAGCTCACGTCAGATTCTGTCGCAATTATTTTTTTAACGCGTTTATGCACCAACAAAGCGGAAGGAGACGCAAGGAGTCAGCGGTGTTTTCATTTAAGGGAATGGAAGTGAGCGATAACAGTTGCGATGAGCATAGAGAAGAAATAGATAGAGAGAGAGAGAAAGAGAGGCAAATAGAGAACTTTTTAGTTCTGAACATAACTTTTTAAGTATCAAAACCTAAGTTTTGATACTTAAAGTAATTTAAAAATAAATTTTATTTGTTTTTATATCTCAGAAAAATGCTTTATTTAAAACCTCAAATGAATGGCACTTAAATGCACTTAATTCATCTGTCAACATTATTTTCATTGTTCACAGTACAGACAGAGAAACAATGGGTAATAATTAAATGTTTATTTTGGATGTATGCATTGCATTTTAAGCATTTAAGAATTAAAAAATTGTTTTCTAAAAAAGGAAGCTTAGTTGTTAATTTTTAGAGACCCAAGAGTCTTATTTTATCTTGTATATTTAATATTGCACTTTAATTAAGCAAAAACACATTTTATCCAATTACTCGATTAATCGATGGAATTTTCGGTAGAATATTCGATTACTAAAATATTCGATAGCTACTGCCCTAGAAATATAATAAATAATATTAATATTTGTATTGAATATTTTTATTGATATTTTTGGTTAGTTTTTTTAAATTAATAAATACTGAAACAAATTTGAAAATTAAATTTAAACAATTATCCAGTTATAATAACTTTTATAATTATTGTTGTTTTCATAATTGTTGAAGAGCAAAATTTAAATATGATTAATTGTACAGCCTCAAATCCTTATGGGGTAATAATTCACTCCAAAATGAACATTCTGTAATTACTTACACACCCTCTTGTCATCCTAAACATTTTATTTCTGTATGACTTTCTTACTCATGAAAAATATTTTTAAGAAAGTGCACCCATTTACTTCTATTGAATGGATGCAAAACCAATGCCAAAGTTAATGCGTTCCATTTAACAACATTCTTTAAATTAATTTTTTATGTTCGGTGGAAAAAAGAAAATTATACAGGTCTGAAATTACGAAGGTGGGTAAAACATTTCTTTGAAGAAGAAGAATTTTAAGTCCACATTTTGTATGACAAGCCTGTAAATGTGACTTATCTGGATGTAAAACAGTTTAAGTTTAGGAATGCTTTGGTAAGTTTTGGTAAAGTCAATGAAAATAGATGTTTGGGATTTATCATCAAAAATTAGCCAAACTACAAAATGTGAATTAAGACGTAAAATATATAAATATATTACTGAAACTTAAAAACGCTTTGGATTTTGTGATTGTAGGAGCTTTAAAATAAAAAATTGGTAGTTTTGGTTTATTTTTGTTTAAGAGACAATTTATAATGTTACTTTAATCCTTCCTTTGCGAAAAATTGGTAATTGAATCAAAAGTTAACACACAAAGAGCTCAAATGCACCCAGACTCAAGAGTTACCGAGCCTTAAATTTAATAAATGTCTTATTCATTACAAAGTTAAACTTGTTGAACTTTATATGTCCCTAGAAGGTCCTTCTTCTCCGCAGGGGGTGGCTGTTATGTCTGCTGCCCACAGAGCTCTGCTAAGAGGGCTGTTCTGCCCAGAGCGTTTCGTATTCATAGGTCAAAGGTAGCCATCATTAAAAGTACCAACACAGAGTTTTGATCTCCCGCGGTCCCCTTTTGCCTGGGCTCCTTAATTGAAATTTTTGTCCTCGTTATCTACCCAAGCTGAGGCCTAATGTCTTTACGTACATGTGTCTCTCTTAGCCAAAAACTGATAATGAATACGAACTGCAGAAAAGGCAATTTTGCTCAAATTTTTTGGTCGCAGCCTTTTGATACCCCAAAAGCTTCAGCTCCAAAGGACAATCGACCAAAGTTTGGATGAAAAAACTCTGCGAGGCTTTAGATCTAGGGAACGCAGAGTTTCAACACATGAAACTAAAATGACCTTTTCTGATGGTAATGTTTAAGAAATGCTCACGGGCGAGATGGACGCGTGAGCTGTACGTTCATCATATCATAATAATGACTGGGTTGAAGGAATATAGGTCTTTGCTGTGTGTAATTGTTGAGGACCAAAATGCATATTGTCACACTCGTCAAAATACCATACCTGAATGCCTATGTTTCTAGTTACTTCAATTACGATTGTAGATTTCAATTTATGCCTGAGAATATCAATTATAGCTGAAAAGAAAGGTTGTTGATAATCCTCATTCATTCCACGGTAATGTAGCTATGTGGGTAAATAGATGTAATTATACTAGAGCAATTGAAAATTATTTTTATCTTGAATTTCTGTAAATGATTCATTAGGATTTAGAAATGGTAGTTGCTTACTCTTCTAAATAGCCTTTTTCTATTCAGCTATTGGCGTCTCTGTGTATCCTTTGTGTATATATATATGAATAGGTGGCATGAATAGGTTTATATTAAAATTTAAAAAATGTTTTTTATAAAATGTTTTTTTAAGAAATAAACCAAATTTTTTTGGGATCGGTAAGTAGTTTTTAAAAAAGAAATAAAACAAAATGGAATTCATAATCAACAATAAAGTTGTTTCATTTAACATTCATTGTTTAGAGCTAACAGACCATTTTAACAGAATAAATTAAATATTAACAAAGTGTATGGTTTTTAAAAGAGCACTGTATGTATGTAATGTATGTCTATGACATCAGGAAAAATAAAGAGGTTGTACAAAGACATAGGCGATATGCAAGTAACTGCATAGATATTTACATGTTATGTAAAGACAAATGTGGTCTCTCAGTTTAGACTGAATTCATTTAATTTAACACATTTTAAACAATGACATTTAATTTAAAGGCTTGTCTAAATTGTCATTTTCATAGTAGCAGCTGGGTCTACACTGCAAAGTTTGTCCAAAAAATTTTGTTTTTTAGTTTACTCATCCTTGTCTTTCAAACATGTTTGACTATTTTATTTCTGCAGAACACATAAGAAGAACGTTGTAAAAAAAGAAACAGAATAGCAGTAGCATCCATTCACTTGTTTTGTGTGAATGCATGACAATTAACATTCTTTAAAATATATTTGGTGTTCAATGAAAGATATTGAGATTTGAATCACACAAGGGTGAATATACATTTTGTTTTTTCGAATGAACTGTCATGAATCAGTTTTAGGCAAATGTGAACGTTAAGAAATGAGCAATCGTATCATAAACTGGTCCCTAAAGTAATAAATCATGCTGAACTAACTAGTTAAATTGACAAGCATATTATAAAGCATAGCATTTCCCATGGATTTAATTAGCTTGGATGGAATTTTGGGCAGCTCTGCGGCTCTTCATTTATTTGACTAAGACCATTGTTATATTTGAAAATGCATTCCCAAAGGGGACCAAACGTGGCCCTGGACAGATATCCTCAATGCCACTGGGTAAAGCAAATAGTTTATCGTTTCCCAATAACTGTTCTTGATGTCATTGATATAGGACTCTTTTTTTTCTCTCCAAAAGTCGCCCTAGGCTGACGATAAATCTTCATGTTGGCAAGGGGTGAAGAAAATCTTTTTTTCCCTAACGGTACAAATGTTGCTATACTACTAATCAGATTAGACAGAAATGTAACCTTTGATCGAATTTTAATGTTAAAAGGACAAAGGATATTTGATTAAAGGGCCAATATTAACATAACCATGAATAGTTTTACTTTGCACTTCTTGTAGAATCTTTTTACAGAGCTGTTTTTTTTGTGCCTAGTGGCTTCATGATACATACCGTTATGTATTGCATGGCTCTTAGCCAATTAGACTCGAGAGCTTTTTGTTATTGTAATTATATCGCATGTTTAAAGACTTTATGGAATATTTGTTCCTATACACACTCATTAATTATTCTGCAAAGTCGTATTTGTGCAGAATTGATGTGATATACCGTATGAAAACGGACCAGTAATTTTATATTGACTGGAAATGAAATAGAAAAACATGAAATGAAATGTATGTTGTAGAGAAGTATATTTGTATACAGTATCAGTCTCTAAGGGATGCTGTAAAGCAAACACTGCATATTAGAGACTAGAACTTTTTCAATTCCACCAGTCAAACAAAGAGCAGTTTTATCTGCAGAAGCTAAGCAAACATACTATTCAAAGAGTACCATACTGAAAGCAATCTACTGAGAGATTTCTCTTCCATAGTTTTATTTTATTTTACTTTTTCTTAAATTTTTAGGCAAATATGTGGTTGCAGTAATCCATGGGTAAAGTGCAAATGTGTGTTTGTCATATCGTCACTGTCAGACTTAAATGTCATATAAAATATTTTGTGTGATTTTTATTTTTGTCCATTCAATTTTCATATATATAACTAATGATAAAAAAAAGAGCTTGACAAAACATATGTTGAATGGTTAAAAATGTGTTTGTTTTATTTACTTTATATTAAGTCAAAGTATGGTATTGTATTGTTGACTTTAGTGTGAATTTTCATCTGTGTTTTCATGACTACATACTGTTGTGTACTACTACTCCTCAAAGTGTCTGGCTGCTGATGTAACTTTCTTGTTTAGTTTTATGGATTTGTCCGATTAATTGATGTCAAAATTAACATGTACAATAATTGCCAAAACCAGTAAAAGGTAATTAAAGAAATGGATCAGGTCAAGTCAAATTACTTTTTGATAAAAACATGTAACAAATGTTGTCCTTTCACTGATAAAATGATTTTAGCTTGATGTAAAAAATGTTTTGCATAATTTTTATATCTAGCTCAAACAATACTTGTCTTTGTACAAACGACTTATTTTTTTCGAGGTGTCAAATGAAAAATCGCTTATAAAGCACACTTAATTTCAGCATTTCTTATCTACATAACTTTTAAGCTCTAAATGTTTTTTCATTGAATTCCACTGACATTTAACAAAAACTGGAAATTTAAAATTAACTTTATTTTGTACTAAATTGTAATATTATATTTTGTTTCAAATTTAGTTCTAGTGAGAAGTGACTGGGGATGTCTGTACTGGTATTAGCACAGGGATCCGTCATTCGGAATCATGGCTTTTCCAATCATTGAAGGACCACCATATACAACTGAACCTTGCGCAAACTGTACTTCTCGTCATCTCCGCTGATCCGAACAACCGTTACAACTTCTCTGGATAAGTTCCAGGAAGGTGGAACGATCTGCCTGTTACTACACTTTTTTGCAAATTTTACTTCCATCTTTAAAAACGGCTAAAATCCCATCTTTTCCGCTTGGACGTAACCCACTTATAAACCTCCTTTGACATTCTCACTCCTATCAAAAAATAAAATAAATAAGCAAAATACCTGGCACTTTCCTCGGATTTTGTGTTTTTCTTACTAGTACGGGCATTATTTCACTTATGACTTAATAAAATCTTCAGCTAAGTGACTAAATATAAATGTAAATGTACTGCTTAATAAATGTAGTAACCCACTTTTTCTCAACACAAAAATTTAGCTTGGTTATAATAAAATTAAGTTGGATTAATGTAATAAATTTTTTGTTTAAAATTACTCTTACAAAATAAGTTACATTTAAAAAATATAATAGATTTTCCCTAATATTTGTTCCTTGTTTTTATTTTGTTTAACAATATGTATATATATATATATATATATATATATATATATATATATATATATATATATATATATATATATATTACAAACAACTCAAATAATATTTTAATAAGATTTTGTGGCCTATTATGTCTAGGAAAGCCTAATGTCATCTTTTAGAATGCTCTAAGAAGTACAGTACCAGATGTATATTTTGATAAACTGCATATTTGACATAATAGGGTTATTGTCAGTCATCTGTGAGAATAAAATCTTTTATTCAATCAAATGTAAGGCTCAATAGGGAACAAACCATGTGATGGAGTTACAAGATATCACAAGATCGCAATTTAAAGATGCAATAAAGGAATGCCATTTTCTCACTCTGCCCGTTGTATATCCATGTAAACATTGGAAAGTACTGCCAATAAGTGTTCTTTTTGTAACTACTGTAAAAACAAATAAAAGGGGAACATGTGGTTGTGAGGGAAAAGAGAGTCAAAGTCAGAACTTCAAGATCCATCAGCACTGTGAACGAAAAAGTCTATACTCCTCCATTGAATTTGCATTTATGGATTTTACGGGGCATGTTATCAGACATATGTGATGAATACTGATACACTTTTGATGAATAATAATCATTATTATTACTGCCTAATGAGCTGTATGTTGTAAATGACTGAGCATTAGTGAGGGGAGGATATAGGGGTGGGAGGTGTAAACATTCTAAATAGCAATAGTAAAAGTTTTATTTACTATAGCTGTAGAACTATCTATCATAATTAATTATACCAAGAATACAAAAATCGTTTTTACACATTTATTTCTGTTAGCTATGCATATTCATTTGGTGTTTATAAATACGGGTACACACAAATAAAAATGAAAGCCAATAATTGTTGATTTACATATATATGTTTTATTATTAAAAATCTATTTCTTGTTTTTACTGTGTACTAACATCAATAGATAAAATAAGTGTAGATGTATGCATGGTCAATATTATATAAGCCATACTTTTTCTAAATAACAAGCAAACAAGATCAAAAAAGCAACTATATATACGCCATTTTTTAAGGGCCGTATCTGGTTTGTACTTCAAGTGAAAGTTTACCCAAAAATGAATATTAAGTTATTATTAACTCACCCTGGTCACTTTGTTTTCCTTCTAAGATATTCGGAAAAACGTTGGAAACCAAACAGCAGTGGCACCCCTTCACTTCTATTGTATGGCCAAAACAATGTATATGACAGAGTGTCAGTTCTCAACATTCTTCTAAATATCTGCGTTCTGCAGAAAAAAAAAGAAAAAGTCAAGGAAAGTTTTTCTTTGTGATATTGAAACATAATTTCACATGTCCGTCAGTTTGTCTATGTAGCTGTTTATTCAAACAAACAACATTTATCAATCTGAAGATTTTTGTAACTTTCTACATTTCAATTTCCCTGTTTTTAATATTGCACAGCTGGTCATATTTAATGATTCTAAATATACACTGCTCTCCCCTGTTTATTTGGCTTTGTGAATTATTTAGTGCTCCATTGAGGTTCTGCTTTGAAGTTCTTTGGATGAACGTAACATTAAATTAATAAAGTTCAGTGTTTCTCTAGCCAGTCACAAAACTTTACAAGGCAAAAGCCAAGGCACTTAAAGGAACAAACAATCCGCAACCACCCTGTTTATTTCCCGACTGTACAGTTTCCATTCTGTGCCCGTTGCATCTGTCCTTCAATTGGTAATGGCCAAAAGATCTTTCCATAGTATTATATATTTTTAGAGCACTTTTATCTTCTAGCATTGGGTGATATCAGATGATATGAAAAGCTTTTATCTTTTATTATTTTGTTACGACACAGCTTTTGGCTCTGGACGGAGTGAAGCTTATTGTGTACGTGGACTTTATAAATCCAGAACCAGATCACATACGTACCTGTGAGACCTTTTTTGCCTCCTCCAAGCGAATGCTTGAGTCTTTCCTCTCGTATATGCTTTTGCCCGGTAATCACTTCTACAAATTGCATTGACTGAGAACATGAGATTTGTTGCTTTTTCAGTAAAGTCGAAAGCTCAGAGCAGTAAGAGTAATGCTAGTTCCTGAGAGAGGAAATGAGCTTTAGTTTTTTAAAACACCTGCCAGTCTATTGGTTTGAAAAGCTTTTCTTCCGAGTCCCGGCTTGATGTGGAGGACAGGTTGTTTAGACGTTGATGTGAAGAATGGGCTACTCTGCAGTACACGCACAAAGCACATACAGTATTGAACTTTAAAATACAGTCAGTCATTTTTACTTATTTGACATCTAAATCGTCATTTACTAGCCCTATTGTCATTTCAAACATGTATGACACTTTACTGCTGAACACAAGGAATATATTTTGCAAAATGCTGGGTACTGGCTCCCATTCACCCGCCTTGGTTTTGTGTCCAGACAATGAAACTAAATGCTGTTTGGTTACCATTTTTTTCAAACTATCTTCTTATAATATTTTCTCAAAATAAAAAAGTGTTTCCAGTGTTTATTTAATGCTCAGTGGTTAATCCAAAGTGTATCAACTCAGTTGTTTCCTATAGAATTTCATTAGGCGAAATAAAGCTTGTGTGAGATAAAGGCAAAATTACTGTATATGTACATAGAGAAAAGTTTACTGTAGATTCAATCATTTTAGGTTTGATGAGAATTCTAAAGTTGTGATATCGTGTAGAGATTAATTGAGAATACTGTAGAAAAATATCAAATTTTATGCTTTTTAGGAACATGATTTCTGGTATATAACATCACTTTAAATGATAACTTAATAAAATCACATTCTGACCAGTTTATTTCTGTTCTAATGTAATATTTAGTTTTGGCCCTTATGCATTTTCACCCCAATACATTTTTTTAAGTCAGTTATTTTTGTCTCATTTAGTGGTAGTGTAGAGTAGTATTACTAGAAAATAATACATTTATAAAACATTAATTTTAGTATGATTGGTTAGAATCCAGTGAGATTTTTATATGCACAAGATGTGTGACAATAGCCAGTGCTTCACCCAGAGATCTGGTTTCATCTATAATAACATGATAAAAAGGGAGAAAAAAATTCATCAGACTAAATCCAGAAAATCTTAATGTTTTCATTACGCTTTATGACACCTCCAAAGCTACATTGCTGTGAAAAGTCTCTTCAAGGTACCGCATATTAAAATAATAATCACTGGATTATTACAAATAATGACCAAATGAATTTAGAATAGAAATGTAAACTCATATATTCTAAAGACACATCACTGCAAATGATTTAAAAACTGACTCAAATTATTCAACCAAGGAAAGTACTTACGTGCCAAAGACTTTTGCCCAATACTGCATCTCAGATTATTATTTTTAACACCAAAAGAATGTCAAATGTCTTGTGTTATGTCATTTGTTGTGGGCAGTATCATTTTTTAGGATATTTATATCTAAAATGCAAATATCTTTTTGTAAAATACACGGTATGGGATCATCTGATCACACCCTCCATCCCGTCCCATTCCTCATGTCTGCTGGCATGAAACCGTAGCAGCGCACCATCTTATATTACAAGCAAAATATTTTTCTTTCAGCTTTGTAAACCCACGAAATGTGGAGGCGTTCCTTGTCCTTTGCTGAGAGACACATACCAAAAATGAGACGAGAGATGCAATTAAAAGCGTTGGTGTTCACAAGCTGTTTTAAAGCATAATAACACGGACACGGATATGGAAATGGATAAAACTGTCAGAGCTCACACCCCTCTATTAGACATTTCTAACATATATATATATATATATATATATATATATATATATATATATATATAATGTTATATAATGTGATAGTTGACTGTGAAATGTATTAAAATAATCTTCTGATGTGTCTTTTTTCTCTTTTTGTACATCAGTGAGTATCTGCATAGTAAATGGCAAATGTCTCCATTGTCGGAAGAAGGCATAGGTTTATCGATCCTCGTGCCAAAACGGGTAAAGCTCCATAAGGTGGAAGGTGGTGTTGAGGGTACGGAGAGGGCGAAAGGGAGAGGACGAGCAGGGTGCCCTCACAGCCATATGGACCCCGCCACCACCGGACCGACCCGCGGCCGTCCTCAGGACGAACGGCCAGCCAAAGAGAAGAACCATCTGTGCTCAATGCCCTCTGTGCTGCAGGGTCATCGTCTCAAACTGAGTTTACGGAAACGCCAAGACTTGATGTCAGTCTAGTTTTTTTGTGGAACAAATTTGCAATTGACTGTAATGTGCCTACAGGAAGTGATGTCATTATTAGATGGGAATAGGCCAAAGGCATCAAAGTCACCGGTAACAGGTTCATTCTCATTCTCTCACAGATGGTGTGATGCCGAGACATCCCATGGGCCTGATATTGTGCTTTATCAAGGCGGCTTCAAACAAGCGTTGTCCTACAAAAGGTCTTGGGGATGATGCCGCCCAGCAAAGTCTGCAAAATCAAACACTGCTTTACATGCTGCGTGCAAACGGTCGGGTCTGCAAAGGTGTCACAGAGGAAGGGCAGGAGCCGTCTTGAATCCAGAGGAAATGAAATGAAATGCCATGACTCATCTGTAAGGTGTGTAACAGCATAAACAGTCTGCCGTGTATCTTTGATGAAATTTAAACGTGCTGTTTATAATAAAATTCATATAGCTTGCAGCAAAGGTTACGAGATTTATATTTAAGAAAACAAACACATATTTTTAAGATAAATAAAATATATACAGAAAGACTGTAAAGATGACAAAAACCCATTCAAAGTCACTATTAACTCCCAGTTTGGGACAAAACGTCTTAGCTGCAAACTCTCTTTGAAATACGTTTTTATTTGCACAACATAGAAATGATTGTCTTAGCAACAAATGGAGCATGAGCAAATGCAAAACATTTTGGGGTGAATTATTCCTTAGAGAAACACATGATTATAAGTTTGTTTGTATATAATTATACTATATATAAAATTTCATTAAAAATTGTTTTGTTGTTTCAGTTTTATTGTAAATTATATTAATTACAAAAAATAATCAAACAATTTTCCTAGCGCCTATCATTGTATTTTATATAAAATATTTTTATATTATTGCAAATTTAATTGAAATTATTTATTTATGTTTGGTTGCTTGGAATGACCTTTTGTTAATCATGTTTTTTTGGTTTGTTAATTTGTCCTATTGCTTACATACATTTTATTTCAGTTTTAAAATAATTAAGTTTAGTTCAGTTAATAATTTTAGTGCATTTAACTTCTTTCATTTTATGAAATTAGGCTTATATATTAGACTTATATTGTAATTAAAATAAATGTTTTAATAGTTCTAATACAATACAGTAACAATGGTTTCAAAAATGAAAAGGATGATATAGAGCCGAGAATTTAGGATTTAGGTGGATGCAATTGTTTACTGAAAAGAATCAAAGAATAAAGATTTTCTATCTTATGTGTGAATGTTAAAATGAAGCTAAAAACTTTTTTAGAATTTTTGTGTTTCAGCCTGTGACACCTCATCCTTAAGTAACTGCTTGAAATTGTGGTTGTTCTTCCAATTATATTGATTTTTATTTTTAAATTTTTTGATTTTCAGTTATTTCTCTCCAATTTGGGGTTTTTCATATCAAGTGATCATCTGTGCTCATTTGATTCATAGAACTTATTTTAACAGACGATTTACAAAGTCATGAGGATGCCTATAAAAACCTTAATGTTCTGCAAAACCCTAGATCAAGCACTTATTCAAAGATACAGGCAGAGATGTTATAGAGAGTTCGAGAGGAGGAGAGATTGTGGAATTGCTCAGGCTGTTATTAAATCTGCCCATGGCATGCAAACAAAGAAGAATAGAAACAAGCAAGTCTTTTTGTCATCAGATAGATTGCTAACTAATTGGGTCCCAGGCGGTCGGAAAGATGCCTGATAATCGCTGCCATTCGGGTAAGACCCAATGGTCGGATCTATATATAACGCAGACGCACACACAAGCAGATACACTCTTACACGGCTACACAGTTACAATACAAACAATTTAGCAAGCGCCCATCATGTCTCGGTGAGCCCGATTGCAAACAATCCAACCAACATAAATATTCCCCTAACTCTCTCTCAAACTTTTTCTCGCTTCAGAAAATTTGTAGCAACCCCATCTGTGATCTCAAGCTAAAAGTATTTGAAGAAAGGCACATAATAATTTGATAAAGCATCAAGAGTTGCTGTGTATTTGCTCCATTTGTTTATGAATGTCAGTATTGTTTTCCGCAGCGGAAATAAGCACCACGTAGTTTTATATAACACCCCCCCAAAAAAACTAACAAAAGTCTTGTGTTTTTTATTCACCAGACAGAAATTATTTTTTGATTAGCTCTTTTTGCATAGACAAGCCTGAGACGGCGTCTGTCGCTCTATCAGGAACGAATGATCCGAATGAAGAAATGAGATTAGAAGCTAATAAATATGGAAATAGCTCCGTCTCCCACTAACGTCTGACTTTATCTAGGTGTGTAATTCTGTTTGATAGTAATGCTGACTCGTGATAATGTCCGGCAAGTTTGGAAAAGACACCGATAAGGCCGGCGGAGGGAGGGTTAAAGAGACAATCTGCATTTTTCTTGGTGCGATTGTTGCACCAGCTTTGTTTCTCTACAGGCTCTTGTAAAGAGACCAATTCAACCATCCCACCCTTTCTTGACCTGAAGCTGTAACAGTTTTTTACTAAAACCTTTGGATAAAAGCACATTGGATGCCTTGGAACATAAAATTGATAAGAAATCTCTCTCTCGCACCTTCTCTGCATCGGTTCCTCGATGGTGGAATGATCTGCCCCTAACAACACGTTTGGCAGACTCGGTCACATCTTTAAAAAAAAGTCTAAAAACCCATGTTTTCTGTCTACACATAACCCACTAAAACCTCTTTCCTTACCAACTTACTCTTTAAAAAAAATTTTTTTCCATCTCACAGGTTTTATCTCACCTTGTGTAACTTAGTAATCTCACTGTAGCACTTGTTTGCCAATTGCTGTCTCTTCTATTTATCGCTTCATTGTCCCCTCCATTTCTTGTAAGTCCCTTTGCATAAAAGCCTCTGCTAAAGGCCTAAATGTAAATGTAAATTTTTGACCCTGCATGTAATATCAAGCTAAAGTCAGAAAATCAAAGTTGGATTTTATTCGTTTCACCTTGACTTTAATCTTTGAAGTAATCTTTCTCAATCAATTTGTAAGAAACCAATTTTCTACACTCACAGAGATTTCTGTACATTGTGTAGAATGTTTTATGTATAAAATGAAAACCAAAGAGTTTAAACTACGTATTCTGTATTTTTTAAAAGGGATAGTTCACCCAAAAATAAATTCTGTGTATTCATTTACTCACAGTCGTGTCATTTTAAACTTGAGCAACAGCGGTATCCATTCACTTCTAGTATATTGAAAACAAAACCAAAGCAAGTATATAAATGCCAGGTACCAACATTCTTCAAAATAAATTCTTGTGTGTGCTGCTGATGAGAGAATGCCATTCTTGTTTAAAATGACTACTATTTTTATGTTTGGGTGAACTATCCCTTCAACTGTTCAACTGTTAACCGTTGCTGCGAAACAAGTAGGAGTCTATTACATAGCAGGATTCATTGTGACAACTTAAAAATAATAAACACACAAAAATTAAAATAACATTAATTTGTTAATCAATAATGTATCCATTAAATACTTATTATTATTGTATGAATTTTACAATGAAATACTTGTGATGCCAGTGTATTAGGAGGAACAGATCACAGTTTGTCACCAAGTTCAATAGTCAGCACAAAGAGGGCGAACGCAGAGGTCAAATTTTTATCTGCCACAAAGTTTAGCTGGCTCCAGAGGCTTAAACTGTGATATTTATCCTAGAGGTCTTTAGGGAAGGGGAGAAAGTATGTGTAATTTCACGGTGTCTTCGGGGAAAATTTGATCCCTGCCGGTTGACAGGCTGATAAATAGCAACGAAGAAAACAGTGCCCTCCCAGAACTGAAAATATGCTTTGCTTTCTGTGTGCGTGAATCCTGAGGACAGGACAGGACTCTGTGAGTGCTGTGTATTTCTTCAGGTCTATAGCTCGGACACTGGGTGAATATAGACTATGGAGTGTATTCCCAGTACTAAATAGACCTGATTTCTTTCATAGGAGAATATGTCATGTTTCTATTTTAAGCTCATGGGCCAAGGTGCCTCTCTTGTTAGATTTCTTAGTGCATTATTACATCATAGCCCCTGGCGTGTTAGCGTTCTCAATGTGAATCTGTGATATATGAATATAATGAAGTTAGAAGACCCTAGCCAGTCCACATTGTTTTTAGAGCAAAACCAAGAACAAATGAAAACTTCTGTTTATAAACAATAAACTAAGGACCGCTAAAGAAAAATATCAGCACTTTTTTTGTCTTTAAAGCGGCATTTCGACCAAGAATTTAAATGCATTAATTGTTTACTCACCATCATGTAATTTGAAACATGTATGATTTTCATTTCTTCAGCAGAACACAAAAGTAGATATGTAGAAGAATGTAAGGAACCATACTAGATACCATTGACTTCAATTGTATATGTTATTTCTCAAAATATCTCATTTTATGTTTCAGAATAAAGAGTCATTAACATGTATAAATGGCAAGATTTTTTTTTATGTAAAAAAAACAATATTTAATGTCATTCTTAGCACAAGCTCTTAACAATTTAGAGTTATTTAATGCATCCTCCTTTTAACCAAGTGAAATGAGCTCCAATTCCTTTGCCAAAGACTTTTATAATTTAGTATAATGTCCAAACAATTCAACATCAGTACCCATCAATTTTACCATGATTATTCGCACAAAGAGAACACAAAGCCTTTTTGAAGTACAAGAATATCAAATTTAACTGTGAAAAGCAATTGTTGGCCTCTCTCTCACAAAGCACACAATCAGTTGAAGGAATTTTATTCGTACAAGTAAGCTGCGCTGTTATTTGAGGAATGGGTGTTTTTATCGTGCAGGATATCTGGTAAAGGAAGTGTTCTTTAGGGTGTTACTTCCTTTTTTCCAGTCCAAGAACCTCCAAAAATTTACACTTGCATGTATTTACTTTCTGGGCAGTTGTGGCCTGGTGGTTCGAGTCTTGGACTCGTGATCCGAAGGTTGCTGGTTCGAGACTCGGAACCGGTATGGAACACCATACTTGGCATTACGTCACTTCACTTCAGTTAGTGCCATGACCTTCACCTTCTTTCTGTTCATTGAGTTTACTATGTTCACATTGTGTTAAAAATGTAAGCGCAAAAAACTAAATTATCAATGTTTAAATGCCAAATCTTGAAGTCTTTTTTTTTATTTGCCTGTTCACTGATTCTTTTAGCTTAAGTTTAAATTTGAGTTTATTAAACAAGCTTTAAAGTCATATTTCACCCAAAATCTTTAATCTTTACTCACTTTTGAGTTTTTTCCAAATCTGTATACCATTCTTTGTTCTGAAGAACACAAAGACATTTGAAAGAAACAATTCTTGGATCATATTGATTACCAAAGTAAGAATATTTAGATTTTTTCTTCTGTTGGACACAAAATTAGATATTTTAAAGAATGAAGGACAACATCAAGTAATAGGGTGAAAACACTGCCGTATTGAGATAATCATAACTTGATAAAAAAAAGTCAAAATGGCTTTGAAAAGCCCTGAATAGTCACATTGCATACTGTAATTGTCTTATTCCAAACTTTTATTTTCACGGATCCAACAAAATATAGGCACACATGGATGAGTAATCAAAGTTATGATTTTTATTTTTGATTCTTATTAGAAACTGTTCCAAATATGTTTAAAAGTTCTGATCAAGTGACCTTCTAGTGAAACGAAAGATTAAGGATGGTTTGTATACCATGAGCATACTTCAATTATATACTGGTATAGCAATGCATCGTGGGATTAAACGTGGGCTATTTCCGACACAGTCTTAGTATTAAGATTTTATACTCTTGTCAACCTTAGAGCCCATCAATTCTAAGGGTTCTGTTCTTTGTGATGCGAGGTTTCAAACTTGAATTATTGTTTAATGTTGTTGTTAGAGTATAAATAAGAAGGGATAAAGCTCAAAGTTCAATGCCAAGCGAGATATTTTATTTAACATAAATCTCCTACAAAAATGGCCGATCACAATTTATGTTCTTTAAGCTTGGAACTTGAAAATAATCCACACATAAAACTATGTGCAGCACATTTTGCTGAGGGCAACTTCTTCAATATTAATCAGTTTAATGTTGGATTTACACAAGGATCCTTCTTGAAAGAGAGCAGTTCTCTCTTTGTCTTGAGAAGGTGTTGTTTATGGATGTAGGTGTATTTTATTTTTTAAGTTTGTGTGTTTAACAGTTTCTGTAAGGTCAATGGTGTTTGATTAACTAGATGATAATGAAACTAATCCAACAAACGTGTAGTAATCAAACATCATTGATTGTTTGTATTTGTATCGAAATAATTTACATTTACATTTAGTCATTTAGCAGACGCTTTTATCCAAAGCGACTTACAATAGTCGAGGAGACAATGAAGCGGTAAATAGCCGATACAACAATAGGTGAACAAGTGCTACAACAATGCTACCGAGTTACACAGAGAGTGAAGTTACAAAAGAAGGTTGTTTTTTTTTTTTTTTTTTTTTTTTTTTTTTTTTTTTTTTTTTTTGATAGAGTGAGTAGTTAGAAAAGAAGTGAGTTAGTGAATTTAAATAATTTGTTGTTTATATCTATTATTTATCGGGGTAAAGTTTAGCTGCAGACACGTGAATCACGCGAATGTTATATGTTTAAACGTATGCAAGAATTGTGCTTACAGGTTCTACTCGATCCTCTTAACCTACGTTCTCCGGGTCTGATTCCAGCTCAAACTGGTAAAATTGAAGACATGTTTACAATAACACTCATTGTTGGCAACAAGAACTAACTTTGGTGTAGAATCACAACACAGGAACTGCTGGGACAATTAGAATTTGTTTCGTATTTCTTAAGGAGGAACTTCATCAGAACAAGGAAGTCATCAGTCATTTAAAAGCTCAATTAACAGATGAGCTTTAGATGTTCAGTGGTGTTTTCTTTGTGATGATATGATACAGACTGTGAGAATCATTTATTGATGAAAGTCTGTTAAATTTAGCAAATTCTCAGCCTTAGGTCATTGTGCTGCCATAAGTTAATGTATCATAAAAAGTCTATTTTCTAAATTATGCTTTGTCACACCATTGGTCACATGCACAATTCAACTTATTGTCATTCACCTTCTCCTCCTCATTGTTAAATATGATCAGATCTGCTCTCTCTCTGTCTACAGTATCTTCTGCTCTCAGTCCAGTTTGATTTGCTGAGATAAAGTGAAGTTCAAATTAAATTAAGAATAAATCCATTCATCTGTAAATAAAACCTGTTTATTTTTTAACTCTACATTGTTAAGTGATATTTTACGGGTAATATGTGTGTGGTTCAGTGTGGCACAAAAATATATTTTTCAATATTCCCACAGTCTAATGTTCTCTTGAGTTACATTTTTGTTTATTATATACTTATAGTAGGTTAGTAGGTCATTTCTCTCTTGTGTGATGTTTTAGGTGTTGATGTTACAATGGTGATCGTTTGTGTAGATCAGGACACACAGCACTATGCAGTCAGTAGAAGAACACGCAACACCAGAAAACACACTGACACTGATCTGTTGACTTCTATACTTCACGCGCACGCACGCAAACACACACACACACACACACACTCCTCATGATTAGGCTAAATATTCTTTGAGGTTTTTGCTTTTACAGTAATACTAGGGTACAATGAAACTCTCTTAATGTTGAGTGTTCTTCCCTTGTACCTGTTTTTTTACACACTTTGACTTGCTAAATCAAACCACTAAACAACTGATATAAGCTCAGTGTAAGGTCTTTGTCTGTTATGTGAATGCTTAAAAAAATAAGTGAAAGTCATGGCACACACTGTAGTGAAGTGAAGTGACCTGTTGCCCAGTATGGTATTCCATACTTGGAATTTGTGCTCTGCATTGAACCCATTCCAGTGTACACAAACAGTAAGTGAACACACACACACACTGTGAACACACACCCGGAGCTGTGGGCAGCCAAGCTGCGGCGCCGGGGGAGCAGTTAGAATACACAAGGTGCAAAACTATTTGGAAGTAATTGTTTGTAATGTATACATGCAGTATATACAGTTAATTTGATATAAAAGGATGATGACTTAGCTGAGTATTTACACATTTATCTATTTATAAGATGTCTGAAGTCTGCCCATTATTTCAATTTTGGCTCTGAGCAAAAAGTTAGAGCAAAATGTCTGGATTAGATCACAAGTGGCCTTGAGACACAATGGATACAACATGTTTCTGTGTTAATTTAGAAGAAGTTTGACTCCTTAGTCTCCAAGTTCAGGAAATGTTTAGATGTGTTTATTTAGGCGGTTTTGTTGGACATGGGCACGTTGCCAAGTAAAGGAATGCGACAAGGCATTGTTGACCCAAAATGAATATCCAGTTCGTCCAAAATACTGTTGTAGTCAAGACCACCAAAACGAGACCAACACAAAACTAAAACCAGAGGGTGTTAATCCATGACTTTGATGCATGGATATCAAGACCAAGGCAGGCAGAAGAATAGTATCCTGCAAGATCATAAAAGGGATGCTTTGCATTCTCCACGCACCATTTTATACGCAAATAAATTTAAGTTGTGATCTTTTACAAAATTATAAGTGTTCAAAATGTTCAAGACAAAACCCAGACACATAAGTGCCTCAACAAAATGTATAGATTCATTTTCTATTTCCCATGAATCTCTTGCTTTGAGTAATAAAAACAAAAGTATCAAAAATGGAGGTCCATGAATTTTAATCTGAGACAAGACCTAGACTGTCAAAGAAGTAAATATGTTGTTGTGGGGTGTTTTGGCCCAGAGTGTGTGGCCAAGGTCAAACAACACATTTTGTGTTACTTTTTATTTGACACAGAATCGACACTAAATCACACATGATGTGTTAAAAAGCATAACATAAACAATGTTTTAAAGCGATAGTTCAACTAGTCTGTTAATCTTACATTACACTGCAAATAAACAGACAAACACAAAATGTTAGTATTTCATTTACTCACTTTCAATAATGTTGAATCTCATTAATTTTCATTACACAGCCTTAAAATCTTCTGCATTTGAATTTATATTGCATAGTTTACTGGCTTGTTATAAAAACCTCCTCTCACAAATGAATTTAAATTGACTTTTACATGGATAATCAGACCATCCTGATGGCTCGAACAGAGCACAGTCTTCCTCACCACCATAACTGTTGGGTTGTCCAGACCCCCATACGCTAAAACAACAGATTATTATTCAATCTGTGGTGTTCTCTTTCATATGATACTGACTATGAGAATCATTTATAGATAATAATCTTATGAATTTAGTAATCTCTCACCTATAGGTCAGAGTACTGTTATCAACCCATTTCCATGTCCCCTCCTCCTCCGTGTCTGACAAACCAATCCAGAATGGTGTTTGAAAAGCTTTAAAGATAAAATCCTGAGAACAAAAAAAGCAATATATCATTAATATTAAAAATCTCCTTTGACATAGTAAGAAAAAAAACACTTGTACACACAGAACTTTAAGGTATATGAATGAACCCTTTACACTTTGTTTAGACTTTGTTACATTTCGGACAACCCCGAACCATTTTTGACTTTTAAAAATGAGGACGATATTAAGATATTAACACTGACATTTTCAATGTTATTTTTAGTGGTGGGCATAGATTTATGTTTTAATCTAGATTAATCTCACTGTAAATGTTGAATGAATCTAGATTAATCTAGATTAAAATGGCTAATTTGAATTCTGTCGAATGCATTCGGAATATGTGTGCTACCCAAATAATAACCAAAAGTAAGTCATTGCACAAGGTGCCAACAACTCTTTTGACGCGTTCATACCAGACGTGAATAGAGTGTCAGGCACAAATGTTTTACATGTTAAATCAATGCAGAGACGCGAACAGACGCGAGTAGATTTTCTGCGGCGCGTTGGACGCGAATCGCATTAGTTGAAAAAATTTAACTTTGGCGAAATTTCGCAGCGCAGTAACCAATCAGGAGCTTGCTTTATCTTAAACATTCATGGAGGAGAAAGTCATCAGGGCTTCATGTCCAAACAGAGCTTTATAAATCCACATTATACTTTTATTATACTTTAACAAATGCAGAAATAAAATTGACATTTACGGGAAGAAATTTAGTGAAGAAAATCTTTACTCAATTTGAGCTTTATATACTTATTGAGACAATAAATAAAGCGATCACATTAAGTTAAATCACTTTATTTTACAATAAAATTACTTTTCCTCTAATAAGATGATTAATTCCCCTTACAGAAGCCCCTCCCCATGACAGAAGCCCCTCCCCCCTGTGCTAATGACACGTTGGACGCGAATTGTACACGCGAATGAACTTTAAAGTTCAAGTGTCAAACTACACTCGTGTGGCGCGTCATTACGTGAAAATTCGCGTATGGTGTGAATGCAGCTTTAGTCTTGTCGAGGTTTCCATTGGGAAGCTTCTTAAAAATAAATGTTCCCTGAAGCAAACCAGACGGTTTCAAAGATGCATCCATGTTAGCACGTCACGTGTGATGAGGTCATTTAACAGTAGGTATACAAATAGTTTAGAAGACTCGCTCTCGTCCCCACCTTTGTAATTCGTTTACGTATACATCCGCGCTAAAAGATCAAAGGTAAAAGATCATCATAGCTGTGTAGTACAGACGCAGCTCCCAACCCAACTTTGAGAAGAGATTAACGGGGATAATTTTTTTATCGCGCGGTAAGTCTCACATTAACGCCAATCACGGCCCACCACTAGTTATTTTTCATGTCACTCACTTGTTCCTCTTTGTTGTCAATGATGATCATATGTGCTCCTCTCTCTTTACAGTATCTTCTGCTCTCAGACCAGGCCTTACCCCCAGATGAAATAAAGTAACAACTGAAGTTGTAGTTTTTCCATCCCTCTATAAAAATAAACACAACATATAATTCATCTAATAAAAACATAATAAAAATATAGTTCCCTTTCTGTCGGTCTCTCGACGTTGTGTCGAGGACGACAGTATGGGGTTCGCTCTTGAGAACCAATCAACTCTGACTATATTAAAAAGGCCAATGGGAATTGGCGAATGAAATTTGCATGCCGGGCCCCGCCCCGGACATCCGGGTATAAAAGGGGAGCCGGCGTGCTCATTCATTACCTTTTGTTCTTCGGAACCTGCGGATGACTTCCAGTCTGATGCTGAAATCGACTTCTGGCGATCTTCCTGCTGGTGTGACGACGCGATTGCAGTGGACTGTCCCTCTTCAAGCGGCTCCCCTGTGCGTTTCGGCAGAAGGCAGAGAGTGTCTAGAATTCTTCTTTTTTTCTAATAAAAGAGCAATTTCTAAGCAGCGTGTTGCCTCATGGCTCACAGCTGCTCCCTGGGTTGTGGCGGATTCGTCCTAGACGGGGACACCCATAGCGCTTGCATCTCGTGTTTGGGTCTCCAACACGCTGAAGCGGCGTTCATGGGACCGACCTGCCCGCACTGCGAGCAGATGTCGATGAAGACGTTGCGGTCACGGGTGGCTTCTTTCCCAGGAAAGCGAGCCACCACTTCGTCAGCTCCCTTTGGTTCGTTGACTGCGGCTACGGCACGGTCAACAGCCTCAGCGAGCGGCGTTGGTGATTATGAGGGTTCTATGGATGTCACCCCGTCAGCCTCCGGCTCGCGGAACTTCCATACCTCTGCACGCTCGTCAACCCCGTCGGCAAGAGGTGGTACGCCGTCTCTTGCTTCCCTACGGGATGAGGACGAATTGTCGGTCGCGGCATCGGAGGGCGCCCTGCTGGATTCGGATCCGGATGACGTCCTAGAGCTTCCGTCTCTGACGGGTAAGCCTCAGGACGATCCGGACCCGGAGATGGCGGCCATGCTTTCCCGGGCCGCCGCGAGCATTGGGCTTCAGTGCACGGCCCCGCCGTCACCCCAACGCTCGCGGCTGGATGCATGGTACCTGGGGTCCGGACAGGGCTCTAAGCCACGTTCGGCGCCAGTGCCATTCTTCCCGGAAGTGCACGAGGAGATCACGAAGTCGTGGAATGCGCCGTTCTCGGCGCGTACACGGCAGACGGTTTCCTCTGCCCTCACTTCCCTCGATGGGGGAGCAGTCAGGGGCTATGTTGACATACCCCAGGTGGAGCGGGCTGTTGCGGTACATCTGTGCCCTCAGGCCGCGTCCACTTGGAGAGGTCGACCACGGCTCCCATCCAGGGCGTGTAAGTTTTCTTCGACTCTCGGGTCAAGAGCTTACACTGCCGCTGGAGAGGCTGCTTCCTCACTCCATGCCATGGCTTTCCTGCAGGTCCACCAGGCCAAGGCACTCAAGGAGCTAGACGAGGGAAGTTCCGACCCCGCAGTTCTGCAGGAGCTGCGCACTGCGACTGACCTGGCCCTTCGGGCCACTAAGGTTACGGCGCGTGCTCTGGGTCGGACGATGTCCACTTTGGTGGTCCAGGAGAGACATCTCTGGCTCAACCTTGCGCAAATGCGGGAGGTCGAGAAGGTTCGCTTTCTCGATGCCCCCATTGCACGGTTACAAGACGTTGCGTCAGTCCGACTCGACGTTGTGTCAATCTGACTCAGCGTGGTGTTGAGACTCGACGTTGCGTGACAGCAGCGGCGCCGCAACTAGATACACTCTCGCGGACGGTGTGCTAGTCGGCGGCCCCCAAGAGCAGGTAAGTACTCGGGACAGCAAACTTCCAGGGCTTCCGCCCTAAGACGAAGTAGCCGTCCTGAGAGCCACAGAACCCCCCTCCAGGGGAATGGTGAGGGAGATCGTTCCTCTCGTTTCGCTTTCCCGACTACCGTAGGCATGGATTATG
Source organism: Triplophysa yarkandensis (assembly GCA_033220385.1). Classification (NCBI taxonomy): domain Eukaryota; kingdom Metazoa; phylum Chordata; class Actinopteri; order Cypriniformes; family Nemacheilidae; genus Triplophysa; species Triplophysa yarkandensis. The sequence goes on from CM065673.1 coordinate 10,468,319, forward strand.
CTCGGACCGGGGCGATAACCAGACAGAACGATCCGTCTCGGCTATGCGATCCAGTTCGCGCAACAACCTCCCAAGTTTCGGGGAATCCTCTTCACCTCGCTACGAGGGAAAAATTCCACCGTCCTTCGGTTAGAGGTCGCGACTCTTTTGGCAAAAGAAGCGATCGGCCCCGTACCCATAGCCGAGATGTCGCCGGGCTCCCACAGCCTGCACTTCATCATCCCCGTGAGAGGTGGAGGGCGGCGCCTAATTCTGGACTTGCGTTTACTGACCCAGCGTCTTCAAAGACTGCCGGTCAGAATGCTAGCACAGAAGCGCATCCTCGAAGCTGTCAGATACGAGGAATGGTTCGTGGCAACCGACCTGAAGGACACGTACTCCCACGTCTCGCTACTTCCTCGGCACAGACCGTACTTACGGTGAGCCCTCGAAGAGCGGGCGTACCAGTATGGGGTCCTGCCCCTCGGACTGTCCCTACATTCCTGCGACTTCACAGAAGTCGCGGAAGCTGCACTTGCCCCCCTGAGAGGATGGAGCGTGCATGTACGGAACTATCTCAGCGGTTGGTCTATCTAGGCTCACTAGCGAGATCTAGTGCGTACTCACAGGGACCCGGTGCCTCAGCACCCAAGCCGATTGGGTTTAAAGGTCAACCGAGAAAAGAGCATCTCTCTTCTTGGGATGGGACGAGACTCTGTCACCATGTCTGCACGACTCACGGTAGAACGTGCCCAAGCCTTACTGCTATGTCTGAACAAACTCAGGCGTCCAGTGGTCGCCCTGGGGAACTCCCAGAGGCTCCTGGGGCATACGGCATCCTCAACCAGGGTCCGCCCGCTTGGGTTGATGCACATGCGACCACGCAGGCAGTGGCTTCAGAGTCGCGTCCCGAGGAGTGCGTGGCACACGGACACCGGGCGGATTGCCATTACGCCTCAGTGTCGGAGCACCCTAGCCCCGTGGTCTTTCAGGACCCTTTTACGAGTGGTAAGATCCCTCGGCCAGGTTCCGAGGCGCGTTGTGGTGACAACCGACGCCTCCCTGTTGGGTTAGGGAGCAGTGTGCAACGGGCATACAGTTTCGGGTCGATGGACGGGTCCCCGATTGTACCGACACATCAGTGGTCTGGAGTTGGTAGCGGTCAGGCTCGCCCTCAGGAGGTCTCTACCTCTGATGGGAGACAAGCATGTGGTCCGCTTCGACAACACGGCAGCAGTAGCATATACTTACTGCCTAGGTGCGGTATGCTCGCGCCGAATGTCCCAACTTGCCCGACGCCCCCTCCTGTGGAGTTAGCAGTGAGTAGGACCCCTGCGCGCCATATTTATCCAGGGCTATCTGACCCAGAGAGCCAATGTGCTCTCTCATCAGACGCTGCCCCAAGAGGAATGGCGACTCCACTCCGGGATGATCCGGCTGGTGTGGGAACAGTCCGACCAGGCACAGGTGGTCCTGATTGCTTCGTCGGACAACACCCATCGCCGTCTGAGGTATCCTTTGACCGAGGGCTTCCTCGACGAGGATGCTCCGGCGCACAGCCGGCCCCGGGTCAAGTGGAAGCACTACTTCCCCCCAGTGAGCTTTCTTGCACCGGTCCCGTGCAAGGGCAGGGACGAGGATCGCCAGGTCCTGTTAATTGCGCCACGTCGGCCCAACCAGGCCTGGTTTACAGAGCTAGTACCTCTAGCGATAGATCCCCCCTGACCAATTCCCCTGCAGGAGATCCGTCTGTCTCAGGGGAAGGGTACGGTGTGGCACCCACGACCGGACCTCTGCAATCTGCATGTCTGGTCCCTGGACGGGATGAGGAGATCCTGAACGAGTTACCCCCGGCGGTGGCGGGGACGATCGTCCAGGCTAGAGCACCTGCCACGAGGCGCTTGTACGCCGCAAAGTGGCGCATCTTCTCGTCCTGGTGCTCCTTACAAGGTGAGGAGCCCGGAGTATGTGCGATCAGGACAGTGCTGTCGTTTCTCCAGGAGAAACTCGAGAGCAATTTCTCACCATCCACGCTCAGGGTCTATGTCGCCGCGATAGCCGCGCACCATGAGCTCGTGGAGGGTGAGTCCCTCGGACGGCATAGCCTGGTCACCAGGTTCCTGAGGGGAGCGAGGCGGGTTAATCCCCCGCGTCCCCCCTCCATACCCTCTTGGGATCTCGATTTGGTCCTAGCGGGCCTTTCCGAGTCTCCCTTCGAGCCTCTAGTTGAGGCTGACTTACATCGGCTTACGATGAAGACAGCACTCCTAGTAGCGCTCGCTTCTATCAAGAGGGTAGGGGACCTACAGGCACTCTCCACGTCCGACGAGTGCCTACAGTTCGGACAGAACCACTCTCACGTCATCCTGAGACCCCGGCCCGGCTACGTGCCCAAAGTTCCTACCACACCTTTTCGGGACCAGGTAGTGAACCTGCAGGCGCTCCCCACAGCGGAGGAAGACCCAACCCCGTCCGTGTTGTGTCCGGTACGAGCATTAAGACTCTACCTAAACCGCACGCAGAGCTTCAGGCGCTCTGAGCAGCTGTTTGTTTGTTATGGAGGTCAGCAAAGAGGGAGGGCTGTCTCCAAACAGAGACTGGCACACTGGATCGTGGATGCCATTTCCATGGCTTACCGATGCCAGAACCTACCCTGCCCACTTGCAGTGAGAGCTCACTCTACCAGAGGCGTTGCCTCCTCGTGGGCAGTGGCTCAGGGAGCCTCTCTGGCAGACATCTGCACAGCTGCGGGTTGGGCTACGCCCAACACCTTTGCGAGGTTCTACAACCTCAGGGTGGAACCGGTATCAGCTCGGGTCCTACGCAGATAGAGCTAACGGCCGACCGGGCGTACGCCTGCGAAAGGCCTTCTTCCCTTTTTAGGTAAGTGCCTTGCCTATTTGGCCTCTCTGCTTCCCTGGCAGGAAGTACAGGTCACCTATCCATCATTTAGCACCTTACGGTCACGGGCTGGGCGGAGCGGCCCTGTTGACTAGGCTGGAACATCGGTGCTGTTGTCCCTCTAGGTAAACCCCTTTTTCCAGCTGGTGCTCCGTACGTAGTGGCTCCCCCATCAGGGGTGGCCCCGGCCGACGTAATTCCTTCACCAAGATTCTCCTACTCAGGCGAATGCGTGACCTCCTCTCACGTGGTGCTACCCACAAGGGTAAGCAATGCACACTATACCTCCATGAGTCATCTTCCCTTTTCAGGTGAGACCATTGGCATATTTCCACATATTAACCTCCCTACGGCAGGATGTGGCCTCCGTAACGCACTCCCTCCTTGAAGGGGCCGCGTTTCCCGGTGCAGTTAGCGGTCGGGCGGCTATCTCGCTGCGGTGATAGAAGGCCAGCGCCCCAAAGAGACCGGTGGTAAAGTACCTCTTATCTTTTCTCAAAGCTCTGGACGTCTTACCATTTCTCCACTGGTAGGTTACGCTCTCGTGTAGAAGCTCACACCTATGACGCACTAGAGTCGGTCAAGGTAGCTCCGCTGGAGATCGTGACACGGCACGGCGCTGTGGCGTGATTATATAGGAACCCCATACTGTCGTCCTCGACACAACGTCGAGAGACCGACAGAAAGGGAACGTCTGGGTTACTTGCGTAACCCCGGTTCCCTGATGGAGGGAACGAGACGTTGTGTCCTTCATGCCACACCGCCGTGCCGCCCGCTGCAACGGTCGTGGGTCATCCTCACGTTCCTCAGCACAAAGGTAATGAATGAGCACGCCGGCTCCCCTTTTATACCCGGATGTCCGGGGCGGGGCCCGGCATGCAAATTTCATTCGCCAATTCCCATTGGCCTTTTTAATATAGTCAGAGTTGATTGGTTCTCAAGAGCGAACCCCATACTGTCGTCCTCGACACAACGTCTCGTTCCCTCCATCAGGGAACCGGGGTTACGCAAGTAACCCAGACGATTCACTAAACATCATATTTGTTAGTGCAAGCAGTCAGTGCAAATCATTTTACTGACTAAAGATTTGGGCAAGCTTTTGCAACAGCAGCATAAGAAGTTCTTAAGAAATTCTTTCAAACATGAAAATCTTTAAAAGTTGGCTATGGTTTGTCCATAGTTTTATCAAACATTGCACATTTGTGCAGCTTTAGTAAAGTTAAAGAATACCTTGTTCATTAAAACACATCCCCAGGTCCTTTTTCTCTCGAGATAATAGTTCACTTTGTTGATAAAGTTCATGAATCTTGGTTTGAAGTTGGTCTCTTTCTTCTGTGATGTTTTTGTAGTTTTTGTCAAACTGGACACTCATGATAATGACGGCAGATAGTAGAACACCACACAGCACCATCGAACAAACGGAAACTGCTCTGTAACGTCTGATCATCACAGTCTTGTTTTCTAAGGATTTAAAATCACATTTTTTATAGTAAACCATTTTTTTTTCAGCTTAGAAGTAGGGTGGGTGTGGGTGGTATGTCATATTGAGAAGATGAACCGTATTGGAAGTTTTCATACCACGGTGCATTGGTTATGCATCGATAACATTTGAACTCTTCACTTACACTTAAATATAACATAAAATACATATTTTAGCATTCATCCCAAAATATCCAGACATGGATGTTTGTCAACATCTGCCAGAAACTCAGAATTGTACTACTGTGAACAAATGCAAATATTGATATATTTTTTCAGTTTTTGCAAAAACGTAATTAAAAAAAAAACTTAACATTTTAAATTTTAAAAAATATTACCCGTATGCTGCATCAGCTGCTTTGTGTTTGTTTCTGTTCTAAAGTCAGTTCCATTTCCATTGATTATCTCCATTACCTCAATTTCCTCACTTTCTGTTGTGTTTTCAGCTGTGCTGGTTTTCATAAGTGTGCTAAACTAAATGGTACAAATGTATTGTGAGTATCAGCAGAATGTAGAGTAGCTTACACTTACGTCACATTGTACCCTCCCTTTGTTTTTTTTAGACCATTTGTAGTCATGGAGAGTCCTAAAGAATGTTCAGATATTTTGTCTTTTACAATTCTGTACAGTGCTTCTTCCTAGGGGTTTACTACAACTACAACAATTATTACAACTGTTGTTGATTTCTTTCAGGTTCTAATTTTAATACTAAACGAAAATAAAGAAATAACTTTAACCTCTCATTAGATTTAAAGATAAATTAGATTAATGTTTGTGCCTTGATCTGCACTGTACTATAAATTAAAACTAACGGATATTTCAAAATGTGAATTGTTGCAGTCTTCTACAATGGAATCACGAATAAAATGAAATCACATTATTTTTATTATTGTTTTATGCTTTAACAATATTATACAATGATATGCAATATTTGATATCATACTTTTTTATTATATCTTGATGTGCATTAGATAATGAGTGGTATTGTCACATCTATAATATTTTACAAAATGCTTACAAGATGCTTTTGGGTACTCACTGCACTTATAATATTTTTATTATTTTAACTGTTTATTTACCGTTGTTCTTAATAACAGTTATACAGAATATAGACATGTTTAAAGCATTTAATGAACAATCTTTTTATTATTAATTTTGGCATTAATTGTATTTTTACATCAAACAAGTATATTTGTTGAATATTCATTCAAAAGTAATGCTGTCTTATTTATAATATAATGTGAAAAACATAATAATTATATTATTGTAAAAATATTATTTAATAAAATTTTTAGGGAAATAAATATTAGACATTCTTTGGCGTGCAATAATATATTGCATTTTTTCTTAATATCACACAGCAGAGTTACAAGAGTAACAAGAGATTTAGATTGAGATTTAGATGTTTGTAATATAGCCCAGATTCCTTCCGTTTTGCATTTATATGTCTGCTTTTGGCATACATTGCATTTTACTTTCACATTTTGTAGGAATCATGTACAGATCACTATTATAAATAAATACTTCCTTTAACTGTGGGAGCGGACACATATCTTGCTTTAGATAGAGGCTCTCTAGGATACCCTGTCAGGCCTGGATTAGTTTATAGTTAGGGAATTCTAGAATGTGGAAGAACATCTGTTTTCAATGATGGGAATAACTCAAAGAGACTCTCCTTAATGTGTGTGGTTGTTTGTATGCATGTGTATGTGAAGGGCCTGTGAAAGCTCAGCACAAAGCCAGTCATTCTGTTTCCATGCAGGAAAGCATAAAGAGGCGTTGTTCTGCAGCCAAGCCTGGCTTTGTGCCTATGAAAAATAATTACTGTCATCAAAACCTCCATCTCTGTTTTATTTTGATTTGATTCATGTTAAATGAGCTGTTAATGTTCAGAAACGCAGGAAACACTGAGCTGCTTATTTCATGTTTTTTTATGTATTTTATGTTTGAATTTAATAATTAATTTATTATTAATTTTTAATTATTAATAAACTAAATACACCATAAGCTTGGGTAGTATCCAACATTTTATAACGTCAAACCTCCTCCCTATTATACCACGGTATAGGTTATTACCAGGAATTATAAAGGAATTATGACGTAAGGCACTGACAGCGTCACCAAACTGTTGAACTAAACCATTTAGAAACTCAATACCAAACAAAAACAAAATAACACGCACAACAACATTAACAACTTTTATTCATTAATATAAATCCAATAAATGCAATTGTCAAGTCAGCATTTTTCATCCCCACTTCCGATTGGTCAACATAGCTATATGTAATGTACACTATTTATGTCTGGCATGTCGGTCTATTCTTTTGCATAGACTTAGATGTGATGTTGTCCAGTCCCTGGCATAGGTCCCGGCACAGCTAGAGAAGAGCACTGGCATATGTGAGGTGTTTGGCATAGGGCCACACCGAATCAAGCTTGTGAGTGCTAGCACCTCGAACGCTGACCCATTCAGAAGTGGACAGGAAAGTGACAAAGCTTTGAAAGGCAAGAGAGCAGGTGTCCTCTGACAAAACTCTGGAGAGCAATGTCATTTGTTTTTACATGCCCTCCACAGACAGCCAGACAAGGTGTCCCTTCTGGCCTTCAGTAAGTCTCTGGTAATTATCTAAAAGTTGGGTTGAGAATAAACTAAACCACATTTTATTCAAGAAAAAAGCCAACAGAAAATCACAAGGCCGGTATGATACACATAGATAACATTTAGTTATTTTTGCTGCTGAGGTTGTTATCTTTTCACAAGTCAAAGATACAAAACCCTTCCTGTTCCTGGTATTCTATTAAATCATACCTATTAAATGTTCTCAGTTTTCCTGGAGCATCATGAACCTGAACTATGTTCTCCCCATCACGACTTATTCAATTTCTTCACTTTTGATGTGGGTTAAGTTTGTAATCAAGGCTTACTTTGCTCATCTTGTTTCCTTGATTAAATTTGTATGGTCGCATAATATATGCAACCTCATGGCTAATGCCCCATTTAAACGCATGTTTTAAAATCCTTATTCCAATGCCCATTTTGATAAACTACTTCTTACTTTGTTACCCAGTTTCTTAATTTAAGGTTGATACACATCAAACTTTTTCCAAGGACAATTCGGGATAACTCATTTGATAAGGTTAATTATGGATTCTATGCAACTGTTTTATCAAGCAATTGATTAAGTTTCCTTCATGGAATATACCATTTTAAATTTTTAATAGTCAAATAAATATATAAGGAAATCATGATGTATGAAGTTGGCTTACTGAGTTACTGATGCATGTTGCACTCAAAACTGGAATGTATTCTCTCTTTCTGGCATGATGATTGGCTGACATTACTTTTCATCAGTCCACCTGGAAACAAACCCGAGTTTATGAAATACCAGGTTGGTATTTAAGAAAAGCTTTTGAGGATAAGGACCGGATTTGCTAAAACCTGCTTTAATGTGTTGTTGAATTAAATTTATCTATGTTGAAAAACAAGCTGGTTGAGTTCCTGTTTTGGTTTAACACAGATACAAATACTTTAAGAAATTTCTCAATGGTGTTGTGTTCATACAATGGGGAAAAGTTTTTTTTTGGTAACCAACATTCTTCAAAATATGTTACTATTTTTGTTCTGCGTGAGAAGAAAGCCAAACAGGCATTACATAAGGCACTGCGACAGCATAAACAAACTCCCTTTTGTGTTTTTACACTTGCAGCCGTTGAAACTAATGTTGCAGTTTAAGAAGATCACACCCACCTGAAATATAGGAGAAATATTGTTAAAAGTTAACAGAATAATCCATAAATAATAATTTTACCTTAACACATAATAAAAAAATAAAAATTGTACTGTTGTTTTTTCTGGTATTCTGAAAAAAAAAAAAAAAAAAAAAAAAAATTATATATATATATATATATATATATATATATATATATTGAATGTGGTTCCTCACCTAGAAAGAATAAACAAAAAATTTAATTTATGTCATTGTATTTATTTTTTTGTGTTGAAACTTCTGGTTACGTTTCAACCCAGTCTTGGGCCAAAAGTTAACTTATGCTCGGTTGTTTCAGCACAAAATGCAAGGTTGTTGTGTGGGTTTGTCGCTTTTAACCCCAAGCTGACATAAATAACCCACCGTTCCTTGATTCTATTTCATATTTGTGAATTCTTTTTGTAATGATATTTGTTCAGTGATATTGTGAAAGCCCTAGTTTAACAAAGTCATGCTTCAGTCTAGGATTTTCTAAAATGCATCGCCTACAGTATTGTTGCTTTATTATACTGGCATAGAATCAGTGAAACAGTTATTTCTCACTATTCTGCAGTCTTTTATATTTTAAGGTCTTTAATTAGTTCTCCATCTGATGGAGCTGTGGCGTATCATAACAGCATTGATCTTCAGAGTTCTACAGAATGAACGCGGCCCGCATTTACATGTGAGCATTTTCCCTGCAGTAGCATTGAATAAAACATCTTCACATGCCACACTGAGATAAACAGGAACACAAGCAGAGGATGTAGTGATATTCAGCGAGGCATGCAAGCACAAATGCAGAATTCATCAGCCGCGTATTAATAAAGTCGAGAAATCCCACTTGAACTTTTCAAAATGAGATCCTTCGGAGGTGAGTATTCTCAGCAGAGTTGGATCTGAAGGGACCTATAAAAGAATTTAATGAGACCGAATTACCCCAGATAACTATTAAACGTTCACACTTTCTCTGTCGTCATGCAAAAATCCTGAAAACAGCTTCACGCTTTCTTTTCTTTCCCATAAAGGTCAAACATATAATATCGGCTTTACGTAACATATCATAGACTCAGGTTTCCATCTTTTCATTTTATTTTAATACATACAAAGAGGTTTCTCGTGCCATTTGCGAGCCGGCGGGCGCCACGCTGACCGACAGGGCTGTTTGTATGGATGACATGTTGGAACGAAGCAGAAACATGGACGGGCAGCTTGACATTTGTTGCTTGTGAGGAAGCTGTGGTGTGCTGGCCGCTCTATGGGCCAGGCCTAGTGGGAGATCGGGCCCTCATGCTGATCCACTCGCCCCCTACTGGGCCTTTTCCACCGGCCTCTCCATCTGGAGGACCAGAGGGGCTCTGCTGGGGCTCTACTGTCTCCTCTCACGCTGGCCACCGGTCGGGTATTTCATAGGGGATTAATTAGGCGAGGGGAGGCTTTCTGGAACACGGCCACAAATAATCTGTAAACGCTTTTATTTTGTGCTCATAACTTCTCCGGAAGACTGATGTTGTGCTGTTTGTATTGTAGCAGTAATTTATCTAAATATCATGTCCTTGGAGGGCGATGCATCTGTTTTAAATTGTAAGATACGATTTTCAAATGGTGGTTTTATTACTTGTGATAAATTGAAAGTGGGTGCCTAGTTTACCATTAGAATTACTCATCTCGATTTAACAAAAGTGGCAGGTTGGAGTATTGACAGGTCGTTGTTTGATACTTCAGAAACTGCACATTCAAATGTATTGAATGTTTTTGTAAATGTGGAACAAGCACAATAAAAGGATACCTCATCACTTCTTAGGAACTTGAGTCGATACGGCCGAATACAGCAGCACCTGTGAACCTTGCAAAAAACACAGATTTAAACATCTGTGCCACTTTGCTGCCTTTAAAGGTGCAGAGTGTAATAATATGTAAAGATGTAACAGTTAAAAGTAAGGAGTATCTATTGGCAGAAATGCAATATAATATATTTGACTATTTCTTAAGAGGTGTATAAACACTTTACATAAATTGGGGGTTCAGTTGTGGTCCGGTGGTTAGAGAGTTGGACTTGTAAAGGGAAGGTTGTGGGTTCGAATCCCAGGACCAGCAGAAAATGATTGAAGTGTCCTTGAGCAAGACACCTTACACCTGGTTTCTCTGCAGTGATGATTGGCAGCTGCATTAAACTTGTAAGTTGCTTTACATAAAAGCGCCTGCCAAATGAATAAATGTAAATGTAAATGTAAAATAATAAACTGTTATGTTTTATACTGCAGGTTGTCCTTAACAAATACACCATTGTTTTAGAGTAGAATTTAACGGACAAACTGTTCTGTGGAGAGGTTTTATAAATATGTCATCTCCTTCAATATGTAAAAACGTGATATCTTTGTCCTGTGTCAGCCACCACAGTGCTTGCGAAAGAGAGGGGTAAGCGGTGGACTAAGTTGTTTATTTAACAATATTTTAAGTTTTTGATATTGGTTCTACAGCAATCGAGCATCCTCATGTTCTTACTCCACGTCTTCCTCAAAAGTCCCAGAAGTCATTGTGGCTAGAGTTTTTTTCTTGCAAGTTTCCCTATCAAGACCGGTGTTTGGCTTCTATGTGCATTAAGATTTTAAAAGACATATTTACCCAAAAATTTAATTTACCACATTCTTTACTTACCGTCAACCCATCCTATGTGCTTTTAAATAAATACAATAAAAGTCGTTTCATACTTCTCGTGTAGTCATAGATGCACCCAGTGATAGGACGCATGTGTGTTTGGTTTGTGTGTTTGTGTGTACATTCGAACGGTGTGTTCATACTTATTGATATAGACACCCAGACTGCAGTGTTGGTGAAAGGCATCTATTTTGGCAGAGGGAGTGAGGCGAGGGTTTCGTCTGGCAGAGCAGACGAGAGGATTGAGAGAAACGGCAGATGGCTTGATGTGTTAGGGGAACTCATCTGCAAGTGGTTCTGTGGAGGTCCAACAGAGGCGCACACACACACCCACGATTGTGAAGGGCGGTGTGGAGCTAAGGGTATGAAAATGAAAGAAGTGGAAAGATGGAAAGATAGAGAACAGGGGAGAGTGTTAAGATGGCCTGGGAAGTAGACCAAGAAGAACTTGCCTGAGGATATTCCAGTCGGAAGTGAATAAGGAGGGTAACTACTGAGGGGCAGACAGAAAGGGAATAGAAATTAAAAGAGGGACAAATATACTGGAGCAATGTTCAGACTTTTTTTGTTCTGGCTGCGCACATTTCTATTGGGCGAACTCTTTGACATTCTGCATATATTATAAATGGCAACATTTTTAAAAAAAAGTTTCACGTGTTAATATAAGTAAAAGTGATAGTTCAACCAGATGTAAAAATTGTCATTTCAAATCTGTATAACAAGATTCTTTTGCGGAACACAAAAGAAGATATTTTGAAGAATGTTGGTAACCGGCATTTCGTTTTTTGCGTTCTTTACATCAATGACTGCACCTTTAAAGACCCCTAAAGTTTAATTACCGTTATCGTACTCATCTGGATCGGTGTCGAGTCTGCGTACAGACAGAAGGTGGGGCAGGCACCTCATGCCAGTGGGTGCCACCGCTGTTCAAGATAGCGATAGAGAGAGCCAAAGTTATGGAAAGTTGCTACTGTAACATGAAATATAATAAAAGTTCCTTTGCATGTATTTATTTTTTTAGCATTTAACATGAGCTTGGCAACATGTCATATTAAGTATAATCAATAAATATTAAACAAGTTCTACCATTAAATCTTTCCATTTTCAATGTCCAAAGTTGAGCTGACCCACAAGATTCTTTCACAACTTAATTCTGTAAAATAGAATCAAAGTATTTCTTAAAATGTATCGGCACTTATTTGTATTTTATCTTGTTGTGGGCAGCAGCACATGTGCGTATGTTATAGGGAACATTGAATTGAAGCACCTTATGACATTTTTTGCCTAAAGACGAGAGATGTCCACAGGATTTACATCGAGTAGTTGTCCAAAATTGTCTCACATTTCCTTGGGCTGGGTAGAAAAATATAAATTTCTCAGTTTTAATCTATCTTTTCTTTTAAGAACAAATAACAAGTCAGAAAACCCCTGTACTATTCCTAATGCTCGTGCCTCCTAAAATATTATTTGTTCGCCTCTTGTTCATAGGGTAGCACTTTTATTTGAGTTGAATTTTAAAATCTGTTTACTTCATAAAGAGTGTCAGATTTTTCATTTTTTCATTTCGAGTTGTTCATAATTTCACAGCTTTAAGTTAACAGTGTTTTTAATACTCAAGGTAAACTTAAATACTCATTCAAAACATTAGTGTCTTGGCTCTACTACACTTGTGAATGTGTATTTCATTAATATAGCGAAGTTAGAGAGTTTCAGTTACCAGAATCTATATACAGACTCTTTAATATAAATTCAATTTGCAAAACTAGCATAATTTTAGATTTAAAAATGAGTTGATAATGAATCCCAATGTTTCAGAAAACCCAGCCCTGATATTTCCACATACATACAGAAGTTCTTTTGAGAGCGCATTCTAAACGCAGCGGGGGGTAATGTCAGTCCTTTGATCAAACATACCTTATCTCTGACAGCGAACAGAGCACGCTTGTGTGAACTCATTCTATACATGATAGATTTTATATGCAAATAAGTGTTATTCTAGATTGCCTGAGGTTCAATGCAAAAACACACATTAGTCTAATGAGACGTCATGGTTATACAGCAGGTGGCTCAGAGACTGAGATCAAAGATGGACCCGAGAGATCGGACAACTAGAGATGGAAAAAGAGCGAAAGATTCCTTTGCTGTAATGGTGACTGTAACATCCAAGGTCAGCCTTGAGAGCTTTTAATGCCGATGAATACATACATTAGGTGTCTTTTAGGACATTTTTGTATTGAGTATGCATAATTACTACATTTTTATTTAACAATTTCTATATTCCTCAGGTCAGCTGTTAAAATAATGACCAGTGTCCTGTAAATAGTTGCAATGTATTCCGCTCATCTCATTCTTCAGGGAGTCTGACCTGTACAACTCATCTCAGTTCATCACTGAGGTTTGTCTTTTATAACATATTATAATCATTTCATAACATCTTCTGCGGTCAGACTGAATCACTTTTATAGAAGCTGTGCTTTCAATGTCAACGCCATCGTATTTAATCATTGGCTAAGACAACAAAAACAGGATGTGACAACACCTAAATTGGCTCCCATGATTGGCCGGTCACGATTGTTAGCATGACATATTGTCTCAGAGGATCCTCTATTTCAACGCACTCGGAGGGCCCTAGTAATATAAGAATGATTAAAGTTTATATAATATTGTTTATATTTTCAAATAAGTGCTATTACGGCAACCGCATATTTTAGATTTTTCCATATTGTTGACAAACAGCAATACTGTGGTTGTTGATGAGAAATTGCATTGGGCAGTTTTTGCACTGCAACCAATCATTTAGGACAATTGAGGGACAATTTGAAGGACGATTTACCTTACAAAGACCAAAAGAAATCTTCATTGTTTATAAAAATTTGCTTTAAGGAAATATGATGAACAAACACACGTGGCAGTTTGTTACTATTTAATGGGATTGCTAATTTATATGAATAGGATGTTGTGTTTTTCACATAATAATTATTTGTTTGACAAACAATTAACAAAAGAATGTACACAAGATTGACTCTATAATTTTATACAATAAAAATTAACCGTATCGCTGTTATATTCTTACATAATGTTCTACACATTGTTTAGAATGATTTTCTGTATAAAGTAAATCCGCTAGATCTAAAAAAAATAGTAAAGGTATCAGTTTCAATACCGTTAGGAGGCAAGGATTAAATATTAAATATAATTTATTTAACATCTAAAAATGTGTATGCGTTATTGTCATCACTTGATGGCATGGAAGAGAAAGAGAGAGGGGGCGAGACACAAATCAAGTGACCTGGTCTTGAATAGAACACAACTTCTGCAACTGCTATTTGTTGCTAGTAAAATGTGTTAAAACCGTTATGTATGTTGTTTTGTTATTGTTTCAGTATTAGTGTTTGGTATTCAGTTTCTGGACGGTTTAGGCAGAAGCCAACAGTTTGGTGGGTGGAGGTTTGATGGTATCAAGCGTATTTTTATCTGGTGCCACATTAAGATTTTTTTTCCATGGTACTGTGAGCAGGTAATTGAGAGTTTACAGTAACTGTTAAACCAGTAGTTTCAGGTTATATTGGTTTTGACCAAACTGTGATATTGAATAACATGGTTATCAATAAAGTATTAGTACACACAATGATAATGTTGTAAATATAGCTGCAAGCAGTGAGTATGGGAGAAAGCCTATACAGCTGAAAGGTCCTCTTGACATGCTCTCCAGAAAATGCTCCAGATGTAGTCATTCATCTTCGATGTGAACTTGTAAATGTTTATTAGTGAAAAAAACTTCAGGTCAGGACTAAATAAAAAATAAACCTACATTTTTAATTTTCTAGATTTTCCCAGATCGGTAGCATTTTCCAGATTCTTCTTGAGTGTATCTTAAGTTCTGACTTCAACTGTTTTCACATTTATACTCGGAAAGTTGTCTCTTGTCAAAGTTTTAGCATTTTTTTCCACTTACCATGAAACTGAACTATGGCCTTCGAGTGTAGTAACCAGCTATGTTAAGCTATGTCGACCTACTATGTCGACCCCCATTTAGATCCATTTGAAGAGATATCGTTTTCATATTGCATATTTATTTCATATTTGCTGTAGTATTTGTGATATTGCCAAAATCCATTAGAATTTCTGTTCTAAATTCAAAATGAACTTTTCACATTTTATATAATAAATTTGACACTTTACTCTCATCCCATTTTTTGCAGTGGTTACAATAGTGTTATACTGCATGCCAAAGTACAATTCTTATGATGGGGGTTGTTTTGTAAACATGTTCAATCAAAGACTGACATTTGATTTCGTAAACACTAATAAGCATTAATTTAATACAAAATATGCCTCAGAAGTATGAAATTATGCAGTCAAGTTTGAAGATTAAAATATTCTCTGTTTTGTAATTCATTGGGTTGATTATGTAAGCTCATGCTTGATCATTTATGAGGTGGACGGCTCTTGTCGCTAACATACCCAGTTGCTGTAGGAACACTTTGGAAAAGCGCTCAATATTAAACGACTACTTTAAGTCATCTGCAGTGTTGAGTTGAATTAGAGCACAAATAATTGGAGCAAATATGTTTAATCATGTTTTGCAGGATGAGAGTGTTAAATGAGAACAGAGGTGTCAGCTCAGGTGCATTGAGACCCGGGAGAAGCCGTCTGAACAGGTGCAGCACGACCCGTCTTTTAGCTTCTTTCCTACCTGAACTGTCTGATGGGAGAATTTAGGTGACTGGAGAGAAAATTCTCCAGTGTATAAACTTTAAATGGAGGCTCAAAACAACAGACATCTCTTTTGTTTTCAGCAAAGTGAAGAAATAAATAGTGGATGATGATATTCACAAGTGGTGTAGTGGTCTTTCATCTGTGTCAATTCAATAGAGGCAAATGGGTGCCACTACTATTAGAAATGTCTTGTTTTGTGTTTTGGGGAAGGAAGTCATATAGGTTTAAAATCACTAGATGTTAAATAAAGACATCATTTTCAAATAGATTTTGTGTCCATACAATAGACGTGAATGTGTGCCACTGTAATTCGTTTATCAAAATTCTACAAAATATCTTCTTTTTTGTTCTGGGAATGAATTGCTGGTTTTAAAGCAAAAAGGGTTGATTAAATAACCATATAATTTTCATATTGTTTTTTTATATTTGTTTTTCCTCTGTTCAGTTATCAACATTCTACAAAATATCTTCTTCTGTGTTTTTGCAATGAAAGAAAGTCCTCACAAGAGGATGAGTAAATAATGACATAATTTTCATATTTTGAAGTACTACCATACCAAAAATTAGCCTTTTTATGTGACTGTGTCAAAGTGGAAGCAACCTTTAACATTACAAAAAAAAATTATTTTCGCCTTAAGGATTAACCCTAAAAAATGGCCAGTATGTCAGGCCACCGATACATAAAACACAAAAAAGTTGTTCAAATACAGTGGGTTTTATTGATTTGGAGTCTGAGCCAGAGAAAATCTGGCGATTTAATTAATTATTGAAGGATGAAGAAAAACGCATAAAACAAAGAAGGATCATGAGACAGAGAGAGAAAAAGAGGGCCTGCATTGATTTTCAAAGAGCTTCAGTTTTTCCCTTTGGCATGTATCACAGTCTCGCCGGATTCAGGTGTAGAAAATATGCAGACGGTGTCCAAAGGATTGAGACAGGGAGAGGGTTGTTGGTCAGGGACGGAGCAAAGCAAGAAAATGTTAAATAAAAACGAAAGGATAGAGCGACAGAGGAAGAAGTGGAGCACCTGCTGTGCTCTGGCATTCAATTACTCCTCATAAGATTTCAATTTAATAAGGTTAATTAGCCACTATAATTAGTTAAAACACATTTCGGTGACAACTCACGGCTGCTAACTTGTGAAAACATTCACATTCGAGGGACTGGCTTGTTCTCATCTCAAATTCCCAGGCAGAGATAAACAACGTGGTGTGGGAGTTATTATGTTCCTTCATCCCAACAAGACGGCATGCACACGAGTGATTATGCTTTAGAATATTACAGCGCTGGATGCTGAGGAAATTAGCAGTTGTGTTTTTGTTAAGTTGATGTTTCACTGAAGGTACTTAGACTCACAAACACAGACTCAGAAAAGTACAATCTGTGTGTACATAAGCGATGTACAGTGTATCTTCTGTTTCCATATCAGCTGATATCTGAAGCGTGGAAATGTGGAACATCTTTATCCCGGGGTCAGGACACATTGCTATAATGTGACAGTCCGAAGAAACATTGTGTGGGGCTTTGACACAGTGCGTTTGAAATATTTTCTAGAAAGGCTTTTGTTTTGGGATTTTGAAGGTGGCTGTAAGGAAATCAGTTTAATACATATAACAATAAGACAACTGTAATTGCGATATCATGAAATCGATAATATTGTTACATTCCCATTTTAGAACAATATCAACTTTATTGTGTTTTTGCAAGTAAGTTGTTTTCTTTCTGATTTTATCCATCTCTATGCACATAAAGGTGTTTTTTATTCTTATGAATTACCAAAAATATTTAGTAATTATACATGTTTCCATTCAAGTTAAAAATATTAGCGAGTTGGCTGTTGGAAAATGAATATTTGGAATGATGTTTGGAATAACTGTAATGGAAGCGTTTTATTTTTGCATTTGTCGTTCCAAAAATCACATGATCATTGTTGAAATATGTACAATCACCCAGCCAGAAACAAGTCATACATGTTTGCTCCCATACTCAGAGGTTATTATTACCTTTTATGTTCGGAGAGCATGCTTATTTCTCTTTCAAAATGGAATGTTTTGTCATTTGTTCCGCAAACACAAAAGAAGGTATTTTGAGGAAAGTTGATAACCAAACAACAGTTTTACCCATTCACTTTTATTGTATAGAAGAAAAACCAATACAAGTGAATGTGTGCAGAAAAAACACATTCTTCAAATATTATTTTTGTGTTCTGCACAAAGACAAAAAATATTTTGAAGAAAGTTAATAAACCAGCCAGTATTCGCACATATGCCCTTCTATTGTATTGACACAAACCAATATGAAAATAGGTGCTGTTACAAGACATTCATCAAAATATATTCATTTGTGGTCTGTCATACAGACATACAGAAAGTGCCCTGAATTTCATACAGGTCAGAATGACAAGAGGGTTGAAAAAAAATGAATGCCTTTGACAGCTTTTATAACACTGAATGCTTTTACTGTACCTTGTTCTGACAAACATTTTATAATAAAAAATAAATGACATGTGAGTAAACGCTGACAATTTTTTTTTTCAAGTGAACACTCACTTTACATTTTGAGTTCTAAATGTTTATAATGCTATATTCGAAAGTCTGTTCATCTAATAGTGACATTATAGGGACATCCTATGGTAAGCATGTAAATGTGACATGTGATTGACTGAGATTCACTATGGTCAGATATAGGCTATTTAATGACAAATCCCAAATCCAAGATATCCTGACACAGCATTTGTTCTGCTGAAAGTCTGTGTTACTATAATCTGTCTTCAGTGTTTTCAATACAACAGTCTGGTTTATTCAATCGCTTTATTCAGTCTCAAAGTGACAGGACTTGAAAAAAACTAGCCCACGGCACAATTTGGGAAAGTGTCCAAAAGTGTCCAATAACGCAGGCCGCGGAAAGAGATTTAATTAAGTATTAAGACTGTCCACATCGTTTAATTGAGGTTTATTTGAAGCAATGACACATTAAATGTGAGGTATAGACCACAATCCTAAATACAGAGCCGGCGGGTGTCAGGCTGACACTACAGTTATAGTTAATAATGCACTTGGCATTCAAAGTAATCCTTTGGTTTCAGAGGCTCAAGTTAAACTGAAATGAATAGAATCACCCAAAGTTATAAAAATATGTAAAAAAGAATCTCACCTTAAAGGGATAGTTCACCCCAAAATGAACATTCTATAATGATTTACTCGCTCTGTATATGTCCAAAACCTACCATGGTAGTCCAGGAACTTTTGTTATACGCATTCTTCTAAATATTTTCCTCTGTTTTCATTGGAAAAACAAAATGTATACAGATTTGGAACAACTCAAAGGTGAGTAAATAATAACCGATTTTTCATTTTTGGGTAACTCTCCCTTTAAAGCATGATCTCACAGTGACTGTCAAGCACACTTATTTGATCACATCACTGTGGGCTGGATTTCATCTTATGGGATTACAGTGACAAATGTTTGCGCCTGTTGAGAATTGCAAGGAAGCCACGCTCCCTTTGTGTTATTTCAACACGCAACAAAAGAACATTCACAGAGGACAGTACAAATCTGAGACGTGCCGTCCCCCTCCATCCCATCGTATTGAACTAAACAATTGATGCTTCCAGACCATCTTCTGAGGGTCTTCATACTCTTCTCCGTCTCTGCGCTGTCAGTTTCATCGATGTCAGCTTTCAATCTACTCTTTGTTGCGCTCTAATCCTCTCTTTGTGACCGCTATCATGTTTGTATTTCCCAAATAATAGGCAGAAGCTTTTCCGTCTAGGGGGATTGACGCCTCGATTGTTACCAGCAAGCCTTGTTTACAGCAAGACTGAATGTGCAAAATGAATCCCTGTCGAAAATCAAATAAGTAGAAAGAAAGGACAGGCTAAATTCCTGGTTTTGAGAACTGTTTAGTTGAAACCATAACCAGAGCTCTGTTCCTTCATGTTGTCCTCTGGGTGTAAATAACGGGTTTTAGAAGCTTGAAGAAAACTCCCAACTTGCCATTAAGAGATTTTTTGACAGGTATGAATGTAGATATACATGCATGCACTGAGAAAAAAGAGAAGTATGAAGTTTGATTTAATAGGTGCACAAACTAGAAATTTAATCGAAGTGTTGTTGAAAAGAAAAGGCCATTGTTTCAGACTAAAGGCTAAATGTGTCATTTAAAATGAAAGTTTGACAGTTCCACTGTAAAGAACTGGATTGTTCAACTGTAAGGACTATAAACAATGTCCGTGTTAAAATATCATTGTGACCTATACCATGAATAACATTTGAGTTCACTATTTGGGGTAGAAGAGAATGAATATTTTGGACGCTGACATTTGAGTGTTGGAAATTTATGTCGTAAATATTCCTCATAAAATAACTCTTAGTCCTTATTATAAGTACTATATGTTTGTTAATTACAATTAATGTTATCTTAAATATAAAATACTACTATATTACAGCTACTTAGTCTTTCATTTTGTAAAGAAACAATAAAAAGTATAAAATTATAGTCAAGAATAATTTTATAAATTCTCATTCATGGTTTAAACAGCTTTCTGGGGATTTAAATCTGGGGAAGTGTATCTCGGGTAAAAAAAACAGTAAACGTATTTGAGGAATTAAATGTTTAACTTTTCACGGTTTCAGAGAGTGCACTATATACGTTTTGCTTTTCCTCTGTGTATCCCAGGTGAATGTTTCTCCCTTTCACTCATTTCCCTATGCTCCTTCAGGTTCCCTAACTTGTTTCACATCAGCAATCATATCATCAACTTGTTACTGCTCCCATCTTTCTGTAGTGATGTCCGTGTTGTGGTTCCTATCTATGTTTTTTGTATTATAAAAGTCCTAAATTTGTTAATCTAAGTCCTTTCTTGGGTGATGACACATCTGTGGAAAGGAGACAGAGCACAGTTTATAATAGAATTATGTTTTGTTTAATAAGGAGTTAACCAGGTTAACTTATTTGTTTACCTGCATTGTACACAAAATTCAAACAGCATATTAAATTAATTTTAAAGCTTTTTCCAAAACATTCAAAGAATCTTTTTTCGGTGTGAATTGTTTCATGTAAAATATTTTTCTCATGCAGGGATAAACATTTTGTGTATAGAAATTTTTTAAAACATCACTTATTTAATGTTCAATATTGATTGGCATTATATGAATTAATAACATTCAACTATAGAATTAAGTAATTGAACAACTAAACTATTTGTAGCAGTATCAGTAGACATCACTCTGAATAATTGATGGAGAAATTTTTGCTTCATTATTAAGTAAATTATATTTCACTATGTGATTTCTTTTAATGTTTAGTTCCATTTCATGATCCTGATTGGACAATAGCTATAGCTATATATAGAAATCTGCTTGTTAAGTTGTAAGATAAGAAAGACCTCCACTTATTTCAATGGGTGGCTGATGTAAGCCAAACTCAAAGTCTACACGGTACAGCAAGTTTTAGGAATACAGTTTATTATAACTACATTTATATTTTTAGATAGTAAATAATCATGTTGATTGGTCACTCAGTGTGAAGAAATTAAGGAAATTCAACAGTCAGGAAAAAGTCAATGTTATAAATGAGAACGAAGCATTCAAGGTCATGCCAGACACCATGTGGTAACTCTTCAGGTTTCTCTGAACTAATAGCAGCATTGATATTCTTCAGTGCCAAACTGGCATGAAGTAAATAAACTCCCAGAATTCAAAATGCCATCTCCCCTAATGCTCCGGGGCATTGCTGTTAAATCCCTATTCCCTTGGTCAATACTGACTGGCTCATTACATTGAATCAGGATCTTAGGGGATGGATTGCTTTTGAAGTTTTGGCGTGCGGCTGACAGCACCGTGTTGGGATAGCAACGGACGAGCATCTCTTTGGTCCTGTGTGAATTTCGTGTAGCGGCGTTATCTGTATCAAACTCCTTTCGAAACGCAGCATCCACCCATGTAAGTGTGTGCGCTTCGGCACTCTGAACAGAATCTTTTCTGGCCGCTCAAAGGGACAGAATGGACTGCATTCGTGTGCATGACATTTTGTGCCTTTCCCATGTGTGCATATTAATGATACGTGGTATTTCTGAAGCCCAATAAAATATGCCCCTTGATGGCGTCGGCGGACGGTGCGGGAAGTGGCAGGGGGTTTGGAGGGAGCACGGGTTTCAAAGGCGACCTGCCTCTTGTTTGGTCTGAGGGAACAAGCGCAGTGTGACGGGTTGTGTGTCCTGAATAGTAGCAGACATCATTGTGGATGAAACCCGCCGAATGTACACAGCCTTTGAGAATTTCAACAGCTCATTTCATTGTGTTCTAAAGTTCAATATTAGTTGGAGAACCACCTGGAGTCCTTGTTTTTTTGCATGATTCTGGGTTTGTTAAGCCGGTTTTTGGGTATTCTGTGCTTGCGGCGGTTGGATATAAATTTGGTGGTGAACTATATTTGAGTTTGTAATTTGTTTATCAGAGGGATAGATGATAAGAGGTTCGCTTGGTTTCGCACGCATTTAGATTTATTCATTCCTGCTATTTTTGCACTTCGGCCTCTTTTTTACATAAATTGATAGTGTTCTTTTGAAGATCCTCTTTGAATTAGAACCCAAGGAATGAGAAAGAAACATTGAACAGACAGTCATGTAAAGTAATAGTTCATCCAAAAACGTATCATTAATTCACTTTAGTTCTTTCCAACCTGTTTGACTTACATTCACAACAAAGGATATTTTGAAGAATGTTAGGAACGGGCACCTATTTACATGCATTGGTTTTGTGTCCGTACAATAGAAATGATGTGTGACACTGCCGCTTGTTACCAACATTTTTCAACAATATTTTGTCAAAAACTTCACAATACAAACAACATATGTGTTTTTAAAAAATCTTACTGTAATATTTCTCCACTACTACATGCACTTAGTGTTTCTTCAAAAATGTTATTGCCAACATCTTACTCGCCAGGCATGCATAGGAAAGCATTTATAGTCTTATAGTTATGTTTTTTTTCATCTATTCACATGTGTTATGCATGAGAGAGAGAGAGAGAGAGAGAGAGAGAGAGAGAGAGAGAGAGAGAGAGAGAGAGAGAGAGAGAGAGAGAGAGAGAGAGAAAATGTTGCAACTATGTGCTATTGTACCTACTCTCTCTGGCACCTGCAATTGAAAGAAGTCTACCAGCAGCTGTTACTGAAGGATATACATTCACACAACAAGCATACACACACACACACACACACACACACACACACACACACACACACACACACAAAGACACACACAGACACACAATACTTCAGTACTCTCCATTCATTTACGATTTGCTTTTGACACTCATCATTAAGACTGAGCTTTCTATTCTGTACAAAAACAACACACTTATCTTTTCTCACTGTCACACAAGAGGGCAGAGATGTTTGTTGGGTCAGACATTCTCTTTAAGCAGCCGGTAAAGGCAGTTTAGCGGTTTTGGAATGTTGATGGATGTCAACAGCTATTTGAACTTGGCAGGTTGGCGCACAGGGACAAGGAGGCTAAATATTTAGAAATTAGCACAGATGGATTGCCACTTTTTTTAACTTTATATTTTCAGATTCTCCTCTAGAATGTTATTAAGTCTCGGATGCAGTCAGGTGTAAGCCCATAGAATAAGGTTGTGTATAAATCTTACGAGTGATAGTGATCAGACACGATTTGTCAATTGTCTAATTTCCATACATAGTAAATTGAAACAATGATATTATTGTCTTGAAATGCCCATCTCTGGCACAAAAGCGTGGGAGATATCTACACCCAGCTATGATTACTGCCGCCATGATCACTAGGATGTGTTCACAACCATCCTTTTATATAAACGTTCATTTACAGCCTGCTTTCATGGGTTGATAATTGCATCAGGCATATAGAGTTTTGTGATAAAATCTGTAATGAGCCTCATTTACTAGAAAGGAAATAATGACAATGACTAAATTACAGTTGTAATGTGTAATTTCTATGGATTTTCGAGGAAATACTAAGCTGTGGAATCCATGAACTAATGTGCATTATAGAGTTCACAGAGATTCTCTGTCAAACTTTTCTTGGAGACCAGGGTATTGTTTTTGTTAAAGTCAGTTAAAGTCAGTTCAAGTCCAAGAAAGGAGTCACTTGAGATCTTTTTAAAGTGACAGTTCTCCCAAAAATTAAAATTATGTCATAATTTGCTCATCCTGTCATTTTGAACTTGTACGACTTTTTTTCTAACAAAACCCAAAAGAGGATATTTCAAAGATTGTTGGCAGCTCAACTACAGCAGTACCCATTTACTTCTATTGTATGGACATAAACACAATGCTAGGAAAGCCATTGTTCAGCTACCAACATTCTTTAAAATATCTTATTATGACATACCAATAAAAAAGTAATACAGAAACGTCGAGAGGGTGTATTAATGATGAACAAATTTACATTTTTGCACAAACTGTCCCTTTAATATGTCAGGGTTAGTCTTTACATTAAGAAGATTAATTCTTGGGCAAATAGAAAGGGCGATTGCATGAAAATGTCAACCTTACCTTGGAAATATAACATTTTACCAAAGCCTTTTCTTATACTTATATCACATTTGTGAACGTTTGGTGTTTTAGATCCCCATGTGACATCTCTCTTAAAATTATTTTTTAAGAGAGATGTCACATTATTATTTTTTATTATTTTTTAATTCTTTTTACATTTACATTTAAATTTATTCATTTGGCAGAGGCTTTTATCATAAGCGACTCACAGTATTATGCATTAGTCAATTATTACTGCAGAGCAAACAGGTTTAAGATATCTTGCTCAAGGACACTTCAGTCATTGTTTGCTGGACCTGGGATTCAAACCCACAACCTTCTGCTTACAAGTCCACATTTTTATTTTTGACCCCATTTTCATTTTAGTGCATGATTTTTTTATAGTTCAATAAGGGATATTTTCAGGATTGTCACATCCATAACACTACATTTTTGATGTTCAAAAAAGAGCTATATTCTGGTTTGTGGATTTTAGTTCACGTAAATATTAAGAAGTTTGTTGTCTTCCAAAATTGGTGTCTGTTCTTTGGCTCATCTATAACACAGGTTTATTTATCTTTCTTTAAATAGAAGGATTGGGCATACACAGACATTCTTCACTACACTATCGACAAGGGTATTTTGTATTATGTAAACTGTTGGTTCAGTTTACTGGACACCTTTATATTGTAAGAGCCTTTTAAGTGCAGAATTGTCCGGCACACTTATATTTACTGCATCTCAGCTATTTCATCCTTAGAAAAGTACCATTTAATCTCTCAAATATCTTTATTGGGAAAACATCTCAGGAATGCCAGAAGTGTGAAATCAAAAATGAATAAAAAAAATGTGACCCTGCTTGTGAAAACCATGCAAAGTGGGATAATCTAATTCTGAGATAATAAGAATTTTAGTGATTTCAGACATTCCTGTCACTGGAATTTTCATCTTTGACATAACTAAGTCAATATTAAATATATCAAGATTATATTTTCTAAGAATATTTTCTTAAATTATGTAGAATGATTTAATGCAGAAACCAGGAAATCACAAAAAATGGACTTCAGCCGTGTTCTCATAGTCAGTATCATATTTATTTGACAGATTCCTGGTATTATTTTCTCTATAAGCAAGATAAAGAAAAACATCTCAGACTACACTGAGAACTTCATCATATCTTCTAAATCTTCAAGTAGCAACATCTAAGCAATACCATTTCTTCTGGTATGACACTATTGAAGCACTTCCAAATCGTGAGATGTGAAAGAGCAATGTCTAAGCAAAAGAGAGTTTGTTTATGAGATTATTACATGTCATATTGAGTCTGTTTTCATCTCTTCTCCTCACATCTTAATCCATTTATCTGTCTCCTAGATCTTTCTCCACAGCTCCCATCAGGTTCCTGCACGTGTCCCAGCAGAAACGGCATTAATTGCTTCAGTGTATAAAGTAATTATCTCAGGTAATTAAGACCCTGTATAGAATAAGAGCAGAAGGACTTTACTCAGTCCCAGAAGTGAATGAGGCTGGAGTTTCTTTCTTTCATGTGTTTTAATTGAAAGGGATGGGACTTTGGTTCTGAAAAACTCTTGGGCAATGAGCCATGCAGGGACTTTGGGGTTTAAAGTCTCGGCCACTGTAATTGTGCGTCTGAAGCTTTTTATGTTATGCTCTGCGTGTGTGGGGTTCATAACAATTTGTAATCACAGGAGAGTTCAGAGAATGTAATTGAAAATCTGCATTGCAAGCCTTACACCTTTACGAAATAGAAATCCTGCCGTTGGTTATGATCAATACTTTCATTTTATTCTTAGACATTTTAGTGCATGTGATTGATCCACTCCAATAGTGAAAAGTCATTAAACCAATCAATTCTGTTCTTTCTTTAATGATAAAGTTTCATTTCAAAAATTCCCTTTTGAAATTACTGAAACACTTTTTTAGACTAGTGTAATAATGTACATGAATGCTACGGATTGACAAAGCGTCAATCCGTCAATTAAAATAGGTTTAAATGCGTTACAACGACCCAGAAGGTCTAACTTTGGTTCAAAAGTTGGTTTTCTAAAGTTCTAACATGGTTCAACTTTCTACCCTACGGTGGTCCACTTTTGACCAAGCATTGGGTTAAATAACAACATTTTGTTGTCTGCACTGGTTATGTGTTAGGCCAGTGAGTTGGATGGGAAGCAGTAGAACTGCATACAATCCTACTAAAAATAGGCCCAAAATGCTGTAGACAAATGAATTTTGTAATTATTGTAATTGTGAACATGGTAGTTTATATAGGTTTAAAGCCGATTTAAAATGTTTTAAATACAATTACACATACATCTGTCTGATGTTTTTTTATAGTTTTATTAGTACAATGTAAAGAAGAATTCATGTGGCTTAGTAAATATCACACATATAAACATTAATATTAAGAAAAAATATATAAAAAATTATATATTTTTTTTAGCAAATTTATGTTTGTAATATATTCCCGCTAAGAAAAATATTTTAGTTAGCCAGATTGACAATTTTTTTATTAGATTTATATACCATTTAAACAGCATATTTAAATCATTTCACAGCTTTAACATCTACTTCTTTCTCATGAAAATTGTTTCACAAAGGTCACAGTAAAATAATTTGAATCTAGTTTTTATCAGAGGCCAATAATCGGTGCCAATATTTCTTTGATGCCAATGGAAGTTTGCAAAGGAATTTGTGATGTGCATATAAAATATTAATAAATATCTGTTTGATGTTTTGTTTTAAAAGTCAATATAGGAATTATACCATTCAGAAAATAAATATTAATTAAATTAAATTTACAATTTAGTATTGTTAACGCAAGTTCATATACCCATTGAACTATCCGGGTCCCCATACATAACTCTTTCGGTATAAGAGGAAACATTTTGTATCAGAAAAATTTGATGGACTGAAAAGCAATGCAAATGAAGGGACGGAGTTACCAACATGGTCCAAAATAAATTCTTTTGTGGTCTGAGAATGGGAGTTTGCCATATGGCTTTCAAATGACAGGTGAGTGAATAATGGCACGATGTTCAGTTTGGGAGGAATTTTTCAAACATGAATGACAGAGCATTTCTAAGAGTCAAAAGTGGAGCACTAACATACATCTTCTCCGCCAGGGTGCTGTATTTGCCCCCTAAAACTTTCACAGTAAGGACAATCTCTTCAGTAGTAGAAGCACACACAATAGAGCGAGAATATTCTCATCTCAAAGTCTGTCCTAACCGAAACCCTAAAGCCTCCGGGGAGGCAAGTGCAGTGTACTGCCTCATGGTATGACATTGACTTCTATAATAGGTGTTTATCCACTCAGCGCTGTCTCCAGCCAAAACAAAAGCCTCATAAGCGTTCGATTAACTGTAATTATTTTGTGTACCCCTGAGATATCTGGCGGACAAGACCTGCTCGCAGGGTATAGAGCTCATTCAAAACGGGCCGATGACTTTCAACTGACAATGTTTGCCTGACCTCTTCTGCTTTGGCACAGATGGTTGTACATATGAATTCGACTTTCAGATTGGTTATGTTCATCATTTCCTTGTGTTTTTATATACATGCAGTGAAAGTCCATGTTCTTTGTTTATGAACATTCTTCCAAATTTCTTCTTTCACTACACAATGTTCTAAACTTTTTTTCTTCCACCCCAGTTTTTGGTGTGGGTGTGCAGACAACGTTGCAAACCAGATCCATAAATGTAGTTAGCTGTGGACGGACATGTTTAGCTTATTAGCATGTTTTCAGGGCTGTAACACCAACAGAGGTCAAGGGACTTCGCTCACATTTCTCTAGTGTTGTTTTCTTTCTTTAACTTTGGGGCTTTAATGATGTTTACGATACTTTTATTCAAGCTACTGGAGGTGTTTGTGTATATTACACCATCACCGTGCAAAACTAATAATTGGTTTACTTTTTCCTTGTTATGCAATATGAATTCTTCATTTCAGAAACACATATTATTTTCAAAGTTGCTGCTAACTACTGTTTAATCCCATAAAGCTGTAAATGCGAAAACACGATAAAGTGAGAAAAAACACCATGCAATAAAATATTAATGGTGGCTTTGTAAATTTAACCAAAAAATTTTTTTAATTATAAACTTATATTAACTTCACGAACATTTCTAAAACATTATATAGATTTTTTTTCCGTGGAAAATATTAGGTACATAAAGTATTTATTAAACATACATATATTTGTAATAAACATCTAATATTATGGGTGAATTCTAATAGAAATGTTTGAGTTCATAAGATTTACCATACCTTCTTTTTTACTTAGATATACACAACATTTAAACTGTATATTTAATTAATTTCAAAGCTTTACCATGTAAATATGTTTAACATTTAGGTGTAAGTTGTTTCAAGTCAAAAACACAGTACACATTTTTGGATTGCAGTTTTATATTTGCTGCATGTCTGTACAAAAAATTATATTTTCAATCTGCATTCATTTTGGAAGTTTTTATGGTATCAATTTCCGAATATCCACAGCATCCCTAAAAAAACATACAATTCCTTTAACTTTGTGTTTGTTTGTTAAGCTTCAGCCTGAGACAACGTGCCCGCAGATGGCTCACATCCATCTGTTCATATTCTTTTGCAGAAGTAAACATTTGTGAAAACTGTTAGAGGTTTTGTGATTCAATGAACACAAAACAGTATTAACAAAAAAGTTTTAATGTGTTTTCACGTAAATGAAAAAAAGCGTTTAAATGTTGTGTATATGTGAGGGGGAAAAAAAAGTAAATCTGATTAACTTTATATTAGAATTCAACAAAATTATTGATGTATGTTACAAGTATATTTTTCACTAAATAAACTGTTGGTTTTTAAACCAATTATTTTATATTATATTTTATTTTATTTTCAACTGAAAATCCATTTAATGTTTAAATTTTTTTTATATAAACAGTAAACTGTTTATTTTTCTGATATTTACTAAGCCACATGATATTTTTTAAGTGTGTATACACAGAAGTTACTATGGCAGTAACAGACTTCTGACACTTCTGTGCATATTCTTGTATTCATGAAAAATTTTTAAATATTTTATTTAAAATAAAAAAACTGCATTTTACAAACTACTATTTGTATTATTTTGACACACTGAATATTGAAAAACCTAATTTCCCCATCATGATCCTTTCATTTTATTTTATCTCTTATAATTTCTATTTTAATTTCAATGTGTTCCTCTCTTTTTCTCCTTACTAGAACATGTGCCGTTTCAGCTTTACAACAACTTTGGCCTAAAGCATGCTGCTGATTTCCCGTTCCACTTACAGCAGATGGATGAGATGAAGAAATAAATGCTTAATAATAGCTGTTCTAATGCTGGGGAAACTTCTGCAGAGAATTTCACACAGATCTTGATGAACCTGCAGCGTTGCTATGGTAATACATACCCCCCTGTGGTTAAACATAGACCCGCTCATTCACTCGAACATGCAGACACAGATAGAGAGAGAGAGATGGGGGGGTAGGAGTACATTTTGGACACCAGCAAGAGTAACAAGCGCTTTAGAAAATCAGTTTAGATCATATGGTGATATAAACTAAAGCTCTTCTTCACAGTAGGATCTGATCGAGAGCCAGATCCAGAGTAAACATTAGAGACAAGAACAGGCACATACTTTGATACTCGTTCAAGAACACAGACATACTGTATCTGTTTTTATAGCTCTACATTGTAAATAAAAGTCATGAGACTTTGTAAATATCACAATAATGATCAGTTAACTTTAAATCTTTAAAAAATTAATTGTTTTATTAGTGAAATGTATTAAAATTATTTTTAAAAAATATTAAAGTATTTATTTAACAAATATATATTTGTAATATACACCAATATACAACATTTTGTTGATTTTTAATATTTGAGTTAATAAGATTTACTTATTTTTGTACTTACATATACACAAAATGTAAACCATATATTTGATATTTCGAAGATTTAAAATGTACTGATTTTGTACCTATATGTAAATCGTTTCATGTAAAAAGACAGTTACATGTTTTAGAGTTTACTGTAAATACTGTATGTCTGGGTAATGTATGGGTGCCATATCTTGCTAAACTGGTTCACCTGGTGACTGCCTTAAACAGCCAGATAAGACTTGTTTTTTTCAGGCAATATTCCTTAAGTCATTAGACATTTTTTTATGAATTTACTTGAAACACTAATTATTCTTAATGTTTGTGTTTCGATGTGATGCTAAAGGGACATGTTCAGTTTAGTGAAATGACCCCAGTAAGACGCATATGGATCTTTTGTAAATCTTTGTAATGTCACAAGCTGTAGATTTGCCAAGTTACCAAAGTCAAAATGTAAATATATGACCTTCAGTATTTTCCATCAAACTCTCCCAAGAATCCATGTGATGTGTGCTGTCCATATCAATGACATGATACTGTCACAACGCACACAAGATGTTCTCTGTTTTTTAGGGATACCAAAAAGATGAATACAATAACAAAATGAAGATTCTGTTGATATAATATATGTTTGTGTTCTGTGCATTTTACCGACTTATTTACAAACATAAACACGTACATATTTATTGAAAGAAAATATTTAGATGTATTTTAAACAATTAAAACAGTATATGCATGTGTGTATGTATTGATGAATACAAAATTAAGTCAGTATTGTTTTATATGTGATATGAATTAAGGCAAACAATTTATTTGTGAAATTAACATACAGCATTAAAAACCTGGCCCGCGTTATCCGAAACCACCTTAACGCTAAATCGTTTTTTAGATGTACCTAAAGAAGTACCTAATCCTTAATACGTGTTTTCCGTACCGTTGAGTATACACAATTCACAAGATGTGTTAGACCGAACCCAGTGTATGGAAGTGCTTTCATTATTTAAGTTTCTATACACTTATGGTTGTTTGCTTTTTTATTTACTATTAAGGCACATCTTCTGGCGAATAATTTGACAGAAAAGATTTAGGAGTCTATATAAGGAAAGATGAGTTTACACAAACTGTATAGTTATTTGTGCCATTTTCAACAGACCATGTTCTACTGTCTTGATGGGCAGAAACCAGACGCTGCAAACTTCATGGCTATGCTAAGATTTTTATTTTGAGATTTTGTGCAGAAACGAGCGAATAAAACACCTTTGCTTTGTTCCTCATGCAGCAGTATGTACATTTCGGAAGCGGTGATGCTGGGCGATCTTTTGCGTTTTTTCCCCCTCAACATTGTGGATGTCTGTGTGTCTGGCATATTTGCACTTTTATTGAGTAAATCCTCCGAGTACGCAAATGCGCAATTTTATGCCAATAATGTGATATGGCTTGTGGGTAATAAGCATACGTTGTAGAGAACATCAACACACGTGGGGGT
Organism: Triplophysa yarkandensis; assembly: GCA_033220385.1. Taxonomy (NCBI): domain Eukaryota; kingdom Metazoa; phylum Chordata; class Actinopteri; order Cypriniformes; family Nemacheilidae; genus Triplophysa; species Triplophysa yarkandensis. The sequence continues at coordinate 10,499,704 of CM065673.1, forward strand.
GTGGGATTGCACACTTGCTAAATTATTAACATACAGATATTTATTTCTGCATATACATATTTCAATAAACCCCAAAAACTGCAGTTTTTACAATTTCTGAAACGCTTCTTTATAAAGAACATTTTCTCATTATTTTATCTATACCGCAGTGAAGGAAAGAACGCACAATCTTTCATGGAGGTAACAAAATCCACCTATTCAGTCGTCCACCATGGACGGCACCTACTAAAGTCCCCTTTAAGAAAGTTTACCATGAGTAGAATCACAAGGGAGAAAAGACATACGAAAGGTATACCTATAGTTAAGATGTATCTTTAGGGTCTTCGTATCACGCAAACAGACAACATTACCCGAGAACTCAATCCAGTCCGCATTGTAGCAAATTTGCATTTCCTAAATTGTAATTGTTTTCTTCTAACAGAACCTTCGGGTTAACTCACCTTAGAGGGTTGGAAAAAGATTTCTATCATTCAACCTTCCTGAGAAAAGAGGACATCAGAAGCTTCCTCTTAACATCCTCTTAATGTGCATGGCACACACGTGTGCTGTTTTTCCTCCATACTGGATTGTGTCTTGTCAGGAATGAATGATAAGCCTGGTGTCTCATTAGTATGATGTGGCAAATGACCAGAATATGTCTGTCTGCCGGCAATGACCTTCTAGCCCACGGCTTTTCATGCCTGCTATTTGTCACTTAATTAGCTTCAGGATATTCCAGTCCTGCAGGCCGGTCAAACCGCCGATCTGGTATCTGTCTTAACATTTTGATAGCCGAGGGGAAGTCAGATAGAAGGCAAGAGGTATGCTGCATCAGTCAACAAGCCTGATTGTGTGGCCCTGAGCCATGAGAAAACGGCAAACGTAAGCCGTGTGACACTCTGGTGATAAAAAAACATTGACAGTAGCATGTGTGAGTTCACACGGGCTGTTTAGGATGAGATATGGTTATGTTTAGGTTTAGTTTAAGCTTGATGTTTCCAGGATCACAGTGACACACATTGCACATTGCAGATACTGGACATGTAATGATATTTGACGGGTGAAATGACCCTCGGTGAGCCACCTTCTGTATTTATCACCTTTCCAACCCTCATATTGACTCACACTGTTTAACAATTACACTATTGACTTATAGATGTGCACACTCAAACTGCTTTACATTTACTTTATTGACTCATAGATGTATATACTCACAATATTTGCGCGTACACTGAATATATTAAGAGTTAATTTGCAAAAAAAAAAGAGTAAAAACTTTTTCATATTTTTTTTATTATTGCTTTCTGAGTAATATCATTCAAACATGTCTGAAATTAAAACCTTGTCTTTCAAAACCTGTGGGATAATCTAACTAAGAATTAAAGTTTGATTTTACATATTAATCTCATTATGATTTCAGATCTTTGTCAGGATTTTACTCAGACACTTTTGATGACATCATGGTTAAATTCTCGCAGAATGTTTTTTTTCATACTGTGTTTTAATGTAAAAAGAGTGAATGCAGAAAATATGTCTTTTGCTTGGTTTTCTTAGGCAGGGCCACAAATAAATGAGTAAGACTCTTATTTTTTACCAAAGCCAGGGTTACCTGGGTTTAGACGTTTAATAACTTTCAGTGGACAGTAACAGAGTGGACATTTTAAACCACTTGATCCTTTTTTAATCAGAAAGTCAAGAACTGCAGAGCACATCGCATGCTGAAACAGGGTTGTTGGAATTACCCAATTTAATCATGTACAGAGGGTTTCATAACATTACATTATTTTTTACATAGTTTGTCTTGAAATTTGTTCAAATGTAAAAAAAATTGTTAAAAACAGCTTAACTAATTTAGCAATCTTTTTTTGTGTGTTTACTAATGCATCTCAATTTAATGTTATATTCAAAATGTAAAAATGTCATTGTAAATTTGCCCTCTTGGAACATGTTTGCCATTTTTAGAAATATTTTGAGGAATTTTTATATGTTTTTTTACTATGTAATGATGTGTTTTGGGCAAAGTTTTTTTTTAATAAATAATAATATTTAAAGACAACTTTGTCTAAAAAACACAGTGCATGGACATGAAATGTACCCACAATTGTAGAATGTTATATTGCAGAATTTATGTAGGAAATAAGAGAAACGTAGGTGAGACGTTGGACGAGTTCTCTTACCATCATATTAAACTTGAACATATGCCCTATAGAGAGGTCAGTCTAATGACCTTAAAGATGATGTGATTATCACCTCTTTAATTAAAGACATTAATCCATGTGCTCTCCTCACATCATTTACCATTCCTACACTTTACTGATCCGAAAGCTCTCCGAACAGAACTTATGCTTTGAGCAACACATTTGTGTTACAGGCTTAAAGGTCAAAATCCAGGCTGAGATTTCCAGGCTGACCATCTCAGGAGTCTTGTTTTAGTCTTGTGTATATAATGGATCCCTATGTAGGAATGTCAAAAAGTAACGTTTTGGTTGTGTAGAAGTGCTGTAACTGCTCTGTGTCAGGTGCCCTATGTTTTCCTGCGACCATACATTTACATTACATTTCATCATTTGGCATACGCTTTTATCCAAAGTGACTTACAGTATTATGCAGTGACCATTTATCACTGCAGAGCAAACAGGGATGAGATGTCTTGCTCAAGGACACTTCAGTCATTGTCTGTTGGCCCTGGGATTCGAACCCACAACCTTCTGCTTACAAGCCCAACACTCTAGCCACCAGACCACAACAGAACCACACAAATAAATATTCGTTTCCCAACGCCATCAGTAAGAGCATCAGATGGCTTGAAGTCATTCAATTTCAATGTGAGCCGGCAGCGAGAGGAGATTCAACGTGTTTTGGACAGTGAAAGCGTCAAGGAGAATTGAAATCAGGTCAACTTTATGGTAATGAGGTGCTCCGCTTCATGGGAGTCCAAAGAATGCAGACATGTAAAACATGTCCGACCACATTCGCTTCTAAGCGAAATGGATGGTAGACATGCTGCTCTGCAGGCATTTCTATTACACATGACGTGCCCTTGTATGCGTACAGGGATAAATAAAAGAGTGGTGCGTGAATCAATGTGTCTGATGAAGTTTTAAAAAAACGATGTTTTACTTACAAAGTTTGGAGGAGCACGTGCAAATAATTATGCAGCAACCCATCATAAGTAATTACATCCTCTATTCAATCAGTGAAAGAGGGGAAGCACCTATAAATATAGACATGCCCTCTTATTTTTCATTCTTTTTCTTTTACAACCCTCCTCCATCCCCAACTCCACTTTGTTAATGCCGCCACATTTTATTTATTAGCTATTGGATAATTCTTTAATCGTTGGTTTTTGATGAGCATTTAGTTGTGTGAATGGGGGTTGGCCAGAGCACGCAAAAGAGTGTCTCTGTTCCAGCGCCGGTGGAAGGGCGGCCAGAGTGAATACCGGTGTCGGTCTGAACACTTGATAATAATTCCAGACACTACACCCTGCTGTTGTGGTTGTCTTTCTGTCTCGCTATTTCTGTTCTTTTTTCTTTATAATTTTTGCTGAATTTTAAGACACACCACTGGGAGTTCTTGAAAGACTTTTCAGCAGGAACCAGATAATGAACAGGTTTAAAGGACGTAAAGGCTGTTTGATGAACACAATGTTCTTGTATGTTGATTTATTTCCTGAAAAGAAACACATTTAGGATGAGGCGTACCACCTTGTTGTTGGTTCAGTAAATATACAACCAATACAATGTATAGGAGGTGTTTTGTTTCAGTTCGTTTTGGGCCCACCTTGTTATTTGTTATATTTTTTTGTTTTAAGTTAAGTTAAGTTAATGTGTATGTGTTTTGTTTTAATTATAGTTTATGTGTTTGTTTTGTTTTGTTTTGTTTATTGATGTTGATATTGATTAATTATATAATATTTATATTATTAAGAATACATCATCTTTTTAATACTTGTGTTTTGTTGTGTTCTGTTACTTTTTATTTATAGTTAAGTTTTAATTAATTCTTTTGCTTTACTTTGCTTTGTCAGATTTGTTATTTTTATTGCTTTACTAATATTGATATTATTATGAATACCTACATTTTTTAAATCCTTGTCACGTGGCCCATTTTTATTGTCAAGAGCGTTTGATGAGACAAAATCAGTAAGAACAACATGAGTCATCAACTTCTGAATAAGCATGCAGAAAACAGAAACAAAATATGTATTTGATGTGGTGGTTCCGAAGTGGCCATCAAATATTAATAAGACACTATTTCAACATCATGAATATGATTCATTCAACACACTGTTGGTGATTTGCTTCTTAAATGGCGAAATGTATATTTACACGGAGAAGCGCACGGTTGCGTTTGGTAATGACTAAGAATAGTTAATTAATTTAGTCATACATCAAAGCCCCTAAGACAGCATTGCCCTTGAGTAAACAGAATTTAATCCAATGTTCAGCATCCATAAAAACAGCCCTACATGTGTTGGTACACAGAGGGTTAGAAGGAACCTTAATATCACACAGGAGAAGTGTTTTCTATTCCCAGAACTGGTTTCAAGGCGCTTTACAGAGCAAAAGAGCTCCAATGTGCAAAGCACGGGTCACCTCGGTATTTACAATTTAAAACAAATTCTCCACAGGTTCCGTCCACACCGACTTTGCTAATACCCCTGAAGCCCGCCTGAAGGAAAATGTGTCTCTCAGCACATCCGCAGGGTCGATGGGGACTCTTATGTCCTATTAAACATTTACATCCCCGGCTTCCACTAATGGCGATTATATCCGCAGGTCCAGCGGAGGGGAAAGAGAGTAAGGATTCCGACTTTAGCAGATGGGATATGATGTGAGGTAACATGGGATTCATTTGGATGGTCGTGTTTAGTCTCTAATGTTATCAGATTAATGAGGCTTACCCGTGGCGTGGTACTTTTGGAAACTCACCTGTGGGAGGTGGTTTGGATATGGTGTGAAAGCTGAAATTTCTCATTTGTTTAAAGCATGTGACAGAAAGAAGGATTGAGTTCCTCATTAGAAGTAAAAATAGATTTCATGGCACTTCAGCAGTTCTTTATTTACCTCACATTGCAAGTGTTGTGCCTCTGATCACTCGTCTCTTACTCGAAGTCATTGCCGACTGTTCTTCTGTAGGCCAACATTGGCTGTTGGTGTGCACTTTCATCCTTTCTGGTTCCGTTGTTTTTTTTAGACAGATCGCTTTTCTTGTTTGGGATTCACTGACCATGCAAAACTATAACTAAATTAGTTTGCAATAATGTTTGAATCTGATCTAAATACACTTACAAAATATGTACAAATTGCCATCTGCCACTTGGTTCGCAGCCTATGCATAAACATGTAAATAGTGCACAGGAAAGTCTCTCACTTGAGTGTCATGACTCATGTGTTAATGTTTTCAAATACTTGCATTTGGTAGTCCCTTTCATTCAAAGAAACTTGTACCCAATAGTTTTGAGCTAAGTGAACTGTATAAACTAATGAACTGACATTAAATTCAATACTACGGCAACAATTTTGACTTTGCATATGAACATGATAGACTTTACACTCTAAGTAGATATTTCAAGTGGCTTAATAAATATCACAAAAAATAAATACTTATATTAACTTAATAAAGTCTTTTAAAAGTCTTTAAATTGAATTTTTCAGTGGGTCATATTAAACGAATTGATTAAAAACTACCAGTTTCTCTCTAGTATTTACACATATTATTAAAGTAAGAAAAAGTTATCTATTTAAGAAATATATATTTTTAATATACACTTTTGGTATATACATTTGGTGGATTCTAATAGAGATAGTTTAGTTAATCAGATTTAAGTTTGTTTATTACTTAAACAAAATTTAAAGAGTTTTATTTAATTAACTAAAGCTTTAAATTTAACTCTTTTTTGGGGTAAATTGTTTTACAAAATACTTACCAGATTTTTTGTGTGCACTTGATATTGACTAAACATTGACTAAAATTTGGCAAGTCTTAAAAAAATGGTTGGTCGGGATGCATTTCCGGTTTGTTTTACAACGACAAAAGTGTTAAAACAAAATACAACCTACCAACCAATTCCACTTGAATAACAGCTAAAAGTATATTTAAAGGGATACTTCAGCTAAGAAAAAACCCATAAAGTAAATTCCTCTATTAAAGAACTGCTGAACACATCTATGTGGTCTTAACTGCGTGTGAAACTAAAGCTGTTTTTTTTCTGCAAATGTTGGAAAAACATCATTTTAAAATTTGTTCCGATATGATATCGTCTCCTCTGTGTGGGAGCTTTTGTTATCGTTGTGTGCCAGGAATACAAGCATCTGGTTAATGCAAAGCCAGAGTTAGACATTAGTGTTAATAATGCTGTAAGTTTGGAGATATATCTAAACAAATGCATCAATCCGCTTCAGAAAACTTTTGTGTAAATCACAGAACTGTGTTGAGCAGATGTCCTTTTTTTTAAGTCTCCTAAGAAAATAAAATTGTGAAGATTTATAAAACCGAACATCCTTTTGGAGCGGTTTAAACATCTTGCAAAATGGTCTAAACACTATATGCTGATCACATTTTATCACTTACAATAAAAGTCAGTAAATCTAAAAATCTTTGTTTATTATATGTAATATTTTTTGCTTTTATAAACTGGTATATTTTACACACAGGGTGTTGCCTCTTTGGTCCAGTTTGTGAAATCTACCGGCATCTAGCATTCCATCACTAACTACACACTACAGTTTGCTGACACTGGACAAAGATACCGTCACATTTACACTGCTTTGTCAAAGGAGATACTTATGAAATGCATTCTGAGGAGCAGTTGATTCATTTTACAGTAGAAACACAGCACTGAATTCCATGTAAGAGGACCCACACTGTATGGAGATAGAAATAACTCATTCTAAGATAATAAAACATAACCGTTCGTTATGTAGGATCTTAATAAACCCCCAAGATAGAGTTGTGTATTGCATCGCTATCAATAGATTCTCCAGATTGTTGCACCTTAAACCATTCCTTAGAAAGACTTAAAGCATTTTCGGACTGAAAGCGACAGAGAACATTTATTCCGTTCTTTTAAGTGACAGACTGATGGATCTCCTCACTGGGCAGCCCTCCTGTGACTTCACAACTGATTGCCATGCAGCGTTCAAAATGAAAAGAGCAAGGAGAGAATACAAGAGAGAACAGGGGCTAATGGAATAAATGATAAAAATGAAAAATTGTTAAAACAAAGAGGATAAAGGAAAAGTGAATGTGGAAAAAAATGGTCTACTATTCAACAAATTACATTGTAATGAATAAAACAGCGGGGCGCTTGTCACGTTGAACTGAAAAATATACAACTTTATACTTTTTTGTATTTGATAGTTGAATTCGGATGCTTGATTTGCTTCCAATGGATGGTTTGCTTAGACTATAAATATAAAACTGGAATGAAGAAAAGTTTTACCATTGGAAAAATTCCACATTGAGACTTGAAAGTTCAAGGACAACCTCCCAATGATCAGACATCTAGACTATTCATTGTGAAACGCTGGCAATCAACATACATTATACGCTTGATTAAAATAACAAAACAAATTAAAGTGAATGTATGTCTCAAATGTGAGGAGATTCTTAAAAGGGGGGCTTATGAACCAAATGTCTAATATACAGGCTTTTTCAAAATGAGACATGCATTGCGACCTTCATAATAAGGTGTCAGAATCGTGACACGAAACATTGACTGCAACTGTATAGAAAAGTACTTGGGATGTACATGAAAGCATGTGTTTCAGATGTGTGTGTTTCACAGGGCAATCATGCATGTCTCTGCATCTACAAGCTCCTGGAGACTTCTTCATGTCTGACTGGCATAAAATTCTCATTTCCATACATCATGTCTTGAAATATAATGAGTATAAGCGCTATTGACTTTTTATGCTGAGCATCTGTTTTTAAAGGGAGTATTGCTAACTAGGCAAACACATATCCACAACATAGTTGTGTATAAGCATGATTCTCAACAAGTTGAAAAATTGACACTGCAAAAACTTACAGTGTAAACTTTTTAGTGTTTGTATCTTTAAATTTCTTCAGATTACATAGATGTGAACATTTCCAAAATCAACATTTTCCTGAAAGCAGAAAAGTATTAAACCAATTTTTTAGACTTATGTCATTACTTACTTTAGAGTTGTTTCAAATATTTTTTTATTCTGTTGATCAGAAAGATATTTTGAAGAATGTAGGACAATAGAGAGTTCTGGGCACGTTTGACCACGATTGTCATTTTTTCCTACTATGTTGGATATCAACATTTGTACAGTAACAAAGAAACAAAGTGAAAATTCTCTCATCCTTTATTAACTCACATGATACGTCGAACCTGTTTAACTTTCATCTGCAGAACACGAAAGAAGACATTTTAAAGAATGTTGGGAAACAAAAGCATTGGTCTGCATTGACGTCCATTTTATGGACACAAAAGGAATACATTGGGGACCAAAAGTTATCGTTCGTTTATATAAAATGAAAAAGGTTTTATGAATACAGAATCCAAATTCATTTGTCTATCTTGTTAATTTTGCTTGTTTTAAATTTAAATATATTTCATAAATAAATGTCCTTTGACTGTATTTATTTTTTTTGGAATAAGTTTGTATAATGTACTGGAAATTTTGAGTATTTAGGCAATAGAGTATTAAGATATATGCTGTACATAAATATTTTTTCAACAGTAAACTAGGAAAAAAAAGACCAAAAGATTCCACAAACTTGATACACTGTTATTTTCTATTACTTTCAAAACATATGTACTCATTACTATCTATTTAATTAACACTTATTCAGATGGACTGTCAAATATTCTCATCCTGAATGTTTCTAAGGAGGCCGAGCCTCCTGTCTCGAAACGAAAATGACACTTGAGTTATCTGTTACCCAGCGGTGACACTGGAATGGTGGACGTGTTCAGTGTAGAAAGCCATTCACATTTGATATCAGAAACCCAGGATTACAAGGTCGTTTAAGGTCCAACACATTTCTGCGGGTAGATGGAGCAGAGCCATGGAAAGGGGACCAATTTTGTCCATTGTCCAACTTCTGCTGCGTCCGGGTAGTCAGAAGCAGTAGACTAGAACTGCCGTGTCATAGGGGTACAGAAAGCTCATTTAGGAGACTACATGGTAGACAGCCTGACATTTCAGTGGCAGATAAAATGGAAGCAAGAGAAGGCCACTGTGGAAAAACTGGAATGTTAAACCGAGTGTAACGTCCGCAATATGTGCTGGGAAAATGAACGACGAGTGCCCGTTGATGCTCTCTTTTGCCCGCGCCCCAGCTGTGGATCGTCACGCTCTTCTTTTCTCGTATCCCAGAAGGCCGTGCAGAAGAGAGCTCACTGCGACGTGCTATAGACCTCATCAGAGTTTATTTCTCACATCGCGCTTTGTCGTGTGACTCTATAACTGAAAACAAGCATTGGCAATTTAAAGTGTGTATTAAAAAGTGAAACTGTGAGCATAAATGGGAAGGTCTGGCTTACCTAGCCCATGTAAATGTGAGGATGGTCTGGAACAGGCTGATGATGTCAGTAGAATACATTAGGGTGGTCATTTGGTAACTTTGGGAGGGTTCAGGCGTTCTAGCTTTGTTCCATCTGCTTGTGCTGGTAAACACTGCTGGATCATTAAATATGGCGGGCGGACGGCCTCTCTCACCACAAATGGGTCATATTATCACTCAGGCATACAGTTCCTGCATCAATTTTGGAATCTAAATGATGGAATAAGGGAAAGCGATTGAATGCTTTCATGCTGGATGAGCGTAGAAGCCACGGCTCAAACATTGCATTATGACACAGCTGAACAGGACCTGGGTTCGCTATCCGAAATTGTGATTTCAAATCTGGCTTTAAATACAGATCAGTGACAGTTCGTTCATAAATAGATGTGTCAGAACCTGATGGCTTTCTTTCGTACGAATCAAATTTTGAAATCTCAGAAATTTGACAGACTCTCCCAGTCACCATTTACTTTATGCAAAAAGTGCAGATGTGCATCTTACTCGTAAATGGACTTCACAAAAACGAAAAATCTATAATGTATTATCCAAACTCAAGAAGTTCTAAACCTGTGTACATCTCTTTGTTTCATTGAATGCAATGGAAAATATTTAGAAGAATGTCAGCAACCGAGAGTTCGTTCATAAATGGATGTACCAGAACCTGATGGCTTTCTTTTTCGTTTGAATAAATTAAGAAATCTCCAAAATATGACACTTCTCCGGTCCCCATTCACTTTCATGCAAAAAAGTGCAGATGTGCATCTTACTCTTAAATGGACTTCACCCAAAACTGAAAAATCTATCATGAATTATTCGAACTCAAGTTGTTCTTAACCTGTGTACATTTGTTCGTTTCATTGAACACTAAGAAAATTAAGAAGAACGTCAGCAACCCAAGTCCCCATTCACTTTCAAGGTAAAAAAGTGCAGATGTGCCAATAACTCTTAAACCGGTACCCAGACACGCAGAAATGAAAACTGTGTCATGAATTCCTCAACCTTTGCACATTTCTTTGTTTTGTTGAACACAAACAGATATATTTAGAAGAATGTCAACAACAGTGATTTCCTGGGCGCCTTTGACTACGAGAATAAATTGATTAAAAGATTTTGGGGAAGAAGTAATAATTCTGGGGAAAACGTTGTCCAAGAATCCTCAACGGATAACATTCTTCTAAATATATTTTTCCGTTTTCAAACAACTGAAGAATAAGTAATTTCCGTGAATGCTCATGTTTGGGTGAATCATCCCTTGAAAACTAATATCCATGTACTATATACATTCTTTTCAATTTATAGCACAAAATTACACAACTGTTCCGCAAAAACCAAATTGTAATGGTAAGAGGAACATCGAAGCGAATTCAGTGGGTGAAAAGAGATGTGTGTTTCTCACTATGTGCTCATAACACTGAGTGGCCACTTATGCATCCGAGAGCCGCCTAGATCAACCCGTTCCCCCATTATACCCTTCACTCCTCCTGCCAAATACCATTTAAACATCTTTCATTTCCTCCCCTTGTTCATCAGCAAGTTATTTCTTTAGCGAGACCAGCAATTTCACTCCATGTGCATGTCCAGCACCTTTCTGCCAAATTGCATTGAAGAATTGCCTCGAGGTATTTGGCATGGCCTTAAAACAGTGTAGGAAAAAGGATTAAATGGGTGCATTTTTCATCCTTTGTTTTTATGTAGCTATTTGAAAGAAACTGATTTGAAACTAAGAGTACTGATTACTGTTGAGTAACTTGTGTAAGTTTCAGCCCAGAGAGAGCGGTAAGTATTTAATGAGGTCATTTTGAGGGTATTGACTTTTCAAAGTCAAATTTGCTTGACTAAGACTGAAACAAATTGAAGATTGTGTAGCTGTATCATGGGTTGGATTTTTTCTTTTTATGTAGGACTTGGTCATGGTTAGGTCTAGGTTTATGTTTCCCCAGTCCACTATTTTAAAGCTTGTAGATTTATTTTTTATGTACGACATTTATTTTAATATTTCGTGATTTAATTTGGGCAAGTACACTTTTTGGAAGTTTATTTTTATGTAATACTTTTAAATCAACTATTTCAACGTTAATTTATAAAAAAAATACGTAATGCTTTTAATTTCGGTATGTTGCATTTTTTATTGGACCAGTAGACTATTTTGAAGTTTAATTATTTATTTCTATGTAGGATATTTACTTAAATATGTCATTAATTAACGTGGGACTGGTACATTATTTTGAAGTTTAATATTTTTAAGTGTTTATTTCAATGTAGTACATTTATTAAACAGGCCATGGTTAAAGTTGCTAAAATCCACTTTTTTAGGTTTATTAACGTTATTTAGTTTAATATATAATGATTTTTGTTATCCAGTTGCTCTATTTTAAAGTTTAATTATTTTTATGTAGTACTTTTATTTTGACATGGCATGTTTTGTATGTCCAGGTCCAAAACTTTGAAGTTTTATTGCTTATTTTCTCGTTTTTAAAGTAGTGTTTTTATGGTTGTGATAACATATATATCGCTCTGATTGTAAAAAATTGCAGTTATTATTTATTCAATTTAAACAGTTTACATTTAGTCATTTAGTTGAAATATAATTCAGGGAATTGTTGTGTTTTCTGTGCAGACTGTTTGTAATACTTATTTGTTTATGACTTTTGTTTGTTTATTCTCTTCACATTAAACTAACGTTACAATTGCAGATCTCACAATATTGTGATGTCACACATGCATCTGTCTGCGCATCTGTCTGCGCAGCTGAGTGATGACAAGCACACCTGTTCCCATGGGCTGCATCAGGGCCTGTTTTCTTCTCATATACTAGCTTAAAAATATGCAGTCACATGTGTTATAAGGAGAAATTGCTGAATGTAAGTAAAGGCAAAGAACGTAATAAGACACGTTTAGTTCATGCACATATAAGGCATTTAATTTGTGTGTAAAATACTGCATAGGAGACATTCCCCATGAGACATTTCTGTTTTTGTTCAACCAACAAATAGAATTGTATCTGCTGTCTTTACCTTCAGACTATGGAAGTTACGCATGTAGAAGATTCGACTTCCCAGGCGGCATAAAGTGTTCATCTATCAGTGAACCTGAATATTTTGCTGGATAAAGGTGAGTTACTTTGTGTTGTTTGTTTATTTTAACAGTTATTTTGCTTTTAATGCTGGGAACTCTGTTCTGGAACATTAATGCATCTGCTGAAGTGCTTATTAAATCAGAGTACCTGAAAAACTTCAAAGACCACATATTAGCCAAATGACTAAAAGACTCGGTAATGGGCCTGTTTTTTTACAAATCAAATCACTAAATGAGGACTAGAACTACATCAGGTAATTCTTTATTATACGAGACAACATTTGGAATTCAGGATTATTTATTTGCATCCAGAATCAGAGTTCGTATTTACATTATGTATGTCTGTGGATTGTGCATATGTTTTATATAAAAATGTATATACAACCTTATTGTTCGTAATATTTTCTAAATAATCTAGACACATGTATGTGTCTGTGTATAAAAATAAGAATCTAAAATGAGCAGAAAAGATTTTTTGTAAACTAATTGTTTCTAATTTTAACTCAATATATTTTAAATGCTTTTATTTGCTAAAGGGAAATATTGTCATGTTTAATAATGTACAGTAAATCTCAAAATTGGGAAGAGTATTTTTAACCTATCTTCACTGTATCCATTGTAGTAGAATAGAATTGAGTGTACCCATCTTTGTTGTGCTTGTTTTGATGTTCGGAAGACTACTTTTATCACAACCGACGGCTGCAATGATCACAATGTATATCTGTTCATGCAGTGCAGTTTATTGATGTCATTTGTTAAATTAGTTCTTTTGAAATATTTCAAACTGCTTGGATATTATTTACATAAACCGTGTAGTTGTTTCGATGTATCCTAGAGGAACTTCTATGTCAGTCTGATTTTTATCCACCTAATGTAGATAGCCAAGTGTGGGATCTAACATGTTCCGAACCGTGGTCCTATACTTTCTCACTCCCACACTTATTGGAACTGTGCGAATGGTTGTCTTACAAAACTGGACTTATGCAACCTTACAGTAAAGTATTTTAACCATGTAGCACCTGTGTTTCAAACCTGTGTGGCAGAACACAGAAGAACACCACAGGTATTTTGAAGAATGTTATGAACTGGTACCCATTTTATTTGCATTGGTTTTGTACCTATACAAAATAAGTAAGCAGTGTTCGGTTGACAACTTTCTTTAAAATATCTTTTTTGTGGGTTTTAATGACAAGAGTTTTAGTTAATAATGAGAGGTTTTTCATTTTGGTTGAACTGTATAATTTTAAAACGTATCCTTGTGTTATGCTGCTCTGTTTGTGTGCCTTCACATGTTTATTCTGCATTAGTTTGTTGCTAGTCAGTTCAGGACAGATTGTGATTTCTGACCTTTTTGTGCACTGCTCCACTGGGATGTGCCATTGCAACAGTGTTGCTAACAGTTATGAGAAGCATAGTCTGGATAGTCTAGCACCTCTCCTACTCACTGACTGTCTTATCTCCGTTTATTGTTTTGGACCGAGGAGAGGGTGTCCCTAAATAGGAGAGGATCATATACATTATTACAATCAATATATTTATCAATATTGTGATTTTATCACTTATACATATAACAAATAAAATCAAATTTGTCTGCTTGTTAAAATAATAACACACACAAAAAATGAACTATTGCTGTTCATTTTACTTAACTCATCCTTGTTCACAATTCATAAAAAATGCATGTAGCTACATTAGTATCAGTAAGCTATGTTATTTATACAAAAATATAGTACTGTTGGCTTTACTTTACAAGTGTGTGTTTGATCAACGTAACTTTGTTGAGGTAAACCCCAATAAATCAATAATGTTGGACTTATGGTTTAGTTTACTTAACGTAACCAAGTTAATTTAGCACAACTAGTTGATGGGGATATCCAGTTTCCAGCATTTTTTGCACAAGTGCAGTTGGAAATATTAGTACATGTTTGGATGTTTTCACAACTTTCAGCAACAAAAATCATCACAATTTGTAGCTTTCATCGATGCGCATCCCAATCAGTTTGTCTCAGCATGGGGGGGATTGCTCAATCGTGGGATTGTGATCAGTTGTTTGAATGGATGCAAAACAAGCCATTTTGGAACATGCATTTTTATGTAAGAAATAGCATAGCAGTTACTTTTCAATTTACACCAAAGACAAATGTGTAGCGCTTAGGCGATTCTTTTTGATTTCGACATCAGTTGAGCATAAGACCTGATAATATTTCGGGAGAATTACATGTTTCGTTCTTAATGAGGAACTTCGAAAATGAAACTTATCTTGGCCTGTAGTAACACTTTTAATAAAATTAACTAGGATGTCCTGCAGCTTTTTTCCTCTAAAGGTGACCGCGTTATCGCACCAAAAACCTTGAAATTGAAGAAGCGCTTCATTTTCGTCGCTTTCATATTAATGGTTGGTTAAAACATCATTTACGCTTCTTTTAAGTTGTCCTTAGCTCAAAGGATGAGATAAAACTGCAGCCATCAGCACGATCGTGAATGCAAGATGAAGTGAGTCGATGCTGTGATCACAAGGTTGTCGGTTCCATTCCCAGGGCCGATAGGTAACCCTTAAGCAAGGCCTCCCCGGGCGCTCCGCCGGATGGGTTAAAAGCAGAGGTCACCGTATCTGACAAACAGGTCACTTTCTTTCCAGATATGTAATGTAATGTAAAGATTTGACATTTCGTTTCCCCTCAAGGGAACATTTCTTGAGAAAGACCTACAAATGATATAACATTACATTATATAAGACAAACACAATCCACCTATTCTTTGATTCCATATCAAAAAAATATGCAAACAAATCTCTTTTCTTGCATGAACCACAGAATGACAATGCAATAATATCCACCTAGTGGATTCCTTCAGTAGTGATCCCAGTATTCAGTTTGTTCCCATACAAGCTGTGCATCACATCCCATAACGTGCACACTCTGTGTTTAGTGTTTAATGTTTTTCTCGTGCTAAATGTATGTATGTTGAATGTTTCGACTGTGTTGTCTATAGTACACTGTGTGTACTGACCATATGTATGTGCATATTGCACACTGTCTTATGTCTGTACTATATGTTACATGTTATATGTTACATGTTATATGTTACATGTACTGCGCTGGTTTTGGAGCAAGCTCCTAAGAATTTCACTCACCAGGGCACATGTGCCGTGGTGATGTGACAATAAAAGTGAATTGAATTGAATAATAGCAGTCCATACACAACTGTATGTGTGATGGACTGGCCAGATCATCCCCCACTTATTAAAAACCTTCATCAAGCAGAGGAAAGCCATTGCACCCCATCCAGCATCCCCAAACCAACCCCAGTCCAAAATCCAGGGTTTGCCTAGAATTAAGCCCAGCCGTGCGCCATTGGTTCCCCGTCTGTCAATCAGCGGAGGCGGGGCTCTTCCCGGGAGATGCGCAAGCTGTACTTCTCAACAGTGTTGGAGCGCTTCTCACTTCTCGAGCCCGGTCCAAGTGAACGGAACACGCAACGGGACTTCAAGCGAGAAGTTGGAGCACGAGCCTCAAGGATCGATCCCACCTGGATAAGCCCCCGTTATCTGCGCACGGAGAGCCAAAGGAAAGAAGAAAGTGTGGGAGCTGCTATAGAAGGAAGGCAATATGATGGTAAAGCAGCATATGCTGTTTACCCTGTACAGCATCTGCGGGATTGTCCTTAAAGGTAAGAGCTTGCTCAACTCCGAGCCGCCGAGCCGATGGGTTGCGGAGCCGGCGCGCGCAGTGGTGCTGATGCTGCGGGAGCGCATCATTGAAGAACACCATTGATGCGCTGGAATGATGCTGATACGCAACTCCGTATCTTTAAGGTGTCTTGTTTTTGGTTGTGGGCATTGCATTGGAGGAACTGGTGCACATTTGTCCACTGATACTGAATCTGCAGAGGGATGCTCGTGTGTGGATCAATAATGTGTGTTGGATAGGGGTTTATTCCCCCTTATGTGAAGTTTGACTTGCACCCCACCCTTACATTGCATCCTATGTTGTATATTTGGATGTGTGTATGTTGTGGTGCATTGCATGTTAGGTGTTTGAAACATTTCTGTTGCATGTGGTTATTATGATAAAGCAGTCTTAAATAGATTATATTGTAGGTTTCTAAAGAACGGGGTTTTAATAGGTTGGGTTTTGCTTTTTACACACGTTTGGGTATTTGCGGCAATCTGCATCTTGGGGTCGTGGCAGGATCAGCTTTTCCCCCATCAGCAAAAAAAAACATGATTTGGGTGCACCTGTCAGTTTGTCAATGGAATGCATCTGATAGTCACCCAAAGAGGAATGGAAACCCAATTCCTATTCAAACAGACCAGAAGTAAAGCAAGTAGTAGTTGTTATTTGTTGGAGTTTCGGAGCATCACTGTAAACAGGATCAGGGGGTCAAGGTCAACCATCTCCGGGCGGCCTTGCTGTGACATGAATACTTGATGAATGCGTCCAGTGAACGTGTCTTATTGCTTTCTGGCACACTGGGAAGGGCTGTTTGTTGTCAGGGAGGATGTAGGTATTAGTGTCAGTCTCAGTGGTTTCATCCGAACTGGAGAGATGTGTAATGTGCAACACAAACGTGTGTTTGCCTCACAGTTTGTTCATTGTTAGTCCAAATGTGCTTAAGCAAACCGGTTTGGATATCTGTAACATGACCTCCACTTCAATGTTTACATCTCAAACAGTCCCGCAGACTTGATCCATGTACACGAGTGGCTTCGCCCTTGCCGGGTGATGATAGCCAGAGAGTTGGGCCATTAATAATCGGAGATAATTAAGCACATTCCTCAAGGCTTCACTTCTAATGAGTCGGCAGCCAGCGAGACCGAAGCAATGTATTGATTCCTCCCAGCCTTCCCTCTCTCTTTCTCTACCCGTAAATCACTCCGGCCGTGTCTCTCAGCGCCCGCTCGACAGCATTGGGTTCTTTAACACACCCCTCAGACACACTCAGTGTCTGGCTGCACTTGCTTTCCATGTGTGAGCGTGTTAATAGGCTTAACACAGTGTGGGTTTCTGTTGTGTGAAGGATTTGATGGCCTTGTTTGTTTTTTTATCAATCAATATTTGTTATACTTGGGACATTCAGTATTGAAAATGTGTGTCGTCATAATACCCCATTTTGGGTTGATTTGATATTTATTTTATTTAATATTCATCAAAATTCAAACTTTGATTTTTGTAACGATTTTAAAAAGCATTCATCAAATTTTTCGTGTCGTCATTTTGAATGATTTAAATGGCAGCATGAATATTTGGACATTCCCAAAACCAAAGACTGCTGAATATAGATTCCATCACAAATGTCTTACCTTAGGTTGTCCTTATTGTTTTTGTTGAAAATATTTTGAAGAATGTTAGCAGCTGAGATTGCTGGGGCAGCATGGACGCTCATAGTAGGAAAATTAAGATGGGTGCCAAAGAACTGTTTGATATAACAAGTCTTATTTATATATATATATATATATATATATATATATATATATATATATATATATATATATATATATATATATATATATATATATATATATATATATATATAATATATATATATATATATATATATATATATATATATATATATATATATAATTTAAGTTAGTCACTCTTGCATCATTTTAATTATTGGTTGAACCATTCCTTTAAACCTTTATTTATTTTTGTCTTAATTTAAATAATTAAATAATTAAATTAATATGTTTCTGAACCAGAAGTTCTCAAAGTGTTTAGTTGCAAGGACTCCTTTGTATAGGGTGGTATTGCTTTGTACCCCTCCCACCCCCCAATATAGAATTATTAATTTTAAATCAAGCTGAAACACATTTAGTTATACAATGCTGAATAATCAATAATTTTGGATGAAGGTCTTTTTTCTGATGTTTGATTGCAGAAAATGTTGATAAATTCCTTTATTTCCCAAAAAATACGTCTTGAGCCCCCCTGGATCTGTCTTAGGGCATCCAGTTTGAGAATCGCTGATCTAAATACATCCTTGTTGTCTAATCTACTCGAATAGAGTTCAGTTCTGTCCAAACCTGGACTGAACTTTGCAGTGCTCTAGTGTCCATCTGCAGCCAGCAAAGGGTCCCAGCTGCCTTTTATGCGCTGGTCATCGATTACTCGTAAAGCCATGCCAGCCTTCCTTGGTGAAGTTAAATGTCTGAAACACAAGTGTGACACATCCGTCCGGAGGGAACGCCGCATGCTGCCAGCAGCTGGGGGAGCATGGCAGTTATGCAAAATGTGTGGCAGCTCCTCCCTGTGTGTGGAGTACTGGTCTGTGAAGGGCTGTTGTGTGGAGGTCTGCTGTGAGTAACAGCAAAGCTTGGCTCGGTACTCAGAAACACCAGAAAGGAGTGGGACGACCAACGTGGTCCTGCTTCATAGATGTATGCCTTTCTACTCATTTCTGTTTGTGGGTACATAGCCTCTTCTTGTGTACATCCAAATGTTCTTTCTCTCTCTGTTGGCTCAGCGGCGTTTCAACAATCCGGCTCTCTGAAACCCTGCCCGAATCATCTCCTCAGCTCTTATGCAAAGCATACCCAAATTCAGCAGCCAGCATAGTCGGCTTTTAAAAACAGAAAATAGTGATTTAAGAAATGGCGCGACGACAAAGCACATTGAGATGAACATAGCACACAGAATTGGAAATGAGTGGGCGTTGAGAAGTGTCTGGCCCCCTGCCTCCCAGCCATCTTATCCCAGTTGAGTGTCTCCACGTTGGGATGTGTCCTTCCTGAAACCAGACCTTTTTCTGCAAGTAGCGTGGGAAAGCACTCATTTAGAATGGGGAAAGTGTATGTGTTTGTGCCGAGGGAGGGTGGGGAGCATTTAATGGCCTTTCCTTCATTCCTGCTCTTTTGTCTTTGTCAGTCGTGAAGCGTGAAAAGCATCTTTGCAGGTGAGCAGCAGCGACGGCAAATGTGCTCAGACAGGTGAGAAATAGAGTCGGGCGTGAGCTGCCATTTCTGCTGACTAGAATAAGCATTTGTTTGGCATTAATTTAGCAGGGGAACAACACGGATTGCACTAGCCGCTCTTTCTGGGCAGCGATGCCGGGTCCATCCTATGGCACATCCTGTCATGTGTGTGTGGCATTCATTCGCTCCAAGTCCCTTTCTCTCATTTCTGTAGAGTGCAATGAGACCGAACGGTCGCTCTTTCTCGCTGTATGTGGGTTTTTTTTGGCTGGCTGATTGAGCTAGTATGGAGAACAGGATTAGAGAGGAATATCCTCTTGGTTGGTTGCTGAAAGGCTTCTAAACAGAGCACAAGATATTTGCCTCCATCTCACCTGATTTCACATTCTCTCAATCTGTCTCAACCTCTCTTCTGTCTCTGTATAAGTATCAAGGCTTTCGAGCATTTCCCCCAGACTCAGATGAGCTGCTGAAGCCCCGCTGTAATCGTGAGGGATTTCCCATGATCAAAGGCCCTCTTTTGTTCTTCCAGGTGTTTGAAAAAGTTAAAACAAAAAGTGGGTGGAACTGTCAACCGTTCTCCGGTACAGCTAGTACCAGGCATAATGCTTCCTCTCTTCCCAAACCACTCTGGAAAGAAAATCCCTTTTTTCAGGGATCAGCATTCAAATCACAATGTCTTCCTTGAATCATTAAATGATATTGCAGAACCAGTCTTGGTTCTTTTATACATCTTTTCTAGTATGGCCTTGTTCATTTATGTGACATAGCAGTTATCAAAGTTTCAATATATAGTTAATCTGTAGTCAAAAAATGCAATATATTAGGCCGACACACAACTTTTTGGGTCCTATTAGAAACATTTTGCCTCTTTATTTCTAAAGAAGAACTAAATAGACAAATGGCACATAAAAGTTTTAGAACTTTGTCTATTTTTTTGTCACTGGGGGATACCTTTAAATGTTCCTTTTTGTACTCTTGGCGATATGTGTACATTAAAACACCCAAAGGACCTTTTGTGTACCTTCAGGACCTGTTTTTCCATCTTAACATTGAACCATTAAATATTAGGGGTACAAGCCTTTAACTGAAATAATGGACGTATAAAAGGACATTATTATATTGTTTTACATACATACACGGGGTCAGTTGTGGCCTGGTGGTTATAGAATTGGACTTGTAAGCAGAAAGTTGTGGGTTTGAACCTAGTCTCAGCAGACAATGACTGAAGTGTCCTTCAGCAAGACATCTAAACGTTGAGTCTGCTGTATTTGGCCCAGCACAATACTTGTTAGTATAAATAAGAATCTTAAGGTACTACCCTAGCAACAGAAAAGGCCAAATTTTACATTTTGTTTCTGAAAGTATACAGAATGCATGAACATGTTATCTCCTTCAGCAAAGAAGAGACGACATTACATCGTCTTTGTATTTGTCTGTCAAAGTATTGCTTTGAATAAGAACAGGTGGGTGGTGAACTGAGCCATTGGTTTTCTAGGAGCCTTGAATTTTGTGATTCACTTAAAGAACCAGATCTTTATATTTCTCTATTCCTTTCTCTATATCTTTTTACCTGACACATTAGTTTTTCTTTATTTACATTTTTGCATTTGGCAGATGCTTTTATTCAAAGCAATTTGAACAACATTCAAGGTATGTACGTTCCCTGGGTATCAAACCATGATCGTTGTGTTGCTAGTGATGTTTTCAATCAAATGTCTTGCATAAGACATCCAAATTGTACAGGACTGAAATTGGTAATCGCTAATGTGGAAGATATAGCAGTTGAGATGATAATTTTCCTATATTTATGTTAACCCACTTAGCTGACCTTCGGCCTCTGATGATTTCTCAGCAATGAATTTCATTGGTAAATGTCTGATATGCTCTATAATGGCTTTTTTTCTATCCGATTAGCCTTTGTCTTTGCTAATTGAAACGATTTTCTTAAGCTTATAGTTTGTCCAGTAATCTCAATGGAGCTTATGCAAAGAGAGACAAGAGGAATTCTTTTTGGAATTAGCAAAAGATTACAAGATAACTTGAACAGATAACTTAAAAGATACTTTTCTGAAAAACATGACGCTGAATCATTTCTACTAGTAAAATCTATTTATACCTGAGTTACAAGAAAAAGTAACCGGAAGTGAAAATATAGAACATTGGACCTAAAAGAGAACAGGACGCTGATTCAAAAGTCACCCTTTTTAAAAGAATTTCATAGGAAATTAGCCACCCTCACTAAACAATATTCTCAGATTTCGCCAGTGTCGCGTAATCTTTCACAAAGGACGACATCTGCTCCGTACTTGCTGCGTACTCCATCACTTTTATTGAAAAAGTAGATAAAAGAGTAACTTCTGTAAAATTGAATATCTGCACACGGTGAGCTAGAGGCATCTGGGAATGAGGGTTAGTAAGACCAAAGTCTCGCACATAACCTTTACCCACCTCCTGTAAGAGTGATTGCCTACAGATATTTGCTTCCTTTTACTATCACCTGATATTGATAGATTGATGGTGGCTTTTACTGCTGCGTTTGAAGGTTTTCCCATCACAAAGGCTTGGAGGTCTGAAGATGAATGGATACACACACTGGATTAGTGGGAGAGGAAATGCATTTGGGAGCCGGATTGTCGAGATCAGCGATCGACTATCAAATTGTATTGAAGTATTTTCAACCAAATCCTCACGCACTGGTTTGCTGGAGAAATTTGGGATGCCTGTAGTATGCCATCACAGTGTTTGTGGATGTTTTTAACTAAGGCCTTTCATCCTATCGATTCAGTTCTTGGCATGACTAAGTTTAGTTCAAAATCATGTTTATTGTTCTCTCTCTCCCTCTCTCCCTCTCTCCCTCTCTCCCTCTCTCCCTCTCTCCCTCTCTCTCTCTCTCTCTCTCTCTCTCTCTCTCTCTCTCTCTCTCTCCCTCTCTCTCTCTCTCTCTCTCTCCCTCTCTCCCTCTCTCCCTCTCTCTCTCTCTCTCTCTCTCCCTCTCTCTCTCTCTCTCTCTCTCCCTCTCTCCCTCTCTCCCTCTCTCCCTCTCTCCCTCTCTCTCTCTCTCTCTCTCTCTCTCTCTCTCTCTCTCTCTCTCTCTCTCTCTCTCTCTCTCTCTCTCTCTCTCCCTCTCTCCCTCTCTCCCTCTCTCTCTCTCTCTCTCTCTCTCTCTCTCTCTCTCTCTCTCTCTCTCTCTCTCTCCCCGCTCCCTCAGCTCCCATTTCTGTTGTTGGGGATGTGCAGGACCATCTGCCTCTTGCGAGATAGAATTTAACACCTGCAAATACAGTAAACAATCAATTAATCAGTAGTACAGGACAATATGCACCTGCCAGAGCGCTCGCGCACACACCCGAACACGCACGGCTCTCCTCTTCTTCACAGTCTGTAACAGACCATCAGGCCTTTAGCAGCCAAATGTTTTTCAGTGCTCCCCCACATTTACATATGACTACGTTTGTTTGATTTGCGGGGACTGTAAACACTTCTGTTTTCCAGATTGTCACTATTGCGTTTAATTGACCAGAAGTTGGGCGTACTGTGTGGCATAGCTACTCGTGTTATGTCAGACTGTTTCAGTCGAATACATCGCTCTAATTGACCTGTAGGCTTTAGTGTGAATGTTTTATTGCAGGTGCTTTGCCTAGCATCACTGGAATGCCATTCAGAGTATTCAAGGCTATTAAAACATGAGGGAAGTGGCGGACGCATTTAGCTAAACTATTTAAAATGGCAAGTAGATTTTTGTATTTTATAAGAACAACGAGCTGTGCCTGCTTGTGCAACATACCTTAACTTCCACAATCATACAGTGTTGCCAGGGTTTTTCATCGTGTGCTTGGCGTCACAAGTTTAGAGGTTTTGAAATTACTACATTTTCTCCAGCAAATACAGTCGTCTATACAGAATGGTGCTATTTTCATATCAGTTGGTCCTGTCTCTCTGCTCGGAGAAGGTCAGCGATTCTCTGTAGTGCATTAGATATGCAGCGTTTGTGTCTTGGCATGCGTAGGAGGAAGGCTACTATGTCTCACCTTCTACAGAGTTACTGATACAACTCTGATAACAGAGAAACAGGAAGTTGAACGTTCTGGCTTTTTGCACTTTACCTTGCTGTACGTCTGCGCTCTTTCAGATTTCTTTCGGCACAGTTAAGCACAGGTCATCTGTCTGACTGTTCTTACGTTCGACTGTGAATTGAATTTTGATGTCTTTGATGTAGTGCAATGACTTTTCTGCAGTCCTATTATTTCATTTGACCTTGAACCTGTATGTTGACTTGTTTGTGTTTTTAGAGAAATAGATGTCGGAGTCTGCTTCATGGAGATTAAACAGACTATCAGAATCTAAGATTGAGATTGCCAGTCTTTAATGTCCTTTGTTTGAGTGTTATCTTTTCGTGATGGCGTTAGCATCAGATCATTGGTTTTAAAGACATTCTCTCAGTTATGCTTGGCGGGGTAAATGGAACACCTTTAGAGATCCAGCTAACAGTTCTGGGCAAGTACGTTGTTATGTTTGCAAATCAGGACCCGTCGACAAATTACTCTGTTATATTTGATGTTGTTTGGGTTCGGTTGCATCACCGGACTTGTCTGAACTGCTTCCACGGTTACACGCCCAAATGCAAGTATGTGTACCTAGAAATGTGACTTGAGGTGTTAAACTAACCACAGCTAGAAACTCGGTGTTAGAGAGACAATGCCACTTAAAGCTTTTGTCATGTGCGACTAAAAATAGAGCCATTTGGCCAGACGCTTGACACACAGGAACCAGATTGCACTCTACTGTCAGTGTCTGCACACACAAGTACCCTGTAAGCTCGACTAATCCAGGGGCCTACAATGACCTTTGACCATCTGTTAGTCTGCCGTCGCACCCAATTCAAGAATTGAGGAAGTTATGTGTGTGCACAAATCTACTGTTTTAAACATCTTTAATGGTTTTGTTAGAAGTTTCTCTCCTCCTTATGAATGAGATTTGTTCATATTGTACCGCTCTGGCGGATCAGCATATGTGGAAGCACCCAAAAAAAAAATGTTGATGCAGTTGATGAATGTAATGAATGGGGGCAGGGATTTGCAGTTCGCCGTTGGAGTTTCACACCTAGGGAAGTGTATCGCTGATCATTCGGTTCGGTTGGAATATTGTTACACATCTAGTTTATATCATGAAACCATCTGGTGATGTATAGTTGTTCATTCTTTAAACAGAAAAATGACCTTAAATATAAATGTGTCTATTCTAACTTCATTGGTTATCCATTGTCTGTTATACATTAAGTAAACCTCTTTTTTAAAAAGGAATTCAATGTTCTGATCTCACATAATTTGCATGTTGTGATGTCATAGAAGGTATGAATAAAGCCTCTGAGCTATGTCCTCTCTCTTTTCCCAAATATTGGTTAAAACAGCGTATGTGTCGAAAGTAGATCAGTCAATTATCAATAATGTAATTGTTGCAAATGTAAATTTGATTTTAGGAAAGTTTAAACATAGATTTGGAGTATACTCATATGTATTTTAATCTACTTCGAAACATCCCATGTGCTTTGCCATTAATCTTTATAAATGTCAACTATGTTTCTGTCCATATTGTTCTTTAGTAAGGTTAGAATTTATGGTAAAGATAAAACAATCCAAAAGGGCTAACCCTGAGATTGTTTTACACAATAAGTATTAAAATGTAAATTTTAGAAAACAACTCATACCATGTAAAACCATAGTATTGAATGCCTCACACTTGTGTGGTAGAATGGAAAAAATCTAACACAAGAAACCTTGAAAACCTCATATTTTATAATAATTTCCTCACACAAAATAAAGGTCTTATGAGGGTAAGTTAAAGTGAGGATTTGTACCACTGTGGGATGCTGGCTGTGTCTATGTAATTGCCTGTTTTTAGAGGGCACAAGAGTTTTAGCTCATCCACCATTCTTAATACCTCCTCCCTCTAATGAGTGAAGATAAGACAAGCTGATGGATCCTGTGAGGATTGAGACGGCTGATCTAAGATGGCAGGCCGCTTCATTACGGCTCCGCAATATGGCCCTCCCGAACCGGCTCTCACCCCTCCACTTTTGCAGATGCTTTGAACGCAAATGCCAGACGAGTCAGCAATCAAGAGTTTTAGTTCGCTTTTAGCCATCTCGGAGAGACAGGACCGGGAACAGGGCGTAGGGATGCACTTTATGTTAATCCCTAACATAATGAATGCATTTAAAGCGAGCATTGGGATTTATGCCTGATAGATGTCAGGAAACGCACGTTCCCATTTGCATGTTTGGATGGTATTTATTCTGTCTGGTGTGGTTTATGGATTAGAAGTCTGGTCTGGTAACCCAAAAAGATTAGGGTTTTTAAACCCCATAAGGCATCAATGTTTTGTTTACACAAAGCCGTTTTCTTTCAAAAAATATTAAATAATTCAGGTTTAGTACGCAGTAGTCTTTTCATACAGTGTCAAAAAGTAAAGTATTGCACCTTTTGAAATATTTACCCCCGCTCCTAATTCTACCAGAAAGGTACAGTTGCATGAGACAGGGATCTTTACAGTGGTTTGCATTTTGAAAAAGAAATTAGACTGTAAAGGAAAAGACAGAGCAAGAAAGAGAGAGAGAGGAATAACTCGAGGCTTTTGTACCAAACTAATGTTGGTTTCAATTCTCACGCATTGTCTTCCTCCCGCTCCGCACGGATCTGAGAGACAGGCCCAGCTCCATAGAGGTTTGAAACAAATGAAACCTTTTCCCCTCACTGTTCCTTTATCTAATGCAGAATGCAGTCGCTCATCACGGCCACGTTTTACCAGCCTTCGCTCCTATAGAAAAAGCCATAGAAAAAAGATGTCGAGCGAAAGATGGAACACTTGTTTTGTTTGTTTCCGTTTCATCGCAGCGGTGGAGAGATTCTTCGGCGATGGCCCCGGGGATCACTCTGATGTGGAGCCTCCCCACAAATGAAAGTTGTCGTTTTCGTGTGGGCAACGTGTGAGTTTTCAGACCCCAGGCTGCATTGTGATGAATTCGAAGAGGGGGGGGGGCAGCGCATGGCTGGGGCATCTGTGTGATTTTTGTTTGTGAGTATTAAAGCGTACATTTTAGACATCTCATTTGATGGCCCACTGCCATTGTCTACCGATGTTGGCATGATTGTGTTCTTCACAAGATTCTTGTTTGGTGATAATATAATTATCAATTGTATTGTTAGAGTCCTCTACTGTACATAAATGCCATTAAAACCCTAAAGAACACATTATTAGTTTTTTTATTTACCTTGCTTTTGTGGCTTGCGTTACTTTGTGTATTTTCTCGTGTCTGAAAAACACTCGCATTTAGTTCCTGACTCTTTAAGGCCTGTTTCCCAGTGTATTCTGTACTTGGTTCACAGACCTTTAACAAGTACTAACACACGCAATTACACAAAAGAAATATTAAAGGAGGTTTAGAACCATCCCACGGGTCGCTTCATTTTTTTGTGGGAAATTGGATCTAATTATTTAATCATTGCTTGTGTTCTGTGTACACAGGTGTAATGGATTATGAGAATACTGAGTTATTTAATGAGTTATTATTATAAGAATGAGATAAGAACGTGTTATTTCTACCATTTCACAAACTGGACCTTTAAATCTTGAAAGCATGTTTTAAATCGGTGCTGTCATGTGATTGAAGGGTTCTTATGTCTTACAGGTCATAATATATTCACCAGGTTCATCAAACATGGTTTATTGACAGGCGCCTGACTAATGTAAGATCGAAGCAAACTCTTTATTTAAAAGCAAAGGTTTGAAGCTCTGTTCCAGAGCTCATGATATGACAGGTATATTTCCTGCTCCCATAGCTTCAAATATCCAACCTTTTAATTAAAAACACACCAAGCACTAGATGTATATAATCCAGAAATATGAAAGAAAATGATCACTGAACTAATAAAAAATGGATAAGGAGAGAATGCTGTTAGCTGAGTCCTTCAAGAACCAGAGTGAATTCTCGCTCTGTGCTTCTAAACAGGAACCTCAATTAATTCAGGTCAGATTTATGAGTCTTCAGGCCCTTCTCTGCAATCGAGCCCCCCAGTTCCTCTTCATAAATTGCAGTAGTTTTGTAACTCTCCATAGCTTTGGATGCTGAGATCAGTGACTAAGCCTCAGAGATGCTGCGAGCAGGAGAAAAACATTCGCTCTTAGGATGGAGCAGAGACAGAGGGAAGAAATTGTTTGCTGTTCTGTGGTTTGTTAGCTGGACAGATTAAAAGGGTCGAATTATGGCTGGATCTGTATCCACCTCTGCAGAGCGACCAGCTTCCCTTCCATTAGTGGTGAAAACACTTCCGATAAGAAATCACATGTTCTCGTATGTCCTACTCATTACAAGGGACCAGCGTTTTGCGTAAACAAAACCCTGATCTTCCAGAGATGTATTGATAGAATTAAGAGGGACACTCATTTATCATATTGTATTAAGCTATAGTAGCATGTGTTAATATGATAGTTTGTGTTATCATTTACTCACCCTCTTGTCATTTCAAGCCTGTAGACTTTCTTTCTTCCACAGAACACGAAAAAAGATATTTTGAAGAATTTTGGGAGCTGGAACCCATTCACTTGCATTACATTTGGTGTCCATATATTAAAAGTCAATGGTTGTTCCTGCTGTTTGGTTACCAATTTCCTTCGAAATATCTTCATTTTTATTCTGCGGAAGAAAGGCCTACAGGTGTGAAATTACAAGAGGGCGAGTAAATAGAGATTTTTAATTTTTTCACATCTGATGATAGAGAACAAATTAATGTTAATATAGAGCTACAATTTATACTATTTTTAATGTTCTGCATTCTAAGTATGCAATATATATGAACTGAGTTTAACAATTTGACTAACATGGATTGCGGCTTATCAGGTTAAGAAGGATACATCAACTCAACCTTTAAAAATCAGCCAGACGGATACATCTTAGTTGACAAGATGTTACTCAAACGCTCAATTCAAAGCTGCCTTTAATGCTTCCCGTATCCAGATACAGCCTGACAAGGCTTCATATCTCAGACATACCCAGCAGCAGAGAGCCAGACAGACAGAATCCATAAGATTCGTATTTCTTAAAGGGACAGTTCACCCAAAAATCTATAATTTATTTATTCCCTTGTCAAGTGTGTGTGAGGATTTCTTCTGTGTAATTGTAAAAGAAGATATTTTGAAAAGCGTCTGTATGATTCTGTGTCCAAACAATGCAAGTCAAAAGGGGCTGATGTTGGTAGCTTACCAGTATTTTTCAAAATACCTTCTGCAGTGTTCTGCAGGAATGTCAGACAGGATGAGGGTAAGTAACTGATAAATATTTTTGGATCTCTTTAATAAATACCCATTGGATGATACAAATTCATACATTAATATAAAATGATTCCTCTCTCTGCTAAGGTTTAATTTTAGAGGACATCATTGATGAGCAGTTATCAATCAGCGAGTCACTCAATAATAAACAACTTCCGTCTCTAGAACATTGTCTGTTGTGTCGCTAATGGATTTTACCAGCGCTCACAGGTCTCCCTTTAGAGGACCTGCAAGGCTAAAACGTGCTGTTAGGGTCTTCTCTGTTCTTCAAATAAACATGTGCTGCTTCACTTAAGAGCATGGAAAGCGAAATGGGTTTTGCCTTCCCCATAAATCATCGGCTGCCTTTAATGTTTTATGTATTCCCATTAAGATAAATGTGTCTTATTCACCTCGGAAATCAATTTAAGAATTTCCCATAGATTCAAGGGTTTAAATTGCTCTCTGTTGAATAAAGAGCGCCTTTGCATCCTTAAATAATTGAAAATGTAAAATGAACCTGCAAGACGGGAATAGTTAGGAGGGTGCATACGTCTCTGAATTTATTGAATTCCTATTTAGACGTCTTCATACTTCTCTTTCTCAGTATTTATCTCTGTTTCTTGGTTTGTTTTTGTCTCGGGGCGATCATGTAATTGTGGAAATGGAATATCATGTATGCTATTTATCATACGTTAGTGAGATAGCAGCATACAAAAAATAAGAAGTTTATCCAGTCGGATATGAAAAATAAATTAGCATGTTCTTTGTTTGGATTTGTGTGTTGATATTTGTCATTTATCATTTATGTTATTTATCATTTACAAACTGTTTACGTTCTGTTTAGTTTTTTTACTAATAAAACAAGGACCTTTTATCATGATTTTGACATAATTGTCACAATTTAATATTCAAAGAGAAAGGAATTTTGATTAAATGTGTTCCTTTGTCATAGTTTTTAATGTATTATGCATTACAAATGAAACTGTTTAAGACTAAACCGGACTGTTTCATGAATTTTTCTCTTCTGTGTTACTTTTTCTTTTTTGATGTCATTTCATTTTCACTGGGCTTGATAAGATGTCCTTGGTCACCAGTGATTTAAGTTTAGTTGTGTTGTGTGAAAGTTTCTTCTTCATCTCTTTACTGTCATTGAACAAGCTGAAGTTATTTAAAAGTCAGGTAGAGATTAACGTCTCAATCAAGCGATGAATTTTGTCAGTCTATAAATGCAAAAGCTCATTTGCAGTGCTTTGAAGTTATGCATTGCTGGAGTCTTCTCAACCATTCATGAATTTCCTCCAGAAATCCCAAAGAACATGAGGTTGTTTCCAGGCCAACGGAGAGCGAGCGTGTTGGCCTGTATTGTGGTGCAGCCATGCGTGAGTAAGCAGAGGATCTCGCTGCGTCTCCATGAACTTGGTATGAGCTCCTCGAACCCTGGCCCTATTTACGTCTGTCCGCTATCACCCTCCCGGCACTTTGTCATCCGTAAGAGACTGGGTTTACGGAAGCAGGCTTTATTAATATCCACAACCTCATTGTATCGTTTTGATTTCCGGGATTTATGACTGGTGACCAGCGCTCAGTGGGTGGGGTGTCTTAGTTGACTGCTTTCTAAGGGCACATGTTCAGTCAGCATTCCCCAAAAGCCTCTTTCAGCAGCCTGACACTTAAAGAGAGTCATTTTCTGTCAAGAGACATATAAGGTGAGCATTGAAAAATGGACATCATGCAGATGATCTGGAATGTCTTGCTTTGTTGCTGCTCACTTGTGCATATGGCCCATCTGGGATTATATCATTTGCGGTTTAAAATTAGCTGCAAACCATGATAATTTGCATATTCATATATCTGCATATACCTGCGTGAGGTGTTGTAATATTCAAGATATTTCAAGGAAGGAAAAACTATTTAGAAGTAGTTAAATATGCCACTTTGATGGTCAAAGATGAGTTTTAAGAGATTTAATTGGGGGGGGCTGTATTTACATGGAGATGGCAGATTTGTTGCATAATAGATTACATTCCGCAGTCAAATATTTTAAACATGTTTTGATTTTTCCACATTGAATCTTTTTGTCATGAATTTTAAGTGGCCCGTGCAATCTTCTGAAGTTCAGAGCCGAGGTTCTTTAAAGCTGGAACCAACGCTCATTTAAGCAGCTCATTAGATCTCTTTTTCGCATGCTTATTAATATGAGCGCTTCACCTCTGAGAGCCCCGGCTGAATGTAAAGACAGGCCAAGGTCATGCACAGAGAAAGAGAATACAGATTGGATTTAAAATATGGGATTCACATTTACTCATTGTTATTAGATTTCAATTGCTGGAATAACAGGGTTTCGGATGGGATGATGCAGTACACTACAGGTGAAAAGTTTTGGATCACTTATTCACTTATGCATTCCTTATATTCCAGATTGTATAATAATACACTCAGAATTATAAAATGAAACACATAAATTGTTTTTAAAATTATGAGAAGCAGTACATTCGAATGTGTCACAAATCTTTTAACGACCAATTAAATAGCATATGAAAAAAGCTAAACATTTACCTTAAACTATTGTATAGATGTTTTAAGTTTTGTTTACTCGTGTCTGCCTTATTGTTATTTTTAGAGGATGCAATAAGTAAGATCCATCACAGTGTTGGCCTATCTGACTATGGTCTTCATTTGAATATTTTATTGCCGATTTATTTCAAGGCACAGATGAAAACATTTTTCTTGCTCAGCTCAGCAATTTGGCTTCTTTCTGTGTTTCCGTGTAGAGTTTACCCTGTATCATCAAGGCAAAGATTTCCTGTTCATGTAGTTTACAAAGTTTCTGTTTCTCTAAAAGTTCATTCACACATTTTTTCATGTTTTTACCTCCTCCGAATTTCTCATGTGTCACAGAATCTGTGAAAGTCAGACCGGCTTTCAGACGACACGGAGATGATTTCTCTCAGTGCATCAGGTGGAATCGATGAGACATACGGGAATATAAGGAGTGGCTGATATGATGATGGGTAAACCCACATCCTTTCCTGCTGGTTCTGCAGTCAGGAGCAGATTCATGTTGTTAACAAGAGTAATTGGATTATATAGCCTTTTCACATTTCTGCCAGCTGATCGGAAGAGCCTCCCATCCCTGATGTATGAGTCACACGCTCAAATGTTCCTGGAACATTCTGGTTCTGCTCTAAAACCTAGCGAGCTGTCTACTGTCTACTTAGGCAGCTGTCTTTTAAGTGACTGAATTGGAACAGTCTAGTTTGACAGGAATTCTTTCATAGCATAAATCATTTGATTTCATTGCAGCAGAAAGAGAACACGGCATGCATGTTATTCTTTATTGAATATTGATACTGTTGGATGGAAAGCTGTTTGCTTTTTAATGTTTTGCAATAGGTCCCCCATCATATTTGCTAATAAATAAATGAGTAATAATTATAAAATATACAGGTAAATGTTTTATTTATTTATTTCCATATTGATTATGGAGATGTTCAGTGAAGACAATTGACCTTTTTTATTATAAATCTATATGACTCTGAACAAGAGGATTTTTCTGAAAATGTTTTAAACCAACTTTTATATCAACTTTCTTCACAATATCTCATTTTGTGTTGCGCAGAAAAATCTGGAAGTTCTACCTCCAGAGGGAGTGAAACAGGGCTATCTTTACTTTTGTAGGGCACTTATGATATCTTACAATGCTTGCTTCTCGGACTTAGACAGCTTAGTTCATACTTACATTTGTTATATTTTGTCTCCAACTCTTTTCTTTGGTTAATATCTAATTGACACTCTCTTTGCATACTTCTCCAAATCTTCCAATCCATGCACTACATTTTTCCTTGCTATCCATCTCTCTCTCTCGTTCCCGGTTGGAACCCTATTAGCCTAATAAGAGGAAAAGGAGAAGACGATGATCTGGGTGTGACTGTGTCATCATCTTCCCCCGGGCGAGGAAGTTAGCCCTAATCTGGCCCAAA
This sequence comes from Triplophysa yarkandensis, assembly GCA_033220385.1. Lineage (NCBI taxonomy): Eukaryota > Metazoa > Chordata > Actinopteri > Cypriniformes > Nemacheilidae > Triplophysa > Triplophysa yarkandensis. Next base: position 10,532,506 of record CM065673.1, read on the forward strand.
TGAGCACCTTGCCTGGTCGCTGTGATCTTCATTGCCATCTCTGCAGCCAAGGCATGAAGCAGGTTAGATTTAATCACCTCTCCGCGCCCATCGTCCACATGTGAGTCACGTCCGGCTAAATTAAACCAAGCGCGGCACCGAGCTAGCCATGCTCTCCCTTGCTCGGCCCCGCTGAGGCCCGAAAGCTCAGCCAAACCTTTACGTGATCGCACTGCCAGACAGTTTTCTGCGCGCTCGCTCTTATGTCCTCTCTTTCAGTGGTCAGTTCTCTCAGAGTCCGTAATACGACTAATTGTATTTTTTATGCTGTTCTTGTTACCCCAAATATCTTGTTCCATAGCCAAGGTGTTGTGAGGATGCACAAAAGCCCCTTTAAGGATCACATTCGCGCATACACATTGACATGGCCCATGCCAGGCTCGCTTGTAGCCCTGAGGGATGCCCAGCTTGATTGGCAGAAACATTGTCTGTTTCGTCCGACTGGCACGCATGGGCATATGAGCTCTTTGCGTGGTGGAGGTAGAGGCGGGCAAGGTTTGCTCGATTGCATAAATAAATCGCCAGAGGGGTGAGGAACAACAGCCGAATTCAGCTAGCTCGGGCCAGACGCCGCACATTAATTCTCTTGCCACAAAAACAGAACGAAAAAATTCATTTCAAGCGAAAAAGCCTTGGGTTTCGGCCTGATTTAAAAATGCATGTCTCTTTGCCGTGCTCGGATCTTTCAGCCCCTGCATATTAATAAGAACATTTCTTTTCTTTTTTAATATTACAATAGCTTCGCGAGGGAGTAAGGGGCTTGTGCAACATTTGATCCACACACTCTCTGAAGCTCGATCGTGGCTGTTTGGTTGAAACCTCACAGGCTTAATTGAGAAGTATGATTGGGTTAGAAATTACCCTCATTTTATAATTTAATATCAGAGGAAATGGCTTTTCGTTTTAATTCACTTGAATGAATAGAATGCCTTTTTTTTAAATATGCACACAAATGCTTTGATACTCCTCACAATTATTTGATGAATTTGTATATTAATGTATACTTTTAAAGCCCAAGGACATGATTTATAAAAAAAAAAGAGCACACATTTTACGCTGGCGTGGCTGCTGACTTAAGCACTTTCATAGGGTGTCTATCAGCAGCGAGCGTCTTTCCAAAACTTTGGCGGGCTGTATATAAACAAAAGCGAGTGATTGAAAAGGTCAGTTTTCTTTGTGGGAATTCACTGTGAAGATGAAGTGCCGGGTCAGCGCTTAATAGCTTTGGCCATCATTTTTGCTCCTGCATTATTTCTAAGCCGAGCTTTCCTCAACTCATTTTTATTTTAAAAGAAAGTATTAGCTTGCCGTGGACTTATTTATTCAAGCGTTCATCTTTTATCCGCGCTGTCTGAAGGCCATGGTTCTTTCATTGACCTGAAAGGTCTGTCATAACATTTCTTTTTTCTTAATATTTAAAGCATGCGCGAAACTCGTCTTTTTTATCGTCAACTAAAATGTCTTGAACCACCTGTCTCTTTCTTCCCTTTCGTGCCTCTCTCGGTCCGTGCCTCTCTGGACGTGGGCTTTATCGGAGGGTAGATCGCTCTATAATCTCAAGGTGAAGAGCTAATACCATTTCCCCTGTGACCTTTAGCTTCTCCTCTCCGAGCAGACCAGACTGTGACAGCACCTCGGCCCTTCTTCAATTAATTCCCCGCTCTTCAGAATCAATCCACTGACTCTATCTGCTCTGACTGAAAGCTCTGATAAAGACAGAATCCTTTCTACAATCTGTTGGTTTGACAGTTCGTGGTTTTCAGGATAGGGACTTCCTGTCCACTTACTTGCCACACTTGAATACTTTGTTTTGCCTCCGGAATGACGCTCTATATGTCCAACCGCAAGTAGATTTTAAAAAATTGGATATTGGTGTTTTCTTCCAGCCAATCTGGTCTCAAGGGAATTTGTAAATATTTTATGAAATTGTAAGGCTTGGATGGAATAAAGTGCCATATATGCTCATGCGAATCAGTAACCTTTGTAAAATAGTTACACTTTTGCTGCACCATCATGTTGTGCCATCTCTGCTTTTGAATGTTTTGTCTTATGTATTTTCTTAGTCTTCGCTACGGTCTGATTAATTGTTTTTATTGCCTTGTTTTCCTGCACATGTCTTTTATAGTCCTATTAGTTGCTGTGGGTTAGTTTGTCTGGTAAGAAAAATAAGGACAAAGTAATTTCATTAGAAGTTTATGGACTGTTTTAATTCATAGCGTGCAATATGTTCGGTTTGATAAGCCTTCTGCGAAAACCAATGTTTAAAAACAAAGGCGCGAGGACGTTTTAAAGCCCGGTATAATTACACCCATTCTGTGAGATTCACTAATAAAACTGAAGTGTGTCTGTTGCCTGTCTAGAGTGGATCATATAAATGTACACAGACGAAAAAGCACACAGACGAAAAAGCAATTAAACCAGGCAAAGACCAAAAGAACTGCGAAACCGAGAAGGAAAAACATTTCTTGAATTTCATAGCCTGTTTTCTGTGGCGCAAATACAAACACACACACTCCCAACCCATACACAACTCATGTACACACAACTCATTCATTACAGTCACCCATCTGCCATGCTTGGCAGCCAAAACACTGCGATCGCACACGCCGGAGACCATTACGAAGTTCTCCGGAAGCTTCTCGGTAGTGTGTGTTTCTTATGAAGGCAGCGCAGAACAGCTTTTGGTTTATATATGCATGGAGGAGCTTTAAGAGAGGGATGTGGACGCATGTCGCTCGGGTTTATTCTTTACGCCATCTGTGATTGTGGTTTAGTTGAGTGATGTGCATAAAACATGTGGGCTCGCAAGTGACACGGCAGAGGGGTTTGCATAAAGGTAAAGTCTCCAATTTTCCCCCTTAGAATTCTTAGAATTTATTTAAAGTATCTGATTCTTAAAAACAAGATGGCAAGCAATATCCCAAGTTAACCTCAAATCAAAGTCAAAAACAAGAACTTGTACTTTTTTCTCTGTCCGTCCCCAGTGGCTTCAGATGGGTTTTGGGAAAATTCCTCTAGTTCCTCCGTCTTAATGTCTGTGGCAGCCCTTTTTCTGCCCCCGTTGTTTAGTTGCAATGAGAGAGAGAGAGAGAGAGAGAGAGAGAAAGAGAGAGAGAGAGAGAGGGGGTGGGGGGGTGGGGAGTTTTTTGTTTGTACATGTCTCACACTTTGTTTATTCTTTAAGAGTTGGACATTCCGCTGAGCGAGTCTGATTACTGTCTGTCTGTTTAGATCATGTGAGCATCTAAATGCATCACCACTGACACGTTTGCTGACGTATGATGTTATGAAACACTATACATTTTCAAAGTGACCGATGAGATAATTATTTCAAAAGAATATATATATAAAGGCCTGGTGGATGTTACTGTTATGTTTATTTTAAGATTAAATACAAATGTGTGTCGCCTTCACATTTTGATGGAATTTGTTTGACTGTCAATGATTTATTGTCGATAAGTCAGAAAACAATGTTTTGAAAACAATCCAGAAAATATTGTTCACCTGTTTCAGTATCATTACAGATGGATGTGTTGTGGATTATATTCTTAACTTTTGTAAGATTCTTGGTTCTCCATGTAAACAGAAATTCACTTTTTACCCAGCTTTTGTCTTGTAATGTGTGTGCTTAACAGTTGTTTAGGTCAAAGAATGTGGGGTTTAAGATAAACTCTTTCTGACTTTGTCTTGATTTAGTTGTCGTCATGAATTCCTTTTGTAACATGTTTGGGAATAAGTTAAAGACCTGCTATTATAGGGATTTTTATTACATATCTGTGATACACTTTTTGGAATGTGATGTGTTCTTTAAATGTTTGGCATGAGAGTTGTGGCATCTCCTTTAATACTGTTCACGGCATCTATGTATAAGCATTATTCTTCTGTTAACTTTTGAACAATTCCTTAATGCAAACTGTACTGTTGCTCTGTGGACATTTCTATAGCATGAAGCGGCACATATGGAAGCGTGATTGGTTACTTTACCTGTCAGTCATATGACCTCTTTGGCATTGGTCAATGAAAATGGCAAAAGCTGGTCTTCAAATCTGAAAGGTTATTTTGGGTAGTCAGTTCAATCAATCATTGGGTTAATTTATAACCAAAAAGTTGAGTTCGAGTTCAATTGTTTTTTTATCCCAAAACGACAAGCTTAATCAACCTGTCGACTCATTCATAACCAAATACTTGAGTTTAACCCAATGAGTGGCGAAAATTACCATTGTGTTTCAGATTAGATGTTTTGTTGTTGTGTTCAGTTTAAGTAAGTTCTTAAGAGTAAGATCTCAAAGTTAAATGTCTCTATGGCACCAATCCTAGAAAAGGATACTGTATTAAGGAGTCTAAATTTTCAGGAGATCTTTAAGATGAACAAGGTCTGTTTATGTTTATGTGTGGAAGGAGAGAAGAGGACAGGTTGTGAATGTACAGGCTACACCTAAAGAGAATGACTATTATAAAAGCATCTGGTGACTGCTTTTGTCGAGACACAATCGCATATGCGAGAGTCCTTACGGCTTGAGAGAAGGGCCATATCTCTGCGCCTGGGACTGTGTGTACGTCTCCTTGCTGCCTCTTTGTTCCCAGTGGTTCAATCGCTCAAACTTTTAGATGAAAGGTCAGAAGATCCTCTCCATGTCTGTCTTCATTGCAGGAGAGACCCTGAAACATGCCAGTCGTTTATACTCCTTATATTTGACTTTTGGTGAATGTCGACGTCTGCCTCAAATAAAAAAGGCTGACATTTCGGCTTTTCGATTTGACACATGTGCCGAGATGTCTTATAAAGACGTAGCAGCTTCTTTCTTTATCCCTCTAGGAAACTTATGTAATTTGACTCTCGCTGATGAAAGAAAATCAATAACCAAGTATCGACACAACGGTTGAATAGAGATGCCAAAAACAAAGCGTCCCAGTCCATTATCAGTACCCTGATCACGCCTCTCGTCCAATCAGATTCAAGGACCAGAATTAACTGTAAAAAGGTATTTAATTATTCTATTCATGCATCACATACATTCGATAATTTCGCAGCTGTGTGTGATACACTTGTTGTACACATCTTAAAGTGAAAAGATTGAAGGACGGAGAGGAGTCAAAAAGCAGAAGTGCATCTGCAGTTGAAGGTGTTTTTTGAGAGGACCGTAGAGTCCGATATGAGACACAGAATGCAATAATGGCAAGTGACGAGAGACTCTTCCTGCCCACATCAGTGCTTGAGAGCCCCTGCCACATCCATTCTACCCACCTGTCGGCCTGACTCCACATCCACAGGAAAACCACGATGACATCTCACGAACCGGACGCATGCAAGCACACACACACACGCAGATGTAAGTGACTGAATAAACCTAAGATCCGTTCTCATCTTTAACTCAGATGGTACTGCACAAAAGAGATTTTATATACTTTAAAAATAGCTGCGTTATGTTGGTTGTTTATACATTTCAAAAACCCAATAAATCCATTTTATTCGTTTTCTGAAAATAACGTTTTTCTACCTGGACCCATACATTGTTAATATTAATTTATCCTGTTTAAACTGTTCATTGGCTCATTCTGAACATTTTAAACAGTAATTGTTAAATTAGACAACTAAATTAGCGATTATAAATTCAAATTTTATTTTATTTTGAAACTGCTAAAAACCCATCCTTTAAAAAAGGTTGCTTTATTTCTTAATAAATAAGATTACTTGAAAACATTAAAAATTGATATAGATCAAATACATGCAGGTGTCCAGTCTGCCTTTTTTTACTTCCAGTTGTAGATCTTACTTGCTCATCCAGGCCATAAAAAAGACTGAGCACAAACAAACGCTTCAAAGCAATGCCATGTTAGATTGCACTAAACAGATTATCATTGGTTGAGTGGACATATAACATTTAGCCTAAAAACAGGTTTGGCATTTAAAGCTTTTTGGGAAAAAAACTGCATCTTCAAGGACATTTTAATCAAGAAAATTTTCTTATTTGGCATGAAACATTGGTGGACCAGTAAAAAGGGTTCAGTACACAACATAATGACATTTATTCCAAATGACATCATTTATTCATTTGAGTGACTTATACATTGTTCAGGAGTTTTAGTGTCCCGCAGCCAGAATTTCAAACTGAAGGCAGAAGGTCTTCAATACATGTCAGCTATCATTGGCGAAGGCTCATTTGACCGACATATTTACAACCACTCACAGTTCATTTTTTTTGGGGTCACGTTTAGAAATGCCCCCCCAACAACATACTGGAGTGCAACAAGTCTGTTTTTAAAGTAAAATCAAAGAAGAAGAGTGAGGCCAAACAACAGTCAGCTATCTGTTCATGATTGTTGAAAAAGTATTTGACAACAATACGCAAGAAGGGTTTTGTTTAAGTATGCACAAACATTTCCAAACAGAAGTCAATTAAGAACAATATTATCGTTGGTGTGCTCTTCCTCCACAGACTTACCAATGAGACATTCACATCTGTTTGAAGCTCATCTCTGCATACTTCAACACTCTTATTCTGGAGAACCGAACACAGGAATGAATCGCCCAGTTCTGATGTCAGCGTCTGTTTTTCGTGTCTCAACAAGTCAAATTTGATGTTCAAGAAATCCTTCTTAATGCTGACAAAGGGTCAATAATACTCTGCCCAAATCCCGTCGTCAAAAAAGCCGAAATATCTATTTTTGTCTCCAATAAGTGCCTCAAACAAAACTCCTGGACTCTTAAAGATTCTGTTGTGAACTTTGCATACTTTTAAAAATGCATTGTTTTAGGTTTCCATCAGAAGTTTCCATATTTATGTACTTGTAAGGGGTAGAATTACATTTAAACTTTGTAAGGCAGAACAAATAATTTTTATATTAATTTGTCTAAATATTTAAATTTGTTAGAGATTAGGAATAAAATGTAACGTGAAAACCCGGCCAAAGTCGTTTTGCAGTTATTTTGTGTTTTTTTATACAACCAATCATTCTACACAACGTGAAGAACATTCTTTGAGAATATAAAATAGATTTATTTAATATTGAATGAGTAAGACCAGGACAAAGATGGAAGTCTTAGTGAAATTAATAGGTAAACTCAAACTTTAAAGCTTGTTTTTTGCTATTCGATATTCCTACTTTTGCCTGTTTTTTTACACACAAGGTCACATTGTGCGGGTGTTATTTTGCTCTCTCTATAACAATGTGCACTAAAGAATTATTTATGATAGGAACATGTATAAGGAACGTAAGAGGGCCAATTTTTATTTCTTGCGCAACAGTAAACTGTAAGTGAAACCTGGACTCAGTGTTACAGCCAACAAATTTGAGCTTTGTCTTAATTTAGCACACTGCGGTTTGTAAGCTGTCATCCATCTCCATGCGACATGCTAAGTGGTGTCATAAAATTTCAAATGACATGTTTTTTGTTTTTCCCTCTGACGATGCATGTGCGAGCTCTGAGCCATTGGTGTTTCCTGTCAACATTCGCTTACAGCGTTTAGTTCAGTAACACATCAGAGCGCAGCATGATCACTTGTGTATTTAGTTTTTTGAGTTTCTTAGTTTTTAAAATGCAAAAAATAAAAATTGGGTTACAGCAAATCCGAACATCTATAGCTGTTTCAACACTATAAGTTATACTTTAAAGTTAGTCGAAATGAAAGTAAAAGTTTATCCAAAATTGATAACCGCTTAATATTGTTATTTCAAACCTATATGACCTTAATCTTCAGCAAAACACCGAAGAAGATATTTTGAAGAAAGTTGGTAACCGAACAGCAGTGGCACCTATTTATGGTCAGTTGTGGTCTGGTGGTTAGAGAGTTGGACTTTGTAAGCAGAAGGTTGTGGGTTTGAATCCCAGTGCCAGCAGACAATGACTTAAGTGTCCTTGAGCAAGACATCTTACACATGTTTGCTCTGCAGTGATGATTGACAGCTGCATAATACTTGTAAGTCACTTTGGATAAAACTACTGCCAAATGAATAAATGTAGATGGCATGTCTATTGTTTGGACACAAAATGATTGCAAGTGAATAAGTTACCAGCATTCTTGAAAATATATTTTATTGTCTTTGGTGAAAGAAAGAAAGTCATACAGGTTGGAAATAACGAAAAGGTGAGGAAATGAGGACAGCATTTTCAATTTGGGATATTTCGATATATTCCTATTTCTGTTATTCTGTTTAACCCTTAAACCACAGTGAAAAGACAATGTGGACTGTAAAATGAAACAAATAGATTTTCTTTTCAAAAGGTAAGCTCAGCTTGAACGTCAATTCTATTGGTTTGCTGTGTTACAAACCCAGATATTTTCTTTCAGAAATGAAAATCGTTTTTTTGGACCATCTGTTCTGTAGAGGTGTTACAGGGTCAGCATGTTCAGAGCACATGTTAACCGTTATGGTATGACGTTGAATACTTTCTTCATCTCTGAATGAGATTTGAAATGAGCACAGTGTCTGGTAAAATTTTTGCACTAAGAAACCTTTCCATGGGATGTGTAATAAAACCATTTGGTATTTGTTTGCATCCCGGTTTCAGAAATATAATAGTGATACAGAAAGATCTCACAACTAGACCACAGATATGTCAGTAGAATCTTCAAGGTTACCTGTCATAGAACTTTGCATCTGATTAAATCCATGCTTACAAATTCAGGCTCAGAATAAGATTTCTCTAAACAGTATCTTTCACTCCTGCATGTATTTATTCACAATGTGTCTGCAAGATAGGTCGGTGGTTTAACAAGCAGATGATGCTCTTTAATCTCGAGTCCCTGTCGAGTTCTTTCAGTGAGTATGAAGGAAATGCCTCTTACTGAGCGATATTTACATTTAAGCTCAAGAGACATCCCTTTGATTCAAAATAAATTCATAATGCACATAAACACGCTTGAACGGGAAAGAGTATAATCGTATATGTACTTTAGCGAAACATCTAATGGACCAATCAGAGGCTTTAAAAACCTTTTCAGGGATATCAGTCTGTTGTAAAGAATTAGTTGATGTTTTTATGTCTTATTTGAATCAGAATAGAGATAAATACACAGTGAAAGCAACTTCTCTATGAAACGTCTGTGCTTTCATATAGTCATTTTATAGAATCAAAACCCTTTTGTTGTAAGAAATGGGTCGCATGATTAAAATCATGCCATTAGTGCAAGCATTAGGGCTTTTTAAGAACCTGCCAATGGCTTTTATTCCTGACACAAAGTGAGTGATGTGTGCTTTAAATCTTGTTATGGAATTATAGAGTTGAATTAAATTTATGAAGTAATTTACTATTATTTTAGAGCAGTGCACCTCTGTAAGCTCCCAAGAATGAGCAGCACAGGGCTAAAGAAATAGGTTGATGAATTTTTAAAGGGACAGGAAATGATCTTTGGGTGTGGATGCTTAAACAACTATTTGTTTAGCCTACAAAGTATATTATTATTTGAATGCGTTTTAGTATATGTATTGCTTTGATTTTCAGAACGTTTTTTTGTAGTTTTAGTATCATAGCAATAATACTGCCAATAATGTTCAATATCAAGTCTGATCTGCAATAGATCACTAACATGTTTTTAAACTTTCTAAAATGTGTTCCAGATATACATTGATGTTTATATGCAGAATGTGCCATATGAACATTGTCAGCACACTGACGCAGAAGCCACACGTGTTATATAACACTTTAGGTGACGATCAGGTTATGCTCTGGTAACTTGAGAGGCAATGGTGTGAATTTAGGGACGTGAACTCAGTGCTGGAAGAGTGATGTTTGAAACACCAGTGGCAGCCTGGTACCTTTATTATAGTGAGACATCAGTCTTTATAACACTTATATGATGAGGGATGTTGCTTTGATACTGATTAGGTTTTGTGATGTTAGTGTAGCTTTTATATTTATATATCTTGGTGTTATATGGACAGATTTGTATACTGTTTGTTCATTTAAAAAGGGAAGGTCATGACCAGGGCCTGACGGAATCCTATTTTCTGTTAATTCCACACTGGGTTTTTGAAAGATCTGTGGAGTGCTGCAAAATAGATTTAAAATGTTCTCATTTTAAATTTCGATTCTTGAAAAATCACAAAAGCAATCCATACCTTTAGTCACAAGGGGTGGTGCCATGCGTTTGTCAATGTTTACAAACCAACCAATTGTGACATCATTTCCCTTCACAATATAAGACACACTCGTGATACTTTTTACTGTTGTCATGTTTCCATCGGGCTGCATAAGGTGAAATACGACTACAGAATACAACTACCAAAGCTTAGAGGCTGCTGGCGTAGATTCCATGTGCCCCTGGTCACATGTTAAAGATGAAGTATGTATTTTTTAGTAGAATTTAACAAACAAGAAAAAAGTCTCAATCTTGATAACACCACACTTTATATATATATATATATATATATATATATATATATATATATATATATATATATATATATATATATATATATATATATATATATATACAGTGACTGACTTTAAGATGATTTTAAAGCAACAACATGAATAACTGTTTCCTAGCTGCACACTTTAGATACACATCCATAAAGATCTATTTCAGATAACAAGCAAATAACAATTACATGATATTAGCTAGCAATAGAATATGAATAAAAACTATAAATAAATAAATACTTAAATTGGCTTAACGTTAAATTTTTCATTACAATGTTACATATTGTCATATGCTGCAAATTAAGATATAAAGCCCTTTAAGCCTATTTTGATAAATTGAATTAATAACTATTGTTAATTATTATTAATAATTGAATTAATAATTAATAATAACCCATAACAATTTCATATAAGTTATATATATAAATTATATTTTATTTCAAGTAAATTTAAAAAATCAAATGCAAGTAACATTACTTGAAATAAGGAATTAAGTATAATTTAAGGCCGTACAGGCTTGTTATTGTTACATACTGTCATTTACATACTAGATTGGTAATGATTTGTTATCAAGTTTGCAAAGGGGATAATCACACCTGTGGCCTTTGCCATTTCACATTAATGTCTGCACTAATCCATCAATAATCTTCATTCCAGAAACATAGGAGCCCTCCCACTGAACTCTAATGTTGATCTTTATCTTGAGTTTGTATGTGTGTCTTGAGTTCTACATTCGTGGCCATCCATTATTCAGTAAGGTTTATTGACTACCTGCCACCTGCCCGGGCCGTCAGGTGCACCATCACACACCTGACCTGCAAACAGAGCCAGGTGTTACCGAGCATGCGTTTCGCCTCGGAAAGTGTACGTTAGCCTATTTGTATGTATGTGCGTGTGGTTCTTTCCAGCTTGTATGCAGATTTTATGCTGCTGTGTACGTTTGCGTGTATTGTCTATGTGTTTCAATGAAGTGGGAGGTCATTTAAATTCAACCGAGGTTTTTGGTCACTTTCTTTCCATTAATTTTTGTTTCCAAATGAAGAGTTTCTCCAAATGGGCTTCATTCTTTTTGTAATATAAAAGCATATGCTTGTGGAATATTAATGCCAGCATCAGAGTAATTTACAGAATGCTTGCACTTAGCATATTTGCGGGAACAGTCGAAAGATTTTTCGAACCACATTATCTATTCATAGGCTTTCAGATAGACTGGTTTCTTAGTTAATATTGCAAGAGGAGAAGCACAGAAAGGTTGTTTTTGATCAAAGGTACGTCTCGGTTTATCTCGCGTCTCAGAGTCAACGAAGTACGCCACGTAGCTATTTAATGAGGCTTCTCTAGTTAACGTAGCTTTTGATGTGGATTTGATCGTGGCGAATTTCATCTCGCTAGTATGTGAGATCTGTTGAGCTAAACTGAGTTTAGTGTTCACAGTCTGGCTGAATTAAGAAGCTCAAGCTTGCCTTTTGCCGAACATATTATTAGTTGGCATCAGGTTTACTATGGACCTCCTTACAATCCCTGGACCAGAATCACTTGCTGATTCATTTTTTATCCTATATAAGTGTTTAAATCTTTAAAAAAATTGACATTTGGATTCCAAGGATGTCCATTCTATACTTTTTGAAAGAAATGTGAATTTTATCGAATTCAATAAAATAAAATTAATATATAAGTTTTAACCAGAATAATATACCAGATATTTTGGCCACCAAACTTTTGAACTCAGAGGTTTAGAAGAGCCACTTTTAATTCCACAATAACAATTCAATCAATGCATTTATGAATCTAAAAACTTTTTTCACAAAAAGTATATTTTTTATTCCCAGTAAAATCAAAAAGTAAATATTGCAGCAGTTATAATATATGCATTTTGCTTAATGTCTTACAAAAAATAAAAAACATGAAATTTATGACATCTTGCATCAGGCAAACTAACATATTTAATTGATTTAAATAAAAAAAAACAAATGACCGTTTTGCCATTTTTTGCTACCAGATGAAGATCTCATTGGCTCATCCAGGCCATCAAAGGTGTTGGCAGAGTTTAAAAGATTCATTTTAAAAGATTGAACAAAAACAAACGCTTTAAAGCATAGCCATGTTAAATTTCATTGAACAAATTATGGTTGGTGAGTTGACATATAACATTAAGGCTAAAAACAGGTAGGGGATTTATAGCATTTTTGGAAAATTAAAAGCATTTCAGTACATTTTGAACAACAAAATAAATTGATTTGGCATGAAACATTGATGGAGCAGAGAATAGGTTCACTACTCAACAAAATGGCATGACAAACTCATATTTTTGAAATTTGCCACTCATCCCCTTTAGGAAGAGAGCTCTTCATATAGTTTATCAGAGTGGCTTATTTTCTTTCTTAAATGCATGTGCACTTATAATCTTCAATCAAAATCCGTAACGGCACTTCCAACCTGTAGTGCCCTTTAAAGACATCAGTTCTTCTGTAAAGAAGTAAAAACCAACACAACTTTTGGTTCACTGGGCCTTAAAGAGAATGCATGTGGCACAAATGCTTCATGTTTCCATCGGAAACAAGAAGGAAAATGCTTGAATGGGAATACAACCTATATTAAAACATCACTCTTAGAAACCACATAGTAACATCAACAACAATCAAGCATCATAGTCCCGTCCATCCTACATTATACATTCCAAGCATTATTTGCCTGTGTGTATTTTATTTATCAACGGATGCACAAATACACAGTCTCCATTCATCTTACACAGCCTTCTTATTTATTGCTAAGATAATAATGTCTGACTATGATTAACAACGCTTCACAACATGACCGTTAGGCTATTAGGAAAATACATGGTGGTTCACATATCAGTTAAGCATCGTATGATTACTTGGAACAGGATCAAGACTACTGCCTGGCAGTTCCCACTCAATTCTTTTATTCTTTAGCTTCAAGTTCGAAAAACACTATGCAAATATTTCCAATGCACGCGCCTACTAAACCTTAAACTGCATCTTTTTTTATTACAATACACAGTGACATTACATCGACCTTGTTATTTGTAAAGTAAGGCCAGTTTGTCCAGGATACAGGACACAGTCTCACTTAGATGCTTGAAATAGCACAGCTTAAGTTGCATTAAGGCAGCTCTAGTTCATTTTAAATGTGTGACCGTGTTCTCATGCTGTGCTTTTTGCCACTCGGCAGGACCACCGCTAGGCTATCCCCGGGTCGCCTGCCTGGGAGATTAAAGGGCCTTATTCTCTATTTAGCCCTTTAACACCTGCTTTCTCTAGTGAGAAAAAACTCGGCGTCGAGAGGACAGCTGGGCCGGGCGCTTTATTGAAAAAAAATATGCTGTATAAATTGTTTTGGGAAGATCAGAATTCTTATAAAGACCTTTCTGATTCTCAGTCTAGGTCAAAATAAACTACATAGGAAGAGGTCATTTTGAAAGTTAAGGGAATAAATAAAGGGTTGTCAGGTTATGGATCAGTTTGGATAATTCGGGTGCACTTTTCCCCCACAAATTTCTCTACATACATATGCAAAATATCTATACATTTTAGGGAAATGACCCGTTGGGTTTTTTATTAATTATTTTAAAATTTCCTACAAAGGTTTTTACAATGTACCGTAAAAGGGAGCAGACAGGGCAAAATTAGTCATTTCTATACTTATAAGAGGCCTACAAAAAAGGCATCAACTGTAATTTCTTCTGTGTCACCATCTTTTTTTGAAACATAAAATTGCTGGTTGCTTTATGGAAATGGGTTGAAGTCAAATGATGTCAAACTGGGGCACTTTTAAAAGCTCAATAACTGAATTTAGTTTAGGAATTTACATCTTTAAATGGGATGGAGGGGAATAATAACAAAAAGAGTAATCCGGGTTTCATAAACCTTGTCAAAGCCGTTATGGTTGTGCATTTCTTGCTTTGTGTTTGCGATTTGTTTTTCAAGATATAGAAATCCTGCAGACAAAATGCTTCTCTATAAAGGTGTTTGTATATTTGCTGTGTTGAACAGTAAATTATTTTCTTTATTATTTTGGCCTCTGTCGCCCTTCTGTCGCTCCTTTGCTAGTTAGATTTCTTTTAATCTGCACAGTTGCGTTTATTGTCAATGTTGTCAGTTTTCATAGCAGAAGGATTAAGTAAATGCATGCAGATATTGTTTATGTGACAACTGTTTATGTATACGAAGACATATATGTACTGCTGTCACTTACAGTCAGCTAAGAAAGTGCTCTTTGGACTCATGCGTGGGCCATCTGCTGGTGTTTGTAGTTTAGGTTAGTTACCATAGTTACATTTGCTTTGAGTTCCCAATGCTTTGTTCTGATGTTTTCATCACATCTGATCTTTTGGCAATGACTATGTTCATGTAGGTGCTTGCAAGTCACTTATTTAAGTCCTAAATGCATACCTGATGTCCTCCCTTAAAAGGTCACTTATACAGACTCACAAAAACATCACATGCTCACTAAACTAAATTGCAAAGCTTTTTTTTCTCATTTACATTATTTGTTCGGTGTTATGTGATGTTGAGGAAGCGTATTCAGATTTGAATTGAGAATGGGTTTTTAAAATTGACATTGAATTTAAAGTTGTATCTAAGAAAAACTGATGCAATATGTTCATTTTTATGTAAAAGTATTTTCTATTTTCTATTTTGTTCAATTACAAAATAGAGACTGTTTAAAAAGCATACTTTAAAAACATTTGAACACAGAGAAAGATATTTGGAAAATGTTTGTAACCAAACAGTTTTTGGACCCCATTGACTTTATTCTTCAAAATATCTTATGCTTTCATAGAACAAAAAAAAATGTTTTTTTAAATAGTTGTTTAAATGATGGCAATTATTTTAGTTGAAATCTTTAAAAATGTTAATGATGTATATTTCACAACAATTATATATATATATATATATATATATGTATATATATATGTGTGTGTGTGTTTAAAATATACATTTATATAAATAAAGGTTAGGGTTAAATGAAATGTGTTAATGTAACGATATAAATGAAAATATAACACATTTTAAAAGAGACCAAAAAAATATTGCAAACAGTAATTTAGAAACAAACCAAAATTGCACTTGGTAAAACCAAATGGCCATTTGGAGATTCCAGCATGTTTGCTTTGACATGTTTGGATTTTATGAAATCACTTTGCTTTTGCTATTTTATAGTTAAATATTTGAAAGAAATGAATTGAGTGCTTGAGTTTGAAATAAAACACTGGCTGTCAAGATCTGTTTTTGGTTTTAGCCTGTATATTTCATTTACTGTACAAAATAGAAAATACATTTTCAAAACCTTGTTATTATTCACAAAACTATGCATATTTTATGTAAGCTTTAATTTATTTAATCTGTCCTTTTGGTGCCCTTTCTATGTTCCCTTGGATCTGCCACGTTGCCTTGTTTATCTTCTTCTTTACTCTCTGTCGTTCCCTGTGCAAACAGGGCAGATCATTGTATTAATGTGGTGCATGAATCACCAATGCATCCATGTGAGAAATCGTGGCAGGGGCTGCACACAGCTGCCTCAGATCTCCACATCCTGCTGACCGCTGAGTGTGGATCATTGCAAACACTGTCTTTCTTACTGAACCGCTAAATATAATTCATCACTCAAGTCTGTTTTCACTGCACATTGCTAATTGTTCTTCTCTAACTGACCTGCCGCTCTGTGACCTGCCGCTTGATTTTCTGATGCTAATCGATCAGTGCCGTCATTTAAAATGACGTCAGGCTCAATTAGCGTGCTCCCAGTGTTTGACTCGGATTAAGACGTGCCCGTTGATCTGTGCCCATCTGATGAGTTTTACCAAATTTGCACATATTTATTCTGCTCCGATCCCATAATTGCTACAAATATAGATTATGCATTTGAAACCGGCCTCATTTGCAATTATATGCCATTAAAGTAATGAATGTTTTGCTTTCCTGAAATACAGTTCTTTAAGCTGGTAGAAATATATAAAAAAGTTACAAAATATTTAAAGTCTCCCTGTAGTTAATTCTTTTAACCAAAAATGAATCTGTGACCATCCAAATGCCATATTATACGCTTTTAATGAAATAGTATTCCTGCTTTAAAACCCCTCGAATGTAACTCCTTTATTGAAGGCATGTTAGTGATTTTCAGAAAACTTGTAGCCAATAAGCAGTAAGAGGCCGAAAGAGAGCAAGCGAGCAATATAGAACTATAGAAAGAACAATGATGTTTGAGGATGGAGCCATGCAAGTTTTGTTGTAGATTTATAAATATTAACCATATCTGAAATATTTTACCCCACTTTTAAGGGTTATTGGGATTTGTTGAGCCCAAAGTTCCTTGCTCTTTTGACATTTCCAACCTGTATGACTGTGTTTCTTTAGAAGAGCACTAGAGAGTGTTGGTAAGAGAAAACCATTGACTTCCTTTGGTTTGGGGCCATACTATAGAATTTAATGGAAATGTTTTTTTGGTTAACCTTCAAAAATTTTAATTTGTGCTTTGCAAACAAAATACATACTTGTTTAAAATTTGAAGGTGAGATAGTTATGACTGAATCGTCATTTTGGGGTTAACTTTTTCTCTAAATAATCCATCCAATCTTTGGGCTTCGTCACATTTGAACCAAATAAGTAAACAAGTATAAGTGAAATCCAGCGACTGCCATATTGAATCATTCAGAAATCAATATTGTTTCTCAGGATATCTCCATATTTCAGTTTGCGCTGTATATGCATTTATCTAGACCCTCATTGTTGATCTTCTTCATGTTTGACAACCACCGAAGGAAAAAGTATAGCTCACAACATTTCTTTCAACTTTAATAGATCTCAACCTCCACAGAAACACTTTGCTATGCATTTAACATGGATAGGACGTTTGCACTTGAAAAAAATAGTCTGTCCATGACAAAAGCATGGGATATAAGTTTATATGCTTTGAGTTTTCATAACCATCACCTGCCAGTGCAGAGGAATAGAACTGCAATAAGATAAATGTTCCATGTTTGCATAGTTTCACGAAACCTTTTAGGTGTTGTGTTCAATATTTGACTGAGAATTTGCATTAACAGCAAATGCATTGCGTTACCGTGAGAAGACCTTTGATGCTTAGATGTGTGTTTTGGGGTTTCTGATGACAGGTGGTAAGACAAATATGTGGGAAAGTGATTACGTGAGTGGAGTGGGGAGGATTAGAGCTCAAATATTTTCTCTGAAACAATTGTAAGCAGAAGGCCAGATGAGGTTAGAAAGGATCCACTTTCTTTTTCTTATTGTTTCCGGATCATCAGGTGTTTTGAACCTGCCTCCACGCTAAGAGTGGAGTGTGTGATGAACAGTTGTGTTTATTTCCTAATTAAGGTTCATAATCCAGAACGCTGTCATAAACTGCTGCTGTAATTGTTTTGTTCCAGTTATTATGAAGTGGTAATTGAGGAGCACTGGGGTGGAGAATTTGTCGCTGTTTACTTTTCAGAGTGCTGAGTCCAGAGCGTCACTCTTTACATAATCCCTCGTCGAAAGACATGCAGAAATTCCAGGCAAGGTGAAAGTTCTAGAAAACGTGCATTAGAAAATAGTTTTTTAAGCCTATAATAACCCAGCTGAAGTATTTGTTTTGTTATTTACTGTTTTCTACGTGAAATAATTATACATAATGTAAAGAATATTCTGTGAAAATATAATCTTGATATATTTAATATTGTCTTAGTGATATTATGTCAAAGATTAAATGTATTGTAAAACTAATGACTGAATTCAAACATCGATGTTTATTATCCATGAATTGATTTTACGGATTTAGCCTGGTTTTTAGAATTTAAATTTTTGGGAAAGAAATTGCTAGGTCATTTTCTATTCATCATTTGGATCAAACAGGGACCAGCCCTAATGTTAGATTAATATAACCTAACAAATGGTTTATTTTTGACCATGGTTAAAGCATGGTTTAAACAACATAGCAGTTAGAGGTTACAAGGATTGTTGATTCCATCATGAAAATTCAGTCATCATTTACTTACTCTCTTGATATTTTTATACCTCTATGACTTCATTTCTTATGCAGAATGCAAAATATTCTTGTAAAAGACTCTTGGTCAGAGAAAACCGTTGGTCCCCATTTACTTGCATTGATTTTGTGTCCATACTATAAGAATCAATTGGAATGTTTTCTTGGTTACCAATATTCTTCGAAATCTTCATTTCTGTTAATGTTTTTCAATCTTCAATTTCGGTGTCAACACCTCCTTTAATTTGCAGCCCAATGGTTTGGTTTGTCCCTTTGTGATATATTTTTCTTAATCTTTTTTTGTGACTTTTGTAGCAAGTTATTAAGGTATTTGATATTTAGATTCAGGTGTGATTCTAAAACTGCAGGTACATTTGGTGTCAGACTTAATTTATTTTGTCTGCTTTGTTGAGATGGTTTTATTTTTATTTCACAAGATGAAAAGATATTACCCTATAAAAATATTTTGGTACAAAGTGTCTTATTTTTTTTTTAACCTCATGCTTTCTTTAATACGTCAACACTGCTACCTCGTTTCATAAAAAATATATAGTAAGGAGAGTTTTTGTTAAAAAGCTCTTAATCCTCAGTTTGTTACTATGATTGTTTTTATTTGCGTTGATTTGCAGAATATTGAAACAAGAAAAAACTCTTCTAAATATCAAAACCACGCTGAAAAATGGGTTGTTGGAATTACATCGATTCCACATGATTCAATTTTTTATTTTAACCCTTTTTCAAATTTTTTCAAATTTTCTTAATGATGATGTACAGAAGAAAAGTTAGTAATACCAACAACTAAATTTTTTGGTGTATGCAGTATTCGCAGACCTTGAAAGCTGTAAAAGTTCATATTCATGTTTAAATAACAGAAATATTATAAATCTATGTGTTTTTTCTCTGAAACCCATGTCCTTTGCCCTTCTCACGCAAAACTCTACAGAAGCTGCATTCTTCTGAAAAGCTGAATTGGAAACGTTAGCACTGGAGGCATTTTGTCATGTTTGCTTCAGCGTTTACGTAACTTGTTTTCCAGCAGAAAAGAAATAGGGCCCTGGCATGCTGCACTGTTTTCCCATTTGAGCTCTATTGTGAAGGAGATCTCTTCATCCCAGACAGCAGCACGGCCCCTCTCCCAGTCAGCCACGTGGGTCGGGGCACGGCCCTTCCAGCCGAACCCATCATCCAGCATTAGACAGGACACGGCTGGATGAGGGAGCTTTGTCGTGATGGAGCTCGCCGTCAACTCGTATATACACGCCGCCGTTGTAAACCTGAATGCTCCAACAATTCATTTGGTGCATTATTGGCTGCTTTCTGCTGCTGTGTTGAGTGATTGGTATTTTTCTCTTCTTCTTCCTTTCCGTTTCTCTCTCACCGTTTCTCTCCATCTCTCTTGCCCGCCCTTCTCACTCCAGCCTTCCGTGAGCTGAATGCCAATCGCGGAATTGTTAGACATCAGCGTCGTTCTTTGTGTCTTAAAGCATTCCGTCCAGACGTACACACCTGCTGCTAAATGAATCCTTTTGTAAACCGGGTTTTGCTGGTAAAAGGCGAATAGCCCGGTTTGCCGTACCTGACGCCTCTTTTCCTATTCAGTTCCAGTCGGTTGTTCCCTGTACTGATTGTTTTTGAAGTATTTCCCTTGACTGTACATTTGTCCTGACTGATGGTTTTGAGCTACGTGGGGTAAACATGGGCTCTAGAAATATTGTGTTCTGGTGCTGTTTATTTGGATAATCTTGTAAGTTTGCATGATGAAAGTGTCATTCCGAAATTAGTCTGTGGCTTAACCAACAAAAAAAAGAAAGGGAAAGAAAGAAATTATATAAGAAGCCCATCTACATTTCAAGTTTTGTATATTTCATCCAACTCGCTATTATATTTAGTTTGTTTCATTCTCATTTTTATCGATTTTGTTTTGTGCTTTGGTTTGGTTTCATTTTTATTATAGATATTTTGTTCAGTAATGTTGATACATTATCCGTGCATTTGCTTGTATTTCAATTTGAGTTATTTTAGTATTTAGTGTTTTTTTATCAGTCTATTGCTTTGACAACTTTTTTTTTGTTTTACATATAATATTTAGGCCTATGTTTAATATGATATTATAAACATATATTGTTTTAATAAACAACAATCTTAATAAATGTACAAAAATAATGTGCTGATCAGAAAACCAATATAATGATACATAATTTGCCCAAACATGTTATTTTCAAATGTAATTTTTATATACATTTTATATAATATTATTCAAATAAAAAAATTTAAAAACCTTATTTTTAACACTTTTAATCAGTTTGAGCTAGCTAGATAAATAAATCTAGCTGGAAAAAAGACTGGGATAAAATTTATTTCTGCTTATCTTAATCCTTTTTTTGGCTCCAAACTCTGGGGAGCTTCCGTTTTGAAAGAGGAAAGCTGTGTTTGTGTACGGCAGTGTGTCGGGAAGCAGACCTGCTCTCTCCTTTAAGAGGCCCTGAAGCGTGAAGTGCTGCTAAATTACATATCATTTGCTCGTCTTTTCATTGGGCCTAAATGGGGCTGTAATGAACCTTTGCCGCTTTCTCTTGATCTTTCCGTGCCTTCTGATAGTGAGAATAGTCGATGATTGTATGTGACTGTGCGTTTGTGTGTTCAGCACGGAGAAAATGGACCGACATTGGCATCTTTCGGTCACCATCTGAAAGGTCTGGATAAAATGATTAATTTCTTTGTCAAAGATGCCTAACCCCCGAGAGAGAGGTCTGCACCTTCAGTGCCAAAAACACTTAAGAAGTGTTTCTCGCTGTGTTCAGATACTTGCGCAAGTGGATAACCTGGTCGAGGGAACCGGCTTTGATGTGTTTGTTTATGAAGTATGTACGGATCATTTGGGATAGGGTGCGGGTTCTGGAGGAAGAGCGAACAAACTCGATTGCTCTGATGGATCTGTATTGCAAAGGAGCAATTGAGGACAACATGTAGACAAAATCTTAAAGTGAAATGACGGTTTCCTCGTTGTGACCTCAGGTGTGTGATATATAACAACTATCTCTGTATATTTGTGAGCGCTTTGTTCTTTTGACATGGAGTAAATGGATCTTTTGTTTACCGCAGTTTGTAATTCCATCTCGCGTGCATTTCCGAGCTCCTCACGTTAAACGAATGTTGTCTGAGGGTGATGGGAGCAGCTGTGACATGTTTGTCAGCTGACCCACTTTGGTCTGATTATGAATTAAAATTGAATGATGGAGTCTGAGATTGCCAATTAAAAATGCATGCGGCGCCTCGGTCACAACCGAAAGGCCAAATGCAGCTTGGCCTCCAGTCTCCTACAGGAAATAATAATGCACTGCTGGGCTTTTTCAAATTGATTTTAGCCGGTGTTTCTTAAATGATCCTGTTGTCGTCGTCGCTAAGAGAAATGTTGAGTTAAGCAGGGCGTGACAAGCTTACTTTGACTCCGGTATTTAATGTTAAAGTTAATAAAGCGTCAAACCCGCCTACTTGACAGCATTTCAAAGTCCACTCACCTGCTCTCTGGTCGTAGCATTTTAACTGAATATTTATAAAAAGGAAAAGCTTTTAATATCAGCTCGATAGTTATAGTTGTTTTTGTAGTTTCTATATCCCCATTTAACATTGAATCGACTTTGCATCAATTATGTTATTTAATGAGTTTGTCGAAGAAGGTAATGCTAAAATACTCTGTGTTCACACCAAATGTGAACAATGGCATCCAACGCTCTTTAAGCGAAAAACATTACGCAATGGCGAGGGTCTTCCCGAATCTGTAATCTTTATACAGAAGGTGTCAATGAGCTGTTTACATATAATGTAAAATATTTAATGATGTTATTCACGCCTCTGCTGTAAGTTTGCGTCTTATTACTTCTGTGCATTTGTATGTTTGTTTGTGATTTACTTGCGCAAAATGCTTAATTCACGTTAGGTGTGAACACCGAATAAACTGCGCCACCCCCTGAGGTCCACCGACGACTCCATTATCGCATCATAAAATGTAAAAGTTATGAAGCACAAATTATCACATATGGCATCATTTAAAAGGGCTAGGTCAGCCTTTGTACTAGTCATATAACTTAAACATGTAAGTTCATAAAATAACACAATAGTATATTGAATACTATGACATAAATTTTTATATCGCACGTACTCACAAAGCATAACATTGGAGTTTTTACAAATTACTCAAATGATAAGGGTTTAATGTACATTAAGATCATTCTTATTAATTCTGTATAATGTATGTGACCACCAGAGCTGAAGAGGTATTCTGTGAAATATATAATTGAGTATCATTGACCTGCTTTGGTAAGATGTATGTGTAATGTGACACAGTCATTGAAGGCATTCACAAACAGAATTTTATTTGAACATTTTACTTTAGAGCAATCTCTCAATATTAATGCGATCCATTTGTTTTGGCATGCTTAGCTTCACGGTTGAAAAATACAAGTCATAAGCCACATCCCTGCTGCTTTGAGGACACCAAACACTCACTCATAAACAAATAATCAACATTTTAAGTAATAACACACTGACAGAACAAGTTCTGCACATCTCTGACTGCCAACAGGACCTCTATATTTGTTATTTATTCATTTAGCAGATGCTTTTATCCGAAATAAGTGAAGGAACAGTTTATCACCAAGTAGTCATTTTATAATTTTTTTGGAATTTTGATATATTTACTATGGCCATAAACATTAAAGCTCCAAAATGATTTCAAGTGACTCTGCCAGGCTAAAGGTATTTTTGATATTCAACATGGCATTATTTATGTCAATTTTAATATTAAAAAAATAAATGTATTATTTCACATTAAACACATGACATGTTTTGTACATTGTTTTATGGTTTTGTATAAAAAATGACTTGAAATTTCACTGGCAAGGTCACTCCAAGACAATCAACTTTACTCACAACTCTAAAGCTTTTTGACATAAACATGCACCGGTTTAAGCCTCTGGGCATAATGAACTATAACTTTATAATAATACAAAAAAACTTTAGTGTCCAGCATTATATGTAAATCATGTAAATAATGTGTTTGTGTAAAAAGAATTAATGGACCTTGTGGTGGATTCTTTAAACTAATCTTTCAACATCAAAATGAGATATTTTTACTGTTTTTCCTGCTATATTTTTCTGCCTTGAAATAACTTGAATTTAAGTCTACACTTCAGCTTTATGAAGTATACACAGATACATGTGTATAAAAACCTCATTTAGAAGTGTCAGATGCTGCTAAAAATGAAAGTGAAACTGAGAGCCGACACAACAGGGTCAAAGGAGTTGATGTGACTTACAGGTTTATGACATCATTAACCGGGGAACTTTTAAACTGCATTTGTTAAGTTTCAGCATTATGCTAATTTTGCACATGGTTTGTATTAAAGTATATTAAAAACGCCACATTAACACTTGATTTTCACCCCAGGGAGATTTAAAGTCTTATAAAAACCTGGTTTGAATACCCTCACCTTTCCTCCCCTGTCTTATCTCTACAATCCTTATCAATAAAAGTGGTGAAAAGATGAAATAAAAACCTTCAAAGCTCTACACAGTTCACTTTGTAGTACAGTTTCTCAGAGCCTGAGGATCACAGGTACTTTATAGCCGACTTAGTCGACAAGTTTTGGCTGTACAGATGGGGGCGCTGAGCTTAGAGTTAAACCGGGACTGGAATCAGGATGCGTGAGAAGAGATGCTTCCTCATCACTGCAGAAGTGCACCGAGACACCAGCCTCAACCTCAGCAGAATAACAATGTGTATTTCTTAAGCAAGGCAAAGAGCTTAGAGTCTTGAAGAATCATATCCTGTTGACCTTGCTGTTGGAGTTGTGATTTATTTTATCTACCATTGATTTTTCTGTTCTCCTTTAGTTGCGATTCTTTTCACCCATCTGCCGATGCACGTCTGCCTCTTCACAAAATGAATTTCATCTCAACTTCGAAACGAAACGATCACAATTTGGATTGCACTTCTTATAGTGTGAGAAAGGCAACGAGAGCGAGAAACTCAACAAGATTGCTTCGCAAGCTGCCCAACATTTGAGATAGAGTGGCGAGGAAGGCAAAGCAAATTGTATTCTGTTCTTCTTTTCGCTCAAAGTCACAATTGGCCACAAAGCATTTGTAGAAATTTAAAATAGGATTTTCAGCAAATTTTTATTTGATTTTAATGTTGGGGTTACTGACAACGCTGACAAGTAAAGCGCCCTTGGAAAAAGGAGCTCCTGGTTTGACATGTCCACCTAAAAATCATTTTCATTTAGCTGTGCAATTTTGAAATCCTACAAACTTAATAAGAAAGAGTCATATGATATAGTTTTGCATGATGTTTCTGACTGACGGTCACAGGTCATGACCCTCTTACACTGTTAAAAATGTTTAATGTGGCTTGGTAAATATCACAAAGAATTAATATTAACTTAAGTATATTACAAATTATAGTTACTGAATAAAATAAAATCATAACATAGATTTTAAGGTTTTTAGAGTTATTTAGTAAAAATATGTACATTTATCTAAAATGTACAAATGTACAAAGTTAATGTAATGAAAAAAGTGGTTTGAAGCGGGTCAGTTTTGTTGAGGAAGAAAGAGATGACCTTTCAAATGTTATAACAGGACTGATGTCAAATTTGAGATCATTTTGAATGTAGAATGACAGTTGAATGTAGAGTGACAGTTTGTCAAATTTTTTTGAAGTTGGTGCAGAAATAATATCTAAATCAAAAAAATTAAAAGTACCAAAGATACAGTATATCTATTTAGGGTCTAAATATTGTTTTACCATTAATAGATAAGCAAATTCCCCTAAAAATATATGCCTATTATTATTTATTTATCTAGTTGTACGGACTGTGGTAAGATTCATGTTTGCTATTCTGTTCTATAGATGCAATCTATATATTCGCATTCTGTCACGGCGTCTGCAACAGAAAAGCTTTAATAACAGTAGTTCGGATATTTGCGCGCTGTCGGGCAGATGAGCTTCCAGGCGACAGAAAAAATGGGCGTTTGTTGCATAACGGGTTTTTTCATTCCCAGACTCTCATTATGTTCTTAATTTAGCCATTAACACGTTTCTTCGCTTATGCAATCGCATGAATGCATCTGCAGCCGACAGACTAATTACAAGCGCTTTTTTTCTCTCTTTCAGTATTTTGATGTTTTTTGTCTCTGTTGTTTTTAAATGTAAGTGAAAGCTTATGCAACAGTGTGGCTTTTGTGTGCGCTTTACTTTGCCATTACCTTTTCTGTTTCTTCTCTTTTGTTTTTTGTGGACATTATGTAATATGAACACACAAACCGGGCTATTGTCTAAAACTTTTAAAGCGTTGGTTTGCTTTGCTCTTCTGTATCGCACGTTTGCTTTAATACTCACACCTATTGTCTTAACAAAATGAAAAAGATATGTAAAGAGTATTGTTTGCCTGCAATGAAGCACCACCCACACAGAAGAATATAAACAACACTTTTACATACGAATGAAGAAATGAAAACACGCCAATTGCACCCTCATTTGCATTTCTAATTAAGTGTTTAAATGAAGTCATTTCCAAATGTTTCCATGGCTCTGTAACTTTTCAATATTTTATGCAAATCAAGCAATTAAACGCATCTCAACGTAAAGTTATACAGCGTCATCCGATGCTTGATTTTATTTTGACCCAACTGGCGAAACCTGACAATGGCTGAGGTTTCTTTGAATTCTGGGAACTTGGCAGGTTGTTGGTTTGTGGCAGGATGTGGGTGGAGTTGGCCCGAGAGTGCCGTGAAGAAAGCAATTCGCAATGAATAAACTGAGTGCAGTTGAAATGAAAGGTGCCCTTTTGTGTTTCTGAAAAGCAACTATCAGACGTCTTGAGTGACGGTAATGAGCCGGTTGCTTCCTCGCTGATGAATCATATGACAGTGGCATATCAGGAATGATAAGTTCTTTGTTATTGCATTGTTCTTATGTTTTGGCAATTAGATTTATGCGCAATGCACTCGGTATGTAATGGAAGTGTGGGTTGATCATATGATGGAGGTTTGAGTTTGGTTTTAGGGTTGAGATGGTTTTATTTTTGAAGGGGTTTCACCATTAGAAAACTTAATACAATAGATGGTTTTCAATATATTCAATTCTCACAAGCAGCTGACATCACTCCTCCTGGATTCATGAAATCAAAATCGGTTGTGGCAATAAATAATGTGTCTTTGCTTTGAGGCTGTTTATATGGTAATTTGATACTAAAAGTTGACAAACTTTATAGCAGTCAAAAACATTTAAAATTAACTTTCGCTTCTGGGAACAATATATTGACGAGTCATCAAATTTTAGACCAATAAAATGCATTCTAGAATGAATGTCTCTGTTGTAAATTTGGAAAACGTTTCAAGCAAGAAAGAACTACTGTGTATCATTTTAATTGCAGTTAAACGATACTAGCGTGATTGATTATACAAAAAATGGGGGAATGTTTTATATTAAATTAAATACACACTAGTGGTCAAAAGTTTTTGAACATTTTGAGTAAAGTGTTTCTCATTATCATATAAAACTTTTGGTCTAAAGGTGTTTGCCTAATTCCCTGAAATTCATATAATAGACAACAACTTAAGAAGCTGCTTGAGAAAATGACAAGAAAACATTTTTGCTAATTCTTGTCAAAGTTTTCAACCGATTATTTTAGGTTTAATCTTTTAAGTCATAACATATTTCCAAAATTCTCATTGTTTAGTTTCATAATTGCGATGACTTAAAAATTGTTCTAAAATGTGAAAAAAATATATATGAATGAGTAAGTGTACACATGGTTAGGTTTCTTTACTGGTGTGATGTTTTAAAGTCATTTTGCTGTGTTGACATTGTTATTTAACAAAATCCTTGGCTGAAGTCTCATAAGTATCTGTTTCTAGTGATAGTTTAAAAATGATGTATGTATTGATCTTTAGTTTAAAGAACAGTGCCAAGACTCTCCCACCCCACTATCTTTCTGCTGGAAACAGACAAAACAATTACAAGGCATACGCTGTTGCTCAGCACAATCAACACTTGCTAAAAATGGAACAATTACCACTTGCTTTAGGTGATGGTGTGTGTTACTTTGTGCGCATGCTTTTTCAGTGACATCAGCATTTTTGTCCTAAACATTTTGCTTTCTTTGACTTGTGTTTGTTGATCCTTACATTGTTTTGATGCTTATTACTTGATAAATTAGTTTTTTTAACCAAAAGGCCAGGGGTTGTTTGAGATATATTTAATGGTTCTCAAACAATTGATGTTCCCGCATTATGTAATTTAATATGTTTTTATATTAGATATATACTTTTTTGATCTAACCTGGCAGACTTCAATTATTATTATTTAAAACAAAATGTAGTGTCAAAATGAACAAACGCAACCTTTGGGTTATAAATTAAGAAATCTGGATTGTTTCGCCCCAAAATACTGTGATGTTTTTAACCCATTATA
Source organism: Triplophysa yarkandensis (assembly GCA_033220385.1). Taxonomy (NCBI): domain Eukaryota; kingdom Metazoa; phylum Chordata; class Actinopteri; order Cypriniformes; family Nemacheilidae; genus Triplophysa; species Triplophysa yarkandensis. Next base: position 10,560,387 of record CM065673.1, read on the forward strand.
TAACCCAGTTTCAATGTTGGGTTGAAATAATATATTTTTGCTATTAAATGTTCCATCATAAATTGACATATTCCATTAAAAAAGCCATAATGAGCTTTTTTAAATAAAACACAATGTTTCCAACCTCTAGGTATAGCACACTAAGCCATTTTTGTCATTTTACAGTATGGTCTTCTGAAGCCTCTTTCGAGTTTGCTTTTCTACTCCCTAACAAGCTTAAGATCATCTTCTCTTGTTTGTAGTGTAATTTAGATTTTTGCAGAAGCACTTGAATCAATGGAAATGAAATTGCTCATCTAGCCAGACAGTCAATAGTCTCCAAACAGCCGACACTAAATGTCAGGTCCCCCTTCATATTCACTGTGAATCAATGGGGAGTGTGAAAGAATGATGGAGTCCAAAATGGTACGTCAGTTTATCTAAAGACAATCAGCATTGTATCTTTTCTGTAGGAGTTATCCTTTCCATCTGATCCAGGGTTAGAATTCTATTTCTGAAATCGCACTCATTAAAATTATGATTCATGCTTAGAAATGGGTGTAAGGTTAGAACTATAAAACACAGAGTTTTGTCACAGCATCTGTGTTAAAATATTTTATGCTTTGATGCCCATACGTTAGATTCAGGTTTATACTTACTTGCCATATTTTCTGCTTTATTGTAATTTGCGATGATGTCGTATGATTGACTTTTGGATTACTGTATGACAAACTGTAGGAACCTTTGCTAGATTCAGCAATATCAGTCAGCATGACAGTGTGTGCATACTCCAAAGGTCATATACTGTAGCTGACAGTGTTTTGTTTTTTACTGCCCGTATAAAGGATTTATAGTATATTAAACTTATGTTTCTTGTCCATACAGTAAGACTGCATTAGGTGCGATTTAATAAATGTCTTCATGACCTCAATCCCTATTTGCAGCCATGATGTCGATGGGTTACCTTCGTAGTGACGGCATGCATCATATGACATTGATTCTATTAGCCGTCCTACTTCCTTTCCCATGCATCATCTCGTCCCTTCCCGTCATCTCTCGTCCATGCTGCCAACAGCGATTACATTGCCCGTTGCTGTGAAAAATGAGTAATCAATATCACAATGGTGTTGAAACATTCCCCAAGCGCTATCGGTAAACGTTTACATGCGGGCTCGGTGCCAGCGTCAAGCACGGGTTCGGTCTCATTCCTAGTAATTTAGTGATCATCTGATCTGATGTTAGTTTGCATTCAGTACTGCAGTATTTAAGGCGTCTAAGAAAGTAGTGGATAATCCCAGTGTTTTGATTGGACCTTCAGCTGTTGATTATCTGTGTTTGTTGTTTCTAGACGATGAAGTTACAGATGCATATTTTGTAGTCGTATTTGTTGATTTTGACACGAACACAGTTATAAGGAAGAGACAACGTAGATGCATAATAACTTTAAACTTAGAACAAATTGATCAAAACATAATATTCTGTTTTTTATTGGTGTTTAATGTTATTTGAGTCTTGTCATACTGTTGTTGCAGTGCTTTTTGTATAGTTTGTTTATGTTTACTTTTGTTTGAGTTTTATTTTTACTGTTGTAGGAGTTTTGTTGTTGTTTGTTTGGATCTGTTGTTGTTTGTTTGGATCTGTTGTCGTTGCAGTTTTACTGTGTTTTCTGTGGTTTTAGTTTGTTGATGTTTACTGTTTTATCGTTTACTGTTGAAGGGTTTGATGCAGTTGGTGTTTATAGGTATTTGTTGTTTTTGGTGTTAGTTGTTCACAGTTGTTTGGGGTTGATGTATTACAGTGATTGTGTTTGCTGTCGTCGGTGTTTGAACTATATCGAATTAGTTTTAAAAAGCAACGAGTGTCCATTTTATCCCTGCTTAATCTTATTACTTTGATAAATAGAAATTTACATTGTGATTTTTATGTCTTCATGTAAATGCTCAGTGGTTCGGACATTTAAAAAAAAATTCCATGATACTGATCTCTATTATTACGAGTTTCACAGGCTTCACATTCACAGATGGATTTTTCTCCCATGGATTTGAAAATATCTGTAACCTTGAACAACAATCATGCTCCGGAGACTTTTCAAAGACTCTTTTCTTTGATGAGCCTGTTTCAGTGTCTTCAATGTGCCACAGCAATTTGCTGATATGTGATTCCGACAGACACTTTAGCCAGCAAAAGAACACCGTGTCTGTTGTCCCCTCACGGGATCATTGCGACCCACTAATGGGCTCTTGTGTCTGGCTTGCACCTTGTGTTTCTTTACACTGCAAACAAGCTGTTGTATTCAAGTCGATATTAGCAAACAAGGAAACAACAATACCATCAAGGATATATGTGTCGTAATGGAATAAAGCTGATTTTCTTTAAAAGTTTAATAAAGATTTATTGAAATAGGTCAATTGAAAATATACTGCAATACTGTTTTCTATCCATTTAATCGTATTTTGTTGCTGCTGGGTGATGACTTTTTATGCTTTTTGTTGTACGATATTATTAAAAGAATTATGTTATCGAGAAAGTCATTTGGTTCTGAATGTATCCCACTTGGTGCATCATTTAATAATGTACTTTGTGTTTATTTCCAATGAAAGAAATAATCACCAGCCGTCTCTTTGGAATATCAACATTATAAATTCAACTCCACCAGGAAACACTTGATAAATTAAACCCCAGGTGTGCTGATTCCCAAAAGTTTTGCCTTTCTAAATCTCCATCACGCTCATTTAAAACCAGCTCTCTGTTCCATTGTGCGTCAGGCGCCGCGAGACTCGTTTCGATAAAGAAAGATGGAGAAAACAGCGGGGAGCGAGAGAAAGACGGACTCCGCTGTGCACCGAGTTTCTCTTCCTCTATTTTCCGCTCTGTTGCTTCTGAGTGACCTGTGGCCCATGTCTGGGCAGAAGAAGTGCTCCTAGACCCACACTTCTTTACTCTAGGGATGTAAAGGGTCAGACCACCCTCCGTTCTAGGGCTGGACTCCCTGCCGATGAGGCCGCTCCCTCTTCTATACTTTTACAGGAGATCTGCTCAGCCGTAGGGTCAGGGGTATAGCATCGGATAGAAGTAGAAAGTGGATTTTCTTTTGTAGTGGAGATGAGATGGTGTTCGTCTTTATATTGAGTTTCACTATGATGTTGTGTGATGTTAATTTACATGTTTGGGATGGCATCTGTTCATGTTGAATGCACTTTTGGTGTATTAGACATAAACAACAGGAAAGATGGCGGATAGAATCATGAGCAAATAAATGCTTGTGTTCTTTTACAAACCGTGCCTTTCTTCGGACATAGAAAGGGTACTGTGGCATAAAATCGCTTCTCTTTGATGTAATGGTTGAAGCTATAGTATAATTTTTTTTATTTAAGGACATTTTTTGTGTAGTTGTACAGATAATTTTAAGATTATTGATGATGATGAAAGGGTTACCATTGCCTGACTGTTAAATGACCATTTTTACAGGTCGCTTTAAAGTTTTTCACTCCATGTGATGTTGCAACTAAATAAAATGTTGTAGCTGTTTTGGTTCTTTTTTGTTGTAAAAGTAGAATATAAAGCCATATACATTATAGCCAAGACTCACGCCATTGGTTAAATTTTATTTGGATTAAAGAAGATATTTTAACATCACAGAATAACATCACCTTTAACATCTTGGCATGAACTCACTTCTTCACATGTGAATTAAACATGTTTGTGGCTCGACCTAAGCAGTTCCTCTAATCTCAGGACTGGTAATCATGTTTTTGGGTAGAGGAAATTGCTTTTACCTCTCGGAGATAAAGGATTCGATAATACAGGGAATTCATTCTCCAAAACTCGCCTTTGATCCCCATGACTTCAACGTATCAGGCTAGAAACACAGGAAATGCAGCGCACAGTGATTACTTTGACACTTGTTGATGCATGTGCCATCTTGGCTGGAAATGAAAAGTCACACAATGAAAGGAGGAAGGCAAGAGAACAAGACAGTGAGTTTATTCTGCCACATCATATAACCAACGGGGGCATCTGTGGGGGTTGCGGCTATTTGCCATGTGTTTTACTCTGGTGAATCCTACACATTTTCCAAATAGACAGGTGCCTAAAAGGCTTATTTGAATAACATTTTTACTATGTTTACACAATAAAAAATGCTGACAGATTGTTGTCATACTATATGTTGCATGTTGTCATGGATGAAAAGTACGTAAGAATGATTTTTCAGATAAAAAACAAAAAAAACAAAAAACTGTATGCCCATGCAATGGAAGTTAATGAATGTAACTACTGTTTAATTACCAACTTTCTTCAAAATAACATATTTTGTGTGAGTAAAGAGAGTGAGTAAATGGTGATAGTTGATCTAAATGTAGATTTTTTTGCACATTGGTTTATATTTTGTAAATTAAAAAAAAAAGATATAATGTCTGATGATAGTTTATTATGCTATTTATCTTGTCAACTAAATGCATCCTACAAAAATACCAAGTAAGATATTTATTTTTAATTCATTTTAAGGAACGTAAGTTTTTTATAATATAACACTCATATTGCATTTTAAAGAAAAAGCAGCGAAGAGAAAAGATGACAGTTATAATAATTAAACAGCCCTCATCCATCAATTCTCCAACGGTTCATGACTGTTTTGACACAGTTATTTCCTTTTTTTATCTCAGGTACTGCATCATTAGATCACACTATTAGGCTGTAAATCAAACTGCTTGGCTATAAAAAAAAATGTGTTTATCCCAATATATAATATATTTTTATTTAGACAAATGGTGAATCCTGTCTGCTGTGTAGAAATTGCCAACATCTTAACTTAAAGTTCACCCAAAATATCATTATTCATTATTTCCGTCCTATGTGACTTCCTTTTTGCAGAACACATATAGAGATATTTTGAAGATTGTTAATAACCCATCAACCGCGTTACCCATTGACTTGATTTTAAATTCTGTGGTTTCGAAATCGAACTCAGTGGATTCATTTTTCCAAATATCTTCTCGCAGAGACTAAGGACTACCACTGCAGCACTATTTATGTTTAGCCAACTTCATAATTCATCTTCAACCGCAGTTGAAAGTCTCGCTTAGTATATCCCGCTGTGGTATGCTTCTCCCCGGTGTCAATGTCCTGACAGTTGGTGTGTTCCCACATGACTTGTCAATCCATAACAGAATGCTGTGTAAATACTTTTCTGACCACTTCTCACTTGGCTGACTTTCTCTCTGCCCGTTTTGCTTTAAAAGCTTCAGATTTCCACCGAGACATCTCTGTCTGTCAGGTTACCGATCTCGGGTCTCTCCGTCGTGCACACGTGTCCATTCTCTGTTTACACACGATTCCGTGTACATATGTGTCAAATTTAGACTGTGACTATGTGCACGATAGTTGATGCTTGTTCTTGTTAAAGTTTGGAATTGTGAGTCTGGGACGCCTTCAAATGGCTGTATTGCGGCCGTTAAAACTTGCAATGGAATCACAGACCATTTGGTTGTCGTCCCATTGCATCATTGCTCATTTGCATATCATCCAACTTTCACAACTTTGGAGGTTGTGACACTTTTCCATTTCCAAGTCTCAGTGTGTTTGGTGGGCGAAGGAAAGGTGTAAATGAGCTACTGAACAAAGCGAGGTTAGGCAGATGTACCTACACGCCCGTGAGAACCTCCAAAATAACTTCTCACAGGATGGAAATCTTGAACCCTTGCTGCATGCGATCGCGCCGCACTCTTGTTTCGTGTTTCCTTGGTGTGAACAACGGCAGCATAACACTATTTGGGTTTTGATATAGTTTCACTTGTACCTGAGGGTGCACCCTTTAAATAGCGCCATTCATCAGAGTCCCTCTGTGTGTGTTGGTGTGATGGGAAATGGCTGTTGTGAAACGACTTTACACACTTATACACCGCCACAGCAAATGGAAGCCGGAGGGCACAGCTGCTATATTTAACCAGGGAGCATCGAGTGAGCCAGACTATTCACTGAAGTGTGTTATGCCACAACGTTTCCTGTGTCTGCAGACGGGCTATAATTGGGGTCCGGTATATTGTGGGTTGGATAGCATTTATTTCTATTCTGACTCTCCTACGCATACTTTTTGTATTTCTTTCAATAGTTATTATAATGTTTGTTTTGAGCATTCTTTTGACGGCTGAATATAAAGCTAATATCGTGCAGATTGGCAATCAATATATTTCATCATTTGAAAGGTTTTGAAAAACTTTGTTGATTATTTGAAAGGTATGATGATTGTTATTTGAGCCGTCGAGCAAGATTGTTCAGGTAGTGTAAAGTTAGAGAACCTGCAATTTTACGTTTTGAACAGAGATGGTCCTATAGAGGCATATGTTACGAATTATTATTCTAATGCTTAAATGATTCATCATTTCAGCTGTCATGTATAGAACAAAGATGATGTCATACTGTAACTTCAAAAGAAATGAGTTGAAATTTAGCGATTCATTTTTATATTTTGTATAAAGTTATGAAAGTGTACACTTACAGAACCTCAGCTACATATAGTTTCTCTTCTAAAATCTATAAGTAAAAAAATTCTTTCCGGTTTATCAGTCAATACACTTTTATTGGTGTAATGACAACCGCCACCCACAATTTTAACCAGCCGTTTTTCTAAGTGCATAACGTCCCTTCTGCACCTTATATCAAAGGGCATTCATAAGCAAAGACATAGAGAGAAACGGAGGTGTATTAAATGATTTATTCACCAGCATGTCCTTCATCTACTACAGGGGCATGCGGGTGACATTACTCAGAGCGAGCGAGGAGGAACGAGTGCCAGGCTGTTTTTCACCTCTGTTCTCTATAGCAGGATGTGATCAGATTAATTAAAGTTGTGTGTTAGGGGGGATGTGTATCACAGCAGGCCACGTCATAAAGATGAGCCGTTTTCTCTCGTTCATTCATTGATCTGCTGAACACCTGCCGTCACCTCAGACAGACTCACTTTCAGACGGCCGTGCTTTTCTTTCTCTCTCGCTCTCTGTCTCTTTCGATCTGAATGATCGATCCAGTGGAACAGATTGAATGCTTTCTGACGGATGTTGCTTATACACCTGTGCCATGGTTTCAGTCATTTCTCTTGTCCTCTCTCTGTCCATTAATAATGGCACGTGGCGCTGCTCCTGGCTTGTCTCGACGGTCAAGGTCAGTTTGGCGGAAGGGCAGTTTTACTCAAACCCCACCTCTACCTTTCCTCTGTCTTGCTTTTGTTCGGATTTTTATTACCAGAGAGTGATTTTAATGGAGTCAGTGATGCAAATGTCATCATTTATTTACCCTCATGTCATTCAAAACCTGCTCATGAAACTCTCTTCTGTGGAAGGGAAGAGAAGATATTTTAAGAAATGTCTCCATACCATAAAAGTCAATAAGGCAAATGTTGTTTGGTCAACAATATTTTTTAAATGATCTTTTTGTGTTTCACATAAGAATGAATGTCATACACACTGTAAAAGTTTGTCTTAGTAAATATCACAATAGAAAACCCTAAATTGTAAAAAAAACGATTAATATCACTAACTATATATATATATATATATATATATATATATATATATATATATATATATATATATATATATATATATATATATATATATATATATATATATATATATATATATATATATAATTTTTTTTTTTTTTTTTTTTTTTTTTTTTTAAATTATTTGAGTTTATCAAACTTACTTTTCTCTTCAATTACATATACACACATTTAAAAGAGGATATTTTAATTAATTTCAACGCTTTTAATTTTTTTCACTCTTTGTGTGCAGTTAAACATTACGTGAGGGTTAGAAAATGATCTAAGAATTTCTTATTTTTTGTTAAACTATTTCTAATGTTGGCAAATAGAACCTGAAAAACATATATTTAATATTATATCTAAATGCATTTATCTAATATGATATTGAAGAAAAAGCTAAGCTTTCCTATATTTTATTGCCACAATAAAAGATACTTTGATAAAAGTAGACAGGGCATGCGGCAGCATCTCACAGCGCAATCGCACAGTCCGAGCTGCCAAGCGTATCCTTTCTTATGTGATATTTGTCGGACTGTAAAGGCTCGAGTATGTTCATAGCGGCGGTGAGCCGTTCGGAGTTGTTCGGTAAACAGTCGGGGCTGAAGGCATAATTAAGAGGATAGCTGAAGTCTATCACGGCAGGCAGAGATAGGCAGACAGGGGAAGAATTCATTTAAATGCCACCGCTCGGATAAAGGGAAATAATTACTGAGCTTAGCGTGTACACCTGCCACCGACTGCTAAAGGCGTCACCTCGTCTGCCACCATTTTGTGTTGCGTAGTGCAGCCCGAGCCCCTCCACATTTCATCTCCGCCGAAGCACGGAGCAACTGAGGATACGAGCTGGGCCTTCTGAGATTTGAAATAACTCCTACATGTTACAGAATTTCTTCAAGTTTTGTTCTTGTACTTGAAGTTCTAGGCACGTACACCTTGCATGCTCTCTTCCCATTTCTGCTTTTGAAAGGCCCTGTGCTGCACAAGTTAACTTATGAGGTTTGCATCCTTCAACAGAAGAAACATAGTTGAGTGTGGTTATGTTTTAACCGTCTGTGTGTGACTGAGTTTATTTTTATTTTATTGTGCAAAATGACACTAAACAATGAATACACTAAAATATTTGTTTGTGATAATAGGAATACTTACGTAATCAGTGCTATTCTTGCTGTAGATGGCAGTAACCCTAAAAGCACACATATGAATGGGAGACGTCTTTTTAAAGTCGCCAGTAACATCAATCAATCAATCTTTTATTTGTCACAGACACTGTTGCATGCCTGCAAAACTTCTCTGAGATATATGTCATATAGACATTTGGAAGATGCTGTATATTTATGTTAACACTTGGTGTATTTTATTAATCTGCCACTGTCTGTTATACATTAGAATCCTATGGAGTGTATTAAAAATAGTCCTAAACTTTTTTTGAACTCCTCTGAAGAAAAAGCTGTAGGTCAAGCACATTTTTGATAGCTGATCAATGACAAACGGGTAGCAAAGCCTGATGTTAATATAACAACAAGAACTCCATGTGAGAAAGATGATTTGTTGTGCAGGGAGGAGCTCAAAATAATAAAATAGAATAAAACAGTGGTCAAAACGACAGTTAGAGTTTTTTTTAAATGTACATATAGTTTTTATACATGTTTTAAATAGTTAACAGTATTGTAGCTTTTAATAAGTTAAAATATTAGAAAGTCTCTTTGTTTATAAAATTAATTAGACTTCCATTACGTTCTTTTAGACAGAATTTTTTTAACATTCACTTCTTTTACTTATTTTATGTACATAGGTTAAACATGATTTAATTAAGTTGTTTTAACATAACGTTTTTCCAATTTCAACAGAAATTATGTTAAAACAACTTATTTTAATCACATGGACCTGAAGTACATGATAAAAGTTAATAGAACAACCCATTTTTGTGGACTAAAAAGCAGTCATTTAAATGATTTTTGTCCAAATAGACAGCAAATGTGAAACACCCTTAAATGTTTACAATTTAGAATGTATGTCAAACTATTTTCGTTTTATCAGGTTTTACAGCAGACCAGAAACACTTTACATTAAGTTGCTATTAGTTATCAGTTACTTAATGCATTAACTAAAATAACTAGTAATGCACAGTAATAAATCTTGTTCAAAGTTGTCCCTGTTAACATTAGTTCTATACCAACGTGGTTTGACTAAGATTTACAAAAATAAATGCTTAGAAACATAATTGTTTATCAGTAGCTAATATTTTTTAATGCATTTACTAATGTTAACAAATAGCACTTCAAAAATTATAGCAGAAAATATACAGATGTACCCTTGCTAATAAAAAAGGCACTTCTAAGGGTGTAAACCTCAACTTATTGGAATAATTTAAGTGTTTTATCTAACACTAAATAGAAGATTAATGTGATTGCTACTTAGTCTTTTATACATTTCTTTTCGAGCCTGAAACTTTCATTATGGATCATTTTAGTGACATAAATAAACAGATTATGAATATCACGAACAGCATGATAACCTTTTTACATCATTGTGATATCTAATGGTATATGTTTCACACCAGATTGATGTTCTGATTCTTTTTGTTTTCACCAAACACAGTCAGTAGTTTCATTGAGACAACATCTCCAGTGAGAGTCTCTGAGAGAGCAACAGAAGCAGTGAACGTAAACTCATTCTTGCAAACAAACACAATGGCCTGTCATCTCATGTGTCCATCACATCTTCCCTGGAGGGACTCTGTCTGCACGCATGTGTGAACGCACGCACATGTGGACGGCTTTATGTGATAGTTTTATTTTTATAGATGTGTTGACCGTGGCCTCGGGCTAGCAGAGGGAAGTGAAGTTTCTTGTTTCTGACAGCGGTCTTGAATGGGCTAAATATATAAATTCACTTTATGGTTTTGCTTTAGTGTCAGGCAACTGTCTTGATAATATATTTCAGTATGCCATCTGGAATGCTGGAACAGCTCGATGGACATTTACGGTGCAGCATGTGTTTTCTATTCACATGTCTACCTAATTGATAACCAACACCCATTTACTTACATTAAATAGAAGATACCAGACCGTTGCGAGTCCATAGGCCACATTTATTGGTACCCATATTTAAGAATACAGCCATTGTGTAAAATAGCTTTACAAAAGTGTAACATGCTTTTCATCTATAAAGCTTTTTATTTCTATTAACTAACACTCATGTGTATTTCTCATCCGCCAGCCCGAGATCACATCATTCTACCGTAAACTGCGTGAGAAATACAGTCGTCCCCATGCGGTGCACTCATGTGAGAAGAGTTGCGAAGCCTTTCCAGGATGCTAACTAGACATCAAACAAGGCCGGCCGCTTTTTGAAGACGTGAGGAGCGACCCAGACACTCACGGTCATTATGTGAGGAATCTTGGAGGAAAATAACTCCTTAAATTGAAAGCAACACAAAGAGGGCTTTTTTAGGTTCTGTCGCTGTTGTTGTGCTCTGTTGAACATCAAAAATGGTTTCAGGGATGCAATTATTTTAGATATATTTTGGACTTGGGGAATTGCTGTTGTGGTACTCTGAGGTTGACCCGGGGAAGCAAGGGGTGGGGCTGGAGCATTGCGAAATGCGCAAAAACAAGCAGGCATGCTCAGATTGATGTCTAGGGCTGTTTCAACTGGGTCTAGAGGAAAAATGATAAAATATGAGGTTTGCAAATAAATGCATTATGGGTTGCCATTGCAAAATGGCTAAATGTATGTGACCCTACTGGTGTATGCCAAACTATTTTTGGGTATTTACTTTTTTGTACTTAAAATCATTCAACACAATGTGAATAGCGTTCTGTGAGATTATAACATTGAATTATTTAATACTGACCAAATATGGCCATGTCATAGATTGAAATCATAGTAAGGTTAATGGGTAAAATTCACCTTTAATGCCTGCTTTCCAACTTTAGCACGGTTTTCACAGTTAGGGTCCCATATGGACTACCTTTTAAAATGAAAGTGACGGTTCACTCAAAATTGAAGTTTCTGTCATCATTTACTCACCCCCATGTCGTTTCAAACCCGTATGACCTTCTATTTTACCCAGAACTCAAGATAAGGTGTTTTGAAGAAACGTTGTAATCAGAGAGCTTCTTTTGTATGAATAATTGTTAATTTTAGGTTAAAAAGTAAGCATTGTGTCTCTTCCATTTTTGTGTAATTAGGGTTGTTTCTATTCGAGCAACGAAACGCCACATGCAACAATGTCTTTATAGTAATGGTTGACTATGCATGTAAAAGTCCATGGCTTGCATACTTGTGACTAGCATACACAAAGCCCAAATCTGACCCCATTAAAGACCTTTGGCATGAGTTTTAGTATTGTGAGCCAGACCTTCATCACCCTATATCAGTACCAGATCTCACTTATGCTTTTGTGTCTTTGTATAGCCGCACTTCAACATCAGGTGCAAAGCCTGACAGTGGGAGCTGTTATTACTCATGGTTTGGAATTAAAGGGATAGTTCAACCAAAAGTCTGTTATGAATTATACCACTCTTTTTGCTGAAAATCTTTTCTTGGTTAAACACAGAGAACATTATGCTTGTAACCAAACAGTTGTTGGACCCCCTTGACAATACTTGAATTACACCAGAATGTTGTGCTGTCCTACATTTTTCAAAATATCTTATTTTGTGTTCAAGCAGTTTTTCCTACTATGGTAGTCAAGGCGGTTCAGGCACTGTTTATATACAAGCATTTCTTCAAATTTCTTTCTCTCTGTTCATCAGAAATGTATTCATATATAAAACAACTCACATGTAGATAAAGGTTGACACAATTTATATTTATTCACTTCAAAAATAAAAAACAGTATACCCCTGAACTGTTGTTAAGATGTCTGGAGTTGCAGATGCACAATAGAGTCACAGGTTTGATTTCCAGAAAATGTATGCGCTGATTTAAATGTATACTCCAAAAGCACTTTAAGTTGCCTTGGATAAAAGCATCTGCCAATTGCGTGAATGTAAATGTGAAAGCTGAAATCGTAGAATCAACCCTGCTCTCACCCTCTCTCTCTATTTTCCTTTTATCTTGTTCTCAAGTTTGCCATGTCCAGGTAAGCAAGCAGTGTTGCACATTAGAGTGCAAGTCTGTCTGTTTTCCTTAAGTAAGCACATTAATGCCTGCGGTGAGCGTTAACCTTGGGTCCTGTTCGACCTGGGCAAACACATTAATGTCTCGGTCGCTGGGCGGTTTGTTGACCCAAGCCCTAAGTGTGTACTGTCTTCCATCGAGCGAAGGTCTGGCCGATCTATCATTCTCAGCATTCAGGTCTTATTGACAAATCTGAATAAATGGCCGGCTAATTCAGAGTCCCTCATTGTTTACCCATGAGTGTTCAGCCAGCAGTCACCATCAGACACCGACGGTCCCATAATTTGCCCTCTACAGCAGTCGAGCAGATTTATGGAAATGATGCTGTTTCCCTGAAAGTCTAATTGAGTGTGCGCCAGTCTCAGGATCTTCGAGATCCCAGGGAAGTCAGTCAATAGAGAGAATAATGCCACATTTGCCTGTAAAGGAGTTCTTGTCACTCCCAGAGGCAATGATGTCGGTTTACCTACATTGAACCGTTATTTACTTGTCGACATGAAGGCCATGTTAATATGCTTAAGGTCACTGGGATCAAAGAATAGATTGCGGCTTGTTGTCAGTAAAACGGAGCGGACAAGCCAATATAGTCAATGATGGCTGCCTACTGTTTCAGAAGAATATTTGTCTTCATATTCCCCACAGAGATTGAACCAAAAAATTAAATAAAAAATGTTAAGAGTTCAAAGCCATGAATCTAACCAACCAGCTCGGAGATCAATCGCAACATTACAGACTTTGATTTAGAGCAAAAAATATTTCAAACACTAGGGAACAAAGGTACAGGACAACTTAACATCTTTTATGAGGCAATAAGCAAAGAAGCCTGTGAAGCCTTGGGAGTTAAAAAAAAAAAGTCTTGATTGATAGTTATTCATAACTAAAGAAGATTTCAAATATCATCACTATTCTTCCAAGTCAACAGATGTCCAAATAACTGTTCTGTGAAAACCAGGCTAAAGTCGGAAAAACTGATTCTTAGAAATGAACGTTATAATTTAATTTTACCTGTGAAATTCAATACGTTTTACATCTTTGACTTTTTCTAACTCTGTTAATGTTAAGTATATAATTGTTATACTCTCACAGAATGTGCTTTACAATGTGTAGAATCATTTATGTATAAAAACTAAATCATAAAAAATTTACTTTAGCTCGGTTTTCACAGGCAAGGTCACGAATTTACTTTTGAAATGTTGTCAAAGAACCCTAAATACATTTTATTGCTTACAAAACCCAGTGTGAAAACATAAAGGATGACTAATAATATGATTAAATTCAAATCATAAAATATGGAGAACACGGTTTAAGAGAGACCATCGATAACTGTTTTCTTTGCAAATATTCTGATATATTCAAATATGTTAGAAAATGTGGCAAAACTAATGTGTTAGTGCCTTGTATGGCCATAATAATGGATTTAAACGGTACCTTGCAGAGGTTATGGTACATCTGTCTTGGATGATTTAAATATATATTTGTTCAAAATCCATTCGTGATCTTTTTTTGTGACCATTTAAAAACGCATTTTACACTTTGCATTAGAAGCCATGACAGATATTGTGTTTCACCTCTCTGTAAGGGCGTCCTGGCAACTCGCATTCCACCCCTTTTTCCCCAACGACATCTCCAGGTCATAGCTGTCGTCTTCTCTTTAATCAAATCTATTGTATCACCCTTAACTTGGTCGCTCTCTTCAATATCCAGATGCTGAGAAAGATTGGGGTAAACCCGAGGCGCTGAGGGCAGCGTCTTACTATGTGACCGGGGGCCAACGGGGGGCCTCCCTTCACCCGCTGGCTGTGTGATGTCCAAGCAGCGGGAAGACTGATCCACAGCTCCACTTCAGCAGCTGGTCGCCCGCTACACAATTAAAGTCCATTGTGTGTGCCAGGCCACTGGCTGTAATTACATTTGCGTGTCGGCCACAGCAGAACTCAGATAGGGGACCGACTCTCTTTGTAGTGCTGGTTTACTCAGTGCGCTCTTTTCTTTGCTCTCAAGCGGAGCTGCGCAATTAATCAAATTAAAATCGGGAATAGTGACCCGGTGCGATTATTAAAACGCAAAAGGCTGTGATTTAATTAAATAAATATAGTGCACGGGCCGTGTTTTAAAGGGAATGAGAGGCTATTCTGTCTGTAATTGAAGGGCTTTTAGGAGATTCTGAGAGTTTCGCACATGGCGTACAAAGGCTTTAGAATTGAAATGGACTAAAATGTTTTAAATATGTAGTAATGATTGTTATTTTTTTAATTTATCATTATATTATGAAAGTATGTCATTTTACTGTACATTACAGTCATGAATATGTGAGATCTGGTTTAATGTGTGAGTTTAGTGAAAATGCAACGGAAAAAAGAGATGTTTTTACTTACTGTATGCAAGCAGTCTCGCTCTTCAATGGAACACAGAAGTGAACTAAAGTGACCGATAGAGCCTTGTTCCACATTATAAACAGGTGAAAGAAGTGTGTTGCGGCTTGGTTTTGGTTTGGGTCTATAAAGATAATTTTGTCCTTCATGGCAGCTGAAGGGCTGATTTAGTTTTTATATCTCAAATAATAAGTCTTAATGTTTTCTATAATTGGGGTGTAGCCAGTTGTGGCAGGTAAAAGTCTAACATGATCACGTTGATCTAGGTGGGTGCCTTTCCACCCAAATTCTGCATCCACCCATTTCCGATTATCTTGCAATGACACACTGCCAAGATGGGGACAATCTGCTCTGGCCAGGCCTCAGAAGTGCTCTTCAGAAACTGAAGGATGATGTCATGAACGCTATGCCCATGTTTTATATTTAAGCATTTAGAAGACACTTTTATTTTATGTATTATACTATGCATTATTATCTCTGTATGTATCTCCGGGCTCAAACCCATAGTGTTACTACCACTATACTTTTAAGGGTTGTATCACTTACAATTAATTATAATTAATAGATTCAACATTTCATTTTTGTGTTATATAATATGTGTGTGGTCTATATAATTTGTTGTATGACTGCATAGACGTTCAGCGCGTATATATTGTTTATACAACAAATAATTATATTAATAATTACACATTTCTGTTTTAATGATTTAGCTATGGATAAGTCATGACAGTATTTGAATATAAAGCAAACTTGATATTTACTTTATAATCCATGTTGGCTCTTAATTAATTTGACAGCTTTGACTTTAATATGATTTTTAAATGTTGCTGTTTTAAATCTGTCAAAATGTTGGTTAACAATCACAACCTGCTTAGAAGGATTTGGATAGAATTACAAAGATGAGTTTGGACATCGTGGCTCGGCTGTCTGAAAACAAGACTGTCTGAGGTGACAGTAGATCAATGCAGGATTCAGGGTCTGGCCTCCCAAACTCACAACTCCAGCAGTTGAATGCCAACACCTTAATCAAGGAGTCGTAAGGCCGTCCCTCTGCAGACTCCAATTTGGGTGCCGCAATGAACTGTCTTTAGTGCGATCAGGATAGCCGAAGAGATGGGATTGTTTGATTTGCCAGCACGTCACTACCCGGGATTCAGTCAGGGCCTTCTGGGAAATCACTTGCTCGCAAAAGAGTCTTCATGTTCATTTTGTAACAGCGAGCAGAGCAATGCACAAACGGAGCCGAGGAGCTCATGAATCACCTTTAGGAATACATAGGGGTTTGTTTGTTAGGGATGCACCACTTTTACTGTTGCTCATACATGGGGTTTGGGATTTAAGAACCCCTCTGACCTTAAGTTTTACAAGTTCATCACTCAACGGATATGATGCTTGGTGTTTTTCTCTGGAGAATAGATGAGATGCAGAATGGATCTTTTAGGAATCTTAAAAGCATTGTTGTTTAGAAGGAAACCATTGAGATGTTAAAGAATTCTAATCTGTGATTTTTCTTTCTTATGAGATGATGTTTATGCACTCACATTTGTACTAGGAAGTCATCGAATATCAGCTTGAATGACAATCAACAGAGCATAAAAAAACAAAATTACAGCCGCAATGCAAATCTTTCGTATAACAAACTCCTCAGGGAAAATAAAAGCGTTCTTTTAAAGTCATATTATCTGTTTGGAAGCGCGAGAGAAGTGGCCATTCATAAAACATGACAGGCCTTTTTCCAAATGATGCGGGAATGATGATTATGATGTCATCATATCGTTTTCATACGATTTGATGAATGGAGTTTATGGCCTTACAAACAGTTCCAACTGGGAAAAACAAAAGCTGAGAGTAAACAATTGCAGAATTTCACTCTTCTGCTGGGTTTACACCTCAGAAATGTTTTACAGAAGTTGCGCGCTGCTGCCGACAGCGAAACATCATTTCCTGATTGAGAAGTTCTCCCGGTGGGGACTTATTAAAGCAAAGTTGTTTCCCCTCTGCCTTGATTCCTTTGTTGTACGGGACATAAAATTATACTCAAAGACAAATTATTTTCTCTGTAGCCTTGGAGCTGTGCTTGTTACAGGACTCGCAAAGCTTGCAAAGCAACACTCTATTGATATTCCTCAACCACTTCATTTTTCTTTCCTTCAATGCTTTTCTTTTTTCTGCTTCCACATTTCTTTCAACTTCTATTTTCCTCTTTCTCTTCAATCATCTGCAGTTTATTGACCACGAATGACTAAAGGTATAGGGTTTGGTATGTATAGGAGTAGTTCCCCCAGCTTCTTGTCATTTCAAACCTGCTTGACTTTCTTTTGCAAAATACAAAAGGAGTTATTTTGAAGAATGTTGGTCACAGATCACCATTGGTGCCCTTTTTACCTCCACTACTTTTGTGTGCATGCAATATAAAAGAAAACAGTGACTAATGGTTGTGGTAACCAACATTTCGGAAAATGTCATCTTTTTCGTTTTGTGCAAGATACACATCACAGCTGCATCATGATTGGCCTTTTTTCTTGCTTTCAACTGCTTTTTAGTGTGACAGGACAAATGTAATTTCATTTGGGATAATCCATATTGAAAGGTCACTCAAAAATTGTGTTCACATACCCCCATTTTCATATCAACCCTGTATGACTTTATTCAGCAAAACACAAAAATGCTATTTTGAAGAATGTTGAAAAACAGAAAACGGATGGTGCCCATTAATTTGCAGTTTTTTTAATTCATCTGCTTTCAACTGTGGAAGCAAGCACAAATGTAATAATGTAATATCATTTGAAGTTCTTATCCGTATTAAAGCGACAGCTTACCAAAAAATTAAGATTTTTTTCATATAACTCTATTTTCATCACAACCTGTATGACTTTCTTCTGCAATTCACAAACAAGATATTTTGAAGAATGTTGTTAACCATACTAACCCTTATTCTTTCTCTCTTTTTTTGTAGGTGGGTACATACTGAATGAATCCTTATGAAGCCCCTGTAGTGAGTTTTTCCCATTTTTCTCATTTTGCTATTGGACAAGCAGCTTTCCAGGGAGAGATCATGCATAGAAAGTAACTGTGACAGCAGGGACAGTAACCTGCCTTTTAACTACTTAACAGTTTGCTCCCAACTTTTAGTGTTGCTAATGTCAATTACTGTGCCAGTACTTCATGCCAACCCCCTAAGGCAGAATGGGAGGGGGAGTAGATTTTATAGCTGCTGAGTGCATGTGCGTGGATCTATCCTTGCACGGCTGTATTAAGTTGAGAGCACAGGGCTCAGTGATTTCAACTTTACACTCAGTGATTTGTGTGTGCGTGGAAGGACTTGCTTAGAGGTTATTCTAGTGAAACTCAGTCCGTAATGAATCTTTGACACAGATAAACCTTATCAGTCTGGTGTATTATTGTGATGACCTCTCTGCTGACTCTCCCCTGTTTCTCTATTAAAAAATACCCTTAAAGCTTCCTCCACCAGAAATCCACCAGAAATCTGAAAAAATACTCTTACATAATCCTATTGAGAGACGATGCACTGTTGTATAGTTACTGTATCTGCATAGAGATTGTGAGAGTTAGTGAATGTGTTATATTGCCACGAGTGGGATAAAATGAAGCAGCATGTGTCTTTAAATTTGTTTTTCCATCTAGACCCTAAGAGCACAGAAAAGGAAGTAGGAAAGAAGTCTTGATCGGTGTGAAATGACTGTTAATGAAGTTTCAACAAGAACTTCAAGTTTAGAGACAAAGAATCGACTTTGCTAGACTCCTGCATGTTCTCTTTCATTGATATCAAAACACATGCGTTAAAGCGATCGTTCACCCAAAAAAAATGATTTAGTTTACTCGCACTCTTGTCATTTCAAAGCTGTATGACTTCCTTCCTTCCACGGAACATAAATTAAGATATTTTGAGAATGTTAATACCCGACACCTATTCTCTTGCATTAGTTTTGTTCCCTACGAACAAGTGAATAAGTGCAATGGATATTTAGTTCTTCTTTTATGTTATGTGTTTGCAGAACACATTTAATGTTTTTTATTCGTAGAGGACCTAGTTTTGAGATCCAAACGTTACTGTATGTTTTTTACAGTACTATATCTAGTTCTATTATCTTGTTGGATCACGGAAAATTGGTTTCCCTGTGATATGTCCTCTTTTGTGCTTTTCATTTGCTGATGACACAGCTTATGATCCCCTGCTGACTTGATATCTTTGTAAGCATGGTTACGTGTAGATGGAAATAGCCCGACTTAAGTGTTAAACACCAGACTCCAACAAAAATAGCAAATCGTACCTTTACCTGTCAAAAGCAAGTTGAAAAACCTTATGTTTCACTGTGAGTGAATTGCTGGTTTTTCACCTCAACATTTATAGCCTAATAGTTGGCTTTGTCTATTTATGACCCCGCATTTAAATTACTTTAGTGATAGCCTTTAAAGGGTAGTTCATCCCCCCAAAAAAAATCATCACTCAAATCACGTTTAGGTTGTTTCAAATCAGTATACATTTTTGGTTTAGTTAAGCACAGATGAATATATTTGGAAGAACGCATGTAGCCAAACAGTTCTCGGACCTCATTGATTGCCATAGTAGGAAAAATTACTTTATATTTTTTCCCATGCTGGACAATAAAAGATATTTTGAAGAATGGGGGGCACTTTTGACTATCGTTGTAATTTTGCCTTCTATGATAGTCAGTGGGGTCCAAGAACTGTTTGGTCAACAACATTCATCCAAATATCTATTTTTGTACTCGACCAAACAACGAAATGCACACATTGATCAACTTCAGATTGATCACTTCATCAGAGAATTTTTTATTATTCGGTGATCTATAACTTTAAGAACAAACAGACACAGATGGCTGAACTTTTCTGCTTTTATGTCTAAAAAGTTGCTATGCTTTGGTTTGGACTCGACTTCTTTTCCATGAGCGCTCTCTGACCACAGGGAGCTAAATTAGGGTGGGGGCTTGCTATGACATGACAGCCTGAACGCTGGTTTCCCTCTCTCTCTCTTTTTTCATCTCATGACCAGACTGTAAATGCAGGACGCCCGTGCCCAAGCGGCGGTCTGGCAAGTGAGCTCACATTACTCGGAATTGAAGCTCCCGTTAGGGATCTGTTGTGGCCGCTAGAAAACTTACAACCAGGCTTTCATTGCTCTAAAATACATCAACCGTGCCTCTGGGTGGCCTAAACCACACGGGAAAATGACAACTTGATCCCTGTTACTGTATTTGGTACTGAAGGTTGAGGTTGCCATGCTTCACATGATAGAAGAAGCTACATTTACTGGAGGTCCAAGCAGTCTCCAGTTTCTGCCCCTGTGGCTTCATTAGAGTGCATTGGATGTTTGGGGAAACTGATGGATGAGCGGACTGTGGGTACAACACTGTAACCGCCCTTTTTCCAATGCAAAGAACTGTACTCCCATCCTTCACTTGGGAGGCCAATAAAAACACTCAATTTAATAGGTAAATTGTATGGAAAACATGCAATTGTGTTTGAAAAAGCTCATGCTGTGTTGTTTTTTGTGGGCATAGAGCTTTTGGTCATAGTTTTTGACAGTAATTGCAGTAGTTTATTTAAAATCAGGCAATATTTAGAACTGCTGTAGTATATCTTAAGAATACAGCGAATTTAAAGTCTTAAAATATCCCTATGAAATAAATTATAGTATACAGTATGTGTATTTCTGTCTTTCTCGATATTGTGTCATTCCAAACCTGTATGACTTTCTTGTGCAGAACACAGATATAGATATTTTGAAGAATGTAGGTAAACAAACAACAGAGACATTTAACGAAGTATCTTCTTTCATGTTCCACAGACGAACGAGTCATGCAGGGTTTTGAATGACATGAGAGGGAATAAATAGAGACCATTGTCATAACTTGAAACTGATTTATCTCTTTAACATGCTTGGTTGGAGTGACATCCCAATGGTTGTTGGTCATATGTCAAAAATTGCAGTGATGACCTTTAGAGTGGCTTACTGCATCTGCGTTGACCTGCGTAATGCAGTTGATGACCGGGGTGATGAAGGTCCCTTTCAATCTGAAGTTGGACTCATGATCCACCTTCCATCATTTCGGTCTGCGTTTGTTTAATGCGGATGATGCCATTGTCTCATTGACCTTATTGTTGAAGACAGGGCTTGAATCACACATGTAATTGCTCTGTATAATTGTTTTGGCCTCTTCTTTTTATTGTGCTGAATCACACGGCTTTGACTCTGCTAGCGCGGGCTAATTAACCGCGAGCAAAGGCCCAATCAGGCTGTTAATCTGAATTAAAGACTTGATCAATGTTGTTCACAGTAACAGAGGGCTTCATTGAGTGTTTGAATGACTGTGATTTGTGTGCTGCTGTTTAATTTATATTTCATAGATTTTAAAGAATTTAGGCACAGTTCTTGGAAAATCTCAGTTCCCAACATTCTTCTAAATATCTCGTTTGTTTCACAGATATGTATACAGGTTTAAAACAATTTGAGATTGAGTCATTAATCACAATATTTTTTATTTTTGCATGAACTATCCCATTAAACAATACGCAATTGGATCTTTTTTGGAAACGAAAGGTCATGCTGAATGCATTCCATTGTGGGATGTACAGTATAGTCTGTACATTATATTATTCCATGCATTGTGCTATAAACGGCACGCTTATAGTATTTAATTAAACTCAATTATTTTAAATATAATAAAATTAAATAAAAATAATTTAATGTTACATGTTGTTTTTGGGGACTTTCATGTTACATGATTTGATTATACCCCTCTTGAAGTTGCCCAGGCACCTTAAGATCCTGTAAATGAGCTCTTAATCTGCATTTTTAGGGGATGCAG
This sequence comes from Triplophysa yarkandensis, assembly GCA_033220385.1. Classification (NCBI taxonomy): domain Eukaryota; kingdom Metazoa; phylum Chordata; class Actinopteri; order Cypriniformes; family Nemacheilidae; genus Triplophysa; species Triplophysa yarkandensis. The sequence goes on from CM065673.1 coordinate 10,582,256, forward strand.
AATGGGTATTTTTTCCGACACATGACTTGGCAACAACTAACCATCAGATGTTAATTTATAACCCAACAGTTGCTTCTGTGCATATTTTATCCAACCGAGGGTTGAAAACAACCCAACATTCTTCTTTATTTCTTTGGGAATTCCTTGCATAAAAGGGGTAAAATCAAGTTTCTTTATACTGTGCATTCTAATTAATAATAACTGCATTTGGTTTGTTTTGCTTAAGCCATTATAACTCAAACAATACAACTAAACACAATAAATAATAGATTAAAATACACTATTTATACATTGTTTTACATTTAGCATTCAAATACATTATTTAGCATAATAATACTTCATGCATCTTTTGACCCATGTTTCAGAAAGTCTCACACATATTTACATATGCATAAACAATTAGAGATCAGTAACACTTCCAAACTCCTTCATTCTGAATAGTGTGTATGGAACCCTTCCCACTCGGTAGTTCTTTTCTCAACAAGTAGGAGTTTTTAACAGATAATCTTTATTTTGTCTCGCTGATCCTCTCAGGGATTTCTCCGAATTTTCTCTCTACGCTTTGATTCATGGTTCCAAACGCTGGCTGCCCCACAATGGATATGGCGTCTCTTTTCTCAAACAAAAGGATTGTCCCTCCTTCACAGCGCTGGCTGAGGAAATGGCTGGGGAGAAATATTGTTTTCCCTTCAATTGATAAGCACAAGTATTTCGGGCCTTCAGTAAAGCCTCCAGTTGTCTCACAGGAGAGAAAAATATACAGCCGCATTTCTCTGGATTTTTGTTAATACAACGGCCGCATTTCTGCGCTTTTTCCTTTCATATCTCTTTGTGTTTGTGAATCAATATCTGTTTTTTAAACAATAAACAGCATCCGTGCTGTTTTCAGTGCGTGAGAGATGGAATATGGCTACCCCACGACTAAAGAGAGTATTGTTGCTCTCACGCTCGATCCATGAACGTTCTGCCTATTAAGAAGTTCCAGCTCATCTCTTCCCTCATACACATGCCGGTTCAGCAGTGCACCTAATCTGCAAGAAAATATGGCAATGAACTCTTTTCAGGGAATGTAATGCATTACACGTCTCCCGTTCTCCTCGTCCGGGGATGGAATTGCAGAGCACGCAATAAACAAGACTATGAATAAAAAGCATGGAAATAAAGAGGTTTTGGGGCTAGAAGCATGCAGCTTATCTAATGGGCAAGCAGAGGCTTTATTTTCCTCTCAACAACTAATATTGTGATCCAGCGAAGTACTCGCATGCATACTCTATGGATATTATACTGATATTATGATGTTGCTCACAGTCATTTGAAGATGCGGTGTATGTGGGGCCATTTAAACACAATGGGAGGAAATGCTTGTTGGATCATTTTCAGTTGTTTATTAAGTCCGTTAGTCTTTATGCAAACAATGTTGTTTTTTAGCGGGTCATTCTATAATTGTGGATCGTGATGTCATACTGTAGAAAAGCGTAGGTAAAGATGTATGTGCCCTGTCTTTACATCTTTACTCGCATGTATCGTGTTACTGACATGCATTAATTTTATTCTGTGGTAACACATTTTCACAAACATTTTTTATAAATTTTTTATGAAAACATTTGGCTTAAAGGAACATTCAGATTTCATCGCAAACATGCTTATTTTCTAACTCATTTTCTAACCATTCAGACGTCCTCCGGTTCTGGCGATATAACTTTCAGAGTAGGTTAGCATAGATCATTATATCCAATTAGACCAACAGCATTCAAAAATATATAGGTTAAATGTTATTGTCCACTATGTAATGAATAGGGTTCCATTGTTTAACAGAATTCGTTTAAAGGTTCTATAATCTATGAGGTCATAGTTGTTGTTTTTTGAGCAAAAACTCATTTTAATAATATAAGTACACAGATTTCCTCCCAATTATAGAATGACCTATATATAACTTCTAGGCTTTTTCATGATTAAACGCCAAAGAGACAAACTTTGTGACGCCAGGGACCCTTAAATGTAATGGACTTTTTTAAGGGCCCCTTCCTTAATCACATCTCACATAACTATATGGATTATATAATGTTATATATTATTAAGATTATTTTAATTTATGTAAGATAAGTAGTAAGCGTAAGAATATGAACTTACCTTTTTAATATAATTGGCTACAATACGAGTACTATTGGTTGTATGATCCTGAATAGAAATTATTTTAATTTGAATTCCAATTTTATTTGTTCTGTAGCAATTTTCATATTTGAAGAACATGACTGTAGTGAAAAAACTCACTTAAAATGTATAAAACAGGTAAAAAATATACATTTTCAATTTATTTACAATTTGAATATTCTGAGGACCCTTAGAACCTTTTGGAGGCCCCCTGGCGGTTCCAGACCACATACCCCTGTTCTCCTTCATATACTGTATAGATCTTCACACAGTTTATAGTGTCTTTGGGTTTAATCTCAATGCATCGGTGATGAGATGTCAGTGTGCCCCATATTCTCTCTTTTTAGAGACAAATAGCCGTGATCATGGTGAGAACACACACACGCTACAATTTCAGAGAGGACCACAGTCTCCAGTGTTTCAGACCTATTATCAAGCGTTCAGAGAAGATCCACATCGCAAGCTCAAAATGCCACATCGAATTCAGATAATCAACACTGCATGTGTGTATTTATAGCTTCTATAAACTCTTTTCACAAGAACAAATCAAGCCACAGTCTGGAGAAGCGGGAGTAAAAACATTCGGTGCAGAACTGGCGCATTTACTATATTGCTTTAATATGTCCTTCACTCCATCTTTAAAGACCCAGATGTGAAACAGATGGAATTATAATGAAGATCAAAGGGAGTGCGGTTGAACGACATGGCATAGACTGTGTGTGCGTGTGGTGGGGGCGGTGGTTTGTTTTGGGTACTCGCCTCCCGAAAAGTGGCAGAGTGTGCTCTGGTGGCTTTATTAGTTCCCGCCGCAGTCACAGTCCAGATGGGGGAAATTGACCACAAATTTCAAATTTATACAGTATATTTTTAGCTGCTGCTGTTTGGGCGGATTTTTCCATTTAAGTGATGTTTCCGTCCCACGTGTTGTGTTTTTCTTTGAATAACAGATCATAACAAAATGACTGTTAGGTCAGTAAGTCTTCGGAGAGATGCTCCAGTTTCCAAATACTAGTGCCAACTTCCAATTTTGTTTGCTTTTTACAAATATGTTAGTTTACTACTTAGTTTTAAACATTGTGGTGTCTTGACAGTCAGTCATTATATATTTATGCTTTCCTAGCTGGCAATGCCGCAGTCATGGGTTCAATCCCAGGGATTGCACTTACTTAGAATTATTGTATAGTCTATTACAATGTCACTTTTGATAAAAGTGTCTTATAAATGCATACATTCAATGCATACATACATAATGGTGCCACCAAAACCTACATTCAAGCAAATGATTTTTTAGGATTTCATCGTTTCAACCAGTGTTTAACCACCAAAATCAACACCAAGACAAGACCGAGACCAGAGGGTGTAGAGACCGAGACAAGACCATGACCAAGTCTTTGAGGGGCCGAGACTAGGACAAGACCAAGACCAATACAGATCGAGACTGCTGGTCTTGAAGAGTACAACACTTGTTTTTGAGAACCCACTCAGGCACAAAGGATTGTGGGGGTGTTTCTGGTTCCCTTTAACAGATCGATTAACCGGAATTCAGTAGAAAAAACATAATTGAGAAGAAAATAGTGAGACGTTGTAAATTTAAAACCATGCTATAAGCAAACAGTTGGGTACTATTCAATTGTCTGCCATTACGATTGGCTATTCACTCCTACCAACTCTTTCCAATAAGTCACTGATCAATAAACGGGATGTTTTGCAGATCTATATTTTGGTACCAACATTCAAATTCCTTGAATCTTAGAGTAAAGCTATGGTGCTTATTTTCTGCTCTAGGTGCGTTTTGGCTAGACCCACAGAGTGAAGGTATCACCTTCATGGCTCAATAGAGAGATCTGGGAATCCATCTGTAAGTGAACATTACCTTCAGCAGCCTCCCATGAGCCTCAGGGCACACTTGGGTCACTGCCATGCGACACAAACTGAAGGGCTTTCACATCTGAAAATAGACTTCAGTGGATAGAGAAATGGATGGATCGAACCATCGGCTACTGTAGTTATGACTCCAGACTGACGTTTGATTGAGTTCAAGTAAATATTGGATTTCTTTGACAGCCTGCCCATCTCTGTTGTGTCTGAGACTGGGTTATAATGAGATATTTTCTCTATTCTGGAAAGCTGGGAGAGAATTGATGAACGTAATGAGTTAACGGGCAGACAGTGAGAGTTGTTAATGCTAATCAGATGGATGAAGGATTTGATTAGCCTTCATTAGAGGATTGGGATGGTGATAAACAGCGAGTCTCTGGAGGAAGCCATTGGGCCTGCAGATGGAAGTTAGGGGTTGGGTTTGATGGCGGCAAGATTTGGTTTGTTTTGCTAGCGTATGACATATTAAACACTACTTTGGCATCTTTGAAGAAATTACTGATGAAAACAATGACCAGAAAAGAGATTCATCTTGTTTTGTATGTTTTTTGCATGCCTTGCTGAAAGTAGTTTAGGAGAATGAAAACTGAAAAGCAAACAACTTATGACGATAAACACAGTATTTGTTTTCACTCAGATTACCTGTAAACACTTATGGAATTAACCATGTTAACCGGAATTCTTTCATTATTTACTTTCTATCTTGACATTTCAAACCTGCACTTCAAAACATAATGAACGCAGCTTTGTAAACATCACTTAGATTTTATTAACTAATCTTTTAAAAGCGTTCCATTTATTTGTTTCAGTGCGACATATTAACAGAATTGATGAAATATCCACCAGGTAATTTGTCACAAAATAAAAATTTCAGTTTATGTAATGGAATAAAATTGTCTAAGTATTTATTTAAAGTGTATATATTTATATTTAACACACTTTTTCTTCCGCAAACAGTAGAGATATATTGAAATCTCTCGGCAGGCAAACAGCAGTGGCACGTATTCACTTCTATTGTGTAGACACAAAAACATTGCAAGTGAAGTTAACAACATTCTTTGAAATATCTTTTGTGTTCACCAGAAGAAAGAAAGTTATATGAGTTTGACATCAAAGGGGGGAGCTGAAATTTAGCTGCCGAAAATGGCGGTATCGGTTTCGGCGGTAATAAAAATTGGGCCAGAAAAAAAAATGGATTTGATTGTGCTCAATAACTGTTAACAGAATGTTATTTAAAAAAATTGTGTTTGAGAGTTTGTATGTGTGTGTGTAATTAATATGATTATATATTCTGTGTGGTGTTTTGAGCAAGCTTCTATTGTTTCTTTTTGCAGGGGGCCTAATCCTAATCCATAATTTGATCCATCTGTTATTTGCTTTTGTATTCGCTTCAGTCACACCCTGCTGTAGTTTACATTGCATTGCTTTCTATCCTGATAAACAAGCACAAATGCTAATGTACCGCTAGCTCATGCATTCCGCTGGTCTCACTCCGCGTCTCGCGATCAAACACCGCAACCGCTATGATGGATGGACTCCTCCGTGTTTGTGGCAATTTCCTGCATGTCTTGCTGAGGGACGAAAGGGCAGGAAGGCTGTTTGTGAAAGTAAGCGGTTAGGACGGTGGAGCAGAACTCCAGCCCCTCCTCTTGGCTCTGTTAACATGTCGTCTGTCTGTCCGTGGCAGCTAACATGCATTTGTGCTCCTCGCTCTGAGTGACAATGCAGTTACAGCAGTGGACGAGGGTTATTCGCACTCTCCTGCTGGAACAGATTGTCTTTTTCTGCACTGCCACCTCCCACACCTTACTGCACCTCACATGTATTCAGTTGTGTGTGTCTGTCTGTCTGTCCAGCCGCCTATCCATGCATCCGTCTGTCTGCCTGTCTTTCGGTCTATCTTTAAGTCATCTGTCTATCCATCTATCTATCAATTCTATCTACTCGGCTGTCCATCATTCTTTCCTTTTACCCCTTCACCCATGCATCCTATCCTCTCTGTCTGTCTGTCTGTCTGTCTGTCGATCTGTCTGTCCAGTAGACTATCCAACCAACTATTAATGTGTCTGTCTTTCTATCCATCTATCTGGTTGTCTGTCTGTCTAGTTATGTAGCGATTTGTCTAAACCATCTATCAGTCTGTGTATCCATCCATCTGTCTGTCTGTCTGTCTGTCTGTCTTTATCTGTCTATCCATATATCTGTCCGTCTGTCTGTCTGTCTCTCTCTCTCTTTTCCTCTGTCTTTAAGTCATCTGTCCATCGATCTTTCTATTAATCTTTTGTCTATTTGGCTGTCCATCTATCTATCCATGTACCCCTTCCTCAATGCATCCTTTCTGTCTGTCTGCCTGTCCGTCTGTCCGTCCATCCATCCGTCCGTCCGTCCATCCATCCATCCATCCAGTCATCCTATCCAGTAGTCTATCCAACCAACTATAAATGTGTCTGTCTATCCAGCCGTCTGTCTGTCTGTCTGTCTGTCTGTTTGTCTGTCTAGCGATCTGTCTATCCACCCTCTCCCTCTCCCTCTCCCTCTCCCTCTCCCTCTCCCTCTCCCTCTCCCTCTCCCTCTCCCTCTCCCTCTCCCTCTCCCACTCCCTCTCCCTCTCCCTCTCCCTCTCCCTCTCCCTCTCCCTCTCCCTCTCTCTCTCTCTCTCTCTCTCTCTCTCTCTCGTCCATCTATCTGTGCGTCGACCCATCTATCTATCCATCCTATCATTCCATAAATCAAATTTTTTTTTGAATGTAAGGTCCATCCTCATCTTGCACACAGAGCTGTCCTTACTTCACTTCAGACAAGCATTTAACATCATTTTGCTGACCTTGAAATACATGAAAGAAACCGCACCTGAGGATTTCCTTGCTATATTCGCTCTTGAGATGAGAAAAACGAGGGGTAATGATTTTTTACAAACTCAGCACAACAGATTCTCATGGTTCAGTAGTCATGATTGAGTTTCATGAAGGACGGATGCTCACTTCAGCAGGGGTGAAGCTCTGCTGGGTGTGTGATGTGTAACACGATGCAGGGCGATGCTTCATGAAGGGTGTTGATTCATGGCCGTATGTGTGTTGTGTGCGACGTGTGGGTGCTGAATGTTGATTATTATTGTTGAAAAATTTGTTGAAAAATGTTAGAGTTGTTTGGTTATCAACAGTTTTTAAAATATACTCACACGAAAAAGAAAGGTTTGCAATAAAATGGTGTAAAATGTTATCATTTATTTTCAAATAGTGTCTTGACAATAAAAACAGAGTTAGTATGAGTAAAAAAAACAGTACTTGTGCCTGACACGAGAGAGGTTATCTAGTACACTAGCACTTTTCCTTGTTGACGCAGCAAATACGGTACAAGTGACACTTTCAGGTGGGTCAGTGGATTTCGTAATCAAACACATTTATCACAGCAAGCTTTCCAACTCTCAAAATCTCATTCCATGGGCAAGTTCAACCTAGGCCAATGCAAGCTTGATTTTTCTACCAAGGGTCGACTCGGGCAAAGAAATTCAGCATGAATATATTGGTCTTTTTAAGCCCTGGGTGGTTTTAGGCAGTAAAAGCTAGTGTGAAAATGGCTGAAATGATGGCTGGATGATCGGGAGGTTCAGGAGAGGCGGGGGATTGACTGGCCTCCTCTCACTTCCTTTACTGGATTTGATGGATCTGGTGTCGTGGATGTTATAACCAATACTTATCTGGCTTTGTCCAGATTCCTTTTGCTCTGGGTTTGGAGTTGGATTTGTCAGAGAGTTATTTTCCTTTGTTTTCTCATATTTTTAATGATCTGCTTGCCTTGCACTTTTGGGGCCATGTAAGTGAGAAATAAACACTACGCTATTTGTTTAAATCAATTGTTTTACTATTTTTCTGAATATTCATGTCTATGTGTCTACACCACTAAATGAAATATAAAGCAAATAACAAATGACTTGAATTTATTTTTCTTAAGCAAATATGGTTTCATGATCTGGAATTTATTGTTTTTAAGAGTCTAAACCCAAAAATTAAAATTTTGTCATAGCTACTGTAAGTCAATCTCTTGTAATTTCAAACCTGTGACTTTCTTGTGCGGAATATGGAAGAAGATATTTTGAAGAATGTTGGCAACTGAATAATTGCGGTAATCATTTATTTCTATTGTACCGACACAAAGTCAGTGCATGGTTCAGTTACCAACATTCTTCAAAATATCTTCATTTGTGCTCTATGTAAAAGAGAAAGTCATGTCAAGAGGGATAGCAAATGATGCCAGACTTTTTATTTTTGGATGAACTGTCCCTTCAATGCTCTCATATTACCAAGAGACTCCGAAGACTGACATGAACTTTGTGCGAGTTAAAAGCCAAGTAAAAAGCACTTAAAAATGGTTCTGAAAATGAACTATTTATTGCCCAGGCATATGTAGCTCTCAGCAGGATTACGCTAGGACTTTGAACACTTGGTAGACAGAATAAAAGATATTCATACCGCAAGTTTCATCTTTGATCCCATATAAATCTCAGTCGAAGACGTTCTTCCCTCTCTCTCTCTGTTTTACTTTCAAATCCATTTCCATTAACATCCCGGGCATTAGCAGAATTCAGGGAATAGAGAAAGAGAGAGTGGAAAAATAGAGAAGTTATTTTTAACAGGGGTTCAGTCTTGCTAGTCCAGTCAGGGTTCTGTAAGGACAGCTGACAGCACATTTACAAAATGATCCCTTTCTCTCCCGCTCCGGCCTCTCTTATTCCTCTAATTTGTGCATTCTTTCTATTTACTCTATTGTCTCTAGTGATTCAATGGAAATATCATGCTGCTGCATTTGAATGCATTTATTTCGTAGTTAAAGTGGATTGCATATGTTTAGTGAATAAGACACAACACTGGGTGAAAAAACAGCTCAAAAATAGCACAGCTCTTGAATTTGTTACCAGCCCTTGTTCACAGATATCTCTGACTGCTTAAGGCTTTTATAGATCTCCCCTGAATGAGACTTACGGACACCTTTTCTTCCCTTTTAGCATTTTCACTTCACACTTTTTCGTAGTGCACCTCTTGCTGGATTTGCCTTTGAGAAGACTTAACTTTTTTCCCTGGTGTGTGTGTGTGTGTGTGTGTGTGTGTGTGTGTGTGTGTGTGTGTGTGTGTGTGTGTGTGTGTGTGTGTGTGTGTGTGTGTGTGTGTGTGTGTGTGTGTGTGTGTGTGTGTGTGTGTGTGTGTGTGTGTGTGTGTGTGTGTGTGTGTGTGTGTGTGTGTGTGTGTGTGTGTGTGTGTGTGTGTGTGTGTGTGTGTGAACTGTAGAAGCTGAACTTTGAGTAGTTTACCCAAAAATACAAATCCTGTCATGAATTGTTCACCTCATATTATTCAAAATATGCAGACACTGTAAGTCTTTAGTCGTGGAACACAAGAAGATATGTTGGGAAATGGCACATGATATTTTGGGAAGTTGCAAGAAATCACTGAGGACTAATGGTTTTGTAGTTACAAACATTCTTCAAAATATCTTCTTTTGTGTTCTACAGAATGCTATGTTTGAAGAAGCTGGACTTTCTTTCAGCCCCTAGTTCACCCACAAATACAAATCATGCTATGAATTATTTACCCTTATATCCTTCAAAATATGCATAGCAGTCTTTTTCTGTGGAGAACATAATAACATAGTTTGAGAAATGTATCAGCTAAAATTAATGAGAGCCAATATTGTGTTTTTTTTTCATTTGTTTCATTGTATTCTGTAGGATGCTGTGTTTGCATTGTGTTTGGAGAAGCTTGGCTTGCTTCAATCACCTTAAAAGAAAAAGAATATTGTAATATAAATATAAAATATATATTTTTATATAAATGTTTATTTTTGTATAAATTTATACAAAATTACAAATCCTGTCATAAATGATCACTTTTATCATTCAAAATAAACCTTTCATTTTTAGGTGAAATGCAAAATAAGATATTTTGAGAAATGGGGCCAATATTGTGTTGTTATTCACCCACATATGATTTAAAATATGCATATTAGTATTTTTATGTAGAAAACAAAAGAAGATCATTTGAGAAATGTACCAATGTGTTCAGTTACAAAAGTTCTTTTGTAAGATGCTTTTTGTAAGGATGCTTTGTTTGAAATGGAATACCAAAGCACTGTTTACATGATTTTAGGTTGGTTTTGTACAAACTGAAGAGTAATATACCCTAGTACTGCGTGCTTGTCTATAAGACTGTTCTCCCTGGTATTATTTGCATGGATATAACATGCATGCTGTTCTCAAAATACATACTGCAGGAATAGGAAAGTAACGTGATGTTCTGAATTTGAAATACAGCCATCACTATACAGTACAAGCTGGCCAACAACTCACACTTCACATGGTTGTCAATCTTATACTGTAACACCACAATATGTATGAATGCTACAGTTTGGATAGAAACACTTTCCACACCTCACCCCCCTCCTCCACCATACTTCCAGCCCACCGTGTGATACAAATCTACCATTATCAGCGATTAGCGCCTTCGGTTTGATTGACATTTGTGTGGGTCTGGCTGGCAAATCCCCATAGGGCTTGCTGGAAGGTGAACTTTGAGAGATCCATACTGGAGAGATTGACCCGAGCAGGCAGACAGAAGATGCTGTACTGTTGCTTTACACGAACACACACACATAGTAAAACCCAAGTTTTAAAGTAGGACACTGAGAGTTACACTTGGATATGTTCTCTGCCACCCACACACTTCTCCTGTCCACACTGATGAGATGTTTGTGAAGAGGTTACTGGTGGAGCTTAGAGAGTTTTAGGTAATCCTCCCACCACTTAAACACACCAGTACAAGAGCCTACACACACACACACACACACACACACACACACACACACACACACACACACACACACACACACACACACACACACACACACACACACACACACACACACATACACACACACACACACACACACACACACAGACACACAGACACACACACACACACACACACACACACACACACACACACACACACACACACACACACACACACACACACACACACACACACACAGACAGACAGACAGACAGACAGACAGACAGACAGACAGACAGACACACACAGACAGGTGCTTTTACACGCACACACATTATTCAGACCCTTAGGTGTTATTTGTGTGTACAGTGTAATGTGAAATGAATCACATTTTAATAGTTCCCATTAATGATAAGAATAATTCTTGCATATTTGACTTTTTGCGATTTTATCTGATTCATTTCTTCTTTTTTTTACTACACTTAGCTTGAATACTACAATTTGATTGGTTGAATGGCAGTGTATTAAAGTAATAAATAAATGGTTATTGTGACTTAAAAGTATTTTTAATAAAAGTAATATTGTATAATGATAACCATAATGTGCAATACCTTTATTTGTTCGTGACCTTGCCTATGAAAACCAGGCTGAAGCTGGAAAAATAAATTCGTAGATAATAAGTATCAACTTTTGATCTCAGCCATCAATTTCACTAGGATTTCAAACTTTGACCTGGTCTTGCTCTGTCAGCATTAAAGATGTCCATTTTATATTCTCACTGGATGTTCTTGACCGTATTTATTATGATTTTATTTTTAAAATATATATATAAAAATTATATAAGCTGTTTTTTTACAGGCAGTGTCAAATTTTTTTTGAGTGTGTAAACAGTCCGGAGAGTTTGTTTAGTTAAAAGAAACACAGACAGCTGTTTACCTCAAGACATGAGGAAGATTTTTGTTAATGGTCCAGTTCAACTTTTAGTCCTTAAATGTACCTGATGTGATGTGAGAAGTATTTTGTATTCATTTCTTGTAGGAAGTATAAAAGCACTATCATGGCCCAGTCTTGCTGTTTCGACTCTATGCCAGCATGGCTGTGTTTCGGCTGCGGGCATGAGGTCCTGTGGTCCAATCACTGCCATGCTGATATGGAGTCTAACAGCACTCCTTCTCATGTCTTATGGCTTTATTATTGTTTGTGGTATTGTAAAAGTGTCCGGATGTTCAAAAACAGTGGCCAAAAAAGATTTGGACTCTTAAGATGCGTTTAGCATTAAAGACAGTAATAAATACTTTATAATGCAGTATATAAAATAGAAAGATAGGGAAAAGCATGTAGGAACTTACAAAAACACAGAACAGTGAGTGATATAAATATATTTATTTATTATATATTGAATTAAAGTAATAAATTCCCCAAAAATGAAAATCCTGCCAAAAGAAACTCAAAGATTATTGTTCTGAAGAAAACAAAAGTTTTTTTTGCGGCACCAAAATAAAAAAGTAGTCAGAGGTGAGAGTTTGCTTTCGTACATTCAGCAAAATATCTTATTTTTGTTTGACCGAAATAAATTACATAATGCTTGTTCTTACTATGGTAGTCAATTGCTAACCTTTTTCCAAATATTTCCTTTTTGTGTTACAAAACAAAAAGTTTGGTTAGAATAAAACTGAGGTTGAGTCAATAATGACTCAATAGTTTATGTGATAAAGTAAACTGGAAAAAAGGGTTTGCCGTAAAGCAGTCCCACATGAGCAAATAAAGTATTTTTGAAGATTATTTCTCTTGGAATTTGTTGGAATTTGAAAAACATTGTGTTAAAAAAACAGAATTAAATCATGGACATGGTTAAATTGAGTAGTAAATGAAGTTACATTTGATACATTTTTAGCATAATATGTTTGAATTTACAATTTTATCTAACACTTTGTATTTCATTGCAAGTTCAAGTGTTATATAATTCGATGTTACTCATTTTTGTACTTTAATTTATCACACACAATAGCTCGAATGTACCCCTGAACATGTTTTAGATGGTCGCATGCTACCGAAATGAAAAAACATTCAAACCCCGTACATTAGCTATGGTTTCGATTAAAACCCGATGATCTCGAACGATCCGACATATTGTTACGGTGAGCAGCTGTGAACTGTGTCGGTTCCTCGGGCCGGCGGAACCGTGTTCCACATCTGTTCTGGTTCCTTAGTGAATGTCATTGCTGCTCAAGCAGATCATGATCAATAAAACCAGGCACCCGTGGAATTATGATGGATTGGAAATCTCTCTGCTCGCTCTTCATCAATCCGTCAATCTCTTCACGTATCCATTCATCGCCCTTCATTCTGTTCATGTATCGATGCTGATGATACAAGATGTTTGATTCTACCTGGATCCTTGAGTTACACTGTTGACTCGGAATGAAAAATTGAATGAACCGATAAGTTCACAGAGCCTTGTCTAAGTCTGTAGGAGGTCATGTGACCCTCGGATACGTCGAGGGAATTTTCTAGATCAAGACTTTGATGAGGTAATTAGCGTTTGATAAGGTTATCTATATTCATCTCATGGAGAAAGAGAGGGAGCTCAGTGGGAATGAAGGCTTCGCGGACCAAAACGATTCCCTTTAATGTCTCAATCACGCATTTCCATGACGTTCTCCAAAAGATCTATGCGCTTCCTCCACCTGCCTCCTCACATTAAGCCGGAGTCCGATCCTGTCTTCTCGCAGATCTCAGATCTGCTAATCCACTCCCTCATCTCAGATGTGAGGCTCCGTCGTGCATTTTTATAGCTTATTTCTACTTCTGAGATGTTCCATCATGACAGATTTGCCTGGCAAGCGAATATTTATATATGTCGATGTAGACCATTATGGTTTTATGGGAAGCAGTGAGCGAAGATGTCCACCCTTTTTTCTGCAATTTGCAATGGGAAGTGGTGCCGGTAAATCACTCATTTAGCGACGTCGGCCTGTTGCGTATGTGTTGGGGTATTAGTGGCGTGTATCTCAGGTCCCACTTCATCGAGTTCAGGCTTCATGTCAAGGTAATTATTCTGGGATTTCATCAGAGAGGAAATAAAAGATTATTCTTGCTAGCTCTGCTCTTTCTCTCTACGCCTGCTGTCATACCCCCGGCCTTCCTCTGAGCATCGAGTCCGGGTCCGTGCCAGACCTTTGACCCATCTCATCTGAATGTTAATTACGTATCATTGTTGGTCTAGTGTTCTCTACGGCTTTGTTGAATTAATTGGGTTCCTTGATCCTTTAATTGGGATTTTCCTCATTCTTACAGGCCATAATTCTCTACTTGATTTTACTACAGTTGAACATGGTTATAATTGTCATTCTTTTTCATTGTGCACACAGAATGTAACACTGGTGCTTAGGACTGCAAGATTTCGAAAAATAAATCTAATGAATCCACAATCATGACGGTCAATCGGTGCAACGTAATCTAGAGGAGTGGTTCAAATACCTTCCAACGCTTTTCAGCTGATTCTTATTCAGATTCAATCCTAAACAGAGAGCCATGCGGGATTCTCCTTTCAACAACTATTTTGTATGCTTTTGGTGGTACTGCTCAGTTCTAAGCAGCGTCACATGAAATCGAACTAGCCCATAATCAGTCACATTTGTGTTGCTTAGTTTTTAGGTCGTCTGCTGGCTCTCCTACAAACTAAATTTGTTGAGGAGTTGCACTGCTGCTCTCGCTCATGCTTAACAAATGATGTTCATTTCCTATCAGCGCGCACATTGTAAAAAAACCCTTACAGCTTACAGCTGTGCTGGATCAAGCTTTTGTATTTTGTACTATTTGTTTTAAATAATACTTATTCGATATTATTGCATGTCTTGTGATTTGAAAACCTTGCACCCTTTCAAACCCCGATTTCGGTTTACGGATGAATTATCATGCACCAACTCTTTTTTTTGTATTCTATCAGTAATTTAGCCACTTTTCCCTCTTCTTTACATTTTCTAATTAAATGTAGTACATTCTATTCTTCTCACATAGCACTAAAAATTTATAAATATTTTTTTTATAAAAGAAAAAGTAATTTATTTTTTTATCTATTAATAAAACTGTGAATATATTTAAATGTGGAAATCACAAATTGTGTTTTGTCATACCAAAAGAATCTTTGTGTTTTATTCTGTTTGCTATTGAATAACATTCGTATACGGAGGCAGAGGGAACTTTTGCTATTGTTGTGTCTCTTATGGCAAATCTAAAAATATATATGTATTTCTGGAACTAACATGATATTGATTATTGTGGTTTAAATATCATGGTTACTGTAGGAACAGTATATTGAGAAAACCTTTTGAAAAGCCCTTTGCCAAATTTTTGGCCTACCAATAAAAATTTAAAACCAATTACAAGCCTAAAGGTGGGATACATACCTTAATGTTGTCCTTAATGTTGTTTGAACTATTTATTTCTTACCACTTTAAAAAATGATGTGTTGGGTTTACTTATATATGCACCATTTTTGCGTCACACCTCTCAATTCAACTCGCATAGTTCCAGTAACACAAAAGTTGGAGTATACTCAAATATCATACCAAAAAAAAAAAAGACCAAATATCATTTGATGAATAATTTTAAAATAAATTTAATAAATTTTTTGTGATTTTTATCTAGCTCATTTACATTAAAACATTGTGATTTATAGGTTAAAGTAGCATTAAATATAACTGTTTACATACCACATGGCTAATAATTTATCATAAAATCTTAATAATCACAACAAAGACACTGTGGATAAAAGCATTGTTTATTCACCCTTACATAGATTCCTATTAGGAATTTAGCTGACACTTTTATCCAAATTGACTAAATAATTGAGAAGACAATGAACCGGTAAATAGCAAAGATAACACAAGGTGAAAAAGTGCAAATTTTTTTACTGAAAATTATTATTAGGAGATTAATGGACTGAGGGATATATTTTCAAATCTACTCCTGCAAACTTTGGAAGGATCGATGATTTGATCCAAAATTCTCTTTAAACGGATCGATCAACTCTCAGACAAATCTATAATGAAAATATAATGCATTTCCAATCCACCATGTCTGCTTGCAAACTTATAAAGATGGAATAACATTAACAAAGAAAACGCGATAAATGAATATCCCATTTTATTTAATATAAAAACTTAACTACTTACATGTAAAAGTTTTACTGCCTTTCATCCCCTTTCATGGCTGCTGTTCTTTTTGCTGGATTCATGTTTGTATATGACCTGGTTAAAAATATTGTTCTATTTACTTAATTTTAACAGATGGTTGCAAAACTCACCTTTTTCTTTCACTTTATGCATGTCCATAAGTTAACCCTGTTATTTATACTTTTGCTTCCAAAAGTTTATTTAATTCAAACTTAGCAAACTAGCAATATGTATGTTCTGAAGTAAAAATTGCATATAACAGTGCAAGTCAACTTAAAAGCAACCTCCATAGTGCACGGCCCTCCATTGGCTCCTTGTACTCTGTCCCGTCTCGTGTTTGATGAAGGGTGTGATGTCAGTCTGAACAACCTTCAGATGTTCTTATGGGAATTATAAAAGCTTGGCCCTTGCCCTTAAAAACACACAACACAGCCGCTCGGGTTTGTGCCGGTCAGCAGAAGGCTAGCCTGGAGAAGACCAGAAATGCTTTGAATATTTAGCACACACAGATCCTGCCCCGTCTGCACTCGAGAGACACATTACGGCCTCCCGGTCCCTTCTCTTCTCACTGCCTGGATGCTGTAGAGCAGCCTGTGCTCTGTAGCGTGATGTTTTACACAACTTTTATAGAGGTTTAGTTCCCGTGAGGACTAGACCTTCAAGTTCTTGCCTTTTTTCAGTTTGTTCTTCTGAGGTCAGAACTTTCTATTTCAATGCTCTCAGTGGTGATTCCATACCAAAAACTTTTTTTCAGGGAGAATCAAGTATGTTTTCAGTGTCTGATGTGCATCAGAAAGCCATAGGTAAGAGTGTTTGTGTGTGTAAGTTGTCTGGTCATAACTTGATGTTTTGACATGTGTTTTATATGTGTTTTAGTGATGTCACTACAGTTAAGCCATTGATGGTGGCTTGGTGTGTTGTAAGTATAAAGATAGAACGGATGAAACATTCTGCCCAGAATAAAAAAAAATTCACTGACCTGAAGGCCATTGCTCATAATATACTAATAATTCATAAATATAAATTTGTGAATTTCTATTGTTTTCTATAATCTAAAAAGCTTGCTTCTAATAATAGTTTGGTAAAAGGGGTTTCCTGCTATAAGTATTTTAATAAGTAATTATGGTTTTATATAAAAGTTATACATTTATACTTAAAGCCCCTCTTCTCACCATCCCCCAAAACCTTAGTCACTGAAGGAAGGAATTGTAGTAAAACACCATAAATGTACACCTTGTAAAATACAGAAGGTACAAATTTTAGTTAGACTATTTTGTAACTTATAGTTGTATGATACATCTATTTTGATTTTGGGATGAAATGTAAGATTCACTCATATGTCAAATAATTTATTTCACGTTTCATCAAACAAGGCACATCCATTTTGATCTGTTATTTCGTTAAGATGCTTCCCCTCATCTGAAATTCTTAAAGAAATTTTCTTTTCACAGTTCTATTCACAAAGTAAAAGTGGACGGGAGAGAAGCATTGAAATCTCCAAAAATTCTTTTTCCCCATCAGAAAGTTGAAAAAAAGTTCTAGCAGTGTTCTGATTTGAGCAGGATAGATATTTCAGACTATGTGTGAGTGTGAGAGCACACGCTGTCGGCATCTTCTCATTTACAGCCCGCTTCTAAGGCACATCTTCTCTCTCCCCTTCCATTTTGTCAGTCGTGTCGAGTGGAGAAAAGCCGCGTGTCAGAAATATGCATCGTCTGCCGCAAAAATATTCATCTCTCTCCCTCTGTCTGTGAAAGACACACTCGTCCGCAGGAAAGAAGAGATGGAGGCAGAAGGAGGCCGCGTCTCGATCCCACGCACCTCTGATCTAAACCTCTGAGCATTGTGGCTTTCTGACATAGGTCAGACCTCAACCATGAAATATAAAAAACTTAGAGGGAACCTTCCTGAGAATCCTAATACGTGTGCGTGTCCATGTAAGGTTACACGAGCTTGCCAAACTCAACCTGTGTGTCATATCTGGATGAGATGAAGGGTTTCTACCCGCGGGCAAAGTCAATGGGCTCTATGTGCAGCAATGCCAAGGTTGGTTTTTACCCATTAGAGACTGTCAAGCTCTATCTTAGAACCTAGCGAGATGCATCACTGCCTGTAAAGGCATCATTATGGCCATCATGATACCTCTGAGTGACCAATTTGAAGCACAGTAGATATGTGGTCATGTTTGTACTGACCGAGTTGGCATTTTTCTTTTAGTTCACTCGAAAATAAAACCTGTATGATTTTATTTGTAGAACACGTAAAAATAGATATTTTTAAAAAATGTTATTAATCAAACAATAAGTTCCCTGCCACTTCCATTGTATGCACACAAACCACAGATGCATTTCTCAAAATACCTTCAGTTTTTGTGATACTGAATGCATAATTATCCCCAAAATTAATATTTTAGTTCATTTTAAACTTTTATGACTTTGCGTGTGACAGGAAAAAGGGGTTGAATACAGTTACTGACTTGTTTGTTAAAAGGATAGTTCATCCCCAAAAAAACATTAAATGTAATTTTAAACCTTTATGACTTTCTTCTTCAGAACACTAAACAAAATATTTTTAAGAATGTTGGAAACAAAACTTCATAGACATTTCCCAAAATGTTAGGAAAATAAAGAGTTATATACAAATGATGAATGGATATAAAATGGATAGTTCATCCCAATTTAACATTTTAAAGTAATTTTAAACCAGTTTGACTGTCTTCTGAAGAACATCCAAGAATATATTTTGTAGAATGTTGGTTACCAAGCCACAGATCACGATTGACTTCCATTGTAGGCACAAAGACATTTCCTAAAATAAGTTCTTCTGTGTTTAACAGAAAAAGTCATATTAAGATTTTGACTCGATTGTCGTTCACTCCCCAAAAACACTTAATGTTATTTTAAACCTGTATAAACCTCTTCAGAACACAAAACAAGATATTTTAAACAATGTTGGTAACGGAATAACAAGCCCCCTTTATTTTTCATTGTATACACACACAACCACAGGGACATATCTTCTTTGTGTTACTCTTAAAACACTTATGCCAGCTTAAAATTAAATAAGGGAGAATAGTAAGTGTTTTTTTCTGTTTGAGTTTTTGTTGCTTTAACTTTTTAAAGTAGTAGCCGTTGGTTTGACTCTTTCAGCTCTCGGCCTGTCATTGAAATGAACATCTCATGGGTATCTGAGTCAGCTTGCAGCCGCTAATCACAAGACGGCAGAATCCCAGAAGATGAATGAAACGCCGCTGTTTTCAATATTTATTTTCTTGCCTATTTGCATTCATCTTAATTTACAGGGTGTTATTTATTCAAGGCTATGACATTGCGCCGGAGTAAATAATTCCACGAAAAAATAATTTGCTTTCTTAGTGAAACACCACGCTAAGAGTTATTTGCGGGTTTATTGCTTTTTTCCCTTCCTTTTGCCTTTTTCTTTTTATCAATTTGGCGGCATGGACCGCTTTGAGAGTCTGTCCATGCTGCTAATGTAATGCGCTTCTGTAATTACCTGCGGAGGCCAAACTTCTTTTGTAAGCGGCACGGCTGAAGCTTATTAAAAAAAAGTTGCACGGTTCTCATTTGGGTTGAAATGCACATGTAGCTTTTAGATTCACACTTTCAACTGGGGCTTCGATTTAGTTGAATAAATTAGCAGAATGGGTTTACCGATTATGACGCCTTTGGAAGTTTACAAGGAGGGCCGCCCCGTCATTTCATTTTGGGTGACGTGAAATGAATCGTGATAATCATCACAACGCTGTGCTCAGCAAATGGAAAGTTTTGTGTGTTTATTTTTTGCCGTATTTTCCTGTAGGTTCTCAAAAATGTCCTAACCGCAGGTGGTAATGAATCATTTTAGATTTTATTGTATCGGCTTAAATTGTCATTTTCAAGGCCTTATGTTAAAATCATTATTGGCAGATATAATGGATTTCATTGATGTGTTTGTTGGTCAGAGCAGTAGTCCGATGGATGGCAAACTCGCTGAATTCATTGGTTATTTCAAATCAATTAAAGTTGTAATTCTCATTTAAAGTACAAGTTACCAAAAATGAAAATCTGTGATCATTTACACATCCTCTGGTCATTTCAAACCTGTATGACTTTCTTCTGCAAAATGCAAAGAGGACATTTTAAAGAATGAAACTATACAACGACGGCACATATTGACTTGCATTAGTTTTGTGTTCATACGTTTGAATAGATATCCTTGTTGTTTGGCAAATGGAAAGCATTGGTAGATGAATTAAGGCCAAAGCAGAGTTTGCTGACTGTCCAAGAAATCAGAAGATTCAAAGCATGTCTTTACATTAATGTCCAGTTAAACTCGAGTTTTCAACCCGCCTGCTGTATTTTCCCTCCAATCAATCTGAGAGCCAAATGAGGCGATAATTTAATAAAAGCTCCATCCATTTCTCTGAGCCTGCGTTCATTTGGGACTCATGTCCATGTGTCACCTTTGGCTGGTACAGCAGTATTGCTGTAAGGAATGAGATCAGGGCTTTTCCCAGAGATTTTATGAGAACCCAAAGGTTTTGTTCCATAGAGGACAACCACTACAGTGCCTTGCTTAGTTAAATATTAAAAGCTAGAATAAATTTACCAGCTGGTGCAAATCATGTCAGGCATACACAAACATACACTCATACAGAACAGAACCGCAGAAAAAAGGTTCAAATTTTAGTTTGAAATGTATTATTTGCTCCATCTTTATTTTTTAATTCCAATATTTCGTAACCTATGTTTATGATTAAAATGATAATAATAAATGACACGCTTTGAAAATTTCTTTGTATGGTTGAACACTGTGGAAGATATTTGGAAGAATGCAGTTATTTGACCCCAATGATGACCATACTAGGACAAAAGACATCCAAAAGTAGCCCAAGCACTTTCTTTTGTCCTACATTTGTTTAAAATATCTTATTTTGCGGTTAGCAGTTCACCTTTTCAAATCCATTTTGAAAAAGCTCCAAGCCCTAACACCTTTGAATATATTGTTTGTGCATTTTAAACAAAATGTTCCAACAGGAGAGCTGGATTCTATATCAGCTACGCCTGAGCAATAAACCCTGATCAACAACAAAGCAAGTATTACGTTAATCTATTTATCCAGCGAAACTTCATTTTCTCCCAGCTCGGATTCAGAGATTTCATAGCATCTCGACGTATTTCGATTCCATTTCTTTGTTCTTCACAAATCTGCTGTGTTTACTGTGTTATTTCACATGACTGGGCAGCTTCAAGACAGCTAATCCTCTCAATGTCTGCAGGCATCTGAGAATACATCGCTGATCCAGAAACCTTTTCACTGTAGCACAGGTCTGTCGGATAATGGCAGGTTATGGAAATAAGTGGCTTTCTGCAGTAATTCTACAGTAATTCAACTCTCTTCGGGTGCCCGCGCTCTGTTTTATCTAAAAAGCATTTGTTCTGTGTGAAATGTATGAAATGTGAGATGTGTGATGAAGTGAATGATGTCAGACGTATAGTTGCTCTATCACTCTTTATCACAACACATTGACAGACATTTGGTACAGGTCACATATGCCCATGCACAGCTTTCTTGTTTCTGCAGAATGCAAAATATGATGTTTTGTGGGATTTGGTCCCTGAACAACAGTGGCACCAATTCACATATAGTGTATGGACACAAAACCAATGCAAGTGAATGGGGTACAACGGCTTTCTGTCATCAACATTCTTCAAATTGTCGTCTTTTGAGTTCTGCAGAAAACAATGACCTGCAAGTAGGAAATGTAAACGATGACAGAATATTAATTTTTGAGAGCTGTCTCTTTAATTTAGAAAATAAATCGGTCGGATCCAAAGCATGCTGTAAACTTTACATCAACTGGTATATAAGTTACATTATATCAACAAAAATTATTTAAGAATGGGGTCAGGGGTCAGGTGGTAGAGAGTTCGACTTGTAAGAGGAAGATAATGAGTGAAGTGTCCTTGAGCAAGACACCTTACTCCTGTTTGCTCTACAGTGTTGATTGACTACTGCATAATACTATAAGTCGCGAAGCGTCAACCAAATGAATAGAAAGTATTCTCAACACAACATTATTATATTAGCTTATTTTAATGCATTTAAGTGGGTTTGACATATTAAAATTGAGTTTTAAAGATTTACTCAAAATTTGTTCTATGAACATCACAAATTATTGAAATCTTTACAAAAAAATATTTTTTTTTATAGAGCTTTTAACTAAACTTTGGTTAAAACACGAACACAATTCTATTCAAAGTTTTTATTATTATTTTTGTATTTTGTTTCATTTAAAAGGCACAGAATAATTTGTTCCAAATTATTATTATTATATTTTATAAAATAACATAAAACACATTAATGTCTTTATATGTACAGAATTATACATACAGTTCTGGACACATTTGTTAAATTTAAATAATTAAATATACAATGATTGATTCTGATTGTGAATCAAACGTATTGTTTGTTTTTGCATACACAGTTGCCAGTGAAAACAGATATTTTTTGTCTCTGATGCGTTTGCATTATTTTTATTTGATCTCATTCAATTGAAATTGCGAATTCGCAACCTTGTACAATATAATTGCTCTTGCCGTAACACTGCTGATTCAGCAGATGTCATCAATTGAATCCCATTGCCGTGCGTAAATGTCCCTGCCACGCAAAGAAAACAGAAATCTGCTCTGAAAGATACTGACAATTGTTTTATTTCGTTTTATCTGGGAGAAGATGAGAGGGATTGAGAGAGAGGGCAGCAAAACATTCAGGGAGTTGTTCCATGGGAAAGTGTGAAGGTTCTGTGGCTAATGCCAGTTACTCAGCACACCGTGTGAATGTAATGAAGCAGCAAGAGAGGTTATCTTGTGACGTTTGAATCGGCCTTCTGTTTGTTGGCTCGCTATTCGCGCTTGATTAGATTAGGACTTCCCGTTGGCTCGCGTTCAATGTGTTTTTTCCCACGGAGGTTACGTCGGTGCGTCTGATTTCAGGAGTGGAGATAAAGTGCTCAGGTGGATTTTGAGCTTGGCTGACATAGAGACGAAATGCATCACAAAGCCAAGGACAGATTTGGCCTTAAAGACCTAAACACGCCAGGTACGGTAAATATACAGTTCAAATAATGGGCCGGCCTGAAACACACAGTGTCTGGGACTTGCACACACTTGGCCCGTCGCTTAGGTAATTTATTTCAAACTTTGAGAGACCTGAGAGTGCTATAACAGCAGACAGAGGTGGCTGTTCCTGGAGCTCTGATCCGGCGCTGTAAATCTCCCTGTCAGCGACTGCTGAAGAAACCCATCAATCTCACTCACAAAGTATTGAAATGGGAGATTGTCACGTCAAGGCCAAAACAAAATAAATCAGCAGGCCGTAATGACCGCTTTGCAGAAAGGCCGGAGCTTTCTGTGGGCAGGGTGGAGGTTTAGTCATGTGTTGAAGACCCTTAGACCTTGTAGCGTCTAGTCTTTGTTTTTGAGATTGTTTTCTACAGTGTTAGTCAAGCGTGCTTTGGAATTGTCAGTTGCTTTCATTCTTCTATAAATCTCCCTTTGTTAAATGTATATAGGAGCAGAACTTTAGGTTTTTTTCCTTATAGAGTTTGAATTTTTGGGTGAACTATCCCTTTAATGACGTGTCTTTGTTATGGGATGTATGCTTACTTATAATTTCCAGAATAAGCATATGCCTCCCTAAAATAAAAAAATATGCCATCATTTATTCAACCAAGCAATTCCGAACTGGTAAATATTTTGAAATACTTTGATAAGATATCTTGAAAAATATCTGGTGGTATGCATTACAGACATTATTCAAAATCTTCTTTTGTGTACAGCTGAAGAAAGGAAGTCATACAGATTTGAAGAAACTCAAGTTAGTGAGGGTGGATGAATGATGTAAACATTTTTTTCCCCCAAACTGTCCCTTTAAGTAAGCAGAATGAAACCAACAACACTTTTTGTGACCTGAAATATAATATTTTCAGTGTGTATACCTTAATGTGTCAGAATTCTCATTCTCCTCCCATCATTAATGTTAATTCAGCACCGCCATCTCATCTATTGACTGATGACAACCTCACTTTTTTTTGGCCTCGTCTTAGCCGTGTCATGCTGAATCCAAATTGGTCACTGTTAGCCGCGGACATTACGTCTACTTTTAATTGGTGTCTGTAAACACCGGCGCAAGGTCAGAGCACACCTGCGGTTGACATGGAAACAGTGTCCAGGGAAACAAGAGTGGCTGATTTCAGAGCTGTCAGGATGCGGCCTCCTCTTATCTCGGAGAAAAGCGTCGGGAGAAAAAAGAAGTACATTCTCTCTCTCCGGTGCTTTATTTTTTCTCCCCACGTACAGCAATTCATCTTACAAGACTCTTTTTCTGCCCTGCGGAGTTGAAGATGCTCTGAGGATCAGGGGCTGATTATTTCTCACCAACGCTCTTGAGGGAAAAGCAGAAAGCCTTTGTTGATTGTCCGTATTTGTTCGCCGTGGCCTGAGAGAGAGCTGACTCACAATAGGGTCATCCAGACCAAGCACCCACTCGCTTGTGATGGACATCACAGAAAACTTCAGTTGTGTTGTCTGTATTGAGTCCAGATATAAGATGGCAGTGGCTTGGGAAAGATCAGCTTTGGAGGGTGATAACAGGGTAGTGGTTAAGGATCTTGGCAGTACAAAAGGTAAAAGTTAAATCCTGAGTCGTAGACTGAACTGGAGGGTTGGGTATTGGAATTGTGCTTTTTAAATACCATATACACTAAACATTTTACTTTGTTTGTAATTGAATCAATTCACAGAAAAATGAATTAATTTTAAACAAATAATCCAGTTTAACAAAAATATTAGGGTTTGTTTACAAATAAATGTTTGAATAAATTATAATTTTTTCATAACAAAACTTAAAACTTAAAACATATTTGTAATATTTGAAAAACCTATAATTGGAGTCAATATAACTGTTTATTTTGGTGATATTTACTATGGAATATTTTTCACGCAGTACTATATATGGTGTTTTTGAACAGCGTATTGAATCATAATTTTAAGGCCCAGAATGTAAAATACAGTGGCATGTAGTCAAGGTTGCAAATCTGACTCACTTCACTGTTCACCCCTCACTTTTTAAAACACTATGGTGGCTGAGACCAAACAAAACCGCCCTATACAAACCGCTTTTTTTACCAAACATTTTCCGTAGAGCATTTAATCTGTTAAGGGCCACTATTGAAACATGGCGGTGAATTCCTTGTAAGAATACCCGTGCTGTATGTACATGTATGTTGATAGTATTTACCCATTCAACAGTAATAAAAAGTTAACAGTTATTATGTAAGATCTTTATATACCTCTGAAGATATAGTAATGTATTTAGATGCATTTCTTTCAAAAGATCCACCAAAAAATACACACTGCACCTTTTCTATAGTTTGGGGTATTACTGCTTGAGTTACTTTTGCATATTCTAGTCTTCAATAAATATAATTTGTAATGTAATTACACGAAGCTACACTTTCTCTTATTTCTCTGTTTTTGTCTTAATATTAGAGTGCAATTTTTAATTGATATGAATGAGATCGAGTCAACATAAATTTTTCTTAATTAACGGTTTGGTGAGGCACCAAATAAGGAAATCGGAATAAACAGAAACATTGATGGCATCACCAGCGAGATAAATCCATTTATTAATGAGTTTACGTCTGCCCTCATAGTGTACGAGCTAATCAAGTGGTTGTCCGAAAAACATACAGACAAATAAAGAAAAAGTCCTCAGTATGAAATGTTTTAGGATTCAATTTCTGATGGAGTTCAGATTAGACCGCCAACCTCGAGCATTTACATGGGTGACAGGAACTTGCTGATTACAATGTTGCTCGCCTATCAATCTCTGACAAGTTCCTTCATCCTGTTATGAGCTTGAACAAGTGGTACCTGAAAAATGACTTGGATTATATGTTACATAAATATTAAAATAAAACATATCTTCTGCTAGTCTTCAAACATTATTCTTATAGATAAATCATTGCTTTCACGTTATAAAAAATCTTCGGCATGATTCCTATCAGGCCTTCCTTGGATATTCCTAGGATTTTACAAGGTTGCTGGGTTAATAGTACACATGTGCATCTAAGGTTACAGGGGAATAAAGTCATGCTGATTGCTTTGATACATTGCTAAACACAAAAAAGTTGTTTCACAAAACTTTACTGTCTCTGGAGGCTCTTTTGAATATCAATGAGTTTTGAAACTGAATTATCTTGACTTAAAAATAATAAGCATCTCCTCAAAGCTTGACAGTCCTTGTTGCTTTTACAGTACGTTGTAGTTGCAAAACTGACTGTTGGTTTAAGTTAAAGGACAAGCTGCAAAATACACTCTTAAGAAATTAATAAACCCACCAATTGGTTTGTATATGAGTTAAGAACAACCATTGTTTTTTGGGCTGAAACAGTTTTCATCCATTTTCGACCCAGCACTGCACTTAAAAAAAAGCAAACAAACCGTGTTTACGACATATGTAAAACAACCCATATTTTTGGGTTGAAAAAACCCACTTAGGGTAAATACATAACCCAACAGGTGGGTTCATTCATGTTTGACCCACCATTGGGTTGAAGTAGCCAACATTATGGATAACTCAATAATAAAAAATTGTGTTATATAGCTTGGTTCAAAAATAGATAAACCCAGCTGTTCTAAATTTCAGCCCAAATGCTTGGTTGGTTAAAGTCCTTATTGAGTCAAATTTTGGTCAAACAAACATTCTGTCATCAAACCCTACCATTGGGTTTGCCAACTTAATAACACACCAATAACAACCAACATTTGTAGAGTACATTTTTGTCATTTGGATTGACAGACTGATAGATGAATGAGAAAAAGTTGGACAAAATGAAACCACGGAACGTTAATTTGGCCTTAGGAGACTGAGAGTGAGACATGTTCAGAGTGTGAAGGTTTGGGGCTTGTTCTTCCCACCGAAAAGATGAAGTGGCTTTGAGCTGCTCTAAAGTGCCGGAGAAGAAACCGATCTCTGAAATCCCCACTGACAGCCACGGGGGGCAGATAAGGTGCTCAGGGCTTTATAGCCGACAGCCTTCACTGTGGCTGAGAGAAAGATCGAAAGAAAGAAAGAAAGAAAGAAAGAGAAAGGAAAGAAGGAAAGGAAAAAAAGAAAGGGAGAAAGGAAAGAAGGAAAGAAAGAAAAAGAAAGAAAGAAAGAAAGAAAGAAAGAAAGAAAGATAAAGATGTAATGTTGGTGCAGTGCAGGAGATGCTTGGGGCTGTTACAGACCATTAAAGCTTTTTATGTGTCTTCTCTCATTCCCTCAACACATTGCATCCCATCATAGAGACTTTAGTTTACATTTTCTCACACTGTCATTAGAATGAACTAAAATCGGGTTCTTCCAATTTAGCCAAACTACACACAATAACACACGTCCAGTGAGCAGATGTTGTAACATTTTAACATCATGCTGTCAGTTGTATTCATCCAAAACAAACAAGAGAACATTCAATTATCCTTGAAGGAGGCAGATGGAACCTTACTCAAAGTTCACCTTATCAGAGTCCTCCTGTTTCATGACCTACAGAGCTTTCCTGACAGGTCACATGCACATGCTGTAGTTTACAGGCGATGGAATGAAGGGATGATTGAGGAATAAAAGTTAGTTTGTTACGATGTGAGACTATGTGCTGTTATTTAATGAGCCACTTCCATCCTGTTTACATTTCTCCCACCTGTAAATGTGTTTTAGATGGGAAGGGAAATTCGGCAACAAAGTTAATGTCGGGGCAAATAAAGTATGGCAGCTGTAAAACGACAGGAGGGGAAAATTGCAGACACGACCTTGCATACAGAATCCAAATAGTTCCGCGCTTAATGCCCCAACTCGGGTGATGAGAGTAAACCTGGTTTCATAGCCAAAGTAAATGACGAGCCAAACAGCATCATTAGTTAAATAGTTCATTTAAAAATGAAACTTCTGACAAAAAAGGATTCACCCTTAAGTTGTCCAAACCTCGACTAAAGAAAATATTTTAAGTATTAAGCAAACTTTCTGGGGCACCTTTGAATAAATTATTTTCATACTATCATTCCTTTTTTCATTTCTGTTCAACATGACAAAGAGAAATTTACAGTTTTGTAACAACTTTAGGTTAAGTAATACATGACAAAATGTACATTTTTGGATGCATTATAATTTTAACAGACTTTTTTTGGGCTATGTGAAAGCTTCAAAGCGATAAAAGTAACAACCACAGATTTGTGTTATGTTTTATTTATTTTTAATGAATTATTTATTTATTTTTTTGCCATAAAAATCAGGAAAAACGACCCCCATTCACCATTAAAAGGTAATGTTGAACAATCAACGGACACAATTTTTCTTTTTCGATATTCTGTTTTTGGCTATTCAGGTGCCTCAATAGCCTATAACCTTTGACCTTATATCTCTGAATATTGATAAAAAAGAGAGAAAGTTAAACCCTTCTGCTTTGTAAATCGGTCTTTGTAAACTAAAATCTTGACTCTTTCGGCTTTTGTAGAGTACATTAGCATTTGCCTTAAGCTACAAGGAATGACACAGCCAAGATAAACGTATTTGATGAATTAAGACATTTGTTCTCATCTGCAAGATAAAATTATTTTATCATCCACCCAAGTTTTGCTTTCCATCCTGCCTGCAGCCCATGATATTTATCTCACTTTTAGTCAACTTTACGGCCCAACTTGACATAACCGCCTCACTCTTTTATCTCCTGCCTATATTTGACCGCCGATGATGTAATCAGGCTCAGAGGGCCAACATCTGTGGCCCTTTTTAGAAAAGTGACATTTTTCTATGTGATCCTACTGGGGCAAATGGAGCAGAATACATCAGTCATTCCAGAGGCTAAGAAGCGAGCGGTTTTAGAGATGGATGGTCCAGCAGGCCATTTATAATCTACCGCTGAAATTCCCACAGTGAACACGCACCGTTGATGTTGAAGGGAAAATGAGCCGAAAGATGGTCTTACACCCCGGTGAGGTAAATCACTTTACTTGAGACCCGCTGCTTAGCAAGATGAAATCGCCTCCTACGTGCCGAGAAGAAAGAAAGAGGAGATGTTTCCGATCTGTCGTGAAAGATGTGGTTCTCTTAAAGTGAAGTTAATAGGGCTGTCAGTTGCTTGAATGTGATTTATTATCATTACAAAAAGTGCATAAATAAATGATTTAAATAATGTGCATATTTTAATGTATAAAATCACACAAAGATATAATTACAAAACTTTTCCCTTGATTTGTCTTTGATTTATCTTCATATGGGAGCTTTTTTTTAGCAACTACATAATTGATTCTAATTCAATTAAAATCATTAATCTACCAACCCCAAATTTTTTATAATTACTTAAACATCCATCACCTAAACCAACCAGATGGAGTCTTGAAAAAAATAAGGTTCTGACAACGTTCATCATATCAAATATACAGTCTTGACTTTCTCAGAACAGTTCTACAGACACTCCAAACTGCATGTTGCCATCACAAGTTCACTCTCTACATCCATCACAAGCGTCCAGCAGACCCTTACACCTCTCGCCTCCGATTTAATCATGTCCCACCGAGCCGCTGTCCCCGTGTATTCTAGATCACAGCAAGCGGACAGCCGAATCTCTGACTTCATTCTTCACAGCAGACTTCTGCATGTGGTCCTCTGCAACGCAAGACCACCTGAGCCAGCGCTGAGACGTGACGAATGTGTTTGAAACGGAGGAGTGACCTCTATCGTGAGGAGCGACTCAGGGGCCAGTGCCTCTCAAGGGTCCACATTTATTAACACGCTGTCACAGCGGCGGTCAGGGAAGTGATGGGCTGGATTAATTCATCTTTAATCGCTTTTTCTGCTGCGTGTCAAATGGGGCTTTGGCTGGAGATGATGGACTTGTAATTAGGAGGAAACGCTTCGTTCAGGCTTGTGGAGTCAAGTCTGGTTGTGCTTGCTTCTATTGTTGCCGTGTTTATTATAGATATTCTCCACCTAAAAATGGAAAATATTGTCATGAATTACTTAACCTGAAGTTAAAAAATCATTATTCTGTTGAACAATAAAAAACATATTTAGAAGAATGTTATTAATTAAGATTTCTCCCAAAGTTCCCAAAAATGTTGCTTTAGTAAATTCTTCATAATATGTTGCTGCAGTAAAATGTTCTTTAAATTATTAATCAATTTCCCCCATAATAAAGTCAATGATACCTGAGGAATCTCAGTGTTGACATTTTTCAAAATATCCTCTTTTATGTTAACGTATTGTGAAGGTGAAATGCACATTTGAGAATCATTTACTTGAGTGGGAGAAGTTTCTTTGACTGATGTATTAAACGTCCAATCAAAGGATTTTTATGTAGTTATGTTTTAGGTGTGGGGTTTTCAGAAATGGATTGTAATTTTAGAGTGTATGTATATGTGCAAGATTTGAACTTTAAAATAATACCCAACAATAGAGGAAGGATGACTCTTCATTGAAACAATAAATATAAATTTTGTTTTAATATTCCCATGCCTTTTCATGAAGACGATGAATTATTATGATGTGACAGTTCACTCACTTCACTACACAAAATATTTAATCACTTTTTTCTCTTTCTCTTCTCTCCTAGGTAAGACCTGTCCTGTGCTGAAATGCCTGTTGTCAAGTATGTAGCGTTTTATGTGTTTTGTTTTGCCGTGTACTGGTGGTGAATTGGATAGAAAAAAAATACTGTCAGGGACGGTTCATTGTGAAACGCATTGATTTTGTTACAAAATGAAGAAATACTTCATTCTCTTGAGGTTTCTATTTCTATCTTGGACAAGGTTTCTGTAAATTTGGCAATGGCATAATGTTATAAAAAAAATATTTTATTAAAAGCTGAAAATATTTTGGACACACGATTGTTTTAGGGTCATTTGCAAGCGAGTTTGTAACATTGATCATTTACACAACACAGTTTTATTTATCTTCTCGCAGTAACATGAGTCGCCTATATTATTATTTTTTAATTAAGCAACAATTTGTACATCTACATTAGGCATATCTTTTGTATGGTCAAAAGAGCACAGATTAAGCTCAGTCATTTTACTTTAATTACACTTAAAGGGAAAGTTCTTCCAGAAATTAACATTCTGTCATGATTCACTCACCCTGTTGTCATTTAAAACCTGTATAATGTTGCAGAGCACAAAAGTAGATATTTTGAAAAATGTTGATAATCGAACAACAGGAGAAGCGATTTACTTTGGATTTGTGTCTGTACAATAAAACAGAATTCCATTCTTTTGATACCAGTATTCTTCAAAGTATCTTCTTTTTCTTACAAGAAAATAAAGTCATACAGGTTTTAAATGACATGAAGTGAGTACATTTGTTTTTTTTCATTATAAGTGAATAGCAATCTTTAACATCACACAAGATCAATACTGTTTTTGGCATGAATCCATGAACTTTTTTAGGCTCTTGTTTCACACTTCTTCCTATTTTAAACTGTAAACTCTTTTCCTGATGTTTCTTCATCACTGACAGTCCCATTGGAAACAACTGCGGACTTCAATCTCTGGATTCTCAAACTTTGCCAGGGTAGTCGTGTCTGATACAAATGTGGACCATTAGACTCTTTAACTGTCAGTCGAATGCTCTATTTCTTTGTAAGGGGTCCGTACTCAGACCTGAATGAAATGAATAAGAATTGTCAGCAAGAACATTTAAGGAATTAGATGCTGGCTCTTGCCTCAGTTTCAAATCGTGTTTCCTACAGTTTTCCTCACAGCTATCGCACAGCCATGAAATGCTAATTCATCTGGGCAGAGAAATTCAAACAGCACATTTGACAGACAAATGAATAATAATAACTAATGTATTTATAGAATATCTTTCCGCATCTAAAGAGGATCCTGTCCTCGCTGAGTAATGACTCAGAGCAGTCTGGCACTGTAAAGGGCTCTTCGATAGTTTAATGCATTATTCACTAAGATGGCAACACATTTTAGCTGGGAACAAAATGCTTTTCATGTTTCATGTCTCTTCATGTTGTAGCATAAAAAGGAAAAATCGAATATCTGTGTTTACTTTTATAGAGTGGATGACTTTTCAATGACACGGTTTATCTACTTGTCTGTTGTGTCATGACCTTGCAAATCAAGTTTTTATTCTGAAACCAAAATGTTCACTGTTTACGTTTGCTCTAAAAATCGAAATCATTTAGTTTTTTTGTCTTTACTTTTATTTGGAAATAGACTTAACTCTGACAGCTTGTTTTAAAGTGAACGTTCAATATTCTATAATGATTTACTCTCTTGTCATTTCAAACCTTTATAACTTTCTTCCAATGAACACAAAAGAAGATATTTTGAAGAATATCAGTTCAGTTACCGACATTCTTCAGAATATATTTTTCATTTGGTCTGAAGAAGAAAGAAAGTCCTTTGAATTTATTTGGCGTGAAATGACACAACGGGTGAGTAGTCGGCACTTATACCGTGTTCAAACTTTGTAAAAGGGATATTAAATGAAATAATGACATCACACAGTTATTAAAATGATAAATGTTGAGATTTTATGACGTTTTTTTGTAACTTTAAAAAATAGTCCTTAGCTGTATGAATGCCTTGACATTTTCTTCTTAAGCTCGTTATCACCATCAACTGCCCCTTAAAATCTATGAGAAATCAAATGTCCTGTATGTGGCATTGCTCTATCTCTCTTTCTCTCATATGTCTGTTTCTCTCTTTTGTGTTATCTATTCATTTATTCATTTATTCTTTCATTTATTTATTGCCAACACGAGAAGCATTTGTTTTGACAGATGCTTGCTCTGGGGCGACTGCCAAAGCATAGACAGATTTTCTGGAGATGGGCACGCCGGCACGCACTGAACACAGCGGGCAAGGAAAAACACACTCCACGCGAGTCAGATTTGTTAACAATTATCTGTGCTCAGCCCTTTCACTGTTGCCTCTTTCTCGCACGAGGATCATTTTATCCCCATGTGCCAAATTACAGCTGAAATATGGAATGGTTAGAGGTGAAGCGGGAGGGTGAATGGGATGCATTGCGTGGTGTGGGTGAAGGTAGGACCTGGAAGGCTGGTTTCTTTACTCTGGCAATCTGACCCATACACATGATCTGCTCTCTGAGGGTTTCTTTTTAATTATGCTAAATTATTCTTCACCTGTTTGCCCCCATTTATAGTATGAATTGTAACAAACTGAGCCTTGGAATACAAATGTGAGGAACGAGTCTTTGTCAGCGACACAAAACAAACAAATCCTTCATGTTGGGTTATTCAGAATCAGCACACAAATTCTGCAGTGGTGTAAAGGTATGACATTATTACTGTCATAAATCTGTCAGGTTGAGCAATGACTCGTATGCCGCCTAGTTACTATTTTATATTTGTGTTATTATTTTAGGCTTTTTGATATTTATATGATATTATTTTTGACAATGTCTTTGCATTAAGGTGGAAAGGAGGGGACCTACAGGCACCAGACACAAAATGCTTGTTTTTTTTTATTTATAGTATAGAAGAGAATCAACTGGAAATGATGGCGTTGGAACACAAAAGATAAGAAAATATTCAGAGCTTGGGTGCTAATCAGATGATTTTTGCTGGCAAATCTGGAAATTGCAAAATGTTTTAAGCCAGAGTTGACAGAACACATATGAATCAGCTTGTTTTAACTAAAAGTGGCACTTGAGAAATAAATTTTTAACCCTTTGCTCGCCCGACTGTCAATTGAAACCTCTACTTTTAGCTAATGAACACAAAATAAAAAATATTTCTAAAATATTGGGAAGATGCACCAATTCACTTGCATCTGTGTTTTGTACTGTATATGAGAAAAGGTGCAGTTACATTGTTCAAAATATTTTTTTTTCTGTGAAAGAAATTAGGTCATACAGGTTTTAAATGATAAAAGAACGTGAAAATTATGACATTATTTTCAATTCTTGATTGTTTAGTTCATTAATCTGAAAAGGATGTTTGTTGGCAAACCTGAAAATTACATCCTAACCCCATGCCCTTCAACTCTCTCACTGTTATAACTACCTTCTGTCTCAAAATCACCTGCTTATCATCCTAAAATTCATTTCACATCTTTCTTTTTCTTTCCCTCTGATGTAATTCTATGCTCCATCACATGATTCGAACAAAAGTTTGGAACTGATGTGAGTGTACCTGAAAGGCATATTGACCTCCAGTGTCTGTACAAATGCTGTGTTTTGTTTGTGAGAGACACAAGCCCCCATGCTGATGCTGCTTGCTGGGGAACAGCAGGTTTTCTGTTTTTTAAAAGACCGACCTTTTGGAGGACCCCCCATACTCAGGTCCGGCCAAAAACATCAAATTGCGCCTCTTTGCCTCCATCAAAGGTCAGACGGAACAATTTCAGGGGTGCTCGGGTGACCTAAACGCATTCCGTCATTTGTTTTTGTAGCTATTTGCATGTGAAGTGGACGCAGGATAGTTGAGTCATCTAATAGTGACATTTATATTCTAGAAAATTTAAAGAACATTTTGTGAGAATATAATGTTGATATCTGTAATATTGACAGTGTAAGACCTTTTCTAAGAATTGGATTTTAAAGATAATATAAACATAATGACATGAGCCTATATTCCTTTTAATTCATAATTTTTCATTTTCACTGTATATGTATTGTAATGTATGAGAATCTGCATTTAAGACGCAAATATCAAGGATTAAACGCATCCACCACAGGTTTAAAGTTAGCAAGGTTTGCGCTGTAAATCCAGTGCTGAGAAATTCATCACAGAACAGCCGATATATGGTTGACAGAATGGTGTAATTGCTTTAATGGGATTATAACAGGACAATTACCAACTTAAGATCATAAAACCGTCTTCAATAAAACATTCGTCCTTGTAAGTTTGCGAGACACATGTTTTGACTCCCTGCCTCCACCGACAGTAATTTCTTCTGCTCTTACCCGTCTTCCCTCTCTCTACCTTGATAGATAAGCATCACACTGGGCTCTCGGTGGGACAAGTGGCTAATTACCAGCTAAAAATACCACCTCCTTAGTAATAATTACGGCACATCTTCGGATAATGAGTCATATTTCAAGTGTTGCGACGAGTGGGTGTGTTCAGTAATGTGACGAGATGCGTCGTTAAGCAGCCTCGCCGTGACCCAGAAGGCCTCTTAGAATGTGAGAGGATGGGGGGCTGCCCAGGGGGGCTGCATGGGGTGACTGTGCGGCAGCTATGATTTCTAGAAGACTGCGCAACTGTAACAATAACTGAACTGAAAGAAGAAACGTATTGATAACTTTTTATCTGGATGAGTTTTTCAGACTTTCAATGTTTATATTGGTATATGATAGGGGCGCTATAACGCGTATTTTGAAAGTGTATGGCATATGGATCCAAAACAATTAATTTTCTTTTTTGATCATCGCTATGATTCCAATGTAGATTAAGTATTAGGCAAGCGTGTAGTTCTTAGCTTTTTTCAAAAATTTAGTTTTTTTAAGGGTATAGTTTCTGTCAATTCTGTCATGAATTACTCTCTATTTGTTCCAAACTTTTATACATTTCTTTGTTTGGTGGAACAGTGAGAAAAATATTTTGACAAATTATAGTAACTAAATTGGTTCGTAGAACCCATTGACTACTATAGCTGGACAAATGACGATGAACTTTTCCCTACATTCTTCCAACTATCACATTTTTAATTTTCTCGACTATGGTAGTCTGTAGGGTTTAACTTTTTGGTTACAAGCATTCTTTCAAATATCTTTCTTTGTGTTAATCAGAATAGAACATTTTCACAGACAAGGGGAGTAAATGATGACAGAATTTTTTGTTTTTGGCGTGAACTATTTCTTTTAAGAAATGCACACACAGTGTTTGTTTGTGTTTATAAGGAGAACAGGTTTTCCTTCATTTGAAAAAGTGTGTGTCATATTTATAGAATATTATGTTCTGTGCCAATAAGATAAAAAAAGTTGGTTCCAACTGACATCCTTTTTAAAAAGAATGGGGAGGTGTTTAGATGCAAAAGATATAAAATAGATCTAATAAAATATCCACCAGTTATAAAAAAGTATAAAATACAATATAAATATTTTTAAAGCATTGACTGATAAGTTGGCTATTTGGTTCAAAATGCAAGCCATTTATGATGTGTCTGTCATCAAAATACTTTTAAAATGAATAAAACAACTTTACTTGCCAATTATTTTGTCGATATTCTTAAAACAGAATGCTCTATAGACATTATCAAATTTGCTGATACAGATGTTTGGAAAAAACACATTTCCATACATATTGACTTTTACACCATAATGGACCCTGTAATGGAGTGCATTTTGAGCTTTAAAGTGGTCTGAAGGAGTGTAAACAGTATATGAAGACAAAAGTATAAATCTAGTCTTGTTAAGTTGTTCCTCTCGCTGCGCTGGCCTCTCCTCCTCCGCTGAGTCGCATGCGTCGGTTGTGAGCTCAGAGAGGGAGTGGGCGGTCAAATGAGACACTGCGGATGCTACACAGGAAGTGTTTGCTGATTTATTCTCTCTTTTCACTTGTGATCTACAAAAGGTTTCTCATTGCTTGCTTATAATTACCTGTCTCTGTATGTTGGCAAGTGCGAGTGTGTGCGCAGATGGGCCTACATAGATGAAGAGTGAAGACCTTTTAGAAGTGGAGTCGGAGCAGATGGAGCTCCAGAGAGATTCTGCTCTCTCTTTGTGTGCTTCTAACATAGGTTGAGGCATTTGGGTTTATTCAAACTGTATTTAAATTACATCTGTTATTATATATGCAGAAAGGGAGTTTTGTGATCTGTTGTGATCTATGATCAAAGGCTTACATGCTTTAGGGCTTTACCTGTGAATTCAGATTTTTGTCAAATTATTAAAATATTTCTGACCTCATTTAACATCTATAAATAATGTCAACACACATACAGTATAATTCAAAGGTTTTAAAAGACTAAAATGTATGTCATGATCTTCATGAATCTGGAGGTGCATGCCTAGATGTGTAAAAATGTCTTATTCATGTATAAATGTACTTAAGATGAACACGAGAGTGGCAGAAACTACATGTGGTACTTTAAATCTTCTTAAAGATGATGTCATGGAATAACTATATTTAGTTTCACAAAAAAACAATCTCTTTCATATATTTTGATAATCTAAAGTATATTTTTCATCACAAAGAAAATTTACAAAAACAGAAAGGTTTATTGAATTTTAAAGGTGGTAGAAAAAAATTAAATGGTTCGTTGGCATCATGAAGCATTCTGTAAAGTAGTTTTGATGTCTTTATGAATTCTCTCAATATTCGAGTTGTGTTATATCATTTTTATGAGTTAAAAATGTGTATTGTTTAGAAAAAATATGGTTTAGTTTTCTATTTACCAAAGTAAATAGTTACATCAAAACTGCATAAACTACAAATAAATGTTATGGTATATTTGTACATTGGGCCGATCACCCTATGGTTACCTGTTTGTTTGACAGTAGGGATTTCTTCTAAGAAAAGTTTGTTTGTGCATACGGTTTAATTAATGAGGAGGAAGACATTTGACGGCTGATATCATGTGGAACGCTGAGCCTTCGGGGTATAACTCCTTGAAATTTGTACTTGTCATCTTCAACGTGACATCGACCACAGCAGGAAACCCTAATTTTCATCTGATTATACCCCTGCTGTTTTTCGCTGCCTATAAACAATGCTTTGTATTAAGACCTAATGACAGCTTTTAATATCTGTCAGACACGCCCCCTCGCTTCCTGTCTGACACGTGTCACATCCTGTCAGGGGGTGATGTCTGTCTGGAGTCCCAGAGGTCTGGCTGTTTTTCACACTTGGGGTTATGTTTACGGCATGTCGCACGGAAATGCAGAGCTTCCATTTGAAAGTGCGCCGGGGGATTTTGGCTTACAAACAGCGCTGAGTGGATCTCAATGCGTGTAATGCAGTTTCAATTACCAGTGACAGCGACAGACAGGAAGAGGGAGGGAAAAGATCAAGCGATAGATCGGAATTGAATGTGAGAGGTGTTCTGGGTGGGACATGTGATTTCCTGCAGTAATTTGTCTTGATTGACAGCTCGGTGACATGTCATAATAGGAAATTGATGATGTTCGCTAGCAGACACCGTTGGCTGGTAATTGATTGAGATCTTCTTGTCTGAGCAGGCTGACATCTGTCCCGATGAACAGTGAAGTCTTTAATTGGGGGTGTGTTTATGTTCAGGAGGGGATTCTTGTAGTTTTGTCTTTTGAGATTCGCATTTGCATGTGATGCTTGTAGTTACTTGATAACAATTCCATTTTGCAACTATATTTATCACTATAGGGTTTTATGACATGACCCAATTTGCTTCATTGGTTTTCCTATCGTTCATGATATAAAGTTGATCCTAAAAGGTCCAGTTGAGACAGCGCATGGATACAGAACACATTGAGAGGTCTCTTGTGTGATTAGTGCAGACTGAAGTGTGTTGTGTTAGGGACCGGCTTCTGTGTTTGATGTGAATCCGGATGCAAATACATCAGCTGAAGGCTGCACAGCAGGATAGATTCTGCTTTCCAAGGTCTAGATATAAAAGGCAAGAGCGAGAACATCAATAATCATACTATATCATCTCAAGTCTTTCAAATATACGCTGTTAAATGTTTCACGTGGCTTTGTACATATCACAAAAATAAACACTTATATATACTTAAAGAAATCTTTTAAAACATGAAATAGATTTATTAAGAGGAAAATATTAAAATAATTGAGTAAAAATCCAAAAGTTAATTTCTCTAAAATATAAAAATATGTTAAAGTATACTTACTTAACAAATAAATATTTGAAATACACACCAATATTTTTTGGGGATATTAAAAAGAAATATTTGAGTTAATCGGATTTACATTTTATTTACTTACATAAAGACAAACTTCAGTATTTACTAAATTTTTATGTAAATTATTTCACGTAAAAACATAGTTCATTTTTACTGTGTAGAAAGGGATACACAAATTCAAAGATTGTTAGACTGTCTGGTCCCAATACTCAAGAACACAAGTAATATTAGAGTGATGGTTTACCCCAGAAATTAAAATTCTGTCATTTACCCACACTTTTTTTTACCACAAAACAAAAGAAGATCTCTTAAAGAGTGTAGGTAAGTGGCACCCATTCACTTCTATTGTATGCATATTAAACCAATGTAAGTCAATATGTGACGATTGCCAGCATTCTTCAAAATATCTTCTATCATATCTAGCAGAGGAGAAAAAGTCATACAGTTCTGAAATGTCAAGAGGTTGAGTAAATGCTGACAGAATTGACTCAAATATGTATGTGTAGCAGAAACACAAAGTTTTTCTAGACATGTGTTGTATACAGCTATCAAAATGGTCTATACATCCACTGTTTTGAAAATACACCTAAAAAGAATTAATATCACATGTCAATTCACACCCTCCACAGACTTGCATAAGAGGAAATGATTTTAGAATGCCTGAGATGATGTTCTTCACTCTGCTGTCTCTCAGTGATATGATATGATATGATATGATATGATATGATATGATATGTCTTGACCAAACAGTCTACATAATGGCCTTCCAGATCAGCATGGGTATAAATGAATCCCCCTCACTCCCGGCAGCAGCTTGTTATAAAGCATGTCACAGAGACAGTGGTGTAGAACCATTACAGAGACGATCTCTAATTATAGCGTCTGTCCTCTGAATATCATATAATTCCGTTATGTCTGATTAGTGAAACTGTCAGCATTGAAGGCATCGCTCAGCACGACCCATTTCATCAGGAATAAACCAGAATATCGTCCAAACGCTTTCTCTCTCTCTCTCTCTCTCTCTCTCTCTCTCTCTCTCTCACTCTCTCTCTCACTCTCTCTCTCACTCTCTCACTCTCTCTCTCTCTCTCTCTCTCTCTCTCTCTCTCTCTCTCTCTCTCTCTCTCTCTCTCTCTCTCTCTCTCTCTCTCTCTCTCTCTCTCTCTCTCTCTCTCTCTCTCTCTCTCTCTCTCTCTCTCTCTCTCTCTCTCTCTCTCTCTCTCTCTCTCTCTCTCTCTCTCTTTCTCTCTCTGTGGAAGAGTGTTTAAGTTTAGCGATACGCTGTAGGAATTATTGAAATGAAATATTATTCTGTTGACTCAAAAGCGGACAAGGCCCCCAAATGCTACTATCATCTTTGACGTTCTCATCTGAAACAGCTAGTGACAGTCTATCAGTTCAAAGCCAGACTCTCTAGCCCGTCATTTTCAATATAATCCGACGGTGTTATCTATCCACCAAATATATTCCCCAGACCCTTTAGGGCGACATTCATCAGAATTTCATATGCATTGGTGTTCCTAATGTAAAGCTCGGATGACGGGCCAATGCGTTTTACGAAAACACGCTCATACGTCAAATCTGGAGGTTATATTCCACCGCTCATTTTCTCCGACAAGTCTTCGTCCCAGGTTTGATAAGTACCTTGAACGCGGGTTCGCCAGCGTTCGGTCAGAAATGATGACAGAAATGGGATCCCATTTGCTGGATAATTGAAACTGCTGGATTTGATTGATGTCTACAGGCGGAGAGTGGAGGAGTGGAATATGCATCGTCGAATAAAAAACGTGACTTTACCCGACCTCAGCGGCTTCGCGAGCATTAAAAATTAACAATGTACGGCTAATTGAACCAGCTGTGAGCGGTCGCCTAAATGTCAGTAAACTAAACAATATCACCACATGAAGCGCATCAGATCACATCGCATGCTATTTTTCATCCTCCGTGGTTCATAAACGGTCAGGACATGTTTCGCCCGGCAAAACTCTTTCCGTGTTAGTCCTCCGGAGGGAATTGTGATGATTACGACCGGCAGATGTGCCGTACACCTTTTCTGTAAATGTCAATGCCCCGGGCTGGTTTGTTGTGGCCGCTCGTGTGCTGCCATCATTCCTTGTGTAAATAATTGCATTGTGCGTGATTGTTGTTCTTCCGCTTTTCATCCACCGCGCTTATACAGTGCCCTTCGGTATGTGAATAATGAGCCTCGCTGTCTTTTACTTTCCCGCACCTGAGCTAAAGTGCTGTGTTTTTAAAGCGCTTCCATCAGCAGGAAGCTAAACTACTCCTCTGCCAATAAACAAGCACAAAATGGTTCTTCTGTCTGAAACCGGCAATAACAGCATAAGCCGTGACCTCGTGCTCTGGAAGGTTGAGATTTATAGCGCTTGGGAGCCCGGTTCTGCCTTCTGCGACAACAACAGACGCTGAGAATTCTGGGATACTTTTCTTAGCCAGATGCTCAGAGGAGCTCGTAGAAGGATATCTTCCATACGTGAGGGGAATGAAAGTCGCACTAGGGCCCTGCTCTTTTCATGACCGGCTTATTATGGTGAAGAGGCTTCTGGTGTGTCCTCCAGGAGTGCTTGGAGCCAGACATGGCGTCTGAGAATCTCAGTGGCCCATGGAGGGTGCTCAGATCTGGGCAGAGTGAGCCGGTATGTCTAGATGCTGTGGTTACTACACTCCGAGATGTCCCCGGTGATTTGGCAGCGTACCCGTTTCTCTGCTGTAGGCCGAGATCTGTGTTCTTAGCCCCAAAGGGAATGAGAGAGTACCCTGGCGCTCGTCCAAACTGAGGCTGAAGATTAATACACTTATATTTTTAAGGTTCTTTTTCCTTTTCAGACCAGTTGTTTGGAATGTGATAAAGGAGTCTTTGAAATAAGTGATTTTACACTTCAGTAACTGTTGAAACACGTCTCCAAGATTATAAGTCAGTGAACATTTACGACTGAATATTAGGACGATGCAGTTTTTATTATTATTATTATTTTTGTTATTATTATTGCTAATGTTGCTATTATTGTTGTTATTATTATTATTATCATCATTATTATATTCAGAAATAATTAAGCATTAAACATTTTGAAATAAGAATACTGTCATCATTTACTCAACTTTTTGTAATTTAAATTCTTTATGCCTTACTTTCTTCTGCAAAACACAAGATAAGAACAAGATATTTCGAAGAATGTTGGTAACTACCACGCATTTGCTTTGATTTGTCCACTCAATAGAACAAAAGGTAGCAAATAAAGGTGCTACTGCAGTTTAAAGTCTTTGAATAAAAAAACTAAGTAATTATCTATGATATTTCTCTAGGGTGCTTGATTCTGATCAATTACAGACGAAACAAAGATTTATTTTTCTGGTATACCATTCTTTTTAATGCATAATTATATAACTGTATTTGAGATTATGGGATGTTGAAGGTTAGAGGCTTGTGTGAGTTCTGAAGTAAGTATCTATGAGCACTAAATCTCCTGGAGGTTTGCTGATCTTTTAACCAGGTCAGGAAAGGTGCTGAGCTGTAAACAAAGACTTTAGAGCCATGAGCAGATTCACCGCCTCCAGCAATACTGATTCCTCACTGCAAGGCAATTACTATAAAACATACGACCTCACCTGAGGGCCCTTTCTGTGATGTTCATGGATAAACTTTAATTTGTCCAAAGGAGACCCATAGAAATTTGCATCAGAGTACAAAGACCAAAAACAAAATGTTTATATTATGTTTGTAAAATCATTTTATAAATGGGCATGTTTTTCCTGTAGATCGTTTTTGTGTATAGAATTGCAAATAAATCCTTTTGTGGTTTACAACTAGCCTTAAAAATAAAAATGTTACGCATTTTTGTAATTATTAGTATCGTGTTAGTATTAGTTATCGAATTTTTTAAAGTTAAAAAACGTAATTTAAACATGTGGAACAGATGTACCTAACATTAACTCAAACAACCCATTTTTTTCAGTGTGAGCTACAAAATGTTTGACAAAATTGTGCTTTACAGTTTTGTAAAAAAAAAAAAATCATTATAAAATGTAAAACTTTAACCTTTAACATGAGTGATTTTTTATTCGCGTGAGCCTAAATGATAGCAAACAAACAAGAAGTGTAAGTTTCATCAAGAGAAAAGATAAAGCGTCTTGTTGTTAAACTTATCTTAAGGTGATGAGAACAAAATAGCAACATTTTCCTCACACATTAATGATAAGGGTGAGTCAGTGAGAAGAAGTTTGAAACTAATGAAGTTCATAATTAAGAAACCATATGCCTGCAGACAAATCTGCTCAAGCTGCGAAACGAATGTCAAGTTTTTATAAAGCTTGAATGTTTAATTGTGTGATAATTTAAAGACTTGTCTTGATGTAAAGTCATGAAGGCGCAAATTTATGATTAGGTAGATGCAGAGTTTACACCTATTATTATTATTTATATTATTATTAAGTCGTTGTTATCATTGTTATTATTATCATTGACAACAACAGTAAATTATGGTTTAAATGTTAATGATAAAATG
This sequence comes from Triplophysa yarkandensis, assembly GCA_033220385.1. Classification (NCBI taxonomy): domain Eukaryota; kingdom Metazoa; phylum Chordata; class Actinopteri; order Cypriniformes; family Nemacheilidae; genus Triplophysa; species Triplophysa yarkandensis. The sequence goes on from CM065673.1 coordinate 10,625,627, forward strand.
TTTACTATGATCAAAAATCAATAACAATAATACATTAATTTTCGATAGATGTAATTAATATTAATAATAATAGAAATCAACCTGTGACATAAACACAACAACACAATGTAAGGCAACTAAAATATTGCCATTTCTATAAACTCATCATGTTTCATATGTATTCTACCACATGCCTCCCTCTATGAGAAATTGTAAAATCCTAGTGTAACCTACTATTCGTACAGCTTACCTTGTTGTGCCAACCCATGCGACAGGTGCATATAGGGAAGCAAAAGATAAACACACTCTCCCTCTCACAGATTCAATGCTACTAACAGGTGACGAAAAACAGAAGCTAATTTGCAAATGTAAATGAATGCAGAGGAGAGCTGGTGAAAGAACAAAACAGAATGCATTTCCATTCCAGTAATACCCCTGCATCTAAAGGTGCCAATGATGCGTGTTTGTGTGCGCGTGTACCTGCGTGTGTTCCTCTCAGAGGCCTGTGTGTGGGTTTGGGCAGATGAGTTCTGTATCTGTAATTAGAAAAGCAAATGACCCTGATTAACCTCCGACCCTGGCAGATTGGGGTCATCGGATAAAAGCTGTGGAAAAAAGCCGAAGGCATGGCGGCCCTCTGTGGTTTCTCCTTTAATTCTTTGTGGAAAGGAAACTTTTTGTTTTCAAGGTTGCCTGACCTGCTCTTATGCAATTGGCCCTCGAAGCGTCTCAAAATGAGCAGCACACAAAAGGTGAATACTTTAAAAGCTTTCCGGTATCATTATTTCCTTTAGTCCTTCAATTTCGATTTCTATTTCAATATGAGCAGTAAACAGCATGACCGGTTCTCTGATGCACCATTCTTTGTAGTTCTTTATGCACTTGATAGGGAATTGAAAGGAAGCTTGTTGTTTTGCTTGTAAATAAGCCCGGTACAAGAGCGCAGCGGAGAGCCGGGAGGGCGGCCTGGCACTGTGGCTGCGTAACTTGATCTGGATGGAATAAATTGCAGTTGAACAAGACAGATAACCTTTACATCAATGGCAGGAGAGGGAACGTTCTGAAAGAAAGAGTCGAGAGGATGCTTAAGGGAGAAAGTTTCAGAATTGACATAACGCACAAGGTGGAAAGACAGGATGTGTTTATACAGTAAGGTCCACCATGGTCGAGTACTCATTATCAGAATTTATTTTCATTGTTATAAGTGTAAACATTTTTTTCCATTGATGTTATCCTTCTTAAATGTAAAAATCAAGTTTTGTCTTGATGGAAACAACAAAAAGACAAAGAAACAGAAGCATTTTACTTGCCTAAACACAAACTCACAAAGTGTCACACTCCACTTCCAAACCACAATGCCTCTGTAAGAAGTGTCTTCCTGTAAAGTAGTGTGTAATGGTTTTGTATTCCTGTCATTGTTATCCGCTGCAGTCTCCTAATGAAGAAAAACATATCCCACGGGCATAAGACAAGCAAGCAAGGATATCACTCTCAGTGTAACCAAGCAACAGAAGTGTAGCTGTGGATGTGAATGTGTGTTTTGGCACGCAGACAGTGCATTATTGCACATTGATTCATTCATTTGCAGCTTTGCAGACTCTGATATGCGTCTGCTCTGTCAACATTAGCGTGGATGGTAATCTGTCAGTGGCTGGTCAATACATCAACAGGCCAAAGAGCCCTGCTAAATTAACACCAACCAGCTAAACTATTTCAACAGTGTCTAGACTTTTAGATGAAAAGTAGCGTCTTCAGTATTTCGGGAAGTAGCTAACCGTTTTGTAAGTTGGATCACAAAAGCTTGGTGGTTTTCTAAATTGGATTGCTTTTTATGTTAACTAGGTTGTAAACTAATTGATATTTAAATTTTTATTAGCTACTTAGTTATTTAAAAAACAGTGGTAATTCCACTAAGGAGGCTGTCAAAGGACACAGATGTATTCACATTTTTACTTTGTTGCCGAAAAAGATACTTCTTTATGAAACGCACTCTTTATAGCAGTTTATCCGTAAAGGGCTTCTGTAGAAACATGGTGGTAAATTCAATCCAAGAAGACCCGCTGTGTATGTATATAGACATTACACTAATGCAATAAAAACATAACAGTTTTGTAACATCTTTACCCATCTCTGTCAAGAGATCCTGAAAAAAATTATCAAATGGACCTTTATAGTGTGAGGTGATGTAATTTTTATGTATTTATTTCGAAAACAGAAATATCGTGTTTTAATTTTACTTTAAAACAATTACATTTTTTAAGTAATCACGAAGCGTTTATGTGGTTACATCTCCGTTAAGTGTTTATCCAATAATAGCACTGCATTTGGTCCGATGGGATAAAAATTTGCCCTACCTCTGAATCCCAATTTATATATGTAAATGCGTACCTCCATATCCACAGGGCTGTGTTTATTCTCTTACTGTGTGTGTTCGAGAAGTTGTTGCTATTCAGAGATATTGTCTTAGAGATTATAAAAAAATAAAAGGGACTATAATAATTAAAATTTGAGAAAGCGAAACATGGCACCACAGCCAATCCTATATTGGCAGTGACATAAAAGGACTGTGTTCACAGTTTAAAAATAACATTCTTTTCTTAGTAAATTTGACACATTGTTCCCAATTTAAGTATTGTGTGGTGTTTAACATTAAAGTCGATTCCTTAAATTAATTGCTATTTTCTTACAAAAGCGTTTTTTTCATTGGTCTTCTTTTCTGCATGCATTTATTATGTTTTTTATTCTGGCTGAAATCTGCAGGCTTTCCAACAGGTGGCCTTGAGAAATTCTTCCATTTCTTGTTATTTCTAACTTCTACAAAACAGTTGAACACTTCAATTATATTTGTGTTAGCAATTTCAATGATTTAGTTTGAAATGCTGATTCAATGATCGGAGTCATCACTCAATAGCATTCCCAACAGTCCCATCCCTTTTTCAGTAGCAAACCTCATCAGTCATGACAGCCTTTGTGTTTTAAAAGCTAATAGTTTTCGGCAGTTCCTGAAATGTATCTATTTTTTGTTTTCTAACTTACTCTAGCTATTATATTTGTTCAAGAGTAGCTTGACTAGATTAATGACTTTAATTATGAGCAGCTTGGCAAACTTTAGCTTCACAGAAGCTTTTCCAGCATCTTTGAGAAGATATCTAATGTTTGTTCCACCTTCCCATCATGCTTTCTTTTCATATGGATTTGTACAAGCTTGATTCCGCCCTCTTCTTGATCAGACCACAAATGAACGTGGATCATTCCAAAGTTGATCTGGGATCAGTGGTCCTCCGCCGGGAAGGATTTGGGGACTTATAATTCCATTAGAGCTCTATATTTCTTGTTGTTGACTCCACGGCTTTTTTGTAGTTTTAAGGCTTACCATCTCTTCTCTTGATCCATTAGTCTTAATCATTTGCTCTGTGTTGATCTGAATGTAGTTTCTCTTTCAGATGCAAATCCGCTAATTGCATTGTTACTCCGAAGCCTATGCGCTATCCCTTTAGACAGATCTGGCACATTCAAATATGCATAATCCATATCTGCATCTAATGGGGTGTGTGTTGCGCTCATCATTATGCATGCTGTGGTTTGACAGTGTGTAAGAGGAGAAATTTTTTTTCCGTCTTGCAGGATTTTATCTCAGGGTATTTCATATGAATCTTTTTGGATTAGGAGTCTTGGTGTCTTCACAAATCTGAGCAGTTTGTGAATCTGGTTGAGATGGCATCCAAACTTTAGAGATGATTGGTGAGATTACAGTCTTTCCTTCAGGACAAAACTTTGGAGGAGCAGAATACTCTCAAAATTTGCTTTGAGTTTACGTGCAGAAGAAAACAACAGCAGTCATGCTTTAGGCTCCTCTGACTCTAGCTCACAATGGTCCTTTACTTTCCTGTAAGCAAATCTTTCTGCATTTTCTTTCCGTCACCTTCTTTCTCTTTTTGTTTATTTTATTGATACTGAAATTATTACAGAAGTAGTCCATCCTCTTTTAATGTTGGCTCTTTGTGGTTCTTCACTTGTGAGATAAAAGAAAGCTGACATGTTGAAGGGATAGTTCAACCTAAAATAAAAATAAATCCCCCTCATTATATTTCGAACCTGTTTGACTTTCTTCTTCACCAGAACACAAAAAAAATTATATAAGTGAAAAAAGTTACCCAACATTCCTCATTGTCCCTACAATTCAAGTCAATGGGGACAGATGTTTTTGGTTACTGTCTTCATTTGTGTTTTGCAGAAGGAACCAAGAACTTTACCAACATCATTCTGATAAACCAAAGACATACAGAACAGTCTTAAGAGAAATTGTCAGTTGTTTTACTGTACTAATAGCAAAGGAAATTAACATTTGTTGGTTTAAATACCCATGTGAAGTCTCTGTTTAAGAGATTTGTTCGATTTTAAGTTAATAATTTTAATAATTGTCACATTCATATGTTAAATTCATAACAAATGAAAATATAGTAACTCTTTTATATTTTATAAAGAGCAATCCCCCATATGTATGTCATTTTGCCTCTGGTATGTAAATTTAAATATACAGAAAAAACTATTTTTTATCACTTCCATTTTTTAATACATGTCCATTTCCTTTTTTTAAATAAAATATGTATTTGTAAACTGATATTTCAAGCACATTTTCACATGTTTATAAACAGTTTAGTAAATTGTGAACAAAGACATATTTTGGGTAGGACCTTTTATTTTGTTTTTGCCTTTAAATTTACATTAAACTGGCAACTTCCACACAATATACATATATGCACAAATTGGCACACATGTGGCAATGTGGCAAGCCTCCCTAAAGGGGTTGGGTACCAATACAGCACCGGTACTACATGTATTACACCAACATGTACCGGACAGAATCACCACGCATATTTCAGTTCTCCATTTTGTTGCCACTTAAATTCCCTAACTGTCTATAAAAACCTCTCCTCGTGCTGCGAGATCTGATCAGAGCACTGTGAAGTTGTATAGCTTGATGATTTTCCTCTTGATCGCTGTGCCCACTGGCTAAAATATATTTATATTTCAGATATATATTGTACTTAAAATAATTTATAAAATTCAAAGTTAATGTATTTTTAGTTTAGGCTTAGTTTATTTTGTATTTGTGTTTTGTATTTACTTAATAATTCATATAAATGTTAAACTTGTAATACATTGTTCGTTTTACGCTTTTATCCAATAAAAAGTTGTTTCTGTGTGATCTACTATTTTGTAGCTTTTCTAAAAGCATCGGTTCAGGCCCCATGTTGGCACCGGTGCCATTTTAAAAGTATTGATTTGGCACCAGTATTGAAAAGAACCCAAACAATTCCCAACTCTAGTCCCTACTCATTCCAACTCACTGCCTGCGAGTTCTATTCCGCCGACAGAATTCCTTCAGGACGTGGGTCTCTGAGAGCAGGGAGACAGATGGGCGACCCGAGCAATTCGGCCGCATGTTGAAAGCAGAGGCCGGCATGCAGGCATTCATGCGCTGGCACGTGGCCCGTTTCACGGGTGCAGTACGGGACAGAATCCATCAAACCTCTGTTGCATTGCATTGTCCAGCGAAATCCTGTAGCTGTCAGGCAAGCTGTTTCATTGAGCGCGCGTGTGCGTAAAAGGTGCTTTGGGACAAGGCTGTGTACATTGGCTGCTGGACAGGCTTGGCGCTAAACCACATCCATCATCCTCAGCAGTCATCACCTCGGACAGCTGTTTAAAATGGAGTTTGTACACGGAGACGAGGTTTGCTTATACATGCATGTATACAAACAAATAAATCTTGCTGGTTTTGTCATACGAGTGCTTCCTGATCAGACACAACATGACAAACTAATTTCTTTGTAACCAGCTGTGACAAGCAAGACATCATGCTGGGTTTGGTTTGTCTTGTTTTGCGTCAATGCAGTCCGTACCGTCAATCATGGATGTAGAGAACACAATGTTACATGAAAACACACATTATTACAGGAAAACATTCATACAACTCTTATATATTTACAGTTCATTAGGGTTTACCATATTTTGTATCACTATACCCTGTCGTAACACTCCAAATATACCTAGAAAATCATTAGATTAAAATGTTGTGTATTTACTACAGTGAGCTGTACTTTACTAGGATAAATGGCAATATTACAATTATCTAATGTACATAACAATATTTTGTACGCTAGTGGTCAAACGTTTTGGGACTCTTGAGTGAAATGTTTTTATTTAATAAGCTTTTGATGTGAAGGTCTAAATGTCTACATTTTTGAAATTCCTTTAATAGACAAAAATATAATTTATCAAATAAACATTTTTTTTTGTTAAAATTCTTTGAAATAAGTGGCTATATACACTGCAAAGATCAAAGAGCGAAAAAGAGTGCAGAATAGACATAGACTCCGTTAAAATTCTTAAAAAGCATCTCAGGATGACAACTCAGGATGGACAAGAACACCGTTCTTCAGGTTCTAGTCAGAAAGGGATCAACTGAAGATAATTAATGTAACATGTTTGTTACAAGATAATTTCCTTTGTTTTATTTTATAAGTGTGGTGGGTTTAGTATTATTTAAAATATGTAAAACAATATAAATTTATGCAGTAAGTGTCCCAAAACTTTTGACCGCAAGTGTAGTATTAACTAAATGTTTGGATACATTGTAGTGAATACTGCAGTATACATTTATATTTTCAATGCTAATGATCAAAATAGTTACAATAAAGTTTACTACAAAAATATTCAAGTACACCAGAATACTATTGCACATTGTAATTGAATCAATGGCTAAACATTTTTTATATATACAGCAATGATAGAAAAAGTGAAATGTTAGGTATGCTTTTCTAACATCCAGTAGGTGGATGTGCATCAGTGAATCATTTAATTGATTCGTTCCAGACGAATAATTCATCTAAAGAATGATTGTCAGATTTATTTTGAAACATTAGTACCACAATGCTAGAGTTCTTCATCATTACTCGAGATACAACCGTAAAGCAAAGAATGTAGTTTATACGTTGTTGTACTTAGATACACACATTGACACATTTCAGACACACACTTGACACTTTCTTTCTTGTTATTTGCGGTAGCACACAGGTACGCACACACACACACAAATACTCACTGGCCTTACCCATAAACACAGGGCCATATGACTGTGTTACCTGCCTGACTGTGTGCAGGTGTTTGTATCTCTCTGAGGGATATATCTGTATGTGTGTAAACGCTCGCCAAGCTTTCTAATCTGCTGTGTGAAAGTGCTAACTCTGCCAGGCAGAGGAGATTTCCCCTGGCATCAGGATGTGGCTCAGATTAGCCACAGCAGATAAACCTGGAATAAGCTGTTTAGTTTATTCCGCTCTCAGACCTGGACTGGACTGAAACCACAACTCTTTGCTTGTGAACTGAATTTGGTTTGTAGCAGTTCTAGTTCTAGCAACTTGAGGTCTTTTTCTTGACATGAGTTTACATCAGGTTCTTGGGGTTATGGGGTTTATGAGATCAGTGTTTGTTGGGAAACTATATTTGATGATGTATCTTTAAATCCTACAGATGTAGGCATCCCTATAATGAACCCTTGAGGTCAGAAGTTTTGGGACTCTAAAGTGACTCTGGGGTCAGTTGTGGTATGGTGGTTAGAGAGATAGCCTTGTATGCAGAAGGTTGTGGGTTCCAATTCTAATTCCAGAAGACAATTGACTGTTCTTGAGTAAGACACCTTACCTCCATTTGCTCTCCAGTGATACTTGGCAACTGCACAATACTTGTAAGCTGCTTTGGATAAATGCGTCTGCCAAATGAATAAATGTTATGTCACACATTATTAATGAAATTTTACTCTGACTGACTATTGAAGATAATCAGACAAGCCGAGCGCAGAATAGATGGGACTCCTTTAAAATAGGCATCTCAGGGTGAGACCTTAAGAAGCTGCTTGAGAAAACATTTCTGCCAATTCTAGTCAATAGGTGACTAGGTAAACTGAAGATGATCAAATATATTTGTGCTTGTTTTTACTTTTTTCAACAACAAACATTGTTTGTAACAAAATTGCCATATTTCCCTATTGTCATATCATATATTTGATGAGTTAATTATTTATAAAAAATATTATATATAAACAAATAAATTAGTGTCTCAAACTTGGAACTTTCAACTTCTTTGTTGTTTTGTATGTCCATTTGGACCATTCACACCCATTCAAACTGAGGACTCAAAATTGACCATCAGAACTGTAAACACTTCATCAAAGACTATACGTGTTTGCTTTTTTTCTATGGCATTGTAATGATAACAGAATTAACAGACGAGGGATGAGCCAAATTTGGATTAAGTCTGCTGATGAGATTAACAAAAGGCAACCGATCGACAATCTCTGGGATTTAAAGAGATTACGCTTGGATCTCTCACCTCTTTCAGTCTGTCGTGCCGCCCCAGCTCGTATTTCTGAGAAGAAGCTTTTAGTTCTATGAATCTAATGTTATGGGTGCAAATGTTCGGGTCTAGACGGCTGTGGTGTGATTCATCCCTGTGCAACAGATGGAGAGAATGTATTTCACTGTGAGAATGAGAGAGCAGGTGAGGTGGGGGTTTGTTTACCATCTCCTTTTTTAATATGTGAAAATCATCGGTCTAAGTGCAGTTCTCAAGAGTCTTTGATTACAGTGATGTCAGCGTGGGTTAAAATGGCGGGTATCACCTTCACCCCGCTGTTCCACGAGGAGCGATTCTGCACTTACACGTGTTCCTCAGACACTGATTGCTCTCCGGGGAGCTTGTGCTTGATACTGTAAGGGAGTCTGGGGTGCGAGACACACTTATTATCTATTTTCTTCCCCTCTCTCTCTGTATTTATCTCTTTTGCACACCTTTTTTTTGCCGTCCTGGCCCTGTAGTAACTCTCACACATCTCAGATGTGATGGTGTGTTAATGACGATCAGGCTGTCGGGTCACATGATTTTACCGTCACATGAACATAATTGAGGGTCAGAATTTGATCTTTCCCAGGAAACTACAGGAAACTAAGTGAATATAACAATTTTGGGTTTTGTTCGATATTGTTATTATTCTGTAGTTAATACCATAAGTGTTCAGATTGAAGAATGATGTAAATTATGCATGCGCGACCAAATTGTTCATACTCTACAGCAACGATTTTTCATTGTTAACCCCGAAAACTGTTTAATGTGTGAGCCAGGTGTTGAGACTCAGGTGTAAGGTGAGCTCAGGTGCAGACGGGATGCCAGAACATCTTTGTGTCTGAACGGTGTGTGTACACCACAACGGTAATGAGAACAGTTGACTGCATTGTGTCTCAGGCAACAATAGCGTGTGACAAGGCCGTCTATCGGCAAGCTCGCTCTTTAATTATGGAAAAGAATTATGCCGGATCGATTCCCTGTGGTCTGTGTAAAACATTGCGCTGCATTTTGTGACTAATAGGTGATTATTTTACTAATGCTGCTTTTTAGCTAGAATAATTGCTTTTATTAACTGCGAAGAGGAAAAAATCTCCAGCTTTCCATTGATCAGCTGGGTTTTTGCTCTTTGGTTTGAGTCAGGGGTTTTGTAATAGATATGTTCTAATGAGTTTCTATAACAGCGTGTGTTTCTGTTCGCTAAACGTATGTGTGCCGTTGTCATTCACAACTGTTTCTGCAGAATACAAAAGAATAGACTTTGAACATTATACAGTGTTATATTGTGTTACTTGGAGAGTAAACAAAAATCAGATGTGTTAGGTTTAGTAATAGGTGTACTCGGCACAAAAGGAAAAAGCTGTGTGTGTGTCTAGCAGCTGGAGATGACAAGGTTTTGTTAGATCTGTAGGACAGAAACACGTAATTGAGAGTCAGAGATGAAAGAGACTGTCTTTAAACATTGATGAGAGGAGATAGTAAGCACCTCAACTTTTTCATCCGTCTCTTCTCTCACGTCCTGTCGGCTTGTCTTCTTCCCTCTTCTCATCGCTGCTGTTTTTGTCCATTCTCTACTCTCTATTCTCTTTCAAGAATGATGTGTAGAAGAAGACAAAATCTGTTTAATTGGTTATAAATAAATCTCACTGGGCTTGTTTGCAACAAAATCTGTTAAAGTTTTGTGATTGGACATCAAGAACAAATCTAGTCTCCTCTGACTATACTGGTTGTTGCTTATCAAATCTGTGGAGTTTCTTGGCAGGTAGAAATACCTGGGGATGTGCAGATTTAACTGTTGTTTTTCTATCAGAAATGCCAAATTTTGTCACTGTGTGTGCCTGTGCACATGCATTTGTCTGTGTGTGCGTGTGTGTCAAGACCACGTGAGTGTGTTATCACTTAAAACAGGTGCAGAAATTACCTACGCTCATGACACCTCTCCAATTCCACAAGCTCGTTTTTTCGACATCCCCCTACACACACATATCACATACACCATCCTCCCTTACTCTTCATCCCCACCATTGCTATGGCAACTACATCTAGGAAAAATGAGGCATTAAAAATTCAAATAAATAATAACAACAATGAAATTTGCTGCAAAATGGCAAATGGCCATTTCACACCCTTTTTCTGTTCTGCTTAAAAGATATACAGAACCTTAAAGTCTCTCTGTCTGCTTTTTATCATGTATTCTTGTCTTAACAGACCTATTGCCCTGGCTTCTGTCTGCATACGCTTTATGTTTCCTATGTTTGAGCAATTTTTGTGTGTTAGTGGTTTTGTAAATTGTTTGTGTGTTTAGGCATTCATATTCTGTAATATGGATCTCACTGCTGACACTCAAGGTCTTGGTGGTCTACGACACAGCACTCCTGTGGTTCCTGTCTTACCTCTCAGGTGTGTCCTTCTCGGAGAGGTGAAGTCTCGGAATTGCAACATCTCAACACCTGTGTACCTCAGGGCTCAGTGCTTGGATCACTGCTCTTCTCGATCTACATGACATCATTAGGATCCTTAATTCAAAAGCATGGCTTCTCCTATCGCTGTTATGAGCCAGCTTCACTTCTGTTCCATCTTGAAGACTAGGCGGTTTCAGCTAACATCTCAGCGTGCCTGAGTGACATCTTGCTTTGGATGTAGGACCATCACTTAGAGCTAAACCTTGCAAAAACTGAACTGCTTGTCATCACTACCGAGCCAAAGATACATTAGAACCTTTCTATTCAACTAGGATCATCCAGCATTAAACCCTCCAGGACTGCCAGGAACGTTGGAGTGTTAATCAATGATCAGCAAACCTTCACAGATAATGTTGCCATCAACGCCAAGTCCTGCAAATTCCTTCTTTACAACATTTGGAAGATCAGACCTTTCTTCTCAGAGCATGCTGCGATAGTCCTTATGCAGGCTCTGGTCCCGTCCAGGCTGGACTACTACAATGCTCTACTCACCAGACTCCCAACCTGCACTGCCAAACTTCTGCAGATGAAACGGTATGCTGCAGCGAGAGTTGTCTTGAAGGAACAGAAAATAGGGCATGGAACACCTCTCTTTGTCAAGTTGCATTTGGAACTCATAACCGCTTACATTTAAATCAAAGCCCTGCTTGAAGCCTACAAGACCTCAACAGGTTTAGCACACCCCTACCATGACTCAATGCCACACACGCATGTGCCATTCAGATCCCTGCACTCCTCTAACAAGCCACATCTCGTGGGGCTATCCCAAAAGTGCTAAAATCCCTCTCTTGCACCTTCTATGGATGGGTTTCTTGATGGTGGAATAATCTCTCCAAACAGGTTTTTGTCTTGCCTTGTGTAACTTGGCTGCTCGTTATACCTCTCTTTTGCCTATTGTTGTCGATTCTTTGTATCGAATCTTTGGATAAAAGCATCTGCTAAATCTCTACATGTAAATATATTGTTCATCAAAGTACTTCAAATATCTTATTTGTGTTCCGTGGGAAGATAAAAGAATCATAGTGAATAATATGTTCAAAATGATAACAGGATGTGTGAATTACTTATTTGATTTAAATGACTTATGTATTTGTTTGAATGTTGAAATATCCCTTTAAATAAAATCAGTTACTATTACCTGTTTTGTTTTGTACAAATTATCCGCACTTGTCTCATATATAGGCTACAGCAAAGAAAAAAACAATGACATTGACATTGTGGAAGGACAGGCCACCTCTCTGCTTGGCTTCAAGTGGTGTTGTGGTAGAACTGATCACACACACACACACACACACACACACACACACACACAGGCATACACGCACACTCACACTTGTTGTGTGTTCTCCAGCAAGGAGCATATTACAGTGGTTGATTTCTGGCTGTTTCATCCCACCTATAAAATTACAGCTCACACACATCTTCACATTGATGGTAGTTATTTTTCAACAAGTACTTGGAGTCCTCTCTTATAAGAAAGCGATTTCAGAATGTCCTTCAGCCGACACCTTACTGCCCGTCTCTTGGGGCTTCCCAGATAAAGTGAGTTAATACCTAAAGGCTGTTACACATCAGGGCAGGCACATGGCACGAGATTTCCTTTGGCTTATTGCCTAGCACGCTTCGCCGGCATTGTAATGCTGTGCAGCACTCATGCTCAGCCACAGGGGGCACCCTTGATGTTTACTTTGTTTTAAATACAAGTTTTACAATATATTTATTTTAACATATTCTTATTGTTTTAGGATGTACTTGCATGCACATAAAATACATATTTTAAAGACTGTTGATGAGAGAAAGTGGTTGATTTCCATTGACTTGCATTGGTTTTGAGTCAACAAAAGAAAAGTCAAAGCCATTGATTTGATTACCAACATTCTTCGAAATATCTTATTTGCAGAATAAAAATATTTAAAAGTTAATAGGAAGAGTAAATGATGATAGAACTTTCATTTTAGGATGAACTATTATAAAATGTAATACCATGTAGGATATTATGTAATGCACACTTGTCTCATAGTAATACATTATTATATTTTAAAGGTTTACTTTAAAGGTGTACTATTATAGACATAAGAATTTCTTTTAAATTCCTTTCTGAGTATTTCTTCAATATAACCAGCTATGCTGCACAGAAAGAGAGGTAAAGAAAGTTGAACTTAACCAGAAGCACAGATAGAGATGCACACACACTCCTTCACACATACAGCATCCCTAGACTTGGTTTAATGGCACATCTCGAAGTCAGTCAAGTATCAAGATATCAGCACCCCAGTTCCTCCACTTATTACTGTCACTGTCTTTATTCAGCTTTTCAGAACCTTTCACACTGCCAGAGAGAGCAAGAGCAAGAGAGATAGAGAGAGGGGTTTTGAAAAGGCCACATCAACTATATGAGCGCTGAGCAAAGCGTCCCCGCTGTGTCATTCTCCCAGCATGCTACACTAAGGACCCAGGGTGACAACTTAATTATCTGTCTTGACCAATCAGAGAAGAAGTCTAGTAACCTATCCCGGGCCATATAGCGGGTACATCGTTGGGGGGTGATGTAATCTGTGATGAGGTACTTTTAACAAGGGATGGCCTTAGACCACTCTATCTATTTGTCCTCATTCACCCACAAACACTGATGAATGTCCACTTTGCGTTGTAGCCGTGGTAATTGTCCCTCCCTTTGCTCTCCTCCGGTGAAGGCTTATAGATTTTGTTACGCCCGGGTATGTGATGTTTATCAGGTTGGATCAAGGCTGAAGGGGCATGTCTAACTTTTGCCTCTATATCACCAAATCTGGCAAAACGTGAAATTCCTATGTGTTGTGAAAGTACAAGGGTTAAACTAGAATGAAATCAAACGGAAATCTTACACAGTGGCTAAAATAATAAATTCATATGAAAAGTTTATGCGAATCTATGGGATTATCTTGGTACCAATAAAAATTAACCAAGAATTGGAAAAGTACATTAATATTCAATGAGTAAGAAGAAAAATAAAATCTAAATATAAAACTATATGTTTAAAGCTTTTCTTTTGCAAAGAATTTATTTTAAGTTACACAAAAATTATGCTTTCAGAGTTTACAGTTTACTTTTAATACATAGTGAGATTTTAAACCTTTTGAAAGCCGTTACATTAAATAACAGGAATTTTTTTGATGTCCTTCTTTTTATTTTCTTCTTTCTCTTTGTATACTTTTTCATTCCTTAAAAGTTTGCATTTATGTTTATTAGAGTAAAAATTATATAAACATATGGGACTCTGGTTAAGTAGACAGGTTATTTATTTTGCACGCTTTTTTTTAAAGCAACTTACAAATGAGAGAACATTAATATTTTTTACACGGTTCACAGGTTGTTGTTCACCAAGCTATGTTTACCAATAGGATTAAAGCTTAAGCTAGGGAAAATTAACAACAGAAAATAGACATTTAGAAAGGGCATTGTTGGTAGAGACTTTATTTTAAGCTCTTATGACATTGGGCAGTAGATGACCGTAAAGATACCTTGCCAATAGAATTGCAATAGAAAACACTCTTAGGTTTGAAATTGCAAAATTGTGAATAGATGTTGTTGAACCGTCTCTTTAAACTCTTATGAGTAAAGTCATTAGTATGTAAAGTTTGCATTTGAAAGCAGTCGTGTCAGTGCCCTGCCTGTCCGCTGTGTAGCATGCAGCATGCAGACATTCAGCATTCAAACATCGTCCCTCACAGCTTTATAAGTGGCCTGTGCCGCAGGAACGCCGCAACCTCCTGTCCCATATTAAGATTCCGAACAGCACTGCTAAACAAACCTACAGCTCCACTCCAGCGCAGAGATCTTTTCCAACACGTAACCTTTCATACGCTCTGCGCGGCCTGCTCCCAAAAATCCCAAATCACCCCTGGATCGATGTACCCAAATCTCTCAACTCGGTTTACAGCAAAGCACAGCGTATATAAACTGCAGATGGTCTTTGTCTGGTTATAAAGCACGGCGTCCCTTCGCTTGTTTAGTTTGGCAACACAGTTTTGGTTATCTTAAAGGGCCGAGACACTATACGTCTTATTCTTGCAATTATTTAATGTATAACATATTTTATTCCATACCTTCTCAATGCGTTTGAAAATACTTTCAATAACCCATGATCATACATATTGCCTCCAATGAAAATGAATACGCACTCCAGGCGAGTGCTTAGCAAAAATACACTGTCCACTAACTTTTCATTTATCGGTATTGCTTTATGGATTATGCTAAAAGTCTCTAGCTCAGGAGACGAAGGAAAGCTCTAAATCCCCAGCTCAGCAGAAGACCGGACTTGGTCGGTTGCTGTGGGTGCCAGTTAAGAGCACATTAAAAATGCATGCCATGGGTGTCCACTGAATCCAGAGGCTCCGGGCTGGCTGGCATGCCAAACCTGATAAGTGTGGGTTCAATTCCCCCAATGAAGCTTTAATGTGACATTACATATTAAAAAAGGTGCTGCTTAAGGCTAGGGCTGCGAAGACTGCCCGAAGGCCTGGATTGTTGAAGTGCTAAAGGGTGTGTGTGCTCTTTAGATGCGCAAGCCGGCATGCCAGTCCTCGTTCATTAAGGGGGCGCATGCTTTTCTTTACCATTGGTTGGTGAGACGAAGGAAACAGCTGGCCTGTAATCTCGACCGCAGCAGGAGCGCAAAGTGAAGACTGTTCTGAGGAGCAGAGTGGCCCTAGAGAGAAGATTGTGTGCATTTGCACGCGCGCCTGTGTGTATGTGCAATCAACTTTACATATGGACGCACATGAACAGTCAAGTATTAAAAAATGTCTTAGGGATTAAGATTGTGTCAAGATTGGGCACAAAATACAACAGTGAATCAGATATTAGGAATTTAAAAAGTTGACTTTTTTCTAACAACATAACATCCATAATTATTAGTTAATTATATTTTTATTATATATATTATATTTTTTGTTTTGGTTTGAGAAATATCTATTAACCAACAACAATAGTTGCTGTTACAATATCAAGGTGAATAGTGGACCATTTAGATTTATGTCATAACAGTTTTGAATAAACAAAAGGTTGATTAAATGATGACACAATTTAAATTTTTGGGTGAACTATAACTTTGCACTGACTTTATCAGAAAACTGTGCCTCAGCCAACGGTCCTTCCGTGCGACGTCTGAGCCTGAGACAAGACCCTATTTCACCCCTACATGGGCTATTTGTTTTGAAGAATGTTTGTTTAAATACAATGTGTGCTATCCAAAGTGTTAAACTTTCAGTAGAAAAATAAATATAATATAAATATAAATATTAAACATAAATGTATAAAATATAATTTTATACTATGCATGACTCTGGTTTCACCCCAGACTGTTTATTTGCTGACTTATTATTGATTTTATATAAAAGTAAAGAAAAAACAAAACTAGTATCTTTCTGAACCCAAGCTCTGTTTTTTTTCCTTTTCCAATAAAGCCAATTGGTTTCCAAATAAAGTTCCAGTTTATTAAAACAGCAATTTCCTTGTGTTCTCAATCTATCAAGGGTATGTTGTTCTCTTATTACATAAGGAATCATGTTCCACTTGAATTCCGCATGCACATTTAGTATTTCAACAAAATGTTTTTTCTCCCTTTACAACGAAACAATTTAATGTGGAGAACTGGCCAAAATATGAGGTTGCTTGCGTTTCTAAGCAGATGACTAATGCGGTGCAATTACATAGGCAAGGCCAAGTGGACTGGCAATAGTGGTGAATAATCCTTCCAATTATATTTGAGGGGGGAAATGTGCTCACGGCCCCTTATGCTTGAGTAGGAGTCCAACCCAGGGGTCACCATTAGCTGCTGGCCCAATGAAACAACAGGGTTTGAATATGAAGGCTGAGATGTGATGCAGCAACAGTTCTGGCTGTCTTAATTAGATACCTCTGGTTTTAAAGCTCGGGTTTGGTTTATAACCTGTGGGGTCTGTAAAATCCCTTTGTTCTAGGGGTGATGCAGAGATGAAGCTCTGCTAATTTATGTTAAACTGAGATCAGCCACTTAATGCCTTTGGCTGGGATGGATATAGTGTTTAATAGTGTGAATGCATTTGGGAAGGAGGCAACATCTAATAAGACTCGGCCTTGGATGGCACACCCACGTACTGCTCACAGACTGATTCATATTCACAACATGTTGCAAACTGAATGAGTTGTGTGTTGTTGGTTGCTCGTGGCCATTTGTATGATTTGTATATCCAGCAGTTTCAGTAGCAAATCATGTGAATATGATGCGATAAGTGCGACCATTATCTTGATTACTTGTTACTAAAATAAATATTTGTACTTATGTCATATATATATATACTTAACATAAATTTTATTTTGATATTAAGTAAAATATTTTCATGTAAATGTTTCTTGCACAAACAAGAAAATTTTCACAAAATTGTTGTGTTAATATTACACGTGTGTGGCATGTTTAAGTTTTTAAATATATTAATGTTTATATTTTTTTAAACGAACATTCATTTTGGAACCGATTAATAGTGTTCCAATAAAACATTTGCTACACTCTGTGTGTGCGTATGTGTGGCATGAATTATTTAAATTATATGTTAATATGAATTTTAATACATTTGTGTCAACACTATTTACACAAACATTAATTTTGGAGTAGACCAATCAAACGTATTGATGATTTGCTACTGGAAAATATGGACTGTAAATGCAGCCACCAGCCCCAACATTAAAGAAGATATTTACACCACTTCATGATGATGTTCAGGCCTCTACTTGTCTCTTTGGTTTCTTGAGGTTAACCAAACTCACATCAGACCAATCAAAAACACTGGCACGGCAAAACTGATGTATAGCAGTTGGCCTGACTCTCAATGCACTCCCAGTCGCTTTCAATCTGTCTTCTGATTGGTTCCTTCAGTCCGAATATACGAAGCATAATTTCAACAACAGCCACCTGTTCATCAGATAGACTGGAGGAAGGCAATTTTGGACCGCAAACGCAACATAACACAATCCGAGGAATCCGAGGAACAACTCGTTTTGACTTTGAATACTGCGCATGCCATCTGATCTCCATCACAGAGTATAAGATGAACTGCACATTGGGAGGATTCTTTGCTCCCAATTTTGCCGTATCTGTTTCCATTTCTATACACTTGTGTACGGTAGTTTCACACGCGGTTCTCTGTAATCGTAACTAGCGAAATCGGCTGCCAATTTAAGGATCGCTGCTCATTCATTAAGAAGACGGGTGGACGTGTCATAAAGGACGATTTGTATGATTCATGCCGCACGCTCCGCTTTGCTATTGATTCAGAGCTGGCCCGTCTTCAATTACCGCCCCATTACAACACGCATCACTCAAAGGACATGCTGGGGAAATTACATTAGTTCTCTCTTTTTGCTTTCTTCTATCTCCTCTCGTCACCTTCACTTCACCATAGCAACTAAACCCATTTGAAAACATTACCGCACCGAGTTCAAGCAAATAGCAGACAGCGAATTTTGTTTGTGTTTAAGTGCTGAAGCAGGCAATTACAGAGTTGCTTCTTCCTGTTTGGTAAAACATTCCCTTTTTGCTCAGTTTATGTAACACGATGCATTAGGAAAGTACAGCAAATATAAGTGTTTATTTGGAGTTAAATTCTGCCAGAGGTAAAAATGTAATTAAAGCACTTGTGACAGTATTTTACACTTGTGCATGGGATTTTAGGGTGGTGCAGTATTAATGGTATGGTTTGTAATTCATATAACAAGAAATCCCTTTAAAGTGATGTATAAAACAGACACAAAGCAATAAACTTTAACTGACAATAGATGCACCCCGAGGTCCATGTCTAATAACAAACTAGTTTTTATGTTTATATCCAAAAATGATAGATGAGTAACAAATGAGCTTCAGGGAATGCTTTCTTGTTATTATGTTAAACTTTTGGGGTTTTTATAGAACAAATGACCCTTTACTGATCAATCCATTATTTCTGTTGCTGTAAATACATAATAATGTATTTCTTGTTACAACTCAAAACAAACTGGTTTCACATGTTCTTTATAAACCAACAACCAGTAACTCTATATGTTTTTAAAACTTTGACATTTATCGTCCTTGCAAAATGTAAAAGATGAAAATTTATTTTTATCATTTATATATTTCATGTTGTCCTAGAGGTCATGCTAACCAGAGTTCATAGAGATGCTGGACTCAGTTTTGTTCACTTAGACTAATGATATCAGTTGTAATTGCTTTCAATTGCGTTTCTCTTTTCGGTTGATTGTTTTAAGCATTTGGCAGTCTCAAATCAGATTTGCAGTCTTGTTTAGTTTGAAAATGATGTTACTGCGGGATTCAGCAAATTGACAAAAAGACAAACTGCAGTAAAAACTGCTATGCAATAATAAAATCTGATGTTACATTCTTACATTCATATGAGAAATCAGCATTAACCAAAGGGGCGGGGCTTATTTATTATGATTATTGATATAAAAACTGGATGATTTGTAAGACTGATTAAAATGTACCGCAGTTCTGTTCAGATGATGTTTAACTCTGATATTTTTCATATCCAAGAGGGTTCTTTTAATACAGGCATTGCCTAGAAGGAACACATGGGAAATGAGCACGTGAACATTATTAATTGCCTCACATTTCCATTCAGTCAGTTTATTACGGATCAGCGAGGTCCGAAGTGCCGGGTGTCATTAACTAATCTCTCAAATACTCTTCTAAGCCCGGTCGCCTTATGAATTATAATAGCCATGTAATGAGACTTCACGCAGTAGTCTAAACATAAACAGAGATCTGTTTCCATTTCCTTTACAAAGCTCAAATGCAATTACATCCAGTAGTATCAAGGCCAGTTCAGTGGCTGAGATCTTAAAATAACTTTTTACAGAGTATGTGCTACTTTCTCACTGAGAGTGTCAGTCAGTCTGCTGTTTACACGGAACATCCTGTACAAAACAAATTATCAATGATTTTCAATAATGAATTGTTTAGTATTTTTACATTATGCGGTTTTAATCCATACAAAAATTAATAAGTTATTATACAGCTCCAGGTTTTGAGCAGCACACAACAGTACTATTTATAAATTCAATAATATAAAGCTCTAAAAATATTTTTGCTGTTAATTGTTTATAATATGGAATATGGAATTAAATACTTATTTAAAAAATTATATTAAACAATTACGTTAAAAATTGACATTTTAAAATATACTTAAATAAATACAAATATTTATTTTGATAAAGTAAAAAAAATACACACATATGCAAATATATATATATGTGTGTGTATATATATATATATATATATACACACACATATATACATATTATTAGTGTACATATTTAGTTTTATATTTAACTTTAAAGTATAAGTGTAAACTTTCTAAATGAACCTCTAGTTTTGTACTATACTGGAAGGTATTAGCTTTCCAGCAGCGTCTAAAAAACAGGCACTTTGAAGCGAAAAAAAAGGACTGCGTTCTGAAAAGGTGTTGCGTCGGCTTATCAAAGCGTTCATCTTTTCATTCGGCCGTCTTTTGAATCCTCTGACTTTATAAGCATGCTGTCCGACTCCAACAGCGCAAACATGTTTGCTTTTTCGTCTCTTACAGGAGACATCCTCAGGGACAATACTCATATTTTCTCCTCATCCTTAAGAAATGGCATGGTGTTGAAACTATAGCAACAGATGAGCTGTCTCTATGGAAATAAAGCCTCCGTTGCCTGACAAAGCCTTCTGTTCAATGGTACCAATTACAGAGAATCCTTGTGGCTGACCCTGAGCAGATACATTTACATTGAGGCGAGCCACACATTGAATCATTCACAGACTGTTATTAGTTGTCAAAGACTCTGATTGAAAGTTTGAGACGTATTGATTTGTGGCTTTTGAAAGCGAGTGTGGCAAGTGGCTGCATGTGTATTCATATGTCAGACCTCACATTGCATATGAGCTGCATTGAGTTTTGATTATGGTGTTGAGGCGTTCTCGAAGAACATACTGTACAACTACTGCAAGCCAAACCCTAAATTGGTCTTATTCAGTCTTTTCTCAGATGAAGCTCTTACTAATAGCTGGAAGGAATGTTAAAGAAGTTTTTTCTGATTTAATTCAAGCCTGTCTGTTGTATCTTGAGGAATACAGTGAGCACAATTGTATAGATTAGATCAGTTTAATATAATTATAATATTGTTATTGTTATTATTTAAACAGTAACACAAATTTGAATAATATTTATAGTTAATGTTATTTTTATCATTTTTGGAACAATATTATTATATTTTAAATATTACATAATATACTATTTTTAATAATTATAATACCAACTGCAATAATCATTGTAATTATAATATTACTCATATATTATTTTGTGTATTTATTATATATTGATTCTCATTATTAGAAATGTTGTTGTACGTTCTGAATAGAACATTTTTTGCAGTTCTTACGTATAGCTGCATTCCCTCCCAAAGTATTTTATTTCAACAAATGCCATTTGGTAAGTTATAAACCCTCTCGTAATCCCCCTCGCACGGTCCTCATAAGGTTGATTGTGTGTCGCCTTGGAACTACCACTTGGTGAACACTAATAAGTTAAACTCCCAGTGGGAGCCAGATGTTGGAATAGACTCATTTGCGGTCAGCGAAGAGCTGAAGATTGTCTGACAAGAGCTGGGCAGCGCTCGGGAAGTTGATCAGCCCTGTCTCCACGCACGAGCCCTCAGCCAAGTGCCAGAGTTACATCTTCATTAGGGGAAAATGAGATCTACAGCCGATTCTCCGGGGAAACAAACACACCCAAAGAGTCTCAGTGAGCGGGCCTTCAATCTGGGTTCATAGCTGGGCTAATTTAGTCATTAACCGAGCTGACGAAGTTAAAAGACAACGCAGATAAGGGTTCAGTTTCATGAAACCGTCCTGATTCGGCCTTATATTTACTTCAGATTTGCAAATGGTTTGCCTTCAATGTTGTGATTGTGTTGTGATTATTCCTTAAACACTTGTTTGTTTGTTGGGTTCTGCCTCGTCTGAGAGGGACGAAAGTGTAGCCAAAGGTGATTCTAGTAAGGCGATTACGAAAAGACGAATCGATAGGCGTTTGATTCGCTCAGACCGAGGTTCTGATCGTTGCCAAACAGCAGTCGTTTTCACTCCTCGGACATTTCGCACTACCACGTGGAGTCAATAATGTAATTCAGCCAGTGGCAACTCGGTGTTTTTTCTTCCTAACACTCCTTTATTGATAGGAAAGGGGTAAAGAATAAGCCAGGGAGGTGAGAGGAACATTTGTTGATATTCACAAAACAGCAGACTGTGTGATACCTTTGCTTGTTGCAATGGGGTTACGGATGTTATTAAACTTTCTGAGTCTGATGTCATATTCAAAATGTTGAAAATAAATGTAAAACATAGATTGGACGAGATAGATATGCTGTAAAGTATAATTAGTGTTTTGATTGAAGGGAGCTTGTAATATTTTGAACATAAACGTTGTATCTTGTATATTAAGCTATATCTCATCTAATCACACCAAACTTATTATGTTTTGTATTGTATTGTATTGTACATGAATCATTTAATATCATGTAATTTTACATATCTTGGCATTTATTGTATTGTATCGTATGACATCAAATCATATCTCATAAATCATGTTATATCACATATAATCTCATATGATATATACTGTGTCATATATTGTATTGTGTTGTATCATATATCATAAATCATATAGTATAATTTAGCATTACATAATTATTACTAATATTATTATAACATACACTATTATTATATCAGAACTACTTACACTATACTAAAATGTAATAAAATAATAAATGCACATGTAAATTAATTCAAAATGCATGGTGTTGATTTGGAATATTTTACATATTTTTGCCCGTATCAAACCATCAGTTTCTGGCAAATGTTATTTGTTGTTGTTTAAAGGGTATTTACATTGGATTTAAAGACATTGTTAGAAAAGTTATAAGCGCTTATGTACATTGTGTTGCTGCCTATTGATGAATCAGAAAGTGCCATTAATAATGTATGATAATTATATATATATATATATATATATATATATATATATATATATATATATATATATATATATATATATATATAGTGGTATAGCTCTGTGTTTTAACACGTCTATAACAGGCAGTTCAAACTTCAATAGATAGTTTTAGCTAACATTGTAAATCTCACTTAATCATTCTTCCAATAGATGTTTTCTTTTTATGATACACAAGGTCATAAATCTTTCCAGAGATACCATGAAGGTCCTGTCATTCAAACTGCTGGTGCGTCTGAATGTAAGCATGTAAAAAGCGCTCTGTGTTGAAGACCTCACTTGTGTTCTGTGTAAGTGGGTGGGACTCTGAAAGAAGGCAAAAGGTTGTAGTGGAAATGCGATCTGGTTTCCTCCTGAAGAATAGAGCTTAATATAGAGGTAAAAATGAAACGGGCTGGAGATGTGAATCCTGACCCGGCTGATCTTGCTTCGTCTCGAGTGTACCGGCTGTGAGATGGGAGAGGAGGAAAGAGAGATGTATTATTGATAAACATCAGAACTCTCTGAGTTTTGAAATGGAAAGATATGTTTTGTTTCATGGATTCTGGAGTGCAGTCGATTTAGATGGTGAAGAAGTTTAAAGTAACATGTTTATAGCATAAAGGCAAACGTGTCTGTGTGACGAGGATAGGAGAAGTAGGATTGTATGTCATGTAACTGTTTTTAAGTGCATAAACATATTTTTGTAGTGTTTTTTTAGTTAAGGGTAATATGTACAGTTTCCCATTTTTGTCACTGTTTTTGGTAGATTTGTATAAATTGTGAGCTAAAACATTTTGATATAAAGTAAGTTATTGCTTGATAATAAAAATTATACACTTGTTAAGATACGTATAATATTAACAATCATAAAATCAATACTACCAGTACAGCAAATAATAATAAAAATAACGTTGATGATATGATAATAATATTATTTACGAAAATTATCAAATATTGATTGAAATACATTTTTGTATATTGATATTAAAATAAAAATATATTATTATTATTATTATTATTATAAGTGCAGTAGTAAAAGTAACTCAAAAAAAATTTGCCCAAATTTGAAGTTGGATCCCTGCACCAAAATGCATTTTTCAATCCTGCTGCCCTGCCTCCCCTCAATAATTTCCTCTCACAGTACTCTCCCATTAAAGGCATAACAAATCCTTTAAAATATAACTTATACACATCACAAAATGAGTTATAGGACCAATGTGGGAAAGAGAGCTGTGAAAATAAAGAGTAAGGGGCATTCTAAAAAATATACAAACCATAAATTGTCTCTGTTTGTTCAATTATCAGCAATCAGAAATTTTATTAAAGCGGCAAGCCAAGGTCATACTACACAAAAATATGTGCGAGAAGAGCGTGAAAAATGCCAAAAGGGTACATTAGTGCCAGTCAGACCTTTTTTTGTGCAGCATAAAGTTAATTTATAAGCAATATAATGTCTTTCATTAATACTTTTTTAAATAAAAAATTGTATGTTATTGCATATAAAATACGAAAAATACAAAAGTGTTTTAAAAAGTTAACTTTTTGGTAAAATGAGATTGGTTTAGAGGCTGAACCAGTGAATGTGAAGCGTTCTATATGTCTGAACTCTGGGCGGAGAGTGAGGCGGTGAAAGAGAAGTACTTCTGAAGCACTCGAATGCATCTGTGAGCATTATTATGGTGCAAGGATTCATGCATATGGGTGACAGCGCTGCAGCCCACATCCTAATGTTCATAATGGAGATAATGGCCCTCAAAACTGATGCGTCAGTGAGGGAGAATCGAGAGGTGTGTCCTCTTCATGCCCTCGCTGAGCTGAACCACTCTGATCTCACATTAATTCTTCCAATTACACACCCATCATGACACAACAGACGCTTAAACCAGGCCTGAAGGAAGATGAAGCATGGCCATAAGGATTCAGATATGTTTTAGATAAGTCTGTACATGCTAAATATTAGGCCGCAAGAGGACATTTCTTGAAATACAGGTCACGTTGGGTTTGTGAAGCTCTCATGCTTTTGACCAAACGTGTGTTGGTACCCAGTTGTGATGATAAACCCTCTGGCACGACCACTTGTGATCAGATCATCCGAGACTGATGTTAGGTTGTTAGCAGCAGGTGTGAACAGGATAATTGAGACCCATTCACTTCTAAAATGGTTTCACGCAGCTTGTGCTGATTCTTTAGGTTACCTTATTTTCTTTCTGACATCCCTCAGACTCGATCCGATCTGCCGCTTGTTGACTCGTTGCTCGGATATGCTGATTATGTTTATTATGAACAAACAAAGACCCAATTTGGTTGTTCATCATCAGCCTACAGCTACTGCTTCTTAAAAGGATACACTGTAAAAAAGATTTGGGTTACTTAGTTAATATCACAAAAATACACAGTTATATTAACTTAATATAACAATTTTACATATTAAATATTAAAATATTAAAGTAATTGACTAAAAATCCAACAGTAAATCCTCAAAAATGTACAAATATTTAAGTTTGTGGGCAATTCCTTGAAAATGTCAACCTTACAATGAATTTATCAAGCTTTTACAATAGGGTTTGTAGTATACTTATAACACTCATCAACATCATGTCTTTAGAGTATTATTAACTTTTAGTGCCCGAATTTTCATAGTCAAGAAACGGCTATTTTCAGGATTGTCACATACAAAATGCTGTATTTTGCTCATCATGATATAGTACATGAAATGTTCAATATCATATTATATCATGTTCTATAAAGAGCTATCCCATGGTCATTTGTTGGAAATTATTGCTTCTGGTTTGTACTTTGTAATTCACATAAATCATAAATCGTGTTCAGTTTTGTCACATCCAAAACGATGGTTCGTATATCTTCTTTTAAAATACAAAAAATGTTCATAGACTGATAATTTTTTGTATATATAATGTATATACATAGATACATATATAATATATAGTATAAAATGTTGGTTTAGTTTCCTGGAAACGATTAAATTATAAATGTGTTTTTGTAATAAACACTTACATTTACTTTCATTTACTTAAAATGTATACAGTATATTTACTTAATATCCAAACATTAACATTTCCTCTTTTTATCTTAAATTTAAATTGTTTCACGTAAAAACACAAAGATATTTTGACGAATGTCGATAACCATTGACTATTCAAATCACTGAGACATTTCTCAAACTACCATCTTTGGTGTTACAGGAAGCAGAAAAGCATATCGTGAGTGAACTATCCTTTTAGGTTTCTTGACTCTTCTCTCATTTCTCTCTTCCATACCTCTCATCTTCTCAGTGTGAGAAGGAGCCAGTCCAGCGTGACAGTTCAGCTAATCCATGTTTGATCATCTTTCCCGGGATCTATATCTGACTTCTCTGCACAGGGTGCTGGCCTATGAGCTCGACCCTATAAAGATAGGTTAAAATCGTCACCTGAAAGTTGCCTTCTCCACACAAACACCGGATTGGAGCTTATAAAAAGGGGTCAGATGGATATTAGAAGGGTCTCTTTTAAAGACACTAGTCTTGGTTTTGAGAGATCTTTATTGGTTGTCCCAGAGTCTGTATTGTGGGGTGTGCTCATAGACTAAAAAAAAGCTCAAGTCCTGGTTTGACAAGTACTTTTTATTTTCCTTCATTGAAAAAGCCAGTTTTTGCTTTGTGATTTACTCAGGAAAAGCCAAACAAATTAAGCAGTACTGTTTTGATGGGAAGGTTGTGCTGAGAAAATTGGATTCGTTTTTATGTGTTGGATCTCTGTAACTGTGAGATTGAAACAAACAAGGATACCCATCTTGTTTTTAAAGAAGTTAAGGGAAAAGATGCTTGTTTTAAAATGAACCACGATTGACAGCATGTTTATACACAGTTTATTGCATACAAAAAAAGTTTGTTATGGATAGAAACACGCAAATACATTCAAATGTAATCGACCATGAAGAAATATATAATAATATATGTTTTGATATAGCCGTCTACCCAACATAAAAATTCTTCCATCATTTTCTCACCTTGTCATTACAAACCTGTATGATTTGTCTCTTTTCTGCAGAATACAAATGAAGATATTTAAGGAATGTCAGTATATTAACAGCAGTGTCAACCATTCCGTTCCGTTCCATTCTATGTGTATGCTGTATACCCAATGTGAGCAAATGCAGAAATCGTTAAGTTTCCAACATTCTCTAAAATATCTTCTTTGTGTCTTTTGCTTGCGGAAGAAAGTCCTAAAGGTTTAAAATGAAAAGGGAGACTTTATATTCTTCAGTGAAATATGTTTGATAAATATTGATACATTTATTTTTGTTAGTAAGTTAGTTAATTAGTTTTATTTTTTTACAAAAGGTGTCTGTACAAGACATATAGATAAATAAAATACAAATATTGTAATTTTATCAAGTACATTAGTAAAAACATAAATCTTAACATTTCTGTCTACTTTGGGATTATTACAAAAAAAACACAACCACAGCTACATTAAAATGTTAATTAAAACCATGATTTATTAATGGTGTGTTTATGACAGTAGTGTTAAACTCATAGACTGTATCACACACAATATATATTATAAAAGTGCAGTCAGTAGAAGGTCTGAACTTATTCCAGGCTGTTGTCTTGAAGATATATGAAGAGATCTTCAGACATGCTGAACTAATTAGCCGCTGTATTAAAACCTGTGATACTGTCATTATTTGCTTACTGTTAAGTTACTTTAATAAGACAAGGGAGCACATTGAGGTGTTAATGGGCTTCACTCAGTCCACATGCATTGCTAATGAACATGTAAAGTGTGCTCATGAAAGCCGATATTAAAAAAAGATTTTCAACACTATAGTTAAAACTGCTTCATGCCTTGTTGTGATTACATCTCAATAAAAATGTTATTACTGTAGACTACCAGTTAAAAGTATTGTGAGACTTACATATTGATGCATAAATATTTCCCCACATTTAAAAATAATAATAAACTCCTCAATATCATGCAATAAATATAAGGGAGCTAAAAAAATTGTTAAAAAGAAAAAAGAACAAATAGATATATTTGATAATCTTCAGTGAAGTCACATTTTTATTAGAATTTTCAGAAATGTTTTCTTGTAAGTTCATCAAGCAACTTCTTAAGCTCTCACCCTGAGATGCATTTTGAAAGAGTCTCTGTCTTAACTAAGCTTTTATTGGCTGTTCTTTGATATTTAGTTAAAGTCATCCGTTTCAAAAACATTTTAATTACATAAATGGTTTTACATCCGAAAAAATAAGGTTTTGTTTGATAAATTTATCAGTGAACAATATGTTTGATGAATAAATTTTTGTCTATACACTTTCAGTTCCAAGGTTTTCTTGATCAATATTCACACAAGGGCTCCTTCTGGAATGCAGTCACCAATCCTCGTGCTCTTCTGCGCTCTCTGATTGGCGTGTTGGTGGAATTTAAAGATAAATTGTCATGGCCTAATGATGGTGATAGGTTAAATATTTGAAAGAAACTTTGAGAACCCTCTGGATGTGCAGTAGGAGTGTTGTGAGCTCAGAAATACAACGCCATGCGTCTAACTCAGTTTTTAATAAATTGATCACATTGAACTTTACAAAACAACATGTTAAGCAGTCTAAAGTACATATAAGGCATGAATTACCATGATACCCCTCCTTTAAGTTTAGATCCTGTTTGGTTGAAAGCAGAAGTACTTATTTGTTCTTATTCTTCACCCTTTTTCAGCTTATAGACCCCAAAAATATTTTCTCCTGTCCAAGTTCTCCTCCGGTTTCCTTCACCCATACTGTGTTCCTTAAATAATCATATTTTTGTCTATCTCAGAACCACAGTATATGATTTTTATAGGCTATAAAGTCAGCAATGGGGTTTGAAACACAGAACCTCTATTTAAAGACCCTGCAATTCAATTCCGGTGCGCCACAAACATAAAACCCAACCAAAACCACACACTGTACAGAGAGCAGATTTTCCATTCGTTCCGTCCAAGACTGTGCTCTATCACAATCCCGAGCACTGAACGGGCACTTGCTCCGCCTGTCAAACCTCATAGTGGAATGTTCATAGCGATGACCAGATCCTGCCTGACATATGGGTTGGTCTGCATTAAAGTGCTTACTTAATCATTTATAAAGGCAGGGTCGGATAAGTGGTTGTTCCTCTCGAAGTGCTTTTTTCTTTCTCAAAAGCATATGAGATGTCAGCAGGTGGCCTGGAAGAGGGTGCCGGGAAGTCATTTTCCACAGCATGCTCTTGGTTTATCCCAGTGTGGTGGCAGATAAAGCCATTGGATTTTCAAGGAGAAAATACGTTTTTCTCCTTCATATTTTTTTGTTTTGTTTTGTGTAATATATGCATGTACACGATGAAGAGAACTTAGCATGCCTTTTGTGTAGTCAAGAAGCATAAAGATGCAAAATTACATACTGTAAAAATTTATTTTGAATACAAAATGAATCGTGTTTGCATTTTATCACAATGAACATAAATGCTGGCATCGTGAAGTATGAATAAAAAGCATCACAAGACCGACTTTAGTGTCATTTGTTTAAATACAAGTAAAATTACAATCAGAAGTCAAAAAACACATCCACATTGCTGATTGGATGAGATTATAGGGCATTGGATGAGAGTCTTGATTGTAAACATTCCATGCGATGCTATTTTATCTTCCTTCCCTCGCACATTTGATTCTTTATAATGGAGTGTCAGTCTTTAGGGAAGAAAATCGTTTGCCTCATACCGTCTTTAATTATGTTTAAAGGAGAGTTCACACAAATATGAAAAATCTTAGTTTGACATTTCAAACCTGTATGACTTTCTTCAGCAGACCACAAAATAAGATATTTTGAAGAATGTTAGTATTCAGCACATACTCTCTGTTTTTGTGTCCACAAAATGTGTGCCACTGCTTTTCTGTTTCCAACTTTCTTAAAATATTTTCTTTGTGTTCTGCACAAGAAAATCATACAGGTATACAACAACAGGAAAGAGAGTAATTGATGACGGAATTGTCACTTTTGATGAACTATCTCTTCAAATGCGTTTTTGCTTTGTAGGTAAATCTATCATAAGGGGAACATTGGGGAAGAAATGGTCATGTGACTGTAAACACTACATTTTTCACTAGATAGAAAAAGAGTATACCATATTTTTTTTCTCACTCTCATGCCTCATCCCCTTAGTAAACCGAGTTAGCTATCCTTGGCAGCCACTCATTGATTCCTCTGCGTATCGACACAGCCATTAAACAGAACAACAACAAACCATACACCATTATTAGAAAGAAAACTCAAAAGGATTCTAGAACGCCCGGAACGTGCAGCCAGACATCCTCCGAACGATCCAAGAAGAATGTAAACACAGCCCAGCGTTGACAAGCTGTTTCGGTATCGCAATGATCCCCCGCTTAACCGGGATTCAACAGAAAATCCCTTCACGCCTCTATTCAGCCATCATGTTGATGCCTAATATGTGATCAGGGCAGGCAACCGAAATGACTCAGCCCTGTGCTGAGAGATAAACAACCATTTTCCTCTTGCATTCTACCATACCGCTGCATACAGTGGTCGGCAGAGGGCCATACATGCTTTTCGTACAGTTAAATTGAGCCACTGTGGTTATAGCTCCAAATTATGTTTACCTTTATTTTTGTGATTGTGTTTTATAAAATGGGACAAGTACGGCTGCAAGAAAACAGTCAGGAACCCACTCTTATGTTTCTTTTAACACTATCATAATAGCCAAGAGAGAATGTGAAACAAATGCTAGATTGAAATCTTTTAACCATGTGATGCTCTTTATGGCAAAAAACAATGTAAAGCTTATTGAATAACCTGTGATTTAGCAGTGGGATTGAACAGCAGGGTTAATATGACTGCAGCCATATGCTTACAAGTGTGAAGTAATACCTGATGTTCAATTTATTTATTAGCAGACACATCTGATGCCCGCATGACATATTTTACACTAACTGACAGATCCCTTTAGGGTAAAGCACTCCTTTAGCTGACTAAACTGTTATACAATATGGCTGGAGAGTTCTTTTGTAATAGACTTTGTTTTTACGGTTTGGTCCAGATTTTTAACTCTTAATATACTACAAACCACTGTATTGTGCTATAATTACTACTTTTACTTCTACTTTGCGCATCGCATTGTACATATGTTATAATGGTTTCTTATATGATTTCGTTTTATATTTATAAAGCACGGAATATGTTTATCAGCCTTTCTTATAAGTTTGCATTTGTGTGCTTAAAAGCATTTTTCAGGTTTATTCTTCTAATTGTAATTTGTTATATAGTTTTAGTAGTGTTTTATAATTGATTTCAAACTAGTTTATTTGTGTTATTTTTTGTTGTTTGATTTAGATATCAATATTAATAGACGTTAGTTTTGATTATTTTTGATGTTATTGTGGTGCCTTAACGTATTTCAGTTTATTGTTGAGCTAAAATTTTTGCTTTTTTTTAAGAAACATTAAGGGCAGTTTTTATTTTATTCTAAGTTTTAAAATTTTTGATGTCATTATTTTTTATTAAATTATTATGTTATTCATTATTTATTTCCATTTTAGTTTTTAAATTTGTTCATATTTTAATTTAGTACACTACCTTTCTATTTACACAGATAATTTTGTTTGTTATGTATGCAATTACTTTGAATGAATTATTTAAATTGTTGTGATTATATATTTGCAGTAATTGATCCTTACATTCAGAAATCAAGGTGAGAAGAATGAAAATCATTTTAAAAAGGGTTAAATTAATACTGACAGTGTATATAAAAACAACACTTAGAGAGTGTGGATTGTATGTAAACTATGCGTGTTAATTTAACCCTTTTTACCACTGGTGATATGATTGTGTATCAGTTGTTTTTTGACCTTATCTTCTGATTATCTACTTACCTACAGATGTATGATTTAGTTTTGTTTTTAGAAAAGTCATCAAACAACAACCTTTTAATTTCAGTTCAGAACAGTTAAAAACAAGCTTGATGTAGATCGGACTCTTCACTCTCGCTGGGACAAACTTGCCTGGCCCTCTATTCTCATCCTGAATAATATCAAAGCTGAGGAAGTTGTTGAGTGCGTCAGGGGACTCGATAGACCGGGCTGTGAATTTGTGATTAAAACAAGGTAAATGAGTCCATTAGAAACAAAATAGCCCTGGAGACATGACAGGAGTAAATCATTGTGGCTAATTTCCCTTCCTCAAAGAGAAAGAAGAGGCAGCTTCAGAAAGTGAGGGAGCTGAGGGGCCTTTTCAAAGAGATAAAGAAACATCCACCACCATTCTGGCATTTGGTATTTCATAAACTCATTTAGATTTGGCAATTACGAAAGTTTAGATGTTTCTCCTCTGAGTCTTTGTCTTTAAGTGTCAGTGCTATTAATCAGCCCTGAAACATTATGAAGACATTAGCATATCCATAGTGTGACCAGAGATAACCGGGTAAGCTTCAGATTAGTTTACTCATCTCTGCTGAATAACCAGATTACATCCATTTTGACAAATGGAAACCCCAGCGCATGAAAAAATACATGGTTATATCAAAAGTAGACCCATTGGATTGGAATGCTCCATGTGTGCCAGCGGTGGGCAAGCCTGGCACTGTCCCCAGCAAATAGATCCTCTCAGTCCATATGTTCCTCCAACCTCTCCTAGGGTCAGATTTTTATGCGAGAACACGGTTAAAATTCTCAAGCCGTACATGAACCCCGTGAATTCACCTGGATTTGCACATAAATTGCTCATAAAATATGATGGAGAGCAACAGTAGTACTCCATGAAAGCCATATAAGCATGTACTGCTTTTTATTACCGCTTTTCAATTATGTTTAATGGAGTGTTTATTGTAATTTGTTGTGCCACAGTTTAGTTTTCTGCATCATGATTCAGCTCATATGAGCCAAAATCATTTAGAATCAAAGAATAATTTGCATTTTCAAAGCTAGTTTTCATTTATGTCTCTTTAGCTAAAGAAACTTTTTACCTAGTAAAAGCCTGCTAAAGAGCCTTCTAAACTTTAGATGGCTAGGCTTTAATGACCCTATTTTTTTATTTTTCTTGGTTATATTTACACACATTGAAACCTCTGTAGCTTATAATAGCTGTCCTTCTGAGACCCAAGTTCACCTTATTTTGTGTTTTTTTTATTGCCATAAATCTTTATTATTGGTAATTCTTTGTGTTACACACAGAGTTTTGCAATCAAACCAATAAAAAGTATTAAAAAAGTTATTGTCAACATTGACAACATAGTATTTTATCATCTATAAAGTATTTTCTAGAGTTTTTTTCATTCTGGGCAAATTAAGGAGAGTTCACCCAAAATCTGTCATGATTGCATTTTTTATTTGTGGGTGAAGTTTTATGGGTGAAGTTTCACCCTTACTAAGTCATGAGCCCATGGGGCATATCTAACAATTAAGGAACAAACTCTTAACATATCTGTAATCTATCGTTAACATATTCATCCAGTTATCCAGTCATTTTTAAGCTAGCTTCTCAGACACAGTGTTTAGGTGTCAGACAGTTTAAATATAAAGCATTACAGCTCACTCATCAGTTTTCTGCCTTTGAGAAGTTCGATATCAAAAGACTCTGACATTAAATCGACTCTCACTGCAGGGACACCAGAGATTCTAGTCTGACAATATGAAGTGAATTTTTGATAGACAGGCCCCGTCTGCATAAGCAGGAGTCTGCCAACAGCTGTGCAGGGGTCACACTTTCTGCATGTGTAAAAAACAACATCCAAAACAAGACCAGCGTGAATTTTCCGTTTCTCCTCTCTGACAACTGCCAGTCTTGTATGAATTTAAGATCTCCCTGGATCTTTGTTTGTTTAAGTCTCTTATGTAACTCATTCAGATTCATTCACAGAATAGGAAAAGCTAAACCTAGATATCCCACATTAATGTTCTGTTGATTGCTTCTGCTGTGTCTTGTGTTTGGACCTGGGAAGCAATATCCTCTCTCGACCGAGCTCAACCGCACTAATAGAATACAGAGATTAGACAGTCATAATAGAAGAGTTGCTCTAAAGTCAATATAATTGAAAGCAATATGTTTAAACACACATCAGCTATTCATGTCACTGAAATCAAAGTGTGTTGGTGATAGAACATATATCTGGCCTCCTTTTCAGCTCCTAATCTTTTAATAAATAAAGTTTTGTGTTTTTTCATCCGCCAGCGGGTCCGTTTGTTTGTTGTTCTGGATCTTTTATGTAATTCTTCATTTGCAATGTTTGTTCACAAACCCATTCATTTTCTGTTACCGAGTACGGGGTCGGAAGGAAGAGAATCAATTACACGGCCTAATTTTTCTATAATTCTGAAAAATTATTTTCACCGTGATAAGAGGAGAACATCAGTCTTCTGATTTTGACGTGAACAATTGCTTTGTTTTGGTTGGAGAACTGGATATTTTGATGAATTTGCGGAATTAGGAGGCATCGCACATATTTATCAATGTTAATGTGTTTGGGATTCAGGCTCTTGTGTTTCTTCAACATCGTCGCTAAATGTGCTATCATCATAAATACAGTTTGCTCCATTAGGGTTTGCAATTACGGCGTAAAGCGTATTTATCTGGTTGTAAAGAAGTGTGTGCGTAACCTAATGTGCGTTTTATGATTTTGAAGGACAAACCTTTATCATTCTTCTCTTGTAAACCTGGGTCGTAAACTTGTGAAATTAGGTGGAAATGATAGTTCTAGTTATCGTATTTAAGCTTAATTAACGCTATTATCTTGAATCATTTCTGTAGTATACAGTTATCGGTGTCCTCTGCCGTATGAAATGTGAACAACGACATTGCTTCTTAATTGTGGTTAGCCCAGGTCATGTTAAGCTATTACATTAATCTGCTCTTAAAGCAAATGTTCGTCTGCCAAAAATCGGAAAGATTGTTTCTCAATTTGTTTGTTTTTTAATGCAATTATCTAATTATCACATTCATATAATGTTCTTTTATGGCTTTTTGCCACTTCTAGTTTCATTTTCTATATTTAAATGAGAAAATTATGATTCATGATTTACAAATAACCCTTGAGAATGCACTCATAAGTTTTTGACGGTTGTTTATGATATGTTGTTAGTTATGAATACAGTATGTTTTGTATATCACAAATGGCTTTGTATTTGTGTGAAGCACTGGTACGTCAATGAGACACAGCGAAAAACGAAAAACCGAAAGCACAGATGGGATAATTTGATGTTTCAATGCGGCTTAGGGGAGCTATGCAGTTAACCCTTCAATGTATACAGTCTTGGTACTTAAAGGTGTACACAAATAATAGTTATTAAAAATAGATACGATTTTTAAAACTGTGATAGTCTTAAATGGGATAATTGACTTAAAAAGCACAGTCCTTGCATAATTTGCTCACCCTCATGTAATTCCAACCTTTTTCTTTTTTTGTCTTCATTTCAATAGAATGTTGATAACCAAAAACCATTTATCCCTATTGACTTCCAAGGTGTGGACATAAAGCCATTAACACATAAAGTCACTTCTTTTTTTCCACTAATCAAACAGCTACACACAGCTTTCGAATGACCCGAGGATAAACTATTTTTTTATTTTCGGGGTTTTCATTTTAATTCTTATGTTAAGAATCCCATGCACTCAGCAGTTCTGATGGATCTCCACCTTCAAAGGTCACCCCATGCCCCGCTGCTTCTCCACAGCCCGTCAGCAGGTGTTGTGTTCTATGGGACTAAACCTTACGCTATATTCCTGGACTCTACTGGACCCCATTTGGCGTCAGTTCCGCCTGTTAGAGGCCTAATGCATTTACGCTTGTGCCAGCTCTTAGTGGGAAATGGGCAGTTTAGCCTTGCCCTCTCGGAAGATCACTGTTGATCTTGATGAAACGTCTGGTGGTGGCCAAAATCCGCTGCTGGCATTGCCAACCCGAAGTCATAGCTCTGCCAATAGAAATGATGGGGCAGGGGTGAAAAAAGAAAGAGTAACACATGGGTCCCATGAGAAACATGGGTTAATGTTAGAAGGGTTCAGGTCTGATCAGATCTCTCATCATCAGTTCAAAAGAGCATTCCAGAGTTTCTTCAGACATCATGTACAAAATCAATGTGAAAACCAAATGTTTGATAATATAGTGGGTCATTTTAGTTGCAGCCCCATGAAAGGCATCTAATCCTCTTGAATTCATATTCATTCAGAACTGAGCAGGTATTTTCCCATGAATCTGTATGAAGGGACCTGGCGTTGTTTGCTTACAAGTTTTCTGGATGGACTAATATAACTGATGGATGCATAAAGGGCAGGGCAAAATATGCATCTATTTTAAACAGTTCATGGCACTATGAATTTCAGATGGACAGCACTAAAAGGACAGTAAAGAGTTGCTGTTAGAAATGAAAATAAGAATAGATGTGTTCTGTGTCAGATAGATAAGCTTGTGATGTCACAAACCCTTATAGATTTTATGTGTGCATTGCAAAATCAATATTTGAGATAGATTAAATAATTGTACACTGATATCTAATGGTATGTTGAGAAGGTTGAATGCAGCATTGGTTATGTGTGGCTCAGGTATTTCTCTTGTCCGGGCTCTTGGCTTGTGTTTTAGGCTGGACTGTTAGAGGACCAGGTTTCATGCAGAACCTTGGCAGTGTTACTAACTTTCTGGCAAGCTCTTAAATCCTTGCTAACCTTATCCTCTCGATTATAGACACCCCTAGCCTCTCTCTTATTGCCAACGCTGCCATGATATCATTACCAGCACCTGCCCTACTTAATACTTAGAGACTAGAGCTGCACGGGGTTTGTGTGTGGAATAAGGAAGTTAACTAAAACCTAACGATGTCCTATGCTTCAATAAAGCAAAAATATAGAAAACAACTTTTAATGATAAATTGATTGATATCGTATAATAGTAGCAATAAATAGTATTGATATATAGTTTTTGCCCCCCAAATTTTGTTGTCACACCATAGGACATTTTGTAAAAAAAATAATGGGACTTATATCACATTAAATATTAACTTACATTTGAAAACATTAAATAGATTTTTCCAGTGAAATTGATTACAATTTAAACAGTTATTTCCTCTAAAAGGTAAAAGTATTTTAGAATTTTATTTAATGAAAAAAATATTTTAAAAATGTATATTTAACCAACTTAATATTTTTTTGTCAAATCTTATAGAAATATTAGTTCATCATTAATTTTCAACTTAAAATACACAGAATTTAATCAGTACATTTAATCCATTTCAAAGCTTTACAATTTAGTTTTTTGTCAACTTTTTTTGGTCAACTACCCAATTGATCTCTCTCTCTCTCTTTCTGAGTCTGTCTTTGCTGCTCTGGGTTGAAAGTCTACAGGAATTAAA
Source organism: Triplophysa yarkandensis (assembly GCA_033220385.1). Lineage (NCBI taxonomy): Eukaryota > Metazoa > Chordata > Actinopteri > Cypriniformes > Nemacheilidae > Triplophysa > Triplophysa yarkandensis. Next base: position 10,662,879 of record CM065673.1, read on the forward strand.
TAAAAAAGTCTCATTTTATTACATTTGCCCTCTATTTATTTCTATTTTACAGACTTGGGTTTGTTTCACTACATTAGCAAGCACATCTCATTCTCTGTGTTGTTAGACAGACATTTTTGGTTCCCTACCCTACTAAAAACATATCTACTCCAACTTAGACACACATTACAGTGTATTGTCTTTATAAACTATATAATCTATAGCCTTTATATTTTTTGGTAGATTTTGAAATAATTTGAAAGACTTCATAAGATCAACTGTCAGAGAAACAAAGTGAAGTGCATTACAGTTCGTTTCATTTCTCTCATAATTTTAGTTTTTTAGTTTTATAAAGTTTGTTTGGATGCTTGTAATTGGTTTGCATTATGTTCGTAAAATTGATTTCCATGTTTCCACGTCAAAGAATTTCAAGAAACGAAGTGCTGAGGCTGGGTCAGCACATTTTACTATTCCAATAAGCCAAAAGGTAGTTATACAAATACTTCTGTATATTATTAAATATAGATGGTTTTTATGTCTGCATATTTATTTCAAAACTGTTCGTTTTAGAAATGGATAATTGACTGAATAAAATCATAGTTAACCTAAAAGGTCCTTACTTTTACAGGACACAAATTTTTTTTTTAAGAATGCTTGTAACCAAACCACAGTGTTACCCATTTACTTCTTCTTTTATGGACACAAAACCATTGCAAGGAAACGAGTGCCTGCAACCAACAGTCTTGCAACCAACTTCTCGTTCTTGTTTCAGTTGTGAAATTATGACAGAATTAATTTTATGGCTGAACTATCACATTAACTTTATCTCATAATGCGACATTAAGTTATAAAATATATAAAAATCGAATGTATTTTAAACAGTTTGTGTTCTTCAATTTGCTGCGTGACACCTATTGTATAAGAACTGCTTTTGGTTCAAGAACGACCCATATGCAAATTCATATATAACTTTCATATTACAAAATATAGAAAAATCTAAATAAACATACACATAACCCATTTATTGTATTCACACTCCATGCATCCTTCCATTTACTCAGTGTTATTAAAACATGAAGTAGACTCAGGCAGTAATGCATAATTTGGCTAAATTGAGTATTCACCACCACAGCATGCATCATGAATAGCTAAGAGCAATCTTTCCATTAGACCATTTCCTCTACGCGCAGTATAGAACGAAGGCCAATTTTATGTCATCGGGAATCGTTTTTGTTCTTTCATCATGTCGCCACAATTGTTTGACAGTTTTCATCTTAAGAATAGTGACCACCTGAGGAAGGTACTTCAATGGCCGTTAAATTAGATCTTATGGTGAATAAATCTAATGGTGATAATCATTTGGGATTGATTGATTCCCTTAATTCTAATAAATCTCTCTCTCTCTCTCCACATATGCTGCCCGGCTGCTCAGATATTCTCCCCGTTTCAGGTAAGCACAGTTTTCTCTCATCCCTGAAACCTGCGTCATTTGCTTTCTCGCTGATGACATTGTGTGGCTTTTAAAGATCTCTGATGTTTTACGAACGATATAATACCGCCGTGGAAGGCACAGAAGTCAAACGCTAATCTGATAACACCTTTTTAAGAACACAGGGATAAGAGATAAGTTTATGGTGTTAGGATGATTGGAATTTGCCTGCGATGAGCGTCGGCTCCTGCAAGCTCACGGCTGTGTGACGGCCTTGAGATGAGAAGTGAACAAATCCTTTGACGTACCATTTGGACCTATCCGAGCATCATCTAATCCTTTAGAATACAAAACTGTCATTTCCATGGTTTGGATTTCTTTTTGAATTAGCACGTGTTTGTGAGTATGGGTGTGGATTTGTTCAAGCTTGTTCAAGCAATGGTACACCAACGTCAACGATGGTGGGCAAAACTTCACTCTTGTAGTTGAAATGTGGGTAATTAACTGATGGTTGCTTTGTACAAGGAGATATGGATCTCGGTGGATTAGGATCTAAAGGGGGGAGTGAGTTGATGACACTGGTTGTCTCAGAGGACTCGATTGGCAAATATTTTTAACTGTGGCAGATTGGATGGTTTAGAGTTTGGCCCCTAGTCCTCCAGGGGCGTTTGGCCAGTTGGATTTTGTGTGTTATGTAACGGCCTTCCGTTATGCTTTCAATAATGATCCAGGCCCCATAAATTTTAGCCTGCTTAGGGAAATTAGCCTTGCTAAGTGGTTACATCACACATTGTAACCTACTTCTCTAAACAATATGGTTAATTTGCTGTGAGACCCAATATCTACTACCAATATCTATTTTGTGGGTTTTTTTCACTGTTAATGTAAGTAAGCTACTATTTGGTTTGGAAAGCATTGTGATGTAGTAAAATAAAAGCTATTTATTGTTTAGTTTACATTAATGGTTCAATGTGCCTTACAATAGATACTGAGGTTAGTTCTGGTCTGGTGGTTAGAGAGTTGGACTTGTGAGCAGAAGGTTGTGGGTTTGAATCCCAGTTCCAGCAGACAATGACTGAAGTGTCCTTGAGCAAGACATCTGACGTATGTGTTCTCTGCAGTGATAATTGGCCACTGCATAATACTTGTAAGTCGCTTTGGATAAAAGTGTCTGCCAAATGAAAAAATCTAAATAAATGTGTGATTCCCACCACTAATGGTTGCAAAATAATAAGCTGCAAATGTGAGCTGCAAGGAAACATGGAGTTATGGGAGTTTTTCTACTTTTATTATTGGTAAAACAATTTGCGAAACAATTAAACATTTCTCAAATATATTATTACAATTCTATTAGAATAGAAAAAACATAAAGTATTTTTAATGTATTTTAAAAGGTAATTTCTTAATTAAATTTGAATTAATTGTCATTAAATTAACTTAAATAATTATTAACAGTTAAAATAACTGTTGGGATTTTGTATGTTTTTGTAAATTTGTTGCACTCAAAAAAGCAATAAAATAATTTAAAAAGATTTAAATTTGTGATATTTACTAAGCCTCTGGATAACTCACAAGTTATACTTATGAGTAATGAAATGAAGTTTCCATTTTTACATTTTCTACCTCGTCAAATATTGCTTTTATAGAAACAAGTATTACATAATGTTTCAGATTGCTAAGAGCTGTTTGACTGCTTTAAAGAGATATGTGACCTTGCTGATTTTACTTGGATGTTATTTTGCATTTTGTGATATTTTAATGAAAGAACTTGCGTACTGGGCCTTTAAGATTATAAAGAATGTAAGCATCACAAGCACACTTTGGACCACAAACTAATAATTTTATATTTGGTTTCTTGGTGCAGTTGTGTAATACACATAGTATTGCTTTTTATGTCGATTTAGTTTCAGTCTCTCTGATCTCTCCTTCCTCAAAGCATTTCCATCCTTAATTTTTCATATCTGTGGTGCCACGACTGTTTACTCCCCTAATGTCCTCCATATAAACTCATCATGACAGGCACTGTCCTTCCCTCGGATGTAGAAAATGTAATAAATAAGGAAAAATGGCAGGACTGAGGTAACACCGCAGAAAAGACGAAACAACAGTGTAGCCCGAGGTGATTTAAACCATATTCCTTACAAAGATTTCATATAATGGTCACCTGGGGCTAGCTTAGTAGCCGCACCAATTAAATTAGGTAGCAGCAGAACCAGCGCACCCCCTGACTGTATCCTGTTTACCGGCGGTCCCCGCGGACTCTTTCCGCTCCGCTCTGCTGTGTACAGTAATTGCATTTAGGACACAGAAGCCTGGCAGAATATTCCAGAGAAAGGATACAGATGAAAAAAATACACCTGAGAGAAATGGCAGGACATTCTTTTCAGTATTACAAGCGTATACTACATCACCCATGAGGTCGTGCTGCTGGTGTATACTAGTTAGGAGGGAACACGTGTTCATGGGACATCAAAAGGTCAGGTCTGAAAGTTTCAAAGAAGAAGTTTCTCATCACACGGATGCTTGGATATCTATGACCGCGGGGATGCCATAAACAATGAAACCGAGTCTGAAAATCAGGACGACATGCGTGATACGTTTCTTTATTTTTATAATGCAGACAATGAGGCTTTTAAGCACAAGTGTGGATACAATTTCTGGAGCACTAATGCACTTATCGATTGCGGGATGGTTATTAATACATCGCTCCCGGGTTGGAATTCATTACAAGCTCTAGACTCAATCTGTAGCTTTCCGCATGAATGTATTATAATGCGCCATTGTGAAACTCCTTTCCATGACAAGCTGTTGGAGTTTGACGCCGTCCAACAGTTTTGTCGTACATCCGCGACACGGTGTCGAGCATTCTGCGGAGAGGACGTGATTAGAAATCTCGTTCCTGTGATCTCAAGAGCACTTAGCACTTCTAAAGATCCGTGGCCTCTCATCGCCGCCAGCTTTCTCTTGGCGTGCAGAAAGGATGGCGTAGATAGGTTAATTAATTCCAAATAATAAAAAAGCGCAGCTGTAATGACCTGTGGTTTGAGAGGGCAAAAACATATGGCACTGGACAACTTCCCATCTCTCTGCTGCCAGTCTGGGGTGACGCCCTACCCCGACTTGCTTTGATGATGTCAGCTGATGGCATGGCCGGATGCCAGGGTGGCATTAGGTATGCTGGACAGGTGGCAGAGAGAGAGGCGCTGTAATGAGAGGCTTGCCAACTGTTTGCCCGTCTGCCGCTGGGCACAGCTCTCTGGACCGGTAAATCACTCGCATAAAGTTTGAGCTGAGAGACGTTTGCTTTATTCTGTGGCTCTGTCTGTCCCTCTCTGTCTGTCTTGAAGAATTCATAAAGTCCTTTTGGTTTTAAGTGTTATAAAAGCAAGGTTGGAAATATGCTTGAGTATGACATCCTGCATGTGAAAACCAAGCTGAAGTCAGAAAATCAAATTGTGAAAAAAAACGAGCCTTTAAGTTTGATTTGACCTATTTATTTCACTATGATTTCAATCTTTGACACGGTCCGGCTCGGTCAATATTTAAAATCAATTTTATATTCTCACAGAATGTTTCTTACATTGTGTAGAATGATTATATGTATGAAAAAGTTAATTACACATATGTTTCTGAAAAAAAAGTTGAAATCCCAAGTTTTTATGTAAAATATGTATTTGTATGAAACTGTTTATCTGTGTCCTGTCTTTTTTTTCTTTTCAATCATCGCTTTTTCTCTTTGGCTCTCTTCACAACCGTTACATAGAATCCATTTATCTCTCCTCACTGATGGAATCAGGTTCTATTATCAGTCGTGTATCTTCTCTCTCTTTTGTCGTTTATTTCTATACGTGCCTATTACTTCCCTAGCAATTTCCGTGGTGGTTTGGTGTGAACTTGACAGTTACTGAATGACACAAAGTGACCGGGGCCCTCAGAAATCATGAGGTGTTACACGGAATGATCTGGTAAGAGGATTTCCCGTTGTCAGGCTGTGATTTAGTTGTCAGTAATTGTCAGTAAGTATTGTAAAGGGTGAGAGATAAAATCCGTTCCGGTGCTGGTGCTTTTCCAGAGCTTTATAAGAATGACCCCTGACCTTGGCTCTTGTGAAAGAGTTACTGTTGTATACGTTATTATTCATTGTAAAACGTACTTTTATGCCTTATAAATGTAAATATTTTAAGTGAGCCTTGTAGGCAGCGTTGCGACATGTGTCCCAACTTTGGCAAAGACAGGAGTTTGAATCCCAGCCTGAAGTCTCATGCGAATCTTACAAACCTGTCTGCATCCTACACTGTCCTGCCAAAAGAAAGGCAACATATATTGAAAATGCAGAAATCGTATTAATCTTTAAGGAAAATAAACACTTTTTTTTTAATCCGTTCTTATAAATGTTTGTATCTTATATAGTTAATAATACCGCTTCATTGTCTCCTCGACTATTGTAAGTCGCTTTGGATAAAAGAGTCTGCTAAATGCCTTAATGTAAATGTAAATGTAATAGATGAGTTTTTACAAAAAAAGTTACATAAATATTTTTTTGAATCATGTTTTGTATTGTAATTAGAAATATTATTTAAAAAATAAATATGTTTCTAATTATCACAATAAAAGATAAACTAAAATAAATGATTTCCTTTTAATAAACAAACTTCTGTTTATTAAACTCAAATATAATTATGGGTCGAACACGTTAATATATCTGCATTTAAAGTAATTTACAAAAGTGATTTCATGTCTTTTGAAAGCACATTACATTACATGGATGTCTAAAAATTAAAATGCCAAAATTATGTTGAAATAATGTTACATTTTGATATTCATTGCTACACTATTTGAATTTAATTTTTTTTAATCTGAACAAAATGCTTATTCTGACTGCTTTCCTTTAGCTCAATTGTAGAGCATGGTGATAGTAACGCCAAGTCATGGGTTTGGTCCCAGGGGTTGCAAATGTAGAAAATTTAAAATGTAAATGTAAATGTAATAATATAATTTAAACCTTTATTTTCTTTTAAAAATAATCTAGAATTAGCTTGATTTATGATTTTTATTTGTCTTAACATTTGTTGCTCACACCTTTTAGTATCTGATGGAAATAAAATGGCTTTAAATCGTAATAAATTTCTAATTAAAAAAAATAAATAGTAAACAGTATTTCCCTACACATCTAGAAATGTTACAGTTTGCTATTTCTCCCACTGACTAGTCGCCAAGTGAGTCAGCATAACCTGTCTCTCTGTAAGATTCTATCGGATCTAGAACACATCGATGTTCCGTCTCTATCAAACTGTCTTCCTATCTCATCTTTGTTGAAGCAAACATCCCTCCTCATCTCAGATAAATACAGTCTGACATCTTATCATATCAGATCCATATTTAATCAGGATGCAAAAACAGATAATTAGGGTGATTATGAGTCAGTCGGATCAGGTCTAATTGTTTTTGATAAACAGCGTCCTCTTTTCTTTGAATTGCGATTCATTACAGCCTCGGCCGAACGTTATGCAGACAGACTGGTGGAATGTGGGCCCGTCACAGTTAATAGTGGACGACGGCCATAATTAACCCAACACACTCTGTCGCCATAGTCACAATCTCCCGCAAACAAAGCCACGGTAGGGCCTTTAAATGCGTGTTTGTATTTAACCCAGATTAGGTTGGAGAGTCATGCAATCACATTTGAATAAATGTCTCATTACAGCTAATAGTGTTGGCTTGTGGTCGCGTGTTTTTGTCGGAAATTGTTTCGGGTTAAGACGATTACACAGTCAAAGGACGTCGGGGGAATATATAAATGCTGATTGCCATGACCTTGTGGTTGTAACATTTGTCATGTAATGTGGAGACACAAAACAGTGTGAACTCACTTTGGGTTATTAGCATGTTTGCTACATGACCTCACTAACTGTTCGGTTTATTCGGTTAAACTTATTACTTGGATGCAACGGTGTTCATAAAGAATATCATCTAATTATTTTAAGGCAATAAACAACCAACAATGAAACAATAAATGTTATTAAAAGCTAATGTTATGCTCATCCACATATCCTTAATTAGATAGATATTTTTAACTAGACGCGGCATTAGAAGTTGTTTCTATGGGCTGCTAGACGTAGAGATGCCGGTATATTGCAATGTTGCGGGGTGTTCTATGTTGCCATGTTGCTTGTAAAAATTGTGCTACTTTGTTGCCATGTTGCTTGTAAATATTGTGCTACTTTAAAACTGTTTTTCCTGTTAGTTTTCTTATTTAGATGTAAATCGCTAGATGGTTTTATTAATGAAAAAGAAGTTGCTAGGTTTTGAACTAGGTACATTTGGTACATTAGTTGTTTAGTTACGCAGATATCTGGCAACCATGCCGGTCCCTTGACATTCGCTAACTTCGCCTTGCAGCCATAGTTATATGCCGTTGAAACAATATATGCCTTTTATAAACTTTAAAGTTATATTTAATAAAACATTGCAACAATAAGTAACAACTGTGGCAGATAAGTAGTGATGTGGCCTTATAGACGAGATGTGAACTTTGTAGTTAAGCAAAAAAACAGTTAATCAAAAAAAGAATATTCATTCATGTATGCACCCTTTAGTGATTCCAAAACTGTTCAACTTTCTGCATAACACAAAATAAGATCGTTAAGAATGTTTGTAGAAGCACAACATTGACAATTCGATGAGGGGTTGCCAGAACACAACATTCAAATTATCATCCTTTGTGTTTTAGTGAAGCAAAAAAGTCAGATGACAAGAGAGTAAATAGTTAATGATGACAAAATCTTCTGAATCAGCTGTATTTTGCAACTTGTTTGATCTCTACCGACACATGTCAGGTTATCAAACCTCTTTAATTCTTTTCTTTCAAGTTTTCACTTCCTCAATTGCTTAAATACTCAGGCAGGCTTGTTGCACTTTACGTAGCTCAGATTCGAAGATATATCTTCTTTGCGTCTAATAAAACATCTTTTACTTAACTTTCAGTCTTTCCATCACCCTCCTCCATCATTAGTTGCACAAAAACCCAAATCTGTGAACACCTTTCCTCAATGTCGCAGAACTCCGGCACAGGACAAATACCCAATAATTGTAACAAAGTAGAAAATCAATAAAGGTTGCTAAAGGGCCGGGAAAGGTTGTAAATCGATAAAGCCAGAGAGGTGAGCGTCTCAGAGGGCATTTACATGATACAGGAAGCTTGGTGCCTGGCTGATATTACCTTTCCACTTAATTGGCTATTGACATTAAAAGCGTGTGTCCGCTGCATATTTCCCCCGTGAGTTCATCAAATGAGTTTCGAGGGCTTTTATGAGCGTATATTTCATTATGTATGTTCTGGCCTCACACTGAGCAGGCAGGTCAAAAAGCTTCCTTCATAATTCTGCTGTTTTTTAAAACAGCACAAGTTTGCCGGCTCTGTTTTGTCGGTGCTATGCTGTACCGTGGCCTGGTTTGGAGAGAAAATTGGAGAACTGAATGGATATCCTAGGGGGTGAAATTTTAAACACACTGGTGGTAGGCTGTAGGGAAGTGAGTGTTTATTGAGGCATATGACCGATCCAAAAGGATATCGTCCCAACACAGTCTGCATTAGAATCACCTCCATTCACAGGCAGGCAGGTTTAAAGACAGATAAAAACATGCTGGTGTGTGTGTTAGAAACTACATACTGTATTGAATGTAATACACTTCACTGCACATTGTGGGATTTTGGGATTGACAGTATAGAAAAATTTGACGAAATTCTCCCCCGTATGAAAGTGAGATCAGCCTGTCGCTACAGGTTAAAGTGGTAGTGACGTGTCATAAACTGTTTAGAATTTAGCATTAGTGTGTATTAAGATTTCTTATGACATTTGGGCGATTCCGTGGAAATGTCAACCTTGCCATGAAAATATCAAGTGATTTTCATAGTAAAGGAAGGGCTAATTTTAAAATTGTCACATCCATAACACCAATTTTTGCTCATAAACTGAAACATGAATATGAAAATGTAGTAATTAATTTATGTTCTAGAATGAGCTATCCCTTGGCATTTGTTGGCTATTTTTGATTCTGGTTTGTAAATTTTAATTCACATAAATCTAAAGTATGTTGTCTTCCCAAATTGTTGTCAATTGTTTTTGTCCCATTCATAACGTATGTTTATTTATTTATTTTATAATAGAAAGCTTATTCATAGACTGATGTTTTTGGATTTTAAACATTATCAATAAGGATTTTTGATAATATAAATCAGTTAACATTCTGAGAGCATTTTTATGTGATTTCCATAATGCTGGAATTGCTCATCTCAAACTTTCATTGCAGTTGTATCAATCAATCAATGAATGAGAAAAGAAATGATACAAGAAATTAGTGAAATAATAAATGAGTGTTAAAACATGCAACAAGATTTGGTATTTGCCATAAAATAAGAACATACTTTATACATCAACATTCCACATAAGATGACAATACTTCACAGCAATTCTTACAGTCTTGCAAAGGTCGTCCTAGCATTAGACCTCCAGTATATAGGCCATACTGAGTGAACACAAGTGCACACAAAGGTTTAGTTCCAAAATTGAAAGTTTAGACTTTGTAATGTTAAAAGCATAATATAACCTGCAGTTGCTATGAGACACGAGAACTGTGTGCTGGTTAAAGGCCAAGTCACATACAAAAGCACTTTCTCATTTCACGTTCTCCATTGTAATGACTTTCAAAACGTCAATTGGTATGTCTCCAATCGTCTTAGTCTTTAGCTGGTTGCTTGGCCCGTCCTTCTTTAAAAGACCTTGAGATGGAAGTTGAGTTGAGAGGTGACAATTGCGCTCATGCAAGTTTAAACATGTTTGGCCATTGAGGCCCTAGGTATCCATTTGTTGCTTTGTATGCATTTAGCAGACGTTTTGGTTAATATTTATTTGGCATTCTCTGGAATGAAACCCTTGAGTTTGCATTGCTTGCGTCATAAGCTACCAGTCAAGAGACTGAAAAGCTCGAACCAGCATTTGAATACGGCACTTCTGGTATCTGCTGTGCAGACATGATGCCTCACGCTTTCATGGGATGATTTTATAATGTCATGACAGCCATTTTGTTTAATGCATAACAGATGGAAGTTCATTAACAGCTTTCTCAGTAGTCAACTGTCAGCTCATCCGAAAAATCCTCAAGAAACGCTTTCTGCGTAGCTTTTTTTTCAGATAACATTATGGACAGTTTATACAGACTTTTTTCTGTTTTTAGACCGAACGTAAAAATGTCGAAATATGTTAGCATTTAAAAAAAAACATCAGGCAAAAAAAGAAGCATCGGCAGAAAATTAACAAAAAATGTACAGATCCTTTGTCCGGAAGCACTTTATCTGTAATTTTTGTCAATGCCAAAATGTAATTTAAAGCAATGCTTATTTTAAATACAGGTAGAAATAGTGTGGGAAATATTATTTTTACAATGCAGCACATTTTCCTTCTATTTTGAGGACATTTACTTTGAGGCCACAATAATTTACAGTGCTAAATGTTAAATACAGGTAAAAAATAAACATATAGACATCCATACCACCATTTCTGTTAATGCAGAAATATTATTTAATGCAGTGCAAGGACAGGTAAAACAATTGAATAATTTTTATTATTAAGACAGTATGATGTTTTTGATAGAGGTTTTTTATGAACGTACTTGTCATAAAAATTCACACTACCATTTCACCCTTTTGTGATCCTCTGTTAGATAGATTGAATTAAAATGGTCAGTGATGTCTTTCACATGTTTTCCTTACATTAACACATGTAGTGTGTGGTACAACCAGCAGATTCACTTGTAATGACCTGGAGGCCAGTGCTGGCAGCCAGGTGCGTTATGGGTATTTGTGGGTGTTCAATTGTGGGTGGGATGTTTGAGTTTTACTGTTGGTTGTGTTCATGTACGGGTTGATTTGGGTATATTTGTGTTCATTTGCATCCCTGTTGTATGAATGAGTAGATGTCACCGTTGTGTAGGGAGATGTGGGGATGAATCACTTGTGGTGTAACCTTGAATGTGTTAAGTTCAAACTGTGAGCTCTCAATTAAAGAGCAACAGATAATATTGCCTCGTGTGGATTATTTGTTAATGCCTCTGCTCACAAAGACACTCAGGGTCGTGCGGTGTATGGGACATTAGTGTTCTTTCTGCCTGCTCACGATAGTGTATTGCGTTGTGTAGGTGCTAGCGCCCCGCTAGTCGATAGCTTTTCAAAGTTTAGCTTAGCTCCAGTCCGCCCACGTTAGCAGAACAACTGGGAGTTGTTACACACTGTATTGAAAGGCAGTAAGATAATGCCAGCTGAACCATCCACATACAGGAAGCTATAGCTTTATTCTTAATCCTGTCCTATAGCTTTTGTTTTCTGTGTATTTGTTTTTTTATTAAATCTCTTTGAAGTGACCTAATGAATATAAAACACGATGTCATAAATTTGTGTAGTCTTCGTCCTCATGAGAATCTAGATACAGCATTAAAACAAGCTGAACACTGGTTCAGCTCCTTTCATGTCAGTGAGCCGGTCGTATACTTCCCTTTGACTTGTGGCAGAGTAAGGTGCAATCTGATACTGAAATTTCACTTTTATTCTTAGCACATTTTTTTCAAAGATTTACTAACCTGATAACTGATCATACGTCACAAATGTTTGTTAGAGAGCTGTCATGGAAAAATATCACACATTGATCACATGGTCAGTAAACTTGGTCTCTAGTGTCCGCTACTCTCAGAATATCTTCTTGAACTATTCACAAAGCATGAAAATGAATGCATTGTCCACAACCTTTAAGCCTGATTTTAGCTATTCAAATACCAACAATCACTTACAACTGAAGAATCCAGGATTTTATTGTTTTTGTAGAATTTAAGCTTTACATGTTGGCTTACTTGACAGCTAAGCCTTAGTTTAACATTTTTTCTTTAACCAACAGAGCCTGGGCCTGCGTTGCATGTGGATGTACATAGTTAAAAAAACGTGTTTCAAGTTATGAGGTTTACATGTCCACAAACTGTTTATCAGCCGTTTATTATAACACTTATTTAATCTGTTTATCTGACCAGTGGCGGATGGAAGAACCAGTTAAAACTTGTAAAATCTTTTTTTGTTTTTATTTTGTTTTCATAAAACAAAGCACAGCTTGTGTCATATTTTGCATTTTTATTAGAATGAATCATGAAAAAGAAAAGATGTAAAATCACAATAAAAATACATTTACCTTTTAATTATTTAGCCTTTATGAGTAGATATTTAACCAAAATTCCTTATTCAGCTATAATCTGCTCAAATGCTATTTTAAATTGTTTGAACATTTTACTTGTAAACAACTATAAAAGTTTCCTCTCACATATCCATTTTAGATCAGTATAACCAGGATAACTCTTATGATTTGTTTCGCCATTGGGTTCTCCAGCTCCAAAGCCTCTGAAACAAAAGATCGGCATTAGATGATCCATGTTGTTTTCTGTATATGATATAATACTGACTGAGAGATTCATTTGTTAGTAATTATCTGATTAATGTACTGATTTCTTACTGTGAGGTCAGTGGACTGCCATCAACCCATTTCCATGTTGCATCGATGTAATTGTAAAACAGACCAATCCAGTAGTTGTCTGAACCAAAAATCTTGTTAACAAACTCCTTATAAAGAGACAAAACAACACAACTCTCTACAGTATCTTCTGCTTTCACTCCAGTTTTTCTTCTCAGGTGAAATAAAGTAAAAACTTGACTGATAGTAAATCCATCCATCTGTACAAAAAACAGTTGCATTTAGCACTCAATTATTCAGTTTCTGATGATATATATGCAATTTGCATAGTATATTTGTGCATGTATTTTGTTTTCCTGAATACCTAGTTTTAGAATCCCCAGCAGTCTATTGAGTAGCTGAGTTAACTGGTCTATTTGTTTATTGAGGTTGTTGTCCTTGGTTTCTAATCCTTCAATTTCTGTCGCCAAGTTATTGAACTTGGTATTTTGTTTATTTGTCTGATTAGTTAGTTTGGTATTGGTTAGTTGCTGGTCTCTCTCTTTTTTGATGTTGGCATATTTGGTTAGTAGTTGGTCTCTCTCTTCTGTGATGTTTCTGTTGTTGATGTGAAACTGGTGATTTTTTGTATTGATTTTGACACACAGCACTATGAGTGCAGTCAGTAGAAGAATACACAACACCAGCAAACACACTGACACTAATCTGTAGTGTCTGATATTCACACAGTCACCTCCTGAAGGTGATAAACATGAAAGTTAATGTTATTCAGGTTAATAAAGCCTAACCGCGGTTTAGGTCATCATTTTAGAAAAAAAAATCATAAAAAATAATCTTTTAATAGATTACAAACGGCCAACTATTTTAGTAAAAGAAATAGTTGAGTTGTGGTACCTGTGTGTTGAGATGTTTGTTTCTTTTTGGTGTCTTCCATTTCTAAAGATGCGTTGCATTTTACATCATCTACGTTGACATAGACAGTCATCTCTCCAACATTTTCCGCATCAATCGCATGCAGTCTTATAACGTTCCTTTTGCCAAACATATTTTGGGCCACTGTCGGTCTATTGGAGTAAATGTATATGGTAGTGTTGTGGCAAAAATCTATTTTAATCCAAGAAATTAAGAAATCTTGCAAACGAGAGGGGGCAGAATTTTTTTTTTTCGCTGGAGCAAACAAAGTGTGACGGCTAGCAAGTCATCTGAAGTCGTCTGACCAATACATGTCTGATTTCTTTTTTTATATAATACTAAAAAGGATGTTTACCACATCATCTCCGTTTTCGCATCTAACCTCAGCGCATTCCTCTTCCGTCCACCACAGTTACATCTTATCTTTACTCACCCTCTTTGCCCCTCTGCTCGGTAGTAATATTCCATATTTGGGGTTTGTCGGTTCTATTCTAAGGTGCAAAAAGTCTGCTTCTAGGAGGTTGTCTGTTCTGCGATAACTAATGCCCAATATTTGCAGAGCATGTTTTGGGTTCTCCAGCTCTAGGCCCCAGCATACAGACATAAGTGTTCAATCACCCGTGTTATCAAAATTGTGAGTATAAAGAGTGTAATATTAAAAATCAAAGATGTGAGTGTACAGTGACATACTTGCACAAAATGTTTGCTTTAACAATTAACAAATGTGTACTTTAACAATGTCTACTTAAAAATGTGTATTTTAACATAGTATAACTTATGAGTTCCCAAACTTTAAGGGTTCTGCCTACCGTTGTTGTCAAGAGCATGTTATATCCTGTTATCTAAAATTATATAAATTAATACTTCATATAAGAACTTTAAACTACAAAAAGCAGCAAAATTAATCCTTATACTATCTTCAACAGTTCACCTTTTTCTTCCTTTTAGAAACTGAAACTTTCTGTCAATGTGTGAGATCTGAAATCATGTGACTATGAAGGCACAACTTAAGAGCTTGCTAATTTGAAAGTGAGATCTTGTAAAATAAATATTTGTCTTTAATGAAATTATAATCAAAGCTCTAATGTGAAAAGCTGATAGATCAAAAGTAAATCTATTGATTTACACAAACAGTCAATACTCAGAACACCTCAGAGTTTTGTATTTAAAGTTGCAGATTAATAGTTACAAATGCGTAAAGTGCCATTCACATAAACAAAATAAATAGCACAGTTGTGTACTACACATTTATCTTTGTGCTTAACTTTAGTTTCGCAGCACAACCACGAGTTGACACTCACAACATCTCAGATCTGGCAGAACAACTTCAAATCCAAGCGTTTTTGACTTTTGCTTCTACTTTTTGCGATATTACTGTGGGAAAACTCCAGTAAAAACATGAACTATTGTCTTAACTCCATCTTCATACTTCCAGGCTGTGCAACAACGATCACAACATGCAAGAATGCTCAATATCACATTTACTAAAATGCTTCAAGATAAACATTTTATTCAACATTTACATCAAAACATGTTTCTCTCACAAATCCACTTTTTATTGTTATAACATGAATTATCATTCCATCCGGATCTGTAAGACTCAACACAGTTCTCTTTTGTTCCCCCATTGGGTTCTCGAAGCCCCCAGGAGCTGAAACAACAGATGAGCATTAGATGTTCTGTTGTGTTTACTGTGCGATATAAAACTGTCAAGATATTTTCTTACTCCGAGGTCATGGTGCTGTTATCAACCCATTTCCATCTGCCCTCCTCATCCCTGTCAGACAAACCAATCCAGACTTCTTTCCCACCGGTAACATTTAGAATAAAATCCTAGAAAAGTGAACCATAATAAGTTATTTTCATTGTTTTATGGACACATACTTCCACGTTCTTGTTTATGGAGCATTAAACTCACTTGTTCTTTAATGTTGTTGATGATGATTAGATCTGCTCCTCTCTCTCTACAGTATCTTCGGCTCTCAGACCAGTTCTTCAACTCAGATGAAATGAAGTACAAACTGAATTCATTGTAAATCCATCCATCTATAAAAACAAACAGTTAAATTACTTTTAGAAGGTGGCACAATGTTATGATTTCTGCATTTCTCTTTATTGAAAATAAATGTAGTTTAAGTTCACCATGAAGATGTGTCCACAGTTCATTTTTCTCCTGATTCAGTTGTTTATTTAGTTTAGTGATATTCTTGTACTTGCTTCTCAGTTTATTTATATTTTCTGTGATGTTTTTATATTTGTTGAGATGCTGTTTCCTGTTCTCTGTGAGGTTTGTGTATTTGCTCAGTAGCAGTTTTTTCTCTTCTGTGAGGTTTGTATATTTGGTCAGTAGCAGTTTTTTCTCTTCTGTGAGGTTTGTATATTTGCTTAATAGCCCGTTTTTCACTTTTGAGAGATTGGTGTATTTGGATAGTAGTCCGTCTGTTTCTTCTGTGATGTTGGTATACTTGGTTAGTAGCTGGTTTCTTTCTTCTAAGATCATTTTATACTTGACATGATGGTTGTTTCTGTTGATCCGGACACACATAACTATAACTGTCAGAAGAACACAAATCACCACCAAACACACTACAACTGATTTTCCATTTCTATTCTTCACACGTTCACTTCCTGAAGATGACAGAAAAAAACTTTAAGCTTTTCATATCATTCTTTTACTCGATTTTGTTTCCTTAAAATGAAATGTAGGTCATTACCTGTACACCGACGTGGTTGTCGTGTGTTTGAATGTGTTCTAAAGTCATCTGCACTCCCATAGATCTGCACCATCATCTCTTCTCTCTCTGTCTATTCCCTTAAAATCTGTCTAATTTGGAATATATATCAGTCGAGATTTCTGTGTTTGACGGTCTATCACTAGTAAACCAGTAATGATGAATTCTCTTCCTTTGTAGTTCTTGGCATATCACTGCTCTGCCATCAACTGCTTTTGTTTCTGTTGAAACCTCAACACTGGTTAGAATGAAACCACAAAACTGAAATATCTAGATCAACATATGAAACAAATAACAATGAACAAAAATAAGAGTTCTGATCTATTTACAGTTTATGTAGTTTGGCATTTATGTCAAGGCTTTTGTCCTAATACAAAAATAATTGCTGTTATCTGCCTCTTTCTATTAATATGTCTCTGTAAGAACAGGAAATGAAACCATCCGTGGATCAATTGTGACATCAAAAGAGACAACAAAAGTTTGAGCTGCATAGAAAGTGAAAAATGTTTGCAACTTACAGTTCTGGGCTCCATAGAAAAAATTATGTCATCATTTTGTTCCTAAACACAAAGACGACATTTTAAACACTACAATTTCACCTTTTTCACTGTTGAAGTCAATGGTATCCCAGATATCTCAGTTGCTAACATTCAAATATTTTGGGTTCAAGAGAAAAAAGAAATAAAAAGAGAAAACCTGAAATATAGTTTGGATTATTCTTCATCTGCTGTTTCCTGCACTTCTTATTGAAATGTGTGACTGTTGTGATTTGTAATTGAAATTGGACATACCAAGTCTGGACACCCCAGCTCTACAGGATCTTGCAGGAATAGCATGATGGTCAATAGTCCTCAATCAGGTCATACAATTTTATCAAACATTTGTTTTCTCAATGCATTGTATTGTTATCAATGTCATACTGCAAATTGTAAATTATATCATAAATTAAGGAATTATAGCAGGGATTCATAAGAATCAATATGATGCATTTCCTGAAGTACATTTATTTGAATTATTATTGTATATGTTTTACTCCGCTTGGAGCAACAGATTTTGGACAGTGAAAAAATATTAGGAAAAGATTTATGTGCAGAGATGACTTGAACATTTATGTATCAGCTGATTGTAAGTTATTTTCTACCTGATATATATTTAAAAGCTTTGGCACACAATTACCCGCCCATCCTTAAGAAGTGCAAAAAACACAATCTTCATCACCTGCAATACTGTTGTTGGGTTGCTTGAATTTTCTAGAAGCTAAACCAACAGATGAGCATTAGATGGTCTGATGTGTTTTTGTGTGATATGCTACCGTTGATCATCAGCATCTGACAAACCAATTCAGAGTTTTCTGTCCCAGACATTGTAAGATCAGATTTCTTATAAAGAAAAAAATACACTTGTATACTTATACACATTATATATTCTTTTATACCTGTACATTGTTATCAGACATCTTCAGTCCCTTGATCACGTTAAAGTCATCCGTATTTGATGTTCTGTTCAGATGGATTAAACTCAAGCTTCATATTCAGAGCTTTTAAGGTGTTAAAAGTTGTAATATCCAGTCTTACAACATGCCCACAATTTCCCCAAGTCACAGTTCTGCCATGTGTGTTGTAAGCCATTCTAGAGATGTACTGCACAGCTAGCTTACATAGAGGATTTTATATTTTTTCATCATGAAACAGTAAGCAGTGTCATCGGGAAATATAAATCGTCATAAACAAGAACACTGTCTGGCTTGTTCTAACTTACTTTCTGATATGACCCAAAGTGAAATATTTAATCATCATTTAAACTGAGACACTGTGAGTTCAGTTCTGTACTCATTTTAAAGTGAAAGTTGTGTCATATACTGACCCTCTTGATATTTCAAACTCGTGTGATGGACGATCAAATTTTCAGCAAAAAAAAAGATTCAAGTCGATCTATTAACATAATATAAGGCTGAATCCTGCATTTTATATATACATAGAAATAGTGAATTCAGCATAAAGAGTCATCAATGCTCACTTTGAATAGTTATGATATTTTCTAATTTACAGTGATATCAGAAAACTTGTTCCTTAAAAAATGTTTATTGATATGTTTAGTCATGTAAATCCTTGTGTATGTTTTACTTTTAAAACAGCCGGGTTTTCTGGAAGACTTTGGATTGTGTGAAGGAAGACAGGTATAACATAGTAGATATTTACACTTTACAGCTGATTGAGGAAAACCGAGGATGTCTGAGATGTTCTATTTGCGTTACAGGTTACTTTATAATGCTCTTCTCACAGATCCATCGAGAAATATAATTGCATGGATAATCCCACCACGCTGATAAATAAGCTGCTACACAGTTCTCTTTCGTTTGTTTGTTGGGTTCTCCAGTCATCCAGAAGCTGAAATAGCAGATAAGCATTAGACTTTCAGTGGTGTTATCTGTCTGAAATGATACTGGCTGTGAGAATCATTTATCGGTGATAATGTGATATATTAAGTGATCTCTCACCTGTGGGTCAGTGGACTGCCATCAACCCATTTCCATCTATCCTCGTCATTACTGTCAGACAAACCAATCCAGATGTAGGCTCCAACAGACATTCTGTGAACGAAATCCTATTGAAAAATTAAACAATATATCAACTTATACAGTCACACACAGTAGTATTCACTCACTTGTTCCTCTTTGTTGTTTATGACGATCAGATCTGCTCCTTTCTCTCTACAGTATCTTCTGCTCTCACTCCAGTTCTTACTCTCGGATGAAGTGTAGTAAAAACTGCGTCGTTCATAATTCCATCCATCTGTGAAAACACTCAGCTCAGTTGCTAACTCTCAATGTATGACCCCAGTGAATTACAGGGATAGTAAATTGTACTCTAAAGTATTTATCCATTTTTTGCGTTGGGTCTTTTATTTGTAACACACTCACCGTGCAGATATTTCAGCAGTTTATTTTTCTCCTGAATCAGTTGTTCATATTGTTTAGTAATATTGTCACACTTGATATATTTGGTTTGTAGTTGGTCTATATCCTTTGTGAGGTTTTTGTTGTTGATGTGAAAATGGACACACAGCACTGTGAGTGCAGTCAGTAGAAGAAGACACAACACCAGCAAACACACTGACACTAATCTGTAGTGTCTGATCTTTACAATCTCATTTCCTGAAAATGGGAAGTTACATTTTCTCAGTATGTTTACTTCTCTATATATGACAAAATAGATTGACAGGATAGACAGAACGTGCAAATTCTGCTTAGTTTTCTTAACTTTTTAATCAGAACTATTTGTTTTAAAACTTAAATAGGGCTGACAGGTCTTTTATTGAACAACTGTGACACAGATCATTAAATCATTAAGTCGTTTCATGTCTTTTATGCTTGCAACATATAGTATAAGAAGTAAGATAACTGTACCTGAATACTGCAGCGGTTGGCGTGTGTTTGTATTCCAGTACGTCTGTGTCTTAATGTCGCAATCTCTCACAGAGACACTGGCACAAAATTCCAGTTTTGTCTTCTTTGTCTCTTTCCTCTGTACCTGAATCTCATTCTTCAGAACATTTTCGTAAATAACTTCAGTTATATCTGATCCTCTGTAGTTCAGCATTATAACAATGTAAATGTTCCTATGTGTGCTTCTGTTTCAGTGATCGTCTTTCTAATGGTCTGCATACAGACACTGAGAATATAAGAGTGGGCGACCTACCATAAACTTTCTCTTATTTATTTCCTCATTTGGTTGTCATTTTGCGGATGGAATGGCTGAATCTAGACAAATGTTGACTCACTTGAATGTTGAAGGAATTAACCTTGATTTTGGTGCTTTTTTTTCTCCTCAGAATGGATTCAAATGTATTTAATACTGCACTTTTGCAGCAATGGCGGCCCTCAATTTGTGTCACCCGCTGCTAATAACATTTCATGCAGTTTGTTATGTTGCTGCATGTTCATTTGAGCAGTTTGTAGATTCGTGTTGCTATAAGCATGTGATTTAATAATTGACATGGGGAAAAAACGCAAGTCAACTTAAAATCACGTAAACAAGTTGTTTTTCTAGTTGTAGATCCGTGTCTAGTTTGTGTCACTCTCTATTAGCCCATCTACTATTTGCCCGCAGATATAAATTTACAACACGGGCTGTACACCAATGGTCGACTGGACTATCATGCCAATCAAACTCCAGTCCTGGACGGCATTAGAATAATGAATCGCAAAACAATTAATTTGACAGTTGGTTGATTAGTGATATAAGTAGAATATAAATCATTTGTGATATAAAATGCACATGATTAGAAAATTAAAGTTTCATTGGAGATTCCAAAAACCAAAGCAGAAACAATCAAATCCTAAATGACCCACTCTTTAATGACTCTATAACATGTCACACACACTTGCTTTAGGAATGATGTACATGCATTGGATAGTTCTTACAGAATAAACTTGGACATCTGAACTGAATCAAATATCTTAAATGTTTGGTTTACTAGCTTATTTGTAGCAAATGTAGACCTTCCACATTGAACAAGATGGACATGCGATACTGTTTGAACATTTGTAAATGTTTTGGACGATATCGATTATGCATGTTTATTTGAGGTGAACTATCAGCTTTAATCATCAGGTTTCCGGTAAGACATTTTGTTTCTTGGGTCACTTTTTAATGCTCTTCTCGCAGAACCATTTGTAATTATTTTTACATGAATAAGCATACCACCATGATGAGTAAGACACAGCACAGTTTTCGTAAGTTCCACCGTTGGGCTCTCTAGAACTCCAGGTGCTGAAACAAAATATTGTTAGATGTTCAGTGGTGTTTTCTGTGTGATATGAAATGATTTTGAGAATCATATTTATTTTATTTATCTGTTAAATTTAGTGATTTCTCACCTGTAGGTAATTGTGCTGCCATCAACCCATTTCCATTTGCCCTCCACATCCCTGTATGACAAACCAATCCAGAAGTTTTCTGACCTAGACTTTGTTTTGAAAAACTCCTTAGAAAAAAGCAAATAAATTAAATACACATTATGTGTTTTTATTCTTCTCATGCACAGTATGTTTCACTCACTTGTTCCTCCTTGTTATCAATGATGATCAGATCTCCTCCTCTGTCGTTACAGTATCTTCTGCTCTCAGACCAGGTCTTACTCTCAGATGACATAAAGTACAGACTAGACTGATAGTAAATCCATCCATCTGTAAACACAAACAGCTGCTAAATCTTCATTTATGAGCACCCTAAACACTAGATGTAAAATGCATTTACTGCTTCTTTGTAATTGTACGGAATTACCGTGCAGAAATTTCAGTAGTTCATGATTTGACTCATTCAGCTGTTCATATTGTTGAGTTATATTATTGTACTTGTCTCTTAATTCATCTCTCTCTTCTGTGATGTTTGCGTTGTTGTAACGACAATGCTGATAGTTTGTATTGATCAGAACACACAGCACTGTGAGTGCAGTCAGTAGAAGAACACACAACACCAGCAAACACACGGACACTAAATTGTAACTTCTGTTGCTGGAATGCCCACTTCCTTATGAAATAAAGTAACATATATTTTACTCTTCCATTAATACAGGGTGTATTTATTTTAAAAATAGTTTACTTTTCATTCATTGAACACAAGAGATAATGTTATTACCTGTCTGTGGCTGGGGTTGGTGGGTATTTGTATTGGTGCTTAAATCAGGATCTTTGACAGAATCTACGCTCTCATAAATGTCCACTGTCATCTCCATTTTTTCTTTCTTTCTTCCTTCAGTCTTAATAACGGTGCTGTAAATGACCTCAGACATTTTGGCTCTTTAAAAGCGTATTAATATATGTTGTTGCTTGTCGCTCCTCAGTAGATCTACTTAATTTGCGCTCTCTTCCTCTTTTGAACACTTGTCGAAATATGACAAAACCATCAATGCGCAAGGACTTCAGTTCTGACGTAAACCACTTGTTTTATTGCCCTGCTGTACAGCGCGTGGTAGTGTGTGACATAAAAATACTCATGTATGGTAAGTTGACATCCGTTCTTTTACTTCACATCTTACTTCAAACTACAAGCTACCAAACAGTGATGATGCATTGGGGGCTGGTGTGCTTGCTGTTTGGAATTGTTGGCTGTTATTACACTGAAAAAAATGGGTTGTTGCATTGTACATCTGTTCTACATAATCAAATAAAGTTGTTATAACAAGTATTCTTTAAAGTTTATGACAAACTATTTTAAAACAACTTAATTTAACTATTTGGAACAATGTGCATGATAAAATGAAGTCATTCCAATAATACATGTAAAACAAAGTATTACTAAAATCAATGCAGATAAATACATACCATTTTATTTGTTTCAGGTTCTTTACATTTTAGAAAAAAATTGTAAGCTTATTATGTTTGTAAAAAAACATAAAATGAAACTTAATTCAAGTGAATAAATGAAGAAAGGTTTTGAAGACCCTGAGATGCTTAACAATATTGAAGGAGTTCTATTTTATGCTTTATTGGCTGCTTTTTCTTCATGATTCAGTCAAAGTCCTCAATTACAGTAAAGTTTTTATTGAAAAAAAAAATAAACAATAAGAATAAGAAAAATAAACGATCTTAAAACAACAGTCCTGCCAAATTAAATTATTATTATTTTTATTATTATTAATAAATAATCTCATGCATCACAAAATTGTCTTAATTCATTGGTTCAGTTGAACACAATTTGAAAAATTTTGAAGACTGTTTGCAGCCAAGATTTCTGAGGCATTATTTACTACCATTGCAGAAAAAAATTATATTTTTTTGGCTAAACATTTTTTTTGTATAATTCAAATAGCAAAACAAACAGTCCTTTGGCACCTTTGACTTCAATTTTTCTCCAATGGTCTCCCGAAATCTCAGTTCCCTAAAATCCTACCAAACAACCCTTATGTTCAACAGAACAAAGACATTTATATAGGTTTCGAACCATTCAAAAGAAAACCTTTTGCAAACAAAAACTGTATGCACACAAAATTATTATGATAGTTTTATACACTTATAAACCCTTTCACAAATGTAATGACATGGATAATCAGCCCTGTTGAAGAATGATACAGCACAATATTCATTTGATATTTTGTTATTGGGCTCCACCGGCCCCCAAAACCTGAAAAAGAAAATCTATTAACAAATAAATAAATATTATGGAACTTTGATGGTATTGATGGCCTTTTAGAGTTTTTTTAGTCCATTATATACATAAAGTACTAATTCCTTTGCACCAATACGAGGTGTGGGTAAGAAACCTTTTCTTTCATACTATCAACCCATTTCCAAAGCCCTTGCTCATCACTGTCCATCTTACTAATCCAAACAAAGTTTCCATTTGTAACTTTGTGATAAATACCTATGTTATTATATGAATTTTTATATATCATAACCAGCAGATATTGAAGCATTATGTATCACTCCCATGTCTTCTTTTAGTTTATGATTACTAGATCTGTTCCTGTCTGCTCTAGCTCCAGTTTTTTTTATCAGAGGAAATGAAGAAGGAACTAAAGTTGTGTATTTTCTATTTGGGTTTATAAGAGCAATGTTCTGTCCATATAAAATCAAGATATAATCAAGAAACCAAGATTTAAAAGGTCCGGTCCTGAGTTTAAGAATCAGGTATTATTCAAAACTAAACAGTTATTTTTTTCAAAAAGTTGGTTTATGAGTTATTTTTGAAGAAGAACACACAGCAGCCCTAAACACACTGCGGTTTATCTCTGGTTTCCTTTCTTTATGAAATCACTTCCTGAAAATATTTTTCATTTATTGCAGTACAGATGCAAAACTTTATACATGCTAAAAGAAAAGATAAAAGAAGGTGAAAGGATACATACAAGGTGGTGTGATACCCCTTCTGATGAGTAAAACCCGTTTGATCTTAATACCTGCATGATCATAGAATTGGTCTGCTTCTGTTATATCATGTGGTTCTATGGTGTCGGTACAAATAAATAAACCACAGTCATCTCATCTCTGTCTATCATCAGATATCTGCAGCATTTATCTGTAGCATTTTTAGAGAGAAGAAGACTTTAACTGCATAGAGAGAAAAATTTAGGAAAATAAAAAGTGACATTTTTTGTTAAAAAAGAATGTGCCAGGATTGTCTGATAGAGTCACCAGAAGACTTTCAACCTGTGAAAAAATAATGTTGAAACTAAATTTTAGTTCCACAAAAGTTGCACAAGTCATTTTAGAATATTCTGGTATGAATCTATACATTTCAGACTGTATAATTTAATTTAATTTTAGACTCATGTATTTTATAATTGTCAATCAAACACTCGTCCTTAGTCTAAAGATCAGTTCAGTGAATTAAAACGTTTAATTAGTTTACAATTAGTTTTTATTTAACACAACTAATAAGAGAACAAATGGTGTTGAAAGGCTATTTTGCTTGATAGACCTCATTAAATGTTGTTAAATGTATTCAAATACACATGTCATTTTTTTCATTCTTCATCTCTAGAGATTTAAAACAAAGCATTTAACATCTTGTCTTTTCATTTTAATGACTTTTTAAATCAACTGAAAATGTGATATAAACTTAAAGCACACAAACGCATTTCGCAGTCAAATTAATCTAAGATTTATTATGCAATCTTTTATGGTTAAAACTGATTGAAAATGTTAAAATACAGTGTATGGAAGTTTAGTTGGGGTCCATCTTTATTCTTTTTTATGCTGTTAATGGTATTTCTTAGCATTAATCATTCTGCATATGATTACAGTAAACTCGTAATCTGGGTCATAAGGTATTCAGCTTCTTGTGAGCTGTTCATGATATATTTTCCCTGTTTCACATTGAACTTTTAATTAACTTTTAAACAAAAAATCAGTCAGTTTTATGCATTTTTAGTCTGAAGTAAGAGTTCTTATAAAATGTATTAAATGTAATTGTTTTTTTGAAAAAAAATATTATTCCATCTGTTTGTATGTATATTATTTGTACTTGAGCTTGACCTATTCATTTCACTATGATTTCAACACAGGGTCACATATTTACAGAAAAACTAAAACGTAGGTGATCACAGGAGAGGAACAGAGGAAATGTATCAGAGGACGGATTCTATTCTTACAACTTAATTCCTATAGTTAGTGATGTTTGCAGAATGCAAGGGTTCACACAGACCCATGAATAGGGCTCAATTTACAAGATTATACTGGAAGCGGGGTGCAATCAGGGGTGTAGTGTTGAAAAGAGTGCAGAAAATTACACCTAAAATCCCATAGACATAACATTGCGCCCAACTTTGACTTTTTTTTTAACCTCAAACTGGGATTTCATAGAAAAATTGCAGCCTCTCCAAACGTGAAAAACACACCTTACAATGGGGTGTAAGTTGTACCCCTGAGGAGAAACCCACCCGAAATTTCTCATAAACTTTTAATGAAGAACTTTGAGGGGTCATTGCTCTGGATTTTGGATGAGGCTCTTAAAAACATACATTACAATAGATGTACCACTTTGGGTGTAGGACCACCTGAAATTCCCCATACACTCATAATGGGCCGGTAGACTGCCTTAATAAAAAATGTCCCAGATGTGATATCTTCACACTAGAGTGTCATTAAGGGAAGAGGGTGGAGTTTTCCTTTTACTTAAAGCAATTACGCCACGCCCATAGCAACAAAACAAAATAACTTAGCAACCGTTTAACAACTCCTATATCTCTGCATTAGAACATCCTAGACACAGGGGTTGATGTGTGTGACTTTTGGGTCTATTCTTGATTGAAATCTTAAAAAAACCTGGCCCATAGCAACCAAACAAATTACCTTAGCAACCGTTCAGATTTCAGTGTTTTTTTTTTTTGCTCTGTAATATGAAACTGACTGTGAGAATCATTTATTGATAACAACCTCTTAAATTTATTGATTTCTCACCTTAAGGTCAATGTGATTGATAGTAAATCATTCAATTTGTTTGCATAATTCAGTTTTGATTGCACTTCACAACTCATAATGATGATTAGTTGACAAAACATATGTTATGAATTTTCTTCTATGTTATACCCAAAATAATTTGCTGTTATTCTTTGATATTTTTTACTCTTCCATGAGTTTGATATTGTTGGTTAGTAGTTGGTCTTTCTTTTCTATCAGTTTGATAATATTGGTTTGTAGTTGGTCTCTCTCTTCTGTGAGCTTGACATTGTTGGTCAGTAGTTAGTCTCTTCTTTGAGTTTGTTACTGTTGGTTAATAGTTGGTTTCTCACTGCCGTGAATTTGATATTATTGGTTAGTATTTTCTCTAGCATTGATGAGACACAAGTTCCATAGTCTGTCCATTTCTTCCGTGAGATTGATATTGTTGGTTAGTAGTTGGTTTCTCTCTTCCGTTAGTTTGATATTGTTGGTTAGTAATCTGTCTTTCTCTTCTGTGAGTTTGACATTGTTGGTTAGTAGTTGGTCTCTTTCCTCCGTTAGTTTGATATTGTTTGTTAGTAGTTGGTTTTTCTCTTCCGTGAGTTTGGAATTGTTGGTTAGTAATCCGTCTTTCTCTTCCGTGAGTTTGATATTGTTGGTTAGTAGTTGGTCTCTTTCCTCCGTTAGTTTGATATTGTTTGTTAGTAGTTGGTTTTTCTCTTCCGTGAGTTTGGAATTGTTGGTTAGTAATCTGTCTTTCTCTTCTGTGAGTTTGACATTGTTGGTTAGTAGTTGGTCTCTTTCCTCCGTTAGTTTGATATTGTTTGTTAGTAGTTGGTTTTTCTCTTCCGTGAGTTTGGAATTGTTGGTTAGTAATCCGTCTTTCTCTTCCGTGAGTTTGATATTGTTGGTTAGTAGTTGGTCTCTGTCCTCTGTGAGTTTGGTATTGTTGGGTGGTTGTTGCTCTCTCCCGTCTGTAATGTTTTTGATATGAAACTGGTGAAAGTATGTATGGAACTGGGCACACAGCTCTAGGACTGCTGTCAGTAGAACACACAGAACCAGCAAACACACTGAAACTGATACGTAACTTCTGCTTTTTGCTGAGGGAAATAAACATTTATTTTGTTATTCCTTTTGTCCGGCCATTTACCACAATTGCTATCAACTTAAGTATATAAACTTTACATGCGCCTTTAAATACAACAAAAAAAGCCTACCGTTGTTCAATGTCTGTACCTGTTAGTTGAGGTGATGGTGAGGCGAATCTTTCTATTGTTTCAGAATCAGCAATTGGTTTACCTTTTATCGCATCTGTATTTTCATAGATGCACATGCTGTCCATTTTGGTTTTGTAGCTTTTCTATACAAATTATTGTATCGGCAACTAAACAGTCCAGCAACTAAAAGATAATGCGACTGCTCTCTTTGTATTTATGTGGTAAGATTGGATACAGAAAGGAACTTGTTGTTGTGCATTTCCAGTATTTATGCATAAAGGAACTCCAATTCATAAGAAAACGTTAGAGGCTATTTAAATTTATTATATGGTGAGAGGACTTCCCAGTTTCATGGTTTGTGTCCTAATGTAAATTTTTTGACACAACCCAGTCTAATCGATCTGCGTATAAATATCAAGACTTAACTATTTCAAAGGGTGTGTAATTTTTACGCAAAAGTCTATTTTTGCACGCGTGTGATACGTAAAACCATCCAGTTTACTTTGGTTGAGAACAGCTGATGCTTCAACCGACAAGACAGAATTTTCATACATATTGTGGTTTAATTTTTCCAGTATTATTTAATGTGATTCTTAATTTAATCAGTTTCGTCAATATTTGTTGTTTCGTTTGCACAATTTAGAAGCATTTAGGCACATAACCAGACCCAATCCTAGCAGTAAGTCTATATCCGATAACAGGCAGATATGGCTACATACATATTTATTCAAAAAGTGCAATTATTACCACCATTCGGATGACTTTTAACATATCTAAAAATCTCTCTTTGTCTCTGTCTACAATAAACTAACATCTGCAACATTCCAAACTTGCTTCCTTAATTTCAGTTTAAATTGTGAAACGGTATTGGCTCTTGTGTGTCTTGTGGTTGATCGTGTTATTATTACCTTGGCTTACGTTTGAAACGGCGTTGGCTGTACTACTTTAAATGTGTTAAACGCCAAACTTCAATGTGTTCTTTTGAATGAAACTCGCCTGCATTCCTGCAGTCCGATCTTCATTGATTAAAATTTACTGTTTAAACACAGAAGTATAGTACAGTTTAAAAAGACTAAGAATGCATTATGTTTGGAATGCTTTTTTAAAAGATTTTGGTGTGATCTTTAACACATTCCCTTGAATGACATCTTTGCTTGTTGCATGTTTGATTATTTAGGTGTAGGTTTAAGTTTAAGTTAGGTTTAGGGTTAGGTTTAGCCTTTGGGTTAGTGATTGGGTTAGAGTAGGAGTTGGACTTGGTGATCCAAAATCATGGTTTGTCAGTTCCATTCATTATCTTAACTGTATATTTACATTTATATTAATTCATTTTTCAGATGCTTTTATCCAAAGCAACTTACAGATTTATGCAGTTGTCAATCCTCACAGCAGAGCAAACAGGTGTAAGGTGCCTAACTGAAGGAAACTTTAGTCGTTGTCTACTAGCACAGGGATTCGAGCCTGCAACCTTCCGCTTACAAGTCCACCAGAACACGACTGACCCGCGACTGACTTTCGGCTGTATGTGATTGTTATATATATATATGTTTATATTAGGGATGCTACGATCAGGATGTGTGCCACCGAGGCCGAGAACCAGTTTTTTCGTCATGATGATCGGCCGATACCAATGTCAATTCTGATGCTTCAAGTTTATACAACTGATATGTAAGCTCTTTGATCACTGTTTCCAGATAAAGTACTACAATAGATATTGCCTTTTTTTATATTTTTATAACTTTTTAATATTTGTACAGTAAATATTTAATAATTGTAATGTAACTATTGTTTTAACAGAGTACTAAATTATTACAAAAAAAGTATTCAACATACAGTAAACATTGTGATGTGCCTTTACAATGGGATACCCCCCCATAGGTCCTCACACTTTGACATCATCAATTGAGATGTTATAAATACACCAGGAATGCCAAAATATACTAAAATGTACTAGTAGCTTTACTTTAAAACATGCAGACAGAATAGTAATTACTCAAAATATTGATATTACACAGACATATAGCCATAACAAATATTTAGGTATAGCCATAACAAATATTTAGGAAAAATTCAAAAGTTTCATTTAATTAGCATTTCTATGTGTATTATGGCCATTCCATTTAATTTTGACCAAATCAAACCACAGTTACATTAAGTCACCAAATGTGAAAGGCCGAAAGCATAACAAGACACAAGAAAAACTGAAGCTGTCACATATTTTTTAATTATTTATTATTATTTTTATTTTAGGGTTTAGGTGTCTTTTCTGTTATTTTGGTTTTTTTTCTCTATTGTGGTGGTAAGACTTTGTTGGTTGGTAGTTTGTTTCTCTTCTATGACTTCGTTATATTTGGTTTGTTTTTTAGTTGGTCTCTCTCTTCTATGAGTTGAGTATTGTTGTGTTTTAGTTGGTCTCTCTCTTCTATGAGTTGAGTATTGTTGTGTTTTAGTTGGTCTCTCTCTTCTATGAGTTGAGTATTGTTGGATTTTAGTTGGTCTCTCTCTTCTATGAGTTGAGTATTGTTGTGTTTTAGTTGGTCTCTCTCTTCTATGAGTTGAGTATTGTTGGTTCTTAGTTGGTCTCTCTCTTCTGTGAGTTCAATATTGTTGGTTAGTAGTCGGTTTCTTTCTTCTGTGATGTTTTTTATGTTAATGTCACATTTTTTATCGTTTGTATGAATCAGGATAGACAGCACTATGACTCCAGTCAGTAATAGAACGAACAACACCACAGAAACCTCTCGGTAGCTCCTGTTCATCACACACTCACTTCCTGAAGCTGACAGATACAGTATAATGTTAATCTATTTACTTAAGCACTAATCACATCCCATATCAACCAGAAAACATGCTAACTTTAACAACATATGTGTCTGTAAATGTTAATTTGTGCTTGTAAAACTTTACTCTATGAGGAAATATACGAGTAGAATTACCTGTGTGTTCCTCTTTTTTCTTGTTATGTTTAATGTCTTCTACATCCTCAGCAGTGATGTAGATATCAACAATCCTTTCTTCTCTTTCTCTATTGTCCATTATTGAAGACTGCTATTATTCAAACAAGCAGATATTATACCAATTGGCGAGCAGGTCGTGTAACAGCCTTGACACTCAAGTTAAGAGGTAACTGTTACCTTTCCTGGGGTTATTTATGCTATAGGAAGTTCATTGTAAAATAATTTGCAGAACAAAGAGAACCTACTGAATACAGGAACTTGCAGGACACAAATAGCGTTCCCAGTGGGGCATGTGACTATAGAACGATTACAGTAAGATGAGAATTTAAAAAACAGAATTAAAATGATGCCAAAGCACACAAACCTATATAAGTTCACTTCAAAGTGCCTTACATTGCCAAGGTCTTATTAAACACAAACAAAAAAAAATTACTAGAAAAATGTTTGGGAACTGTAACCTATTGGCTTGAATTGATTTTGTGTCCATACTTCTGATTGAATCCCAAAAAATTTCAAAATGAAAGATAATATTTTTTATAGTCTTTTTTTAGTGTAACACTTGGGTAAATTTAAATCAAACGCACACAGTTTCAGACATTTCTTTATTACATAGAATGATCCTAACTACTAGCTGTCAGGACGGTTCATCACAGCTGCTTTGTTCTCCAGGTTTTGAAAAGCCAAACTCAGCAGGAGAGCCTTCTAAAACTACTATGTTGCTAAACCGTCAAACAACTTCCCCCCGTTCCGCTATTTGCTTTCTTTCGGAGCAGTTCTTCCCACCTGAGGTTTTAATTGTTGGCGCAGCGGAAGTGATGTGGCATAAATCATGTTGTTTTTGTGTGCAAAAGACAGGGTGAACAATAAGGTCGTCACTGACAAGACTTGTCTTAAACTTCCCAGTCTTTAAAGGTATCGTCCTAAATGCGTTTGCTGTGTTTGTAGAGAGATTAAATCAATATTGCTCTTTAAAGAGATGTAGTAAGATACGATCATGTTTCTAATCATTTAATTTTGAAATAAATCATATAATAATGTTTCATAAAATACAGTACATCAACAAGACATATCAGCCTGAGTTAAGTGTTTTTCTAGATATCTTCACTTGTGTTTTGCTGAAGCAGAACATGTCAAATAGAGAAGAAAGAAGATACAAACCCAATTCCAAAAAAGTGGGGACACTGTACAAATTGTAAATAAAAACCAAATGCAACGGTGTGGAAGTTTCAATATTTAATTCAGAATACAACATAGACCACATGTCAAATGTTTAAACTGAGGAAATGTTTAATCTTAAGGGAAAATAGGTTGACTTTAAATTTTTGGCATAAATACATCTCAAAATAGTTGGTATAAGGTCATTTTTACTACTGCGTTGCATCCCCTCTTTTTTATAACATCATCAAACGTCTGTGGACTGAGGAGACAAGTTGCTCAAGTTTAGGAATAGGAATTTTGTCCCGTTCGTGTCTAATACAGGCTTCTAGTTTCAACTGTCTTAGGTCTTCTTTGTCCTCTTTATGATGCGACAAATGTTTTCTATGGATGAAAGAACTGGAGGCTGGACATTTCAGTACCCAGATCCTTCTTCTAAGCAGCCATGATGTTGTAATTGTTTATGAAGTATGAAATATAAGTTTATGAAGTTTAAGAGGATTTGTAAATTATTGCATCCTTTTTTTTTATTACAATTTGCACTGTGTCCCAACTTTTTTGAAATGTTGGTAACTGGAACCCATTGTCTTCACATTCATATTGCGTCCATACAATAAAAGTGAATAATGCCACTGCTGTTTGGTTACCAAGATTCTTCAAAATACCTTTATTTTGCTTTCTGCAGAAGAAAGAAATCCATACAGGCTTCATATGACAAGAGAGTGAGTAAATGGGGACTATCACTTTAAACTTTTAGCTTATATGACTGTATACAGAAACAAAAGCTTTAAAGGATTTTTAAAGGATTTGTCTACTCTTTATAATCCAACGTGTGTCAGCTGTGCCGTGTGCCGTTATTTATTCCAAATTATACATTCAGTGTCCTTTTCCACAGTTTTCTCACTGTCAGTCAATCTCCAAAGCTGTCTATACAGGAAGAAATTTAAAAATGGCCCCTGCTTATTTTCCAACATTTTGATTGGCTCCTGCTGCGCGGCGTGCATCAGGTCTTTGTCTGGCTTGACAAGAAGTCAGGCATGAAGGATATGACATCGTAATGAGTCCCTGTTATCGCAGCCATTAGAAGGCCTGCACGCCAAAGTTTGAGTGACTGGTGTAGGAAGGTGGACGCTAGCGGCCCGTGCGGATCCATCAAGCGTCTGCCATTGTTCGCCCGCATTAGAGGGGCAGCTTTCTAATGGTAATTGAGTTTGTTTCAATTGGAGAAATCAGGAAAATGCCACCAGATGAGAGTCCTTGATTCGGCTTGAGCTTTATTTGCCTTTCTTTTTTCCGGAGATGGAGAGGCTGCTTCACATAAATGATGAGACGGTCTGTTCAGCGGGTCCTGAGAGAGACTCTGGTGGTCCCGCGGGCTTCTCGCGCATGCATATATGATCTAATGTAGAAGTTTTATGCTGATGTAAAATGCCAAGGGTGCGAGCAGCCATCCATCATTATTACGGCTGTGGCTTCAGTTGGGGCTCGGCGGGTAAAGGCTGGAGATGAGTTTTATTCCCTGTATTAATTATTCCTACTCTCATAGCAGCTTTAGTTTGCTTTCCCTCTCAGACAATTAGTGTTGTCTTAAAATTGTAATTCTGTACAACTGTTTTATTTTTATTGCATAAAACCCTCTGGTAGGATTGCAGGGGAAGGCACAAAATGTTTCACACTGTTATGTCTATCTCAAACAGCATTAAACCATTACTGGGAAAGGTTTTCTGGGAACCCACAATTAAAAGCCACGGGGTCAGCAACAAAGTTAAGGAATAATATACAGTCACTGCCTTGTTGTGGCAAATTAAATACCATAAGGCCACGACCCTTGACCTACAAGCATGTCATTGGTATTAACATAGTTTATTGAATGACATAAGATATTACGGGAATCATTTGAGGAAGAGTAAGTAAATAAAGTAGACACACTGAAAAAAGGTTCCTTTGGGATTATATAATTCAGTCATGCACATTGGTTCCACACATTTTAATAAAGTTTCTTTAGTATATACTTTTTGTGAATCAGATGTGAATGTCCAATGAAACCATCTGTAGAAAATATTATTATTGTTATTGCTTAACATTGTACAGATACTCCGATGTAGGTACATTACAGTTATAACATATTGATATTTAACTCAGTGTTTTATTTCAATAACACCAGTGTAAGACATAAAGAAGCGTGTAGGGGAATCCTCTCCGGGCTGTCCTACCCCTTTCTGCCATTCTAGACATATTTCATTAAAACCTCATAGTTGAAAGCAATATCAGATGTCAGCGAAACAGCAGTGCCCCACAGACTAGAGTAAATGAAACTTTAAGCTCTTCGCCTGGGCTCTGAGATTGAGTCTCATCTGCTTTAAAGCTATTATCAGTCCCCTAGTGCTGCTCATACACACCCACCTATTCAGAAATACAGTATGCCAGCATTAACAAGACCTCTGCTGCTAAAATATGTAAGAAATCAATGAGAAAATACTTCAATTAATTTAGTTAAGTGACAATTAACATTAAATAAAGAATAATTAAGATGATTTCCTTTCATTTATGAATATTTTATTTGATTTAGTTTGTTCTAGTGTCGGAGTGAAAACAGAAATTATTTGAAGTTACTAAAACATACTCATCCGCTTGGAAAAAGATGTCCAAAACGGGCCTAAGAGTGAATATCAAGTGGAAAAACTTGAGCTTTCTCTTCTCATCTGACAATCTGAGGATCACCAAGCATCCGCTTTGTTCAATAAAAAATGGCATTCGGAAGGAAAAAGGTAGTTGAAAGGCTGAGAAATCTACATGTGTCTTTATCCCCTTCATCTCAAAAGTGCTCTCCTCCTGTGATGGGCCCTTTTCTCCCCATTTCTTCTTTTGAGGGACTCGCGCGTTCCTCATTACGGCAGCTGTTCAGTCGACATTGATTTCAGCCTTTTCCTCTGGAGTCGTCCAACTTCAAATCTTCGCTCAGAAGTCTTTGTTAGCAAGTTTCCACAAAGTGACACGGTGAGAAGAAATAAAAATAGTTTGAAAATGAGAAGTCAGGTCTTGTTATAAAATATTGACAGCTTGACATTTGCTTTGTATGGTCTGTATTTCCCTTCATGTGTTTCTTTGTGGTGAGAGTTAATGTGATTCACTTCTTCTTTTGGTGTTTTCAATCAACCATGGTATCAGAGTTAGGTGTTTTTTTATTATTTTACAGCGATTATTCATTCATATAGAGATTTTTTTTCAAATTTTGCATGAATAATCTTCCTTTGGGCAAAAACATCCTTTTCACATCTTGATTTTTTATTATTTTGATAAGAGACATCTCCTCTATTTTCTTTTCTTGTCCACCAAAAGATATTTCATAGTTACCGAGTCTCAGTCTTGGCTGTGTATGAAAACAATTTCAGAGCCTCCGTCCATCAATCAGAAGATACGAGCTGGCTCTAAACTATTCATTTGAAGAAACAGAGCAAGCTGAGAGAAAAATATATATGCGCTTGAGTAATGGGCAGGACCGAGCTGTCCGTCATTCTTAGAGGAACCTGTTTGACTCCGCTTATTTGAAAGATTCATGATTTCTATATCCTTCAGCTTACTGGAAATTGGAAAATGTAACACCGGCACATAAAAGATTTTCTTTAATGTCCAGAGTGTCAGTGTTTTATAGAGCTGCCGGCTGCACCGGTCACTACAGGTGGTCTCGGGTTTAACTGAACTGCTGTATAAAACAAGGCCCTGGGAGACGGGCGGAATATTTAAAGATCAAAGTTCTTTATGTCCATTCACTTTCCTTCTTAAAAGAAATATGGCGGAGCATTTGATCCAGAGATTTTTATTTCGACCTCAGGCTGAAATTGCATATAGGCTAGAATGGTTCGTACAATGCAGGTTTTGTTGATAGTTTGTTGAGTCATAAAAGTACTTTTTCAGATGTTAAGAACATTTTTCATGTCTTGAGTAGGCCTTACATTTCTCTTTCTAGACACTCTAAAAATAATTTGTGAAAATAGGAAACAATGTAGTGTATTAATATATATTTTATATAGGTGTTTTACGTATGCTTTACATTTTGCATTGCATTGAATCACATAACATTATTTGAAATGTCTTTAAAATAAACAGAAGATGTATTGGTAATTTTCTTCCAATGCTTTATCTGTTTTTATAGATTTTATACAGTGTATAGTGGTGACAGTATTACACAAAAAAAGGTAAAATTTTTTATAGTACAACTCTAGAACAACCATTTCTTCACCCCGGCAATTATGGTAACACAAATGTCACTTAGTTGTACTATAGTTTTCATTAAAAATATTAATTTAATGAAATTTAAATATCATGTCATTGGTTGGTTAAACAGAAGCCCAATCTGCAATGTCATGTCAGTTTGTTACTTTTTTACGATATCACTAACTCATGTGTTTGTACAATCTTATTCATACTTTTTAGCAGGATCTGCTTTCGTTTGGTATGTTTTCTTAATTAAATTGTATTTACATGAATTGATATGAAATAACCACCACGTAAAACAGGTAGAAGCTACTGTAAGAACAGGTCGAAAACCACATAGTCATATTGTCTGTAAATTGGCTCACATATAGTGACGAACATGATAAATGTTTTAATGTTTCATCATTTCTTCTTTGAGGATTCATACGTTCCTCATAGATTTCTAAATATTACTTGAGGAATGAGTGAATTAAGGAAAAAGCTAAAATGTGTTAAAGACCTCTGTGGTGAAAAGTGTTTATTTTATATATATATATTTATGCGGTATCCTTAATATACTATTTATATATTTTAATATGCATCAAGACTATTTTCTTTCTAAAATGGAGGTTTATCAACAATTAAATATCTGCGTAAAAATTTTAAATTCAAGCCATTTTAAGACAGGGAATTGATTTCAAGAATTTTAAATGTTTAATCTTTATTGTCAAAGATTGGATTTAACATGTCATCCACCACAAGTGGACTTTAATGTGTTTAAAAACCAGTCAATAATTACATATAATTACATATCATATTTACATGATCAGTAACCATGTTTCTATCAGAATCTGATCGTAACGTTCTTTCTGATCCACAGGGCTAGTTATAGCAATGTAGTGACTCTTTACCTAATTTGTGGGGTCGAAGAGAACTTCCTGAGTGCATGCAATAGATGAATTGCATATAGAATCCGTAGCACGTATTGTTTGTGGAGCTGATTGTGTTTACCGCTCAGCTGGGTCTTTTTGTTTATTTAGATGATGAGCACGTTGGTGCAGAGGAATACCGGCGTAATCACGTTAAGGAGCATGAATCAAATATTCCAAATTAAATGAAAAACAAACACGATGGCGGCTCTTTGTAATGTGAGACAACGATAGATTGGAGTAGATGTAATAAAGATGATTCGGAAGAAGCTGGTTTAAGTAGGCGTGATTAGATTTATAAGTCCATTTGCATTAAGATGGTCGCCGTTCGTTTTTTAACAATGACACGTGGGTTAGCAAAGAGCATTTTCCATGAAAATACTCAGATGATATTATTTCCAGTTCAATTTATGCGCTTTTGCATGATGCAATTTATCTCCATTTGCTACATTTGTTTATGTTGTCGACTGGGTCCGCGTCAACACACTGGTGGAAATATTCACATTAACATGTATGCATAAGCAAGATGATTTTATCAAAGCTACTAGTTAAAATGAATTTTTGGAACGTGACCTCTGAGATTGGTTGGTTGGTTGGTTGGTTGGTTGGTTGGTTGGTTGGTTGGTTGGTTGGTTGGTTGGTTGGTTGATTGGTTGGTTGGCTTGGTGGTTGGGGGATTTTTTGACCTGTGGATGGGAGGTTTGTTTGGTTAGCTGGATGGTTGTTTGGGGCTGATTGGTGGGTTGTCTTGTGGAGAGGTGGTTTGGTTGGCTTATTGGTTGGCAGGTTGGTTGGTCCTCTGGTGGGCGAGAGGTTTTGTTGGTTGGTTGGCAGAAGGCTGGGTGTGCTACTTCTGAAAGACGCATCCAGACAAATAAGAACCTTTTCAGAATGTTAAAAGAGGCTGACAGGGTAATTTTATCATGTACTTCCAAAGTGCAGTGACCATCTGGGCATTAAGATTTCATGACATTCTGTATTTGTATAAAATGTGTTTTGTGGAAGCCTGTGAGCAAAATGTACATGCAAACCATTCTCGCTTTAAGTGATTAATATTGCTCTCTCGTAGCACCTGACACCCACACAAATGATGAGATCCACGCACATATTTTATTCCAATTCATAACCTGGGGGTTTGTTCGTTCCAATAGAGACCACAAATGCTAAATTGAAATGTATGAACTTGAAATATGCATCTGGATAAAATTACAAACAAGGTGGTGATAAAAGATGAAAATATGTGTGGCATTCGGTGCTGTAGCAATAAATCAAAAGTGCCTGGTGGACGATTAAAGGGATGGTGACAGAACACAGGCTAACAGTGGGGGCTTGCAGTATTTATATAAAAAAAAACTTATTTTATATCAAGCTGAGTTTATTTTTGCCAATTATGTTAATAACTACTCATCATACCAAAGGTTTGTCCTGTGCAGAAATATAGGTTTATAAAGGAATTTATGCTTTTCATTTTTAAATTATGCATCTGCTCAACCAATGATACAATGAAATATCTCTCTCTTTCTATGCTTTCTTTGGACTTTGCATGGAAAGTTTTAGGAATTTTAACTGTGCAGACCCAACCTAAATCTCTGCACTTTAACCTTTTCCAAAAAACATTATTAAGTTTGATTTATAAGTTGGACCAGATCAAAAATGTGTATTATGAACTGGTAGTATGAACTTTTGTTCCCCTGTGGGATTTACAAGAACCATCACAAGAAGTTTATACCATTTGTTTGTTTGTTTGTTTGTTTGTTTGTTTGTTTGTTTGTTTGTTTGTTTGTTTGTTTGTTTGTCTGATGTCTGGGGACCCATTTCAACCTTTTAAGAACAACAATCCTCCAATATTTTCAGTAAAGAAAGTTTTTTGTATGTCTATGTCTGGTTTAAGGTTACCAGACCTGTCAAACAGATGATGGAGGACTCATACAAGATCGTATTTGGCCCAGAGTGTCATACGTTTTTAAAGCTTTGAGATTTTGAAGAAGCCCTTGTGTGACATTTAAAATATCTCAGGTGTGTAACAGGGATTAACCTGGATCCAAATCACAGGCTGTGTGTGTCAGGCACTGTTCGCTTTTGATTAGCAGCGTGAAATATGGATTGAGGAAGTTTGGGGGAGAGAGAGAGAGAGAGTAAGAAATTTTTCACAATTGTGCACAAACAAAATATATGCACATGGAATCAGACACAGTATGTGTGTTTGAGCATTTGAAACAGAAACACACTCAGTCCTTTGCACACTCAGTCTGAATTTTCTGTTCTTAAATTTTGTCATGCAAGAAACCTGACAAAGTCCGGTGAATATTAATTAATAAAGAGATCACAAACAATTCAAAATGTCTTTTTGCAGAGAAGAAGATTTTGCCCAAGATGTCCAGGTCCAAACCCGAGACCTTGTCCGACAGCTTACCAGAATTCTCAACCTTAGTCCAACTAAATTCCATTTTTACCTGAAAATGTGTTTTTTTTTAATGGCAATAACACTAACAGTGGGGATGGTATTGTTCTCTGTGCTATTCTGAAGAAGGCTCTCTTTTTTAAAATGTTAAATCCAATTTCAAAGTAATTTATTGGCTTGACTGTCCTGCTCAGAATATTGTCTCGCAATGCCTGTTAGGCTATTATATAAAATGGAGACTAAAGTTACTTCAGCTACTTACCCCATTTATATATATATATATATATATATATATATATATATATATATATATATATATATATATATATATATATATATATATATATATATATATATATATATATATATATATATATAGGAATTTGTAATGATGCTATAACTATTAAAATGAACGAATAGAATATGTTATATTTGATCATCTTCAATCTCATCTTGGGACTAGAATTTGCAGAATTATTTTTTTGTCATTTTAGCAATCAGCTTCTTAAGGTCTCACCCTGAGATACATTTTTTAAATCTATTCTGTGCTTTTATATGCTGTTCTTTCTTTCATTTAGTTCCATTGAGGAGTTTTTGTGTAATGTTTTTTAGTGCAGCGATGGCCCTGTCATTGAGATATACGCTCATATTCTTACACTTAACACCTTCTTGTTGGAGAGAGAGAGAGAGAGAGAGAGAGAGAGAGAGAGAGAGAGAGGGAGAGAGAGAGAGAGAGAGAGAGAGAGAGAGAGAGAGAGAGAGAGAGAGAGAGAGAGAGAGAGAGAGAGAGTCAGTCACTATTGTTATTCTGTCTCATTTAGATTTCTCCAGAACCCTCTGCAGGAGCGGAAATGTAATGATCCCTAAACGCAGACTCTTCCTGATTTTATTTCATGTTATTTCATTTGATTTCATGCTATTTATTTCTCCCTCTCACCGGGGCGCTATAGTGCGGCGAGTGCTCGCGGCTACGCTAAATTGCCAAATTACCATTCTGAAACGGCACAAACAGGGTATTAGCAATCAGCCGCTATTGCCACGCTGCCACTTCTCCAGCTTTTAAAAGGTGCTGAGCACAGACGTCTGCTGTGATTTACACCGCATGTTGTATGACGGTAAACACCTCACTTTAAAAATTTAAAAGGAGACAAAAAAAGAAAAGATTCAAAATCTAAACCAATCTGTAGTCACCTCATCAGAAATATTGTTGGCGTATGGGGCATATTTACAGGACCCCACACAATATACTATATTCAGAAATCATTCAATATAGATATTATTAATATTCAATGGGTTGTTTTTTGTTCATTTTTGCTTTTATTTAATTTGCAAATACTATTACTTTTGAATATCCAAATATTAAATATAAACATGTATATTCCCTGGAGAGACACAGCCATGTAAAATGTTTTTAATAATTTATTATTTATAGGTAAATGTTTAGGTATAATGTTTATTTCTATCTCATTCTGTCGATCAGTGTTTTCTCCAAATAAATTAATACATATAATAATCAATTTTTCGAAGTAAATTGAATTGGGACAAACGATTCCACTGCATGCAAAGTCAGAACATTACCCAAAATATTTTAAAACATTTTTACAATTTCTATGCTCCTCCATTTTCTGTCTTCAGATTTATGAGATTAGTCCATTCGTTTTAAAGTGACATGAATCTTCAATAGAAACATTTCACTGAATTTCACACTGAAAGTGAACACATTTTAGGCACACTCTCTGTGCACATTATAGCATCCAATTCACTAATGAAATAATGTAAGTCACGTTACGTCGCAGATGTGTTGAATGCAATTTTCACACCTCAGTTTCTGAATTAGAGATCAACTATTTCTGTGTTTTAGATCTTCATAAACGTTCACCCTTAAACTGATGAGGCTTCAGGATAAACAGATGTGAAGCGTTCACAAATAAGAGAACGACTTGCGTTAACGGTTCAGCAAGCCGAGACAGATACCTGTAAAAATTGCATTCTATCGAAGTTCCTCTAGAGATTGTCGTCTGAGGAATGGCTCCGCTGAACTGGCTTAGGTCCATTGTCCAGTAGTGAGCGATTTCTTTAGCCAAGCTAAAATCAAGTCCATTTGTTTCTCCTCTTGTTTTGGTTGCTCAGTCACTGTAATGGTGTTACGGACAGCAGGATTTACTGCTTTGATTCAGCGGGAGGTCTTTCCCACTAAAAGTAAAGTTTAGAGCTCGGATCTGAATCGATAAATCTTCCCGAGACCAACTGGTCCAACAGGAGCATCTTTCATTATTTTCGTGAGTGAGTGTGTGTTTTTCTAGTGCTTTTAGTGTAGTTTATCGGGCACAAATGATATCGCTCGCTACAAGTTGTCATCCGTGGTAGCAAAGGTCTTGGCGTCTTGATCTCAGTATTTCCCGGCATCTATAATTCATGTCTGTTGAATTATTCAGTGATGCCCAGAGTTCTCAAAATGGCATGGTGGGAGTTTTGTCACCTTTTTTGCTGTAGTAGATTCTTGCTTTTCTTTTTTTATTTCCTCTAGTTTCTCCTCCTACACAGTTAGCTCTACAGCCAGTGTTGGGCCACTTTGTCTCTGTCACTCAAAACTACGCCCCGCTTTCAACCAGAGGCTGAAACATCAACCTGAGATAGAAGATGGAAAGAATTTAGCAAACATCCAAATTGAGGGCAGTTTTCTCATTTCTACCCACTAACTCTGTTTAGTCTCACAAATGTGTCTACATTTAAATGCTGTTTGAACTACTTGGTAAGCAATTATGTCCTTGGATCGACACAGTGTGTAAAAAGTACAACAGTAAATGCAATTTCTGGATTAAACCATTTGCGAAGTCTCCAAAAATGCTGGGCTTGTTTCAAACTCTGTGTCGGGTCAAAAAGGCATGAACTGTTGGGTTATAAATTAACCTATGTTGACTTGTTTCATTTTTGGGTCAAATATAAGCACTTTTTAGGTTCATCTAATTGAAAATTACACAGTGGCACAATTTTCTACATGAGATACAAAAATTAATCCTACTATCCATGTTCCTACATTCACAATACCATAAACATATTTTAAATGAAAAATTACGATGATTTTACATGAAACAATTCAAACAAAATGAGTAAATTTGAAAGCTTTAATTAATTAAATAATAATATACTATTTAACTTTGGTGTGGTAAATCTAAGGAACTCAAATGTTTTTTTTTATAAGAATTCACCTTAAAATGTACAACTGTTTTTTTTTGTTAATGAATAGAAATAGTCATTACATAAACTTATGAATTAACTGTTTTTAATGAATTGTTTTGATATTTTCCAATGAATAAAGCTATTTATTGTTTTTTAAAGATTATTTGGTAAT
The DNA here is from genome assembly GCA_033220385.1 of Triplophysa yarkandensis. NCBI lineage: Eukaryota > Metazoa > Chordata > Actinopteri > Cypriniformes > Nemacheilidae > Triplophysa > Triplophysa yarkandensis. The sequence continues at coordinate 10,705,526 of CM065673.1, forward strand.
TAATTTAATGTAGCTGTTTATCAAAATTATGATGCATCAATTGGCAGACAGTAAAAAATAATATATGGGGCTAAGTTTCATGCTTGCAGTTCAAATCTACAAAATGAAAGGTTTTCTAAATACACAGACGCTTACAAACATGGATTTGTTCAGGAGAGAAACACTGCAAAGCAGCACAGCACATGTAAGTGTTGAAGTACATGTAAAATTGCATACGCAACATTCCTTATGATACTACAATTCTTACGTTTTTTGAAACGTCTCATCGCAATGCTATCGTTGTATCAGTAATACACCATTTCAGGAACTAACTTAAAAGTTGTGTGACTATAGTCTCTCTGTGTTTATTTCACTACAGCACACAAAACCAGTGGATGATTTAGGTGTGTATTTATATCTCAAAGGTAATCATTCACAGTTCAATTAATAACACTTGTGGGTTCTGCTATAAGTTCAAATTGTAGTAAAACGTAAAGTTTTGTATAATTTCATCTGTTCTGACTCTCTTGCCTCCTACACATTTACACACGCAATATTTGTTTGACTTAAAACTCTGCAATTTCATTGAACATGCAAGACTGTGATTGCAACAATTATCGGTATGACCCCGTAAACCCTGTCAGATTTGATAGCATTTCAGCAATTGCATTAAATGTATAGAAACGCAGCATAGTGCCAGTTATAGTGCTTTTGCTTTTCATGAAATGTGTTATTTGAACCATTCACAGCCTTTCACGTGTTTCAGAATAATATGGTGTGATTGCATTATGGTGTATACGATAATTAGGCATTGTATATGCTCAGCTTTAATAGCACATAAATGGAAAGCTTTGTTGAAGTGGACACTTTCCGTGTAAAAACATGTCAAAAGATGGAAAGGATGGAGGGCTTGTTGTGTCTAGCTACTTGTGGTTCAGAAGAAGAGCACTCCTCGGTCAGATCAATAGCCATTCACAAAGCAAAGACACAACAGAGAGTTGAGGCTTCTCTCGACTTCTCTCTGCTCGAACAACAATGTTATTGTTCGAAAGTACATTTTTTATAGTCAACTTCGGTTTCTGATGTTTTTTTTTTTTCATTTTTAACATATTTGCAACACATGAGACATGATGTACACAACCGGTCAAAAGTCTCAGACACTTGAGGGAAGGAGTCTCATTAGTTATAAAAAAAGATTGGAAGGTATATGCCTAAATTTCAGAAATTAAATTTAATAGACAAAAACTGTAATTGAGCAAACATGCATGTTTTCTCATGACAAAACGTATATTTGACTTTATAAAAGATGTTCTGGAAAAAAATGACTTAATGGCGGACTGAATAACGGAGAAAGAACAGCCAATAAGAGCGTAGAAAAGCATCTCAGGGAGAGAACTTAAGAAGCTTCTTAAGAAAATGACCAACAAGTTTTAGTCAAATGTTCACTACACTGAATATAAAATAAAAAAATTTGTCATAACATTAATCCTATTTATCCCATTCATAATTTTCATGAGTTTATTTTTCTAAAGGTGGGTGCACATTTTAAAAAGATTTGGATGTCTCAGATTTTGATAATCCCAAATGATTTAAGAAATCAACTGGAAGAACATTTTTGTGTTTTGACAAACAAATTGATGTGTTGCCGCCTCCGACTGGTATGCCGGGTGGTCTTCTTGCAAGCATGTGTCTTGTACTGTCTGTCATAAATTACAGATAAAATCACAGTTTGACATGACATTAACTGGGATTGTGATCGTGCTAGATGACCTAAACTATCTTTGTTAAATCGAACAAAAAATCTTGACATGCATTGAAACAGCTTCAATGTAAGTCGACACCTCCGCTTTATTAAGTGTGCGCAGATATAAGAATATGCAAAGTAACCACGCCTCCACTAAATCACATTCATAGTTTTAACTTGTTTGGTAAACTTTAAAATTATTGAGGCCTGCTTTTAAATAATAAATATGCACAAAGGTGGTCTTGAAGCATATTAAAAGTGCCACATAAACAACATTAAAAACTTCCCACGGGGGATCTTTCAAGCAAAACAAAACAGAACCACACAAGCATTTTTCACATTTTTCAATGAATACTTTTCCGTGCGAAATAGAGGGTTTCATGACAACAGAGGCCTTGAATCGCATTTCAGGAAGTTGTAAATATGCTCTTATGCAGCGATATTCATCATCAAAGCCATTTGTGTGGGATTTGGAGAGGCATTGGCCCGCCTGTCAGCGCGCTACAATTTTATCACCGGCATATTGTGAAGCTCTGTAGTGGATAGTGTTTACCAATGATAAGCGCTCTTGAATGGCTTTCGCTTTCAAGTGCCGCATTGTTGCCGACCAGACAGGTACGAATTAGGTTTCCGCAACACTACGATTGTCGTGCCGGGTTCAACACTCTTTGCACCATCTTGAAACTGGTCTTTTGTAATCTAATCTTCTTCTTCTCCTCTTTCTCTCCCTCCAATCCTGTCTTTCTCACCCTCCTTTTCCTCCTCCCCTCCATCCTCCCATAATGCTTTGCGATTCCAGTGGCGGCCACGAAAAACAAAGTGAGAGGTGAGTCGGATCCTCCATCTTCCCTGCTGCTTGATAAATAGGCAGACACACTTCCCAATAAGCTGAGCCGAGATAGCTGTCTTATCAATGCTATGAGCCAGGCAGGCAGTACTGCTTTCTGTTCCTCCACACGCACAGGGGGTTCAGACCATTATTTTTGCTATTTACTGCCCTTGTCTTTGTCTCTACCCCAGCCCTCCTCGATCCACTCCCTCTCTACCTTTGCTTTACTTCATCTTTGTTCATCGTGCAAGGCTTCTGAGCTTCCACATGGCGCTGCATGGAGCTTCGTAGAATGTAATGTAGAGATGTAGAAATTGTAGTTTAGTGTGATCTTTAATCACAAACCAAAGTATTAGAATTGTTGGATTAAAAGCACTATGTATATACTATGGCCTTGTTATTCTTGATTCAACTTTCAAGTGTTATCTCTACAAAACGATCTCTGCCGACAGACTGTCTGAGAATGGATACTGTATTATGATGCAATATTAAATGGTGCTTGAAGGTATTTTGTACGAAATGTTGGCTGTAGCTGTGGATAATGTTTGTTGGTCGCTTTCAACTTACAGTAAATAACTGCGGAAGAATGCAGAAATGCATATTTAGAAAGTCTCTCTGAATGGCAGCCACCCAAAACACCTTCATGACCAAGTATGTTACATAAGGCACTAGATGTATGATCATCATTACAATTCTTATTAAGATCACAACTATTTATTTATAAGAAAGGGCTAAAAGTAAGCAGGATCGATTGACAGGATTTGCAATATGATTTATGCAACTGATAAATTAATAAATGTCTTGAGATGTATATAAAAACTTCCCATAATAAAGCATTTCCTTTTATTGCCCTAGAATGAGATTTATCTATCTACTTGTATGGAATTGTTGAATGCTTTAAATATGTTGACGTCTTTTGGCAAAAGTAACTAAATATTTTTGTCCTTTTTTAACCACAAAAGTTTAGTGAATTGAAAAAGCTTTTTACCACTAGACACTGCTAAATTTCACAATTTGGACCTAAGTGTATAAAAGTCTATATTTATGATGTTGTTATTTTATTGTACATTTAGAGTTATATCAGATTTTCTATAAAATTACTATTATGATTAAGCTTGTTATATTTAAATTTTAGTGTAATATGTATTTTTATTCAAATAAAAAATAATCTTTTAGTTGTCTTTTTAATAAATTACCTAAACTTAATTTATATGTTTAGATTTAATTATAAAAAGTATTTTCAGTAAATTTCGTTTAGTATAGAAATATAGAGTCTATTCTGTTGATTCGGTTCTAGCTATAAAAGGCAGGGTCTAAGATTTCTGGTAGTCAATGTTGACATTCAAAATTACCAACATGCCCCTACACCAACAGGGTCTCGCCCCTTCCATATTTCACTCTGGGCTAATGTTCCTCTCCATATTATGAAAAGACAAACCCAATACCGCTTATTGGCCACACGATTGTTTTTGCACGCACACCCAACTCAGTTTTCAAAATTATTTTTTAAAAATCATATTCAGTGCCTTTAATGTCAAATAAAGTCATTTAAATGTGAAATTGAGCCACCTAGAGATAAGTTAATATTACAAAATTAAAAAATATGGGGAAAATGTACCTCAAATTGCAGAAATATTCAGATCTAAGGCCTCAAAGATTTGACTTACATTATGCAAGAATACAAGACAAAACATTATATGATAGACACGAACAGTAGGCAGAATGTTGTTTACGGCTGTATTTCTGAAACTTTATTGTGACAGCACATCTTTCAGACCATGGCTGTAAAAATTCACGGTTTCTGTTTGCCGCATAGTTAGACATTAAATTTAAAAGACACTTCGGCTTAAGTGGTTTAGAGAGAGCCAGTGAAATATTTACAAGGGGAAGTTCACCGAGGTTATGTATGACTCGGTGAGCCGCACGCAAGTAAGATATCTCAGATTAGCCACAAACACTTGCACACACAGAGTCAATCTGTTCTCTGACAACTGCGGCAATAGGCGGTTGATTCATAAGTATTTATTATTGCAAAAAATGAAATCTTTCCCCGGCACTGGATCTGATTGTGACATTTGTAAGCTCTCCCGGAGGTCCACCTGATTTCGGAGGGAAGAAAAACTATCACCTGCAAATATTTGTGCTCAGGTAGATGAAATGAGGCCTGTGTGTACAGAATGAGCGCGGCGCTATCAGCGACCGACTTCTTCAAACCACCTGCTCTCTTCATGAATTATGCATGACTCGTACTATACACGCTCACCTCGGATGGCAATTCTACCTGTGTGCCATCTGCTTGCTGTGGGACGCTTCTCCGCTTCACGCGCGGCCTTGACTGTGTGCGTGTGTGCGAGTAAGAGAGTTGTTTTCGTCAACAGCGTTTTCATGGGCAAACTTGATCCAGACGGAGGCATCGCTCCTGTACCCCTTTTGTCGCAGTAAATTACAGCATTAAAAAGACAGAAAAAAGACTTGCTACAATTAAGGAACTGTGATTGGGACGTTTGTTTACCATGCCAAGAGCAGCTGCACGCTGGTCTAATTGTGGAAATGAAAGTGGAACCGCTGAGGCCAGTTCATTTGTTGTTTCCTAAATGATTAAATTCCTCTAAATCAGAAACTACATTGTGTATTAAAAATGCACATCCTACACTGTGTGGGTGGGTTTTGGTGTTCAAGGTTGTTGTTTACACACTTTTATTTACAGTCGTGGCTCATCAGATATTTTTCAGTTCGTGCTATAACATGGTGAGAGGAAAGAGTGTTTTTATTTTATGAATATTTTAAAAAGTATTTAACGCTACATTTTGTAACTTTGCATCTATTTTGGCATCTCTTTATGAAAAATAACATTATAGGCTACTTCATGTAATTGTCTTTTTATGACTTGAAGGGTAATGTGAATTGACAAGTGATCAAATTGGACTCAACAGTGCCAACTATAGAAGCTTGTCTTGTTTAATATGGGAAGGTAAGGAAACCATTTTGACCACTTCACTTTTTTCATATATGTTTGTTAACCAACCTTAATCTTAATATATGTTATACTATTCTAGATAATGTTTTGGAAGTTCATGATCTTTTCCATTAAGTGATACCTTGCAGGGCTGCTCGACTATGTCAAAAATCATATTTGTCAATTCTTTACCTTCATATTGCGATTTTTTTAATCTATATATATGTTTAACATTGACGTTTTGAAATGTTTTATAAATTTCTGTGATTTGTACTAAATTAACACTATTAACACTAAATTACCCTCTGACACTAAGCACTTTTTAATTGAGCACTTTTAATTATTTTTGTGTGGCAAATTTGTCAAGGGCAGTCAATGTCTGTCCTTCTGTTACTTTAACTCTTTAAAAATTGATGAGTTTTTGCAGACACAAGCTTGTATTTATTTACAGCAACTAATTTTTCTCTGAAAAATTTGAGACCATGATCACGTTGTTTCTTTTTGACCATTTCTGACTGGCACACTTTATTTAAAAAAAATTATACTCACTCCTGAAGTTTCCATTTAATTATTGGCTTTAAGAAAATCAGATCCAAACTGATGGTTAATCATAAGTAGACCAACACAAGACTTTGTAAAATCACAAATTAAACAAACATGAGGGTGTTTCTTAAGTGCATTAATCCAATGAGGGTTAACAAGGAGGGCACTTTGCTGTTAGGGGGTCTTGAAATCAGCAAGGGACCACTAGTAGTTTCTACTCTGTATTATATATCTTTCATCTTTTTCTGTTCAGTAATATCTCTTTACAGAATGTCCCACAGCTCTAATTAACTTCTCAAATAATATTCTCAACCCTGGGGAGAGACTCTGAGTGCTGAATTAAAAAAAATATCCAGGATGAGCACCTTTAATTTCAAAAAGTTCTTCTACTGGTGTCCATTGGGGGGAAGTTATTAATCATAAATGCACTCACAGACTCAAGGTGGTTGTGCCCAAAGAAGTCTCCTAAAGGTTTCCACATTTCTTAACAAGTCCCTTTGACGTTGGTCTTTTTCAAACAGCATATCACATGATCTCCTTTTTCTGCATTCACATTGGTAGATGCTGCAGTGTATAACAGGACATGCCAACCCCTCAGATCGCCAATTAATATGTCTTCCAGACGCTTTCATGATTCGAATTACTGTGCACTTGAATAAGTGGAGATTGGATCTTGTTTTGGGAATTTATTAGGTCAGCAAGACCTGTGATGGTTTGCCCAACTGGCACCTGTTTATGTGCTTCATGACAGGAGCACAGATTTGCCCAAGCACCTGGGCACATTCGCCTGGCACCATGCTTGTTTAGGGGGTCTTTTGCCACGTTTTTGTCTGGTAGATCTCAATCATGAATTAGCTGTTTGAATTTGGTCAGAAACTCGGGAATCCAACAGAGACATCAAGATGAGACGGTAGATTAAACAACCAGTGAGTCGTCTGTTGTGACAGAGCATGTGGTCCAAATATATGCCGGGATCTGTGGTGCTCTATTTATGTCTTATCACATCTGATATCTATGCCAGGATAATTTAACCTAATAATATCCTTCTTCATCAGGATAGAGTGTTTTTTTAGCATGGCACCTCACCAGTGGATAATGTTTGGGATGCAGAAATTTTGCACTATACACGAACTTTCTGGATACAGTGATAGTTCACAAAAAATAACAATCGCATCATTATTTATTTTTTGCCATTCCAAACCTGTTTTTATCTTTTTCCTCAGTGCAAAAAAAAGATATTTAAAAAAATGTTAGGAACTGGTGCCCATTGACTTGCATTGGTTTTGTGTCTATACAGTAATTGAATTGAATGGCACTGCTGGCTAGCTTTTTTCAATATCTTCTTTTCTGATCTATGCAAAAAAGGTAATCATATCGATTTCAAAGTGGTTGTGTAAATGATTACAATATTTTAATCTTTAGGTGACCAATAACTTTAACTTAATTTTTATTCATCCCCATACCATTCTAAACCACTGTATGATTGTTTCAAATTTAAAACACAAAACCACCAAGACACTTAAAAATATCTTCTTTTATGTCCTCACAATAGAAGTAAAAGACGGCAAGTGTTGGTTAGTTACAGTATTCTTCAAAATGTCGTCTTCTGTCTGTTCTGCAAAAAAATAAGTCTTAAAGATTTGAAATGACATGACAGAAAATAAACGTGTAATGCTGATTATTGACAAATAAGATTCCCTAATTTTTTAGCTCCAGGCTAAAAGTCAAGGGTATGACAACCTTTAGGCAGACTTAACTGACTCAGATCGCGAGGGCAGACCTGCAAAAGGTCATCTTGTTACTGTTCAGCACCGAAAGGTTACGCACATACGTGGGCTCGGATAGCCTGGACAGATCATCCATGCAACAGTTTTTACGTGAAGCTTCATTCTGAGTGTTCAGATCCTCTGAGCTGGAGCAGATTGTGTGTGAGAAACAACAAAGTAACACAACAGCTGGTAAATGTCAGTTGTGTTACTTATACTCCCATGTGCTTTAAAAATATGCAGAGTGTGGATGGCACTTATCTTTTTGTTTGGCTGAACTTGGCTCTTTAACATGAAGAAATGCAGGAAGTGGCATTTTTAGTTGCTTTTATAGAATACTGTATCATCTGTACATATACATTTGTCTTTTTCTTCAAAATGCCAAATGTACTTTGAAGTGTTTGCATTTAAAGTGACATACAGTGACTAGAGCACAAAACAGACACATCATTATGGTCCTAATGTACTGTGTTGTGACTCATTCTACAAAAGAAAGACAATAACTTTGATGAAACAATGTGAGGGTCAGTGAATAGAAAGACCGAGTTTTTGTAAATTATAATGTAATCAGGGACATGTTTGTATATTGAAGAGAGAGAGGGAAAGAAAGGGAGATCTCAGACACATCTGATCTCCAGAAAGAACGGTTTCAGTCATACAGCTCGGAGTTAGACATGCTCACTGCTCAAATCAGTCCAAACAGCAGCATGTCAATGTTGATTACATCATAAACAAACAACGTGTCCCAAATAGCAAAATCATCCAAGAAAAAGATATATATTGGTAAAATAGGTAAAATGCATATACCATATACATTAAATAGCCTTAAACCATACTCATAAACTCATACAATCTGGCTGGAACAGTAACTGCACTCAGTTTCACTTTCAATTCACTTTCAGTTCTGGCACTGCAGAGTGTGATGGAGTGTAGGCTGAACTTATTTGCATATTCATGTATCTTTCTATACTTAATAAAACTGATGTGTAAAGTTACATTTAAGCTATTTTAAAGTAATTTTAGATTAGCTATATGAATAAAATTACTGACCAGAGGGGGATTGAAAATCTGTGCCAGTCAATGACCCACTAGGACGTTAATGCAAGAACAGCCTACATAGTAAGATCCTTTTTACCATAGCAGTGTTTTTATACTTTTGTTAGATATGTTCATCTAAGGCTGTATATACTGAAGTCGTTTTCAAGGCTATTTTCTTTTGTTTTATTTGCATATTGCATGTGGTCAATGAGTTTTTAGCATCATCCTCCATGAATTGAGCTGCATGAACAAGGCTAATGTTTAAAGCATGATAATAGAAGCACTACCACTAAAAATTGATAAAAAAAAAAGATGTGGTCCAATGCACAACCTAACAATGAATAATTAGAATAATGAGAGTTCCGTTTCAAAGCGTGGAAGAAAAACTCACAACTGCACCATATAAAATGTACACCTAATGGACAGTTGTTTTTTTTAATTTCTGGTTTGAAAAAAGAAGATATAACTTCTGTCATTCAGAGTTACAGCGGTATTAATAAATTCTTTATTGTTGTCAGCACTGAAGGAGTGGATTGATCTAAACATGAGTTACTGTTTTCAGTGGCCGTCAATCAAGAACAGAAACCTTAACGCAAAGTAAACATTAAAGCTGTATAATTAATGGAATGACTTGATGTCAGTAAAAAAATTAAGTCTTAGTTACTTAAATATTTAAGTTAAATATAAAAAAAATTTGTTCATTTTAAAAATAAAGTTTGTTAATAATTACTTATTTATTTTGGTTGTATACTACTATTTGTATGTCGCACTAAAAGATGTCACTAGTTAATATAGTTTTGTATTTTTGTTTGATTATCAAAACAGGAACATTTTGTAGAATGTATCATTGACTTGTATAGCAATAAAGTTAAATTGCTTTTCTAATCTTAGATCCACCTTTTTTTCATGAAAAAGAATTATCCATTTTTTTTACCTACTAATAAGTGATTCCAGTCATTCATTTGTAATTGTTTTATTGTGTAGTTCACACAGATGAGCAGAGACAAGGATACGGAATTTTAAATTAGATATCTGTTTAATTTTCTCATTTGTCCTTTTAAGATCTTGTCTCTTGTTGTTACCTTCTGGGTTTTTGGAATGTTTAACACACTCGTGTCAGACAGGCGTCTGAAATCAAACTTTTAGTAAAGTTTAGTTGATTCAATTTATTCTTCATCTTCATATTTTGGGTGAATAAACTTGCTTTTAAAAATGATGTGGATGGTGCAAACAGAGGTTTTTGGCTTTGTCATTGTTGTTGATTGTGCTTTAAGTCATTGTGAGTAGTTTTAGGTGTCTCTCTGCCATTTTTGGTTTTATAGAAGCGCTCTTGGCTGTAAATATGCAAAACAAGAAACATTCAGAATATCTAGAAGCATATCGTACAGGTACCCTTGGCATCAATGTTACAAACTGTTTAAAACTTCATTGTTTTCAGTCTACACAGACTCTAAGAAGAAGTAACTGTCCATGGATGAATGAAAACTCAATGAAAGCCTGTATGACTTTCTTTCTAACGCAGAAGAAGTTATTTTGTAGTATGTTGGTAAACTAACAATGGTGGTACCTGGCGATAAACATAGAAAAAGATTTGCACATCCTTGCACCTACAGTTTCACCGTCGTATTGATTTCCCAGAGGATGGTGACCCTTTCTCCTGATTATAGAGAGAATGTCGGGAAAGCAAGAAATTATTTGGTGGAGATCAAGGAAGCAGGAAGCAGAGTGAAAACTAGAGAAAGAAGTTGGCAGTTCATGCTTCATGCAAAAGCCTGGATGAATAATGTATTCTGCCTACCTAGAGTAATGCGATTCCATCTCGCTGTCTTCCTCCACATAATGCCTGAACTCCAGGAGACCTCAATCGCGCTCGTAAATGACCTTCCCTCTCCACTTGTCTGATCTTGAGATGCTCGAGCCATGTGAGGGGAAGTTGGTTTGTCAACCAGATTTTATACAGTGTGGTCGGTACAGAGTGCATATAGTTTTTGCAATGATGAAATTTTGACAAAATGTGTAGGTGACTATGTTTGTAAAAATACGATTGGATATTATATACATCCCAAATTGACGTTTATCGTGTGTGTGCATGCAATGTGTCTTCCAGAGGTATGGAAAAGAAACAAGCACCACAGCTGGCCAATGGGCTCTTCAGTAAGGGAGCCTGTGGAGAGGCCCTTAGCAACACATTCTCTCTCTCGCTCTCTCTCTCACTTCCCGTCCTCCTGCTTGTCTTATGAAAGCAACACCATGTCTGAGGACGACCCCTTGAATCAGGCTAATTGTGAAACACTGCAATTAGCAGTAGCAGAAAAAGATGCAAAATTTGCAGCGTATTTAGCTCTGTTTCTCTCATTAGCCGCCGTAAATCCAATCTGTTTCCACCGTGTCCTAATCATGGGAGTAATCACATTTCCTCTGTGCATTAAATCAAAAGAAAAGTTGTGTGGTTGTAAGTGCAAATTTGGGTCTTCTATATGCTGAATTTTAGAATGTGGAGAATATTCACATTTAGCATTCCCTTCTAATTCCATCAAAATTTGCAAAAAATTCACAAATTATAATCCGTTGAGTTGTAAATTTGTCACTTCAAACAGCATTCCCCCTGAAAAATGACCTATAATGATTTCATTCCCCAAACCTGCTGGATCATGCCTGGTCCGGACACAACGATTCTCTTCCATCATGCTTTTGTCCTTCCCCTATACCTCTTACATCATATCCTGACATTATAGCCTATCCCGACTCCCCATTGGCTGGCTGAGGCATCGGAGATGTTGACCTCTGAAGTTCACTTTTTCACTTTAAATAAATACAGATTATTCATCTATCATGTCCTCTCTCCAGGGCAGTCTATATATACTGTATAAATGTGTGTATGAGAGTTTTTCATTAGCTCCCCTATGAGTCCCTTCCCCGCACAAGGTGATCTGTTATTGCCTGTCCAACGCTGGGGGGCTATGATGGATGTCAGTTTGGGAATTATTCCTCACTGTTCTACTCAGATCCTGGTGAGCGAGGGCTCACGAATGAACCAATGATATTGTCTTTGTGGCTGTTTGAGGGACATTAGTAGTTGGTGAGAATCTTCGGAATTCTACTACATTTTTATATTATATGTGAATTTATTTAATTAATACCAGAACCATTTATAAATGTTACATGTTCTTATTATTTATAAAACATATAAAAGCAAATTATTCTTGCAGTATTGAACCTGGTGTGAAATGTTTTGACATGACGTGAGTGGAAATTCTAGATATGAAACCTAGTGTAAAAGAATAGTGTACCCACAACTAAAAATTCTGTCATAAATGACTCCACATAAATTAGAAACCACTTCTTCAAATTAACTTATTTTTCTATTTAAAAAAAAAATGACTATGCCATGCTTTAAAAATCTAATTTGCAACATTCTTTTAAATATATTTCTTTGAACTGAACAAAGAAATGCATACCGGTTTGGAACAAATTAACAAATGTTATTTTATTTTATTTTATTTTAGCATGTAGGCAACAACCTCAAACAGCGCAGCAATCCCAACGAAATGCCACCCACAACACCCCGGCATTGCTCAAATTTCCACATTTTGTGTGCGCAAATCCCATTTTGTTTTTCAACAGGGACTCAATATCTTTAACACTCCCAAAAAAAGACTTCACACCTGCAATGAGATGCTCAAAGTCATCTGGTTGCCTTCCAAAATTTGGCACGTCTTAAATCAGGAGTTTATGCGCAGCCAGCCCTTTTCGTGTTTTTCTGACTCGCTTCATGTTTTGTGTTAAAAGATTCAAGTAACTTCATCACCTTCTGTTCTTTTCACCCACGTTCGCCTGTTTTTCTGAAGATCTTCTATGAACCGAGTCAGCGCAGTGCGATGTGGCCTCATGTTGGGCTCTGATGCTAAAGGTTGAACGCGGCTCCATATGTTTCTGTGGGCCGAACCGTCTCTCACCCACATTCTGCTTGTCTCTTTCAGGGACCCTAGGTCAGTTCCCCCTCGTCCAGAACTTAACCGTGACAGAAGGAGGGATAGCCAACTTGACCTGCCGAGTGGAAAATAATGACAACAACTCCCTCCAGTGGTCAAACCCTGCACAGCAGACACTCTTTTTTGGGGACAAGAAAGGTGAGTTTGTGGAATTTGTATGGCTGTGGACTTGTTCCAGGTTGACCGAGGACTAAATTTTAAAGCTAGATATTAAATGTTTAGCTTTATAGGCGGATATATGGGGTTTCTTTTGCTCTCACTCATGTATTAAACCCATGTTTTATCACGGAATTTAAGGTGAACGTTTTAAAAGAAATTCAAGTTAATGGTGACTACTTTTAACTTTAACCTCCATTAAGTTTTTGAGTGTGACAAGAACGCTTATTTGTTTACTCACACTTGTTATTCTTAGCTGTTAAACACGTGAGAAAAAATTGCTCATCAAAAGCTAAAACTGAGCTGGTGTGAAAAGATTTTGACACACTATGGTTTACAGACCTGTAAATGAGACCCTAAAGGAAAGGTCACCCAAAAATAAAAATTCTCTCTTGAATTGCTTAACGTTTGCTCCAAAACTTTATGCATGTGTTGGTTACAATGGAATAAATACATTTATAAAGGTTTAAAATCGACTATATCTTACTGCCTTTAACACATACAACACGTGATCAAATGTACTATGTTTGTCACTAGATTTCTATTAGGTTGTTTGTTGATAACAAGCCCTTAGTCAACATTCATATATTCCTTGAAACAACCTTTAAACGCTGATTTTTATTTAGTTCACAAATATAGATCACTTGCTTCTAACAGTAAGATCTACATTTGTTTCCGTTGTAGAATATTCAAGTCACATTTGTATGTACAAAGGCAAACAACTGTATCTCATTGTACCTTGTCTAGGTTTTCTTCCAAGCCACCTCGATCTTGCGAACGCCTTTCTGTTCACCTGTTGTGTGGTCTGTACACTATAAATTCCTGCAGAGAATCAATATCGGTCCGGGCCGGCTTTATAAGACACACTTTTATCCATAAACACCCTTAATCAAGTGCAGACGCAAAATCAACAGCCAGACGTACTCTCTCAAACATGCGGACTCCCTCGCATGCATCCCATGTGCTCCTGGACGCTGGGAAAGTGGAACAGAGATTTGATTAATGTCGCAGGATACTAACAGATAACATTTGATAAATGAGATAGGGGAGGCGAGCCATTTAAAGATGTTTAACTGCAGCGTTAAATATATCTACCGTTCCCAGATCAGATCGATATAGAGCGTTATCACGGATTTGGGGGCGTATTCGATACAGACAAGGAATTGGATTTTTCTAATGATATGACACGCTCTGTATTAAATAATTCCCCAAGTTGTTTATAGTGAGACCCATGGAATTTAGATGATCATTACACCATCCATTTCTCGATCTTAAGTTAAGGGTGGAAATTATACGGAAGGCCTCTCCGGCGGTCATACGTGTTTTCATTAGCTGTTGTAATATTACGGTCATATTAAACACTCGCATATTTGGTCCCTTGATAATAGCGTGGTGTCTGTGTAATTTAACTCATCGGCCCTGCGCTCATCCTCACCTGCCTGCTTTCTTCATGAGCCTGTGGATAATTTGTGCGGATCTGCTTTCATGCTGTGCTAACACAGCATTTCCCACAATTACCTCCTCCAGCGCGTTCAATGGGAGGATCTTATGATTGCTTGAGTGTGGGCCTTTAATAAGCTTAGAGAAATTATACAGTTAATTTTACTAGATTAAAAGTACATCGTTAGAAAGAAAGTGATGGAGGAATGAGTTCTGAGCCGTGGCTTCCTGCTGCTCAGAACACAAAAGAAGTTATTTAAAGAATGTTTTGTCACTGTTGCGATGTCCTTTTGTGTGACAGAAGTGTTGTTGACTGCTGTACGTTGGCAGCTGTGCGGAGACTGATCCGATGTGAACATGATGGGACAGTACGCTCTTAATGACAGTGTGAGGGAATTATTATTAACAAGCACAGATCCGAACGAGAACTTTCACATTAAGTAAACAGCGTCGCTGAAAGCCGAGCAGGGGAAGCGATAACGGGAGGTTGTGAATTCCGCCTGTCGCAGATGCGGTGTGATTTTGGATCACTCTGCTGTCCATATGAAGCAGGCAGAACTTTGTGTTTGTGCCAGGAGATGCTGGAGGAGTTTAAACCTGTCTATCTGATCCAAACTCAGACTGAAAATGTCAATAAATATACTTGTCAGCAAATCTACTTGTTAGTCTAAAGTTGTGTTGCGATGTGTTGCGTCTTTTGCTTTAAAAGACTTATCTAGCAGATAACCCCAAAAAAATGTGTTCATCAATTAAGGAAAGGTCCGTCATGCATAGAAGTATAGAATGTTTCCATCCCTGCCTCATTTAGTTCGAGCCGCACTAGAGTTCCTTTTCCTACCTGGTGCGGTTTGCTTAGGCAGGTGTGAATGTAACAATCGTACCAGACTGCGCACCAAAGCGGACCTTGAAGATATGTTCTCCGTACACTTTCAAACCAACGCTGGAGCGGCCTGTTTGTGGTGAGAACAGCAGACCCAACTGCAAAAAGTACTTTGACTTTTTGGTCTAATCCGGAGGTCGTAGTGAGCTGCGCTATGCATTATTGGATGAGAAGACATGATTGTTGACAGTTTGCATTTTAGCAACAAAGCCCCGTGACAGCAGTAACCAATAACATCAATAAAGAGCGTGGAACACGATTGTTCGCGTTTGGTGTGAACGTAGCATTAGTCATGGCATTTAAATAGGCAATGCGGTTGGCAATGCAAATTATGTCAATATTTTAACCTGAGCATGAAATTTGCATGAAGAGCTCATCGTCACCCACCGTTTAAAAGGCAATAGAAGACACTCCTCGTCTAAAATGTTTTGCATCCTCACAACTGCTCGCAATTTGTGCAAACATATATATGTCTCTTTTGTTAATTCAGCCAAAAAAACTCTCAAATATCCATGCTGTTGTTTTAATTCTTTCCTTTTATAACACCCGTTATGTAGTGAATATTAAAGCCCAGTCTGAAAATATGCCAGCCTGCGGCCCTGTTTGAAAGTTGGTGCGTTACCCAATGGTTTTGTCCCTCCGTAATGTCACCCAAAGTCTGGCTTGTGAAGTGTGTAACTTATTGTGGCACTTTTTACAAGTTTTGGATAGTTTTGCAGCCTTGAGGAAAGTGAAAATGAGGGAAGGGAGAAAGGGAGATTGCAGACATTTTGTGCTTGGCCAAAGGGGGTTTGTGGGAAATATTTACAGCTGCTATTTTTTCATCTTCCGCCAGTGAAATCCCATTGAGCACATGCACAGGTGCAGATGTGCGCTCTCGACAAATGCCACTAAGGCTAATCGCTGAAATACCTCAATGACGCGTTTGTTCTGCACGCGTGAGGTTGTATGCCATTCCCTGCTTTTCCCAGACACGAAAGGGATGTTGGAGGACACGGCGCCCTTGAGAAAGAGATGTAATTACTAGAGTAAAGAGTGTGTGATTGTGGACTATGAGCCCTCAACCCCCTCAGCCATTCCCGCGGCACTGATTTTTGATCGCTTACTCCAACAGACGTGATGGAAAGAAAATGGGCAGGAAAATTCTTCTTTGCTTCTGCAGGTGCTGCATTATTGTCCGCCTGTGTCACATTATAATTCCTGCTATTCCTTCTTGAGTTCGTCTCTGCGTCCTCGCTCTGTGTTTTAATTGCTTTTGCGTAGTGACTTTGCCAATGTGTAATTGTGTGTGTAAGTTGGTATTACACACTACATGTGAGTTTTGAAGTAAAACAAAGGCCTTCTGCTGGTTAAGAGGTCAAGTTTGTGTATCATGTCAAGGTGTATTTTTAAGTCTTTAGCTTTGTTATACGAACATTTTTGTGAAAAGTCTATGTAATATTCATACACTGGGTTTATTTGGAGGTCTTCCTTAACCTGGTCTCTACGCCTACACTTAACCTCAAGCTCTGTAGCAGCGAAAGCCAATCTCACAGGAGTTTTACAATGTAGACATGACCCTGATCAGCCACATGAACTAGCTTGGACCAGCTATAAATCATGTAAAACTAGCTGCTCTCGGGAGAATGGAGCGGGAGTTTTAATACTGCTTTTATTCAGTTTCTATCGATACACAACAAAAACCTTTTGACATTTTGAGGCAAGGAATAGAAGAAAAGTCAGAGCTACAAATACACCTGGTATAGAGTGAAATCTTCTGAATACAAGGCCTGTCAATAGATTAAGGATTTGGACATGAGGTGGGATTTCTCAAGTTAATGAATGTATCTTATAAATAAACTATGTCTGTTTAAAGAATTGCTGGTTACAAATGTACTTTGTAGAGAAAATGTTATTGTTTCAAACCAGCTGCCTTTGTTTATTTACAATAAAAAAGAAAGCCTAAAAATATTGAAACTAACACAGGAGAAAAATATTATCTTTTGTTTAAAAGCCACTTCTTTTTGTTTGTTAATTTTGTAGTTATTTATTTTTGCTTTTTAAAAAAGTTTGTAACCAGTAATATTTTAAACAAAAAATGTATAATTTATCTTATAATTATATATATTTATTTATTTTATTTTAAACAGACAATAATGAATTTATATATTAATGTGATTTAATTATTATATTTTCTATACTGTGTTGCACTTTATAAAAGAGTATACTTTATATTATGGTGCGTTTACCCTACAAAAGTCTGGAATGAAATTACACAGCAAGTACAGTACATAATATGTAAATTGGCTACAGGACCGTAAAATAAAGTGCTAACAAATACAGCTGACAAGCACGTTTTAATACTTTTTATTGATTAAATATTTGTTAAACCTGCTAACAAACATAAAGGTTGACTTAAAATATTGATTTTTAAAATGATTAAAGATTTCAGAAGGGCGGCAAAGATATGTCTTTTAGCACAATATTATTAATCACGTTCCACAATATCACGGTTACTGTCATTACTGTTATACTTACACCATGGTTCTGAGTTGAAGAAAGGCTTCTTTCTATATTCATGTTTTTATAGTTCTCTCTATTCCGTCCTACAGCACTATGAATAAAATTAGCTCATCTCTCTTCGAAATACTCCCAACCTTAATTCCCCGGAGAAAGCCCTGGAGAAACACAGAGCATGAATGTGTGATGGAGAACAAGCATGCCATCTTTCTCTTCATCTGTCTATCTGGCCTTTCCTGGCCCTGTCAGGCGCTAACACTGTGTAATGGTGCATCATCGGGCAAATCCCTCTCCATTTAAAAAGACAATTTTATGGCTCTACAACATCTGTTTATTACAAATATGGCTTTATTATGAGCCAAGACCTCATTTATATTTCAGCCTGACTCATGTCGATGAAAACCCCCAAGTTCTCTTTCTCTCGCACACAAGCGCACACACACACACACACACACGCATCCACGCACGCACGCACGCACGCACGCACACACACACACAAACACACACACACACACACACATCCACGCACGCACTAACACTTTTAGCCTGTCTTATTCACTCTGAAATTGATTGACTGTTTAATTCAACATTTAACTGCTCACATAGAGTGTAGCTATCTTTATAGTTCTCTCAAGAGCACCGCCAGTTTTCCACTGCTCAATATTTCTGCCGGCTGAAAGCACATCGATACCCACAATTCCTACTCACCTTCGAGCCGCGCATACTGACCGCTCGCATCGGGATTTCTGTGCCCACCAGACCAACAAATTAGCTCATTCGAAATAAATGTTATGGCATATTACACAGAAATAATGCACAGAATAGCCATTAACCACGTGCGAGTATGTGTCCGTACTTTATATAAACTGACTTCAATCGACATCTGCTTTCTAAAAGCGCTGGAAATGATGTAGTGACTTACTGAAGTAACTCTAGGCCGTAATTACTGTCCCTCAATCTGACCAATCATGTGTCTAGGAACGTGATTGGATGTCTGGAGGAGTGATTTGATTGGCTGGTGCGTTTGAAGTTTGTCTCTGTTATTTTTCACAGTCAGACGTGAAAATCGATGAGAGGAAAGTGGATGAGTTCATGCTGGGATGAACGAGTGACAACAGATGCAATAAGCATTATGCATCATGTAAGATGTAGTCATATTAAAGGAATAGTTCACTCAGAAATTAATATTTTGTTTATAATGGTATAAGAAATTTTT
Organism: Triplophysa yarkandensis; assembly: GCA_033220385.1. Lineage (NCBI taxonomy): Eukaryota > Metazoa > Chordata > Actinopteri > Cypriniformes > Nemacheilidae > Triplophysa > Triplophysa yarkandensis. Next base: position 10,724,564 of record CM065673.1, read on the forward strand.
TAAGAATGTTGGTCGCTGAACAATGGCGGTATCTATGGACTTCCATTGATTGTGTGTCAACATAGAAGAAGTACATGAGAACCGCCATTGTTCATTTATCAACATCCTTCAAAATATCTTCTTTTGTGTCTGTAATTTACACTATTGCTTTGAAACTAAACAATATTATAACATGTTAAAAAAAAGAAAGTACACATACTTGTTTGAGTATTACAGTAAGTCAGAAAGTATACGTTTGTTAAGTTACACTATAAATGAAAGACTTAAAGACCTTAATTCTGCTTTCTCCATCATGGTAAAGTCTGATGAAGGTCTGATTGTTGAGAAAGTCTTGTTACACGGGCCCAAGTCACAGGTAGCTTATTAGAGAAGTGACCCGTCATCCCTTAGTATGACTGTGAGACAGACTTAGGCAAACAGAGAAAGAAATATGTGGAATTCATTATTTTCTTCCAGTGTGTGCCAAGCTGTCACAACCTGTTCTTCAGGAGCGAGAGCTTAAACAAGACTGCATCTACGTTCAAATATCCTCTCCCGACACATACACACAACACTCAGACATCGTTCACACTTTCTGCTGTCTGATTATTAAGTCATCACCATTCAGTGCTACGGTACTCATTGGTGCTGTCAGTTATATGTGAATGAGGGATAAGGGGATGGAGTGTTTAGAAGAGTTGGCTGCTTGCTTTTAACAGTTGTTGTAAGAGTTATATTAAGGTGTTTTTGCTGTTAAAAGGCAAATCGTTGTATTTTTGACTAGTTGGCAGAACTTGTTGAAATAATAATAAATGAAAATGAGGCTGGACCAGTTCACGTCCAGAGAAAAAATTCTATTAAGGGTACTTTCTCTTACATTTTATGCCTTTTGTCAGTTGTTTTCATTTGTGACCTTGCTTGTAAAAAACAAGTTAAAGTGAGATGTACTGTTGTCTACCCTACATAATATAAAATTATATATAAATCATGTTATATTGATTTATTGGATATTCACATATATAAATATATAAATATATATGCTGGTACCTGAAACCCTTTTATTTAGTTAAATTAATAAATGCGCAGTCCCTTTATTATTAGAACCTGCTCAATAATGTTTTGAGTTACGTTTTACATTTAAAAGTAAAACATTGTAAAAACATTGTTAATATGAAACAGTGAAATCATGAATAATTTGAATCTTGTTTAAGGAGTAAAACAGATTTCAAAATTCAGCTTAACTACTGGCTTCACATTATCGTTATTGTTTCTTTACACTGAAAATTTATTAAAATTGAGGAATCGATTTATTTTGCCATTTCAAAGAGTAAAATAAACTAAATCAATGCTAGAAACCAAACTTTTTTATTCCTGATCTCTGAATCACATTTAAAATTTTTACACATTTTATCAGCTTATATTACTATGACCAATAAGAAACAATTGTACAATTGAGGAAATTCATTAAGACTTTGGCGGTGTAAGATGTATGTAGATTGTTTTGATGCAATAATATTGCAATAATATTGAATTGACTGAAGCACTGATGGTATTTCCTCTAGAACTGTGATGAAGACATTTATAAGATTTCTTTTTTATCAAGAGAAATATCTAAGATCTGTCTGATGATGAAATCTGCACCCTTTTATGCTCTTTCCTGTCTGTGAAAATTAACTGAGATCTTAAAAAGGTCCCATCTGTGCTTTTTGTAACTCTCTATATTGACGTGGTGTGATTTGAAACTTTTCTTAGCTCTGCAACATAAAATGTATTCTTATGTTCACACAATGCTAGCTAGATGTAGAACGATTAAAAAAAATGATTGTCCGAAGACTTATATCTGTAGCCTATTACATTTTTATACATATTAGTGCATTGTAATAAAAAGTCCATAACAATAGGATACAATGCACTGTTTACTTGTGATAGTATTGTCTGTATTAATTTTTTTAGAGCTGTTTAACAATAATTTCGAACTTTGCATTTTTACAGTGTGGCCTTCATACTGCATGTTTACTGAAGGATGAATTTGAAGATCAGATTGTTCAGAAAACCTTTTACCATAAACACATTTACCAGAAAAGATGATCCATCTTTAGTATGAACCTAGTCTGTGCTAGTGATTGGACTGGAAGAACTAAAGGAAAGTGCTGTGACACAACGGAATTTAGCGTTTTAGTCATGATTTAAAGTGCCTCTCAGATTATTAACATCATTTAACATTTCCTTTGTGCGTTAGTGTGTGTTTTAGTTGCTTTAAGCAGTGTATGAAGTTACAAATCCCAAAGTTCATGATAGAGCGGGTAAAATAGGTTATCTCGGACTACAGCAAAGCAAGGATTGTTGGCATCCAGTTACTTCCGTGACGCACCATCTCTTACTCGTTACAGAAGAAACTAGATTCGAATGATGTTGTCTCTTCACTGGTGGTGATACAGTAATAGAAGGTTGATCTTGCCAATAATGGTGGACTAGACCGTATGACCAATCAGTATACACATGGAGGCAGGCCTTAATAGAATACAATAATCAGTTTGTTAACCACTATCTGAGAGGTGCATTAAAACAACTTCAATCAGTTAAACGGCTCATTTCTTCACACTCTTGTCAAAAAACTGTTCTTCGTCTCTGCCTCTCTCTCACTTTATTCCTCTGTATTGCTCTGTTGAACTGACATGCCAGTGCGTTATGATTGCTTTCTTGTTTTATTAGATTTCTGTAGAGTATTTTTGTAGTGCTGGTTCGTATCTTGCTCATGAACAGCAGGACTGAATGACGGTCCGAAGAGAGCTCAGATCACACTTCTTTGGAAAGATGACTTGTACGACTTCTTATTTTTTCGGGAACGTTGGAAATTGTATGTAAACTGTAAACTGACTGTCCTGAGATGTTTTTGTTTACTCACAAAGACACAAGTCCCTGGAAAAGTTATAGGACGTTCTATGTTATTTAAAGGCAAAAAATGCATAAAAATGCAAAACACACTTTAAGCTAAATCTGCCTGTCGAAATGTGCAGATTGATGTTGTTACTTACCATTCGTAATTAGCGTTTTCCCACATTTAATTGAACACCTAAGATGACAGACTTTGGCAAGACGCTCTACTTAGCGAAAGAGCTGAAGCATGTAGAAACCGCCTCTTAACATCACCCCGTCCTCTGACAAAACCATTTAGATGTTGTTAAAAAGATTTGTATTGCATCGCCCCCCAGTCGTTGCAGTTCTGTGTGGAGTTTTATTTTCTATGATCTCAGAACGAAAAAGTTCTTTGTCATTTTAGTGGGCAGTAGAAATTATTTATCTACCCTTAAGTGGCCTGTGAAGTTCTACACAATACCTCTTAAGCGTGTATAATGCTTTTGTTGGCCTTAATTGGACCATTAAACCATTAATTTTGTTGTGTGGTTTATAAAAAAAACTTTGCAGCGCTCAAGTATCTCAGTATTTTGTGGGTGGGTGGGTGTTTGTGACAGTTGTATATTTATTATAGAAGAGTGTAATAATAATTTTTACACAGTAATATTGAAATATTGAAGTATTAGTATTATATATTGAAATATTTGTAGTATTTTTACAGGAAACAAACTAATGTTCAAAGACCACAGGCGGATTTTAAAGGGATATTTCACCTAAAAATGAATTACTCTCTAGTCTTTCCAAACCTGTACACATTTCTTTGTTTTGTTGCAAATCGTGAAAGATTTCGAAGAATGCTCGAAATTAAACAGTTCTTGACTACCGTCAGTCCCATTGACTACCATAGTTAAGGGGGAAAAGGTAGTTAAATTACCTGAACCTTTTGTTCTCCTACATTCTTCAAAAAACATGGAAACGTCCAAGTTTCTATATGCCATTACACTATAAAGAACAAAAGTTGAACCACCTTTCATTTCTCTCTCTTCACTTTGTTTACTCAGAAGCAGCACAGGCGTCTCTGCGCTCAGCGTGCCCACCTAAAAATGTATCAGATAATAACCCAGCTTGCATTGTATTAGTTTAATGTGACTGCTTATGAATCATCCTGGCCCATAACTGCCTGAATAAACAGCTCTGGGAATTTATGCATCCTGGATTTTATTGAGGTGGTGTGTCGCTGTTTGAAATGAGCTACAGCTCTTCCCCTGAGTTTTACCATGGCAGTTTTTAGCTTAATTGAATCGTGGTCATATTTGTTTATGGAAAGATTGTTATTGTTGTTGGTGCAACAAATAAACCAGAGCCACGCAAAATCTTTGTAATACTCCTCTTCGGCCTTCTGGAAAAGTTAGGGGAAAGTGAATTTTTAAGAATTGACAATGAAGCAACTGTCATAGAGCATCTCTGAAGTGTTGGATAAATTAAAATAGTATTTCATAGCTAAAAAGACAGGGGACCAAAAAATGAACATTGTCATCATGTCTAAATCAAGAAAATTCATCTCTTGATCTCTTATAGAATAAGAAAAAAAGTCATACAGGTTTGGAACTACACAGGACCAATAAATATTCAAAAAAGCTTTACATTTTTTGGTTGAATTATACCAGCCATCTTCCAAATGCTTATACTTTTTTCTCACAACCTTAGTCTTTCAGGATTAGCACAAGTATTGAGTCAAGCCTTCCCAAACCAAGAACCAAAAATGAGATGCAGGCATATCTTTCCTGGCATATTGTCTCAGGAAAAAGAACTCCAGAAGAAATCTTTTTCCTGTGTATTACCTGAATGTCAAATACCAATGTTACGGAGGAGACCAGAAGATTGTGTGTTTGTGTTGAGCGCTGAGCCCGACACAGCGGAAGATAATGAAAAGTTTTCCGGTCTTTTCCATTAGCCCGGCAGAGAGAGAGAGAGAAAATGAGATACGCACTTTCGTGACATCCAAATGTTATAGTGTGTGAAATGGGGACTGTGGCAGGTGATGGAATTTATAATGTCTTTCAAAGCCAGTATGTGCATGTGTCTGTTTGCGCGTGTGTGTGTGTGTGCGTGTGCGTGTGCGTATGCGTGTGTGTTTCAGGTGACAGATGAATTTATGTGATAACACAAGTATGAAAATCCTCTTTAGCTTTGTTCAATACTCTGAAGTTGGACTCTGGTCACTTGTAAGATCCCCTAACATCCCTGAGGTCATCATCGCCTGGTCCTCAGAGTCACATTGTAAAAAGAACAAAGCAAAGTACTGACTGCGAAGTTAAAAAGATTGCGGCAGGGATTGTGTAGTGACTGGGGAATGGTACAGACGAAGAGGGTACAACAGAAGAGATTTGATTTTAAAAGCCCTCTTCATGAAGCGTGTCTCAAACTGAGTAAAGGCCATTCGTGCCTGGCACTTACAGTATTATTTAAAAGTGATGTCAGACTTTGGATGATTGACATCTTCTGTGTTTATTCATACATTTTATTAAGGATGCATTTTATGTCTTTGCCTGTATGTTGCATTGGGTTGTTTGTAGGGAAGACTGAAGTGTGCCGTTATAAAGACAATTATTACTAATAAAATAGTTCCACAAGCTTTAAATATTAACAAAATCTAATGACAGATCTAATGATTGTATATGTATGCTTAATTTTACGTGGTGGCTAATTTGTATAATTTGTTCTTTAGATAAATGTTTCCTTTAGTGCATGTGTAATGTAAAGACAAGATAATGGGTGGTGTTAGGGGAGGGGCTTCCGTATTCCTTTTTCTTATAATCATACAAATTTGTCTCGAGAGGAATTCATAACCATTACAAAACTGTTCAAAGTAAACAAAGCACAAATAAGTAGTGTATATCGACAATTCATCATGAGACGATTCACCAATTTACCATTTTAATTTGACAATACCTTAACATTTCTGAGATTTGATTCAAATTGAATTTATAACTTTAAAAATATTTTAAATCGATGAAATCGCATCTAGAATATTTTTTTTTCATTTTACATACTGTTTGAATCGTACATTATGTGGATTGTGCATATAAAATACATACAAATACATGCATTTATTTAAGACATTTATATACATTTTTATAAATGTTTAGATATGATTTTAATGATTTAAATAGAAAATGTACAGTCCAATCTTTTTTCAATATATGTGTTTGTTTATAAATAAAATTTTATATGCACAGAACACAGACATATATTATGTAAACACAAACTTTTATTGAATGTAATTAATCGATATTCATTGTTTCGACAGCCCTAATTTTAAAAGTACAGCCTAGCTTATGAATGCAGCTACATACCCACAAATACAACTTAAATATACAAATTAATGTTTGTTTGAAAGAAAGTAAACGAATGCACACTTTGGCGGACACGAGTAATCACTACGTAGGGATGTGGAGTATTTCAATATAAAAGGTACCTCATAACTGTATCATTGTATGAGATTAATTAATGAGATTAATTTACAAATATTGCTCACTGGCATGTTTTGGCCACTGTATATTTAGTAATAATTGATCATTAACTGGAATACAACATTAAAAAAAATGGAAAGTCAAGTTAAAAAAAATTTTTGTATGAAGGATTTAAACTTAATTAAAAAAACACAATTTATTCACCCAAACTAAAATTATTACGAAACATACATTTTCCACTGGGGTGTGATGATCACTCTGATCCTTTCGCAGGTAAGCACATCACTCCACCATGATCAATGTGGGCCGAAGCTTCTGCAGAATTCATGCAGAATAAAAAATGGTCCCAGTTGCACGCTGATGTTATTGAATCAGTCTCTTCTATACTCAGTCGTGCGAGACATTATCGATTACAGCTTAGCTCTGCGTGTGTCTGTGTTAGTCTGCGTGTGTCTAATAGGGGCTGCTTTGAAAGATACATTTTTATGAGCAGACTAAAGAGCCATTTGGAGTGACACTGTTATATTACCGGTTATTTGAAACATTCACCTCCATCTTGCACATTTGATGTCACTTTGGAAATTCTCGCTCGTGAAAAGAGATTTTGACGTCCTTCTCAGTGGCACATCTGCGACCGCATGAAGGTTGATTGAATTTTAAATGAAGCTACTCGGAAAGTTCACGATTCTGTCCTTATTCTATCAATCAGAAATGTGGGAATGTTCATGATAAATGCTGATGAGCACAGAGCTAATGGAAATCCTTTCTTTATCATGACACATATCACCTTAAAAATGTCCACACTGTTGTCACATTGTCTTAGGATTCATTATTTACTGACTCGGATGGGATGTCCCCACGGTTTGAATCTTTGGGATACTTTCAGCCCATACAGATTGGACCGTTCTGTAAAATCAGATACTATGACCTGAATTACCTTTTAAATGTCACATCTATTTTTATACTATGGGGGACCTTAAAGGGATTGTTCACCAATTCTGTTATCATTTACTCACTTTTGAGATGTTTCAAATCTGTCAACATTTTGTAGTTCTGTTGAACTCGGAGAAATATATTTGTAAGAATGCTTATAACAGTTATTAAACCCCATAGACTTCCACGGTAGAAATATGACTTTATATTCTTTTCAGAATAAGAAAATTGGAATGTTGGACAGTAACATTGCTATTATTTTAGGCCGCTTGATTTACCAAAGAAAGAAATTTGTACAGATTTTTGAACAACTAGATTGAGTAGCTCATGACAGAATTTTCATTTTTGGGTTAACCATTCCTTTAATGCATCACAATTATCTAATTTCTCTGTCTTTTGATGGCAGTGCATTATTCTATCTAAATTACATATTGCTATTATTTAAGGCTGCTAAATATTTGCACGGCTGTTCTCCTCTCGATATTCCACTTTATTTATTTATTTGTTCATTTTGATTGTTTTCCTGTAATCAGTATAATGTGTTGTTGTCTGTGCCAGCATCTGCCAGTCACCTGAGTTAGGGCAGGTTACCATCCAGTCGTACCATAATTAGCTGCTTAAAAAGGAAAATGCCATCACACACCTAATTGCTTCTGTTACGCGTTCATTAAAAATGCTCAACAGAGCACGATATTGAAAAAATAATTGCAAAGGTTAGCGGGAGCATTTGTTATCAACTGTGTTAGCAGCGTCAAATCATTTGTGTTATTTTCTCCTGGAACGTCACCATCCAGATTTAATGCGTAGGCCTGTCACCCATAACTGAACGTTGGTAAACAAAAGTTGCCATCCCGCACATTCGCAGTTGAATCTTTATTAAATCAGAGATACATTGGGCTATGGGCTGTTTTGCCTAGTCGCATGTTTCTAATATGCAAGTTAGGTTGTGGAAGAAACTATAAACTCTTGGTCATTTATAAATGTGATGTATAAAAGTTGATGGCATTTGAAGAAGTGAACAGTGTTGCAGAACTTTCTATTTAAGTTTTCCTCTTAAACAGACATTTGAACAAAATACAACAAATAGATCATTTATAACGAAAGCATAAACAAAATTGTTCATTCACTCTTTGTTTTGTGACTTCAAACCTGTATCAGTTTTTCTTTAGAAAACATTTGATGATATTTTAAGGAATGTTGCCACAGGTTTACTTGCATTGTTTTGTGTCCATACAACAGAAGTAATTGGGTGCCACTGTTAAGTTACTAGTTTGTGTTTTTCACAAGAAAAATGTAATGAACACTTCTAAAATATCTCATGATGTGTGGTAAATATCACAAAAATACAAGTTAATGTAATTAAATCATTTAAAAACATTAGATTTTATCAGTGAAAAATATTTAAAGAATTGATTAAAAATCCAAAAGTAAAATTTTCTTAAATGTACAATGTTTTAAGTATATGTAATACTAATGTAATTATTTATTTAACAAATATATATTTATACATACACTTAATATTTTTGTTGAATTCCAATAGAAATGTTTGAAATATTCAGGACTCATTTCTTTTAATAACATATACACATTTTTGTTTCACGTAAAAAAATGTATTTTTGTGCAGGTTTGACATTTTAAAAGGATGAATAAACAATCTTTTTATTTTTAGGTGAACTATCCCTTTAAGCACACTTGCACTAATCATTGTATGCTGTATGTTGAACCTGATCTCATCAAAAACTCACAGTAACTATATGTACAAAAGGGTAATTTTGTATACATTTACACATGTTGAGTGATTTAAAAACATAAAGTCCATGTATGAGCTATTTTTAAATTGTGTCTTGGTGGACAATTTAACTCCTTACTTTATTGTCTAGAGTGCATTTCCTATCACTATGGTGTATTCAACTGTGGCCTTCTAAATATATAAAGGGAAATTACAGGCCATTACAAGTCTGACCTTCTACGACCCACGTTACACTGACCTGATGAATAGGCCCTTTTTTCTGGGTCACCTGAGCATGAATGACCATCTAAGCATGACTGACCTTCAAAGCTGAGCGAGGGGTGAGAAAAACAGACTGGAAAAATGAAAGAGTAGAACACTGTTTGTTACCATCTCTGTCAGAGGTGCAGATCACAAGACCTGAAACCCCAGAACAGCCTTATTCCCTGCATCTATACTCTACACATCTGACTAATTATCCATAAGGCCTTTAGTGATGCCTACCTGTGGCCATGGCAACCATGTGTCGGATGATGCAAAGACGGTTCTCTGTGTTGTTTTGTTCATCAAAGACTTAAGCGCATGAAATATTGAGGATCCAAATAATAACATATGCACTTGTGCGCGGTTGCCACGTCCTCATGAGAATTACACAACCTGGTTCTGTTGATTTTTTGGGAGTGTGTGTTGCGCTTTTTGTTCTTTACTTCCCTTTTCCTGCAGTTCACGTTGTGTTTTTGAGTAATGTTATGGAGGTAGACTCGAGGCATTCACACCTCTTTAAATGAAACACTGCCTCTAAGATTACAGATAATTGCCATTTCTGTACTATATCCTGATGCATTAAGTCTTTACCTCTTAAGCGGAAGAAGACACAGAAGAGCAGATTGGCTGAATATGTTCAAGAGTCTGTTCAGCATGCGTAATGCCTGTGCCTTTTTATTATGTTTCTACGTCTGAAAGGTTCAACATTTTTATGAATAATTTTTCACGGGTTAAACATTTTTATGAATAATGTATTGAAATGGCATGAGATATTAGCCATTATAGCGTGTGTTTAATACTTATTGTGTGCATGAGAGATGTGTATTATCAGTGTGATTTGTTTACACAAATTCCTGCGAGCACTTCATGGGCAGGTTTGGCATTCATGAATTCTGAGTGACTCTGCCCGCTCTCCCTTTCTCTCTCTCTCCCGGCTCTGTTTGCTCTACATTCATATGGCGTTATTTCTTGAAAACAATTGCTCAGCTGCTGTAAGTACAGCCTCTTTTGAGTGACATGTAATTTCTCAGTTTTCTACATGCATGAGCAGATGAAAATGCTCTGTTTTGCAAAACAGAGTCTGTTTTTTAGAACAACAGTCTGTTCTGAATGTGTTGCCTAAAGATCTGGAACATTAATTAAAAGATTAACCTTTGTGTATTAACAACATTTGCATTATATGTATAGCTTTACTTATGTCATAAAAATGCAAATGTATTTTATTTCTGTAGCTAAACTGCATGAAAATTATGTAAACAGTGCAGACATTGTGTATTTAAACTGTGTGGTAGCACCAAGAGGAAATTACATGCAAAGTCAATGACAAGGCGTGGAAACATGTAACTTTACGCAGAATGGCAGGATTTGGCACCAGATTAACACAATTTGCAGTAACGTGTCCTTTTAATCGTGAGTTCACATTTCAAAATTTTTATTTTGATACAATTTGGTTAGAATTTTACCACGCAGTATTCTATAGAGACTTCTGACAAATCTGTAGCTTTACAGGTAGGTCTCTTGAAATGTCCTGAAGACAATAACACATGACTTCTGGATTAAGTCAGTTTGGGTTTTTTCTCTCTTAATGTATTGATAAATGAAATAGATGATGACATCTTTGTGTGGAGCTTTGGCTATTCTCACACATTTTTATGAATCCTCAAAATCAAAGCGTATTTTTATAAATAATGATAAAATTAATGTTTAGAAATTTAAACTCATATTTTCTAAGGGCACGCTACTCTAAATGATACAAACAACTGACTTTACAATTATTGGGACGAAAATGCCAAAGACTTTAGCACAAGACAGTATAAACATGTGTCATGACTTTCATAAACAGACTTTGACCAAGACAAAGAGTCTACACTGTTGTTTCTTTAAAAATATCTGCGAGATTTCACAACTCTCTTCAAATACAAAAAAATCTTCTGAACTCACAGAATCACTCGATTTATATTCTTGTTTTTCATGTACACTTTACTTTAAAAAAAGACTCACCACAATCTTAAATTAACTTGTTTATACTTTTTTAACATGAGTGTCTTCTGCATGGCATCACCACGTTCCTTCAGCCTCATGCGAAGTGGTTTTATTTTTGATGCCTTTGGAGATAGAGGTTTGCAGTTTTGTTCCGCCACAAGATTCTCTCCTCAGTGAGTCATGACAGATTTATTGAAATATTTCATGCTATATTTCTCCCAGCTGGACCATTGGAATTTGAGTTATGGATGACCAGCGAGAGTGGCGGTCAAGCCGGTGCTCAAATGCAATCGCGGAGCAGCCCGTCTGAATATGAAACTCTTCAGAAAGCTAATATATTATTCAACTGTATCAATCTCCCTGTGCTCCAGCTTCTTCTGCTCAAAAATCTATTAGTCAAGCCTTTGATGCATTTCAAATTCGCTGTGCCTGAACAGAGTTGTAGAGTTTGGAAACTTTGGAAAACCCGTCCTCCTTGCTGAATTTTGCCAGCCGCTGTATTTTTTAGGCTCCATGTATGGCAAAAGGCTATATTTTCCACTTTATGGTGGTTTTAAAAAAACGTCGGCTAGTCTTTGTGGAATTCGCCGGCATTAGTCATGTTATAAATCTCGCGGCGTACCAAATAAGCTCCGCTTTCACCCAGGGCTGTAAAACAGCCGTACCCGTGCTTCGGAATGACTGGAAAAGAAAGATAAATGAAAAAAATTAAAGGGCCATTTTATGGCAGCCCCCCACCTGCTTCCCATCAACGTTTGAAGGACGAAAGACAAGGAGAAAAACTTTCTTTTCTCCTTCGCTTCTCTTTCGTAACCGTCAGCTAAACGGACAGTGCTGCACTTGCCGTGCCGTAAGTCTATAGAGTTTCAAGTGTATCACAGGTTTGGGTAATAAGGATTTGTATTAGCATAATGTCATGGCAATAAGAGCTTCCTTTCCCATCTCCTTGACTTTCTGACAGTGTTGTGTGACTGTGCAATAGACACGGTTACGACAGGTCCTCATTAACTCTGAGCTCCAGCTCAGACGAGAAACCCCGGCTCCATATAGGCAGTGCACACTCCTGAGAAATTTCTGATTCTCTCGATCCCCAAGGCAAATATAGTCCTGGCAAGTTAGTTTGGGCATTTTAAGACTTTTTGACTTCACAGCACCGTTTTTGCAGCCTCCATTTTTTGGCTACCTAGCAAAAAAAATAGAACAAGAATACATTTTGCTACACATTTTGTATCATAGTCATAAGGTGGAGCTTCTGTAAAATTTACTAGATGTGTTTAAGGTCGATCCTAGACAGCAGGTCATCAGCATCTTATTTGCAGAAGTTTTATGTACTTTATTTGCTCCTGGGAAGCCAAAGTGTTCCTGCCCATCTGTGCGGACCTTTCTGACTGTGTGGACAGCTTGGATGCAAAATTTCATTTGCACAAACATTTTAATTTAACATGCCCAAAAAAGTCTTTCTTGTGCCGTGTTGAACCATCCGGGTCATGCTTGTCACGCCATACCTTTTACACTCTGTGACCTTTAACAAAATAACTGCAACTGACTTCTGACATCTTGATAGTATCAAACAAATTCAGATTTTTTTCATCATTAACTCACCCTCTTGACTTGAAAAACCTGTCTTTCCCTCTGAAAAACACAAAAGAAGATATTTTTAAGAATGTATATAACCAAACAACACTTGTAGTTGCATTTGTATTCATTCAATGGAAATACATGGGTACTGCCATTGTTAATTTCCCAGCATTCTTCAAAATATCTTTTTTTATTTCTGCAGAAGAAAAACTCATCAGGTCAAAAATGATTACAGAAGGGAATAGTTAACCCAAGATTGAAAATTGTGTAAATATTTACTCAGCTTCTTGACATTTCAAACCTTTATGATAACACTCTCAAAGAGATTGTATTCATACAAGGGTTGCTGCCACTGTTTGTCATTCAGCATTCTTCAAAATATCATCTTTTGTGGTCTGCAGAAAGAAGATAATCACACATATTTAAATGTCAAAAGGGTGAGTAAATGATGACACAATTTTTAGTTTTTGGATGAAGTATCCCTTTAGCATTTAATGGATACATGACGATGCACTCATCATGTTGTACACTGACATTTTGCGTCATTGCATTTAATCCTCAGCTTAACTCTAAAGTGAGGAAAATAAACACCATGGCAAAATATCATATGGCAAACATCATTTATTCACAGCGTAATCCTGTGTTAGCACACAGAAGACCGTACAATATCCATCTGCTCTCCGCCGAGCTCGGCTCTATTAATAAGAGTAAACTCTTCACCTCGTCCTTGTGTCTTCGAACACATGGATATGTGGTTAACTAAGCACGCACGGCAGGAAAGACAGGCTCAGTTAACTCAGGATCAGTGTGCTTGCAAACTCCACTAACAGCACCGAAGCGCAGCCACGAAACATCAAACACGTTATTTAAGCCTCGTTCAGAAAAGTGTAGTGGCCTGAAAAACAAAGTATTTCTTGGCCTTCCCCGGAATATGAAATGCGATTTTAAAAAGCAAACTCTTAGAAGTCTCACAACTTGTGGAGCATGTCATATATTTGTCCCTAATGCACCGAATCCCTCGTCTCTTGGGAAACAACAGCCGGCGAGACACACAGGCGGAATATCTCCAGATCCTAATGGGCCAATGTACTGTCAGATTTTATGATCCGAGGCGACTGCGGAGTGCACTGTTTTGGTTGTCTTCTCAAGGCGATCCTGAAAGGCTCTAACAAAGCCTGCTCTTTGAATGACACCCAAATCCCACTGTGACACCCCATCACTATAGCCAATGGTGCAGTAAATTCTCCTGCCAGCACGACTCAACCTTGCAAGGTATCAGGCCCAGCACCTGCTGTCGTCACCGGCAGCTGGATGCTCCGTCTCGGCGCGTCCTTACGCGGGGGTGTGTTCGAGGTCAGGTGTCGGCGTGTAAGGAGCATGTGCGCTTTGATGGATCGTGCATGTAACAACATTACATCTCGGTTGTTTGGCAGGCGCGTTTGGCTGGGGAGATGTTTGCGGCTTGGGAGCGTTCTGCGGAGGCCGGCGCTTAATGTGCGGTGAATACAAATCACCATTAAGCGATGCTAAGTGCTAGTTCAGCAATGCTAACGTAATTTACAGCAACAATAATAGCTGCAATCTCCAGCGCCCTGTGGGAAATTGATTTCATTTAAACTATTAGCTGGTCCTTTTCGGAGGGATGCATTGGCAAAGATTCAGAATGCAAGGTCACACGACTTAACATGGAGTATTGCCCATCTGCCTGCTAGCAGGGAGGAGCTTGGGCAACTAGCGTTGGGGAAAAAAACGTATAGCATAAGCTGGTTACGTATGTTTGAAGCATTGTAGTTGGTTTAAACTGGTCATGTGCTGGTCATTAGCTAATTTAAGCTGATCACATGCTGTTATGTGCTGGTCCTTAGCTGGTTAAGGCTGGTTTAAGCTGATCATGTTCTAGTTTATAGCTAATTAAAATGTGTTGTTGGCTGGTTTAAGCTGGTATAAGCTAACCCTAAGCTTGTTTGAGCTAGTCATTTGCTGGTCCTAAGCTGGTTTGAGCTGGTTTAGTCTGGTTTAAGCTGATCATACTCTGGTTTGTAGCTAATTTAAACTGGTTGTTGGCTGGTTTAAGCTGGATTGAGCTGGTGTAAGCTGGTCCTTAACTGGTTTGAGCTGGTTATGTGCTGGTCCTAAGCTGGTTTGAGCTGGTTTAGGCTGGTTTAGGCTGGTTTAAGCTGATCATGCTGATTGTTGGGTGGTTTAAGCTAGTCATAAACTGTTTTAGCCTGTTCTGTGCTAGTAAATGGCTGCTTGGGACCAAAACACGACCAGCTTCAAAAAGTTCAAAGCCGCTACTGTACTTAACCAGTATTTGCAACAACAAAAAAACCTTTAAACAGTGTTGTTACTTTTTGAAATGTGTGATGTGTCTCTTATGTAACTCTCAGGGTTTTGTGTGGAAGAGTTTTTGGTTTTGGTTTTTGGTAGCACTTTTAAAATTGCAAAAACACTTTAACAATTTATTAATAGATTAGATAAAATTAATTAACAATTAACTATTGTACATATAACGAATGCAGTATTTATTAATGTTAGTTTGTTTGTTTGTTTCAGCATTTACTATTACATTATTAAAATCAAAAGCGGTCTTGGTGTACATTGGTTAATGCCCCGGTTAACATGAATAACTCTTTTTTAGTGAACTAACAGTAACAAGGCTCAATAAATACTGAAAACTAAATTGATCGTTGTTAGCTAAAGTTAATAAATGCATTTACTAATGTTAACCAATAGCACCTTATTATTTCAGATGAATTTTTAGCATTGGCATTTAGAATTGGCAAGGGCCTGAAATATAGTCGCATAACAAACATGCTTGCTAATTCTGAGATTTTTTTAAGATTCGGTATTTTTAAATAATCAAATTACTTGGATAAGAGGATTGTAATTAAATGATAAACATAAAAATGCATTCCAAAGTTAATATTTTAACATTTCTTGTACATGCATCCATTCATGCATACATACTTGATGGCTTGTGGAATAGCCAAAAAATTCCAAGCCTTTTATTTACAGTAGTATTTTTTAGAACATAAGTTTATTGTTTAAAAGCAGAGGGAAATCTGCTAAGGAAATATCTATTTACCCGTTTCCTGTTCTTTTAAACACAACATCAGAATTGTCGTCTTAAATGCAATGTATGGGCTGTCATCCTGGGGTAAGGGGATATAGAGAAAGATCCAAGGAAGAGTGACACACTACAAGAGAGAAGACGACAGAAAGAGAGAGAAATGGAGAAAAAGGAGAGTAAGCAGCAATGCTTGTATTTTGTTGGACTGGCAGGCCCATAAAAACTGTGGCTCAGATTCCTGCTGGTTTTCCCTGTGGAGGAGTTGCAGAGACGTCTGTGAGAATTACTGAGATGTGACGGCCTTGGGAAGACTCCCGTCAGATGAGATTTAGAAACAGGGCTGACCAGGGAGAGCCAGGAAGGTCAGCGCTGTGAATTTATTTTGAGAGAGAAGCACATGGAAACGATGGGGGAGGTAGGCTTCTTGTGGTTGAAATGGAGTTAAACCACGATGGTTCTAGGGCTGTGCAATGCAATTTTTAATAGAAACGTTACAAAATATTACATAAAAAGCTTTGGGTGTGTGTCCACTATTGAATAATGATGAATATTTAGGTGGCATTATCGATTTTAAATAAAATAAATGTGTATAGAATGCAGTGTCTGGTTGTACAGAACTGAGATTTAAAGATTTATTATCATAAAAATGTCACTCACATAGCTCAGAATACACATGCGATGTAAAATGAGCTTCCGCCTCCTCTTGACCTCCCGTTTCCTCTGGCGCGTGTCAGCTGTGGTTATGCGGAGCAGGATGTATGTCCTCAGAAAGAGATTTGAGACAGTAAGATGTAATGAAAGACTTCATTAGTGATTCTGAGGGTAGTACTTATTTATCAATCAGACTCTGATTTATGATATAATTAAACATGATAATTAGATGGTTGTTCAATCACTGCTGAATGGATGGCACTATTTTTCTAACGAACATCATTTGTTAATGAGGAGGAAGAATGGGTGTAACTTTATGATAACGCCTTGACAGACTCCATATAATTTCCCCTGTCATTATCGCAGCCAGACAAACTTCTTCCGCATTTCTGCTCCATGAATTTAAAGGTGTGACAAGTCTAACTTTGGCTTTTTGTCAGAGCAGCAACTTTCATAAATTACTTTACATTTTTTGTCTTCGTGTGCATTGAAGTGTTGTTATTTCTAACTGTAAATGATAAGCATGTGTTCATATTTGCCGTCTTTTTGGAGAAGCAACATTATTCAAAAAAGAACTAAAGACTTTTTACTCCATAGGATTAAAATGTGTTAAACAAATGCTGAAGTCTTCAATAAAAGACTCCACATGCGAACACCAAAAACTGTTATGGCTTTAAATTTACACTTTTTTACACAGATTTATGTTGTATTGACAAGTTATAAATCAAAGGATGAGGCATACATTTGTCTGATAACAGTAAGAAACATAAAGTAAAAAGGTATATTTTAAGTTCCCTTTTATTTAATGTAAACTTTATTGTTCGGTAAAATGTCATATGCAAATCTTTCAACTAAAGAATCTGTTACATGAATAAATGTACATTTTAATTCAATAAAGCACAATACAAATCCCCCCAAAAAATGCCAGGGTAATTCACTGCAAAATAAATCTTTTATTATTTACTCAACCTTATGTCATTTTAACACTGTATGAATTTATTTCTTATGCACTACACTCAAAGAATCATTTTAAACAGTTCACTTCAGCTAAATGGAAAAAAATCTAATGAATCAAATAAATATGGGCAAACTGTTTTCTTTTAAAACATTTATCAAAATATCTTAAAAGTCAAATAAAGTCAAATAGATTCGAAATCCCAAGAAAGTGAGTAAATGATGACCAAAACTTGAAATACTAATCAAAAGTCTGAATAATAGGTTTAACTACATAGCCCCAAAGACTCTCCGACCATGACATTTAGATGTGTGTAAGGGATCTCAGCTCCAGGGAGGAACGCAAGGATCTGTTTGTACACTCCAATCGTCTTCTCTTTTTGTAATCCCGTCTGCTTGATGCATGTAGAGTCTGTGATGAGGGCTGGTGGACACAGTTCTGTGTTTTATTATGCCACGAGAGTTTACCATCAATTACACAAGATGTTCTTCAACTTGTGTCATTTCACATCGGCTCGGATGACCTTCCACGGCACTTTGAGGAGACGCGTCATTAATTACTGGTTTTGGCCGGTAAAATTATCACTTTAAAGGCTTCGCAGGAAACTTCATCAAAGTGTGAATGCCGCCGGCGAGCAGTCTGACAACATTTTCGTGGCGACATGGGAAGATCAGTTCCTTAATCAAAGGGCATTTATGTTTTCTCTCATGATCTTTAGTCAGACCTTTTGTATGGATGTGATGCTCCTGAATGGTAGAGATACTACTTTGTGTATTTAATCATAAAAAGTGCCGTATGATTCATAAATATTTCAAGATCCACCCAGTCAACAGTGTGTGTAAAGTAAACAGATGTTCCCCTGGAGAAATCGAACACACGCCGTCTATCAGTTTACCCCAGTTTTGCTTTCAATATGTTACTCGGGAGGGAAACACATGTCATGTCTAATGCTTTCATTTAGTGAGCTAAAGCATTCATGCGTTTTATTTTAATAAGTAAGTATAATTGCAGATTCGGCTTCTTTCTATGTATTGATTTGACACACTGCCTTGTATTGAAACTTTTGATAAACATTCAGATTCAACAGGGAATTACATTGAGAGTTCACCAAAAAATTACAATTCTATCATCATTTACTCACCATCTTGATTTTAAATCTGTTTGACTTTCGGCCTTATTGTGAAACCCAGAAGATATTTTGAAGAACGTTGGAAAGTAGAAGTGTATAGGTGCCACTGCTGTTCGGTTATCAGCTTTCTGCAGAAGAAACAGAGCTAAAACCCTTCAGACATTTCAAGTGAGACATATGGGAGAAATATACCCTCCCTTTCTGCACTACATGGAACAGAATGAGAACAGACTGTTTGTTTGGCATTTGAATAAAGCGACTGAAGTTACCGGCATTTTCCTGAAGCTTCTTAGTTCTGTTCAGCAGTCAGATCCGTGCTGTGGAAATGGGCTTAGTGCCCAAAAATAAGCAACATAAGCTTCCAGATATTTGTAGAGTGAACGCTGGTCGTTTGACCGTGTGTACAATGCAGCAAAGTCTGTTCAATATGTATGCGTATGAAAGCCCTCGTTCCACAGAATACTTGTAATGCATTAGATTCAGCGGAAAGAGCATCTATCCCTCAACTCATGTAGAGCCAAATATCAGAGGCTGTGAGGTTAGAATTCAGAAGCATGTGCGTTTATGTGCAGGAGTGTCTGTCTTTGTATGCATGTGCGCACTTTAGTTTCGGCTAAAGCTTATTTCCACATCGAACAAGTGCAACCTGTCAAAACACTGCAAAAGCAGTACAAAACTTAAAATTACATCAGTATTTTTTGACCTCATGTTTTTCAAAAATGGTATGAGCCATGGTTTGCAAAACGCCAAAGTAGATATTTTAAAGAATGTCGACATCCGACATCGACATCCTTGCATTTAAGTAGTATATGAATGCCAATGCTGTTTGGTTATTACCTTTCTTCAAAATATCTTCTTGTGTGTTCTGCAGAGGACAAAAAGTTTTAACCCCTCAAGTCACCCTCATGTCGTTCAAATCTTCTATATGCGGAAAATAAAAGAAGATACTTTGAGAAATGGACAACGTTTTTAATTAATTATTTTGTGTTCGTCAGAAAAAAGAATGTCATATAGGTTTGAAATGACAAAGAAATTAAGTGAGAACTACCAATTCAAATGTGATCTGTATAGCATATACATTGGGACCCTGTATTATTCTTTAAAAGCTCAACAACAAGCTCATACAGTTTCAACATCTGCAATGTAGACAGCATCGCACCGATGTATAGTCAGTAGATGTTGGATTACCATGCATTTTGTGGAGGAAAGAAGACGGAAAGGTATACAAATCTATGTGTCACATGGGCCTTTTTTATTACAGTTGGCTTGCCTCTCTTACTGTAATGAAGCTCATTATGTTCAATTACCTCAGAGATGCTGCGGTCTAAAGGGAGCTCCACTCAGGCCTCAGGGGAGACGCGCATATGAAAGCGCACAGTCACCACACAACATCAGTTAGTCTGTTTTAGTAAAGGCACCAGAGGTCGGAGAGCGGCAATGACGTGTGGGTGAGTCTGTGGGATGTTTGTTTGGCTACCCAGAGTGTTTCTGCGTGGTGCACTTTATGCTTCCTTTAAAGTTCTTTTAGCATGGTAATTGGTGTGTATGTTTCCCTCTGACTGCGAGGTGCAGCCAGCTGTGACAGCTTAATGAAATTCATCTCTGTAAAGTTACTTTTGAAAAATTTGTTACATGTTATGGTGTGACAAAATCCCGAAAGGAATCACGTTATACCGCTTAAAATGTCATTAAGGAAAAGTTTTATTTTGTAATGCATGTGCAGGTTTACAAAAATTCAGGCAAGCATGAGCATTTTTTGTAGTGCAAAGTAATATTTTGATAAAATAAATATTATTTATATATAGGCCTATGATATATTTTTATTTTAACTTTTATTGGTTGGAAATTTATTCTTAGTTTAACTTTTCATTTTGTCATTCGTATTCAAATATATTTGTGTGTCACAATACTGTTTTTATTACAAAAAGTAATTGCGGACAAATTTTTGACTAAGTCTTTTAACAGATTATTATTTACTTATTTACTACAGTTTAAAGGGGTAGTCCCTCAAAAATGATCACTATGTGAACCTCAATTCACACCCAAATGACTTTGTCCCATAAAACACAAAAGAAGATATTTTGAAGAAACTGCAACAGTAAAATTAAATGGGTGCTGTTCGGTTTCCAACTTTTAATTCAAATTTTCCATTTAAGTGAGAACTGTTGCTTTTAGTAATATACATTACGAGCAACCTTGTTGCTTCAGTTTCAAAGCATGTTCCCCATCTGCCGTATTCAATTTAAAGTTTCTAGGTAGTTTGACAAGGGTAACGACCGCGGCATTGACCAACTTTTTTATTAACGGAGTACTGAAAGGTCAAAGCGATGATTGACCGAGAGGACGTGCTCTTCCTATCCTCCCCGGGAAGAAAAGATCCATAAAGCGCACCTGCGAATATTCCGGCAGGTTGTTACGCAGCGTCAATGAAGCTCAAAATGTCTGAGTGAGTTTTATGGAAAGCAGAAGGTTAGGGTAAGTGACCTCGTCTCTCCGTTGATTAAACCGTGCCGCCACATGGAGGATATCTCACGACGTGGCATACTCTTTCCGGCACGTTCATTATCATTAAAAACATGTTAAAGATGCCTCAGGAATTCAGCCGTCTTGAGCGTTAACTTTTGACCTTTGCATGAGCTCAGTGTAATGACAGTAACTAAAAGGTGTCATAACTTGAATCGTATCCTAAGGGGTCTTTTTTATGTAGGTTAGAATCATAATAAGTTTGAACTTCACTTTTATTCTTTCAGGACTCGCAAAACGAACCCATGGGTGTTGTAAATACCAAATGACTTTGTTCTTTTGTTTTTTGTGTCTTCCGAGTGAAAGAAAAAGAGATCAAGCATGAATTTTTAAATCAATGAACGTTCTGAACACTCCATTGACTGAAGTTGAATTTGAATTCTGGCTGATCCATATTCCATTTGTCCTCTGACTGAAATCCATCAGAAAATAATTTTTCCCTGTGGTAAAGAATTGATCTTCATCCAAAGCACAGTGTGGGAATAAAATCGCACCTTTGTGCATTAATTAATAATTCATTATTTTCCAAAATTACAAAAAAACATTTTTCATTGATCAAGCATCTCTCGTGTGTCTTGATAGAGAAGCGTGGTATAAAAAATATCTGGGACCGGTTGGGGGATACTGAGAATGTCACAACCTCGGCTCTTAAATACTAATGAAGGTGTCATAATGAATCTCTTAATTGTTTGTTTCCGCAGCACTGAGGGATAACCGGATCGAGCTGGTCAGAGCCACATCACAGGAGTTGACAATCAGCATCAGCGAGGTCACGCTGGGAGACGAGGGGCTGTACACCTGCTCTCTCTTCACCATGCCTATCAAAACAGCCAAGGCCTATGTCACCGTCCTGGGTAAGAGTTCATTTGACACCAATTGTGTGAGGGGAAACCAAATGGATGTAGGTATATCTGAAATGATGATATTGCAATAAAGACAATGAATTATTTCCAGCAGGCTTCTTATACTATACAGACTTAAGTCAGCCTTAATGTACTGTAATAAGCCAAAAGCTTAGTATCTTTCACATTTTGACATTAGACGTAACTGGGATTTTTTAGGAAAGATCTTCCTCAAAAGTGTTGCTTACAAATCAGCCTTATAGCTAAAACAAAACATGATTTATTTCTTAAATTAACCAAAATTTTGATTCTGCGGTCTGTCAATCTGGTACAAGGTTTGTATGGTTTACATTTGTCTTTGCAAACATTGGCCTAAATATGTTAATAACTTCAATAATAAATATAATTAAAGCATTTGAGAATAAACTAAAATAAGTTTGGGACACTAAAATAAATGAAAACTACTACCATTTTGAAACTATGATGCAAATAAAAGTTTATTCTAAAAAAAGTACAATGTCTACTTTGTTTAAGTTTTAAATGGAAACAATAGCCATTTAATGTTATATTATGCTTCCTTTTTCTTAAACCCTTTTATTGTCTTTGACCCATATAGCATTGAATAATATATTAAGGTATAGTTTAAATGATTAGCAAAAATATATATATATATATATGTGTGTAAAATATATTTAAATATTTCTACATGTATATTATGTAAACATACTTTTATTCATATACAGTTAATCATGTTGAGTGAATAGATGAACATAAACGCTAAACATTTAACAGTAAAGTCTATTATTCAAATTATTAATAAATCTATAAAAACAAAACTATTTTAATTCTGGTCCAACTGGTGCTTGTGGTTTTCACAAATGCTTTTAAGGCTTTTTTGCTCTATATACAAGATGATCATTGAACAGATTGTGTCTTTCAAGTCTGAGACTACTAGATATTTATCTATTTAAGTATTTAATCCGATCTCATGTCAGAATCAATCACTAGCAGTATCCTTCAATAAAAGTTCTAAGTTACAAACCTAACCAGATATCAAAAGACAATAATGGCAGTAGATTGATGCCTCAGTGGAGACCCTTCCAAAATTACAAAAACTCTACCTTTAGCCATGTGAAGCATACATTTTCTCTATTGTTACTAAATGTGTGCAGTCAGGCTAAATTGGGTTAGAATTACTCTTTTTTTCAAGGTAGTTACATGGAACCATTAACAACTTGAAAGAAAATGGCAAAATTTGCCTTTTGCTGGTAGATAATTAGAATTTTACCCCAGAATGCGTTGAGGGCGTCTCAAATCTAACTTTGGCCGGGATCAGAATTTAATTAAATGGATTCACCCGGTCGCCTTCTACAAAGACGCAGATGATCACAGAACAGTGTCGAGAAATGACACAGAAAGTTTAATTAGTTCTCCCTCGATCAACTTTTCTTGCTTTTGTCAATCAAAAGTCAAACAGACTTTGTATCGAGTCCCAGACATAGCAGACATAATGTCATCTGTGACAGCCCACAAATGTTGCTTAATGCCATATTTCTGCATTAATTAGGAGCCCAATTAGCCAGACTCGTTTTAATGAGTTGGCGTACACCATTAAAATCATTACAGTTGTAAACTCGTTGTCAACAAGCGTGAATTACATTAACGTTTGTTCATTGTGAATACATGAATGGATTCATTTGCATCTTCTAATTGTTATTTTGAAAAAAATTTAACAATATGAATAGTAACATCATAACATATATTGTTTCTTATGCTTTTTGCTAAAAAGTTTTTTTCTTTTCTTAAAATGTTCATTAGGACAGTAAACGTCAACTCTTGGACCGCCGTCCAGACCTTTACTTCATTCCGTCTGGACCGTAAGACATAAAAAAATTACTAAGGCTAACAATACGCATTGAAAAATGAGCTGCAAACAGCACTATTTGCTTAAATAAATGGATAAATTTGCTTTAAAACAAAGGTAGATAAGAAAAATACTACAATATTAAGGTATTGATATCTATCAGTTTCCTATTTACTGTATGTCTCCAACCATACAACTACTGTTGACCAAATTTTTGACACTTTATGAACCATTACATTTATGTTTTAGCATTATTCATCAGCGTTCATGACCCTGCCTGTAAAAACTAAAGCTACAGTGTTTTATCTTAATATATATGAGATAACAAGCTAATAATTAAAAAAAAGATTTAGTGAAATATTATTATTCATCAATATAAAGAATATTTTTGTTATACAAGATATTACTGGATGGGTTTGGAGGTGTGTTAATATTTGTGTATATGTAATTAATAAAAAAAAGGATTGTCCGGAACTTTGAGGAAAATATAAAGATTGGAAGTTTATTGTCTTTTGGAAGTTAACTTGAATAGCTCTGGATTAGGAGAAAGACAGTCGGTCGTCCTCTAGGACGATATAATAAAGCCGATCAGAAACTGGTGGAGGTTACAGGTCACGCTGCTCTGGAATGACAGATGTATTTACTCTTTTTCTTTTTAATGCATGGTACATTGTGGTTGTTTTTGCCGTGATTTATTTCTCAGCAATGTGATTAAGGCCTCATACTCAAGGGAGCAATAAGGCCTGCGAACTGAATGCCAAACGTCTGATCTCATCTTCAATCAGAGCGAACCCGATATCTAATTTTCCTGACTAATGTTCCCTATTGATTTTTCTTTGTCTAAGTCCACTACCTCAGAAAGGAAACTCATGACACAGTAATGTATTTGCGGGCCTCGGAATTTCCTGCGCACTCGAAATATTTCATCAGATTGAAATGCTGATTGCTTTTATACGGGGAGGACAAAAAACGTGGCATCATCACTGCCAGGGTTCGATGTCTCGAGAGTCAGCTGTTTGAAGGTACTTTAAAGGCGTAAAGAACTTTGTCCAATAAATCGTAAGTAAAGTGAAGAAATGTTTAAGCCATATGAAGCTTGGTATGTCGTAACCTCTATTTTATTTAAGATACACTATTACTTTAAACCTTGGGAATGATGTGATCAAATAAGCACTACGTGTAAAGGGTCTTGATTCAAATTAACCTCAATGAGAGAAGAAACCCAAGGGAAAATAAAAGGACTGGACTATTTGATCGCAGACGATAAATACAAGATCTCTAATCTAGTTCCATTAAACTCTCTTTACCTACTGTATCTATTAAGGTCGGACTGTATGGTGGATTTACAATGGTACTGGCAAAAATGTTTAACATATAGAAGTTTTACATTGTGGAAGATATTAAAGATGTGACTGTATTAAAAAATGACCTGTTCTGTGGGGGTGTTGTGATCGATTAATCTTTTGCGTAATAATGGTTTGTGTTTACATAATATATGTATGTGTAAGTAGTAAGTATTATATTTTTATATATTATTTAAAATATTGGTACATTTTAGTAAATGCAGGTAAATATGTATCGATTGTAGATATTAGGTATATGTATGTGTAGTGTCTATATAATTTATTTATAAATCCATAAAGAAAAATGTAGATATAAACATTTCTAAAGAACAGTGGTTAATCCAAGTAAATGAATTTAATTTCTAAAAAAAAATCTTCAAGTAATGTTTAGTATACAATATTTGGCATCCATCTCTGTCTGTCTGTCTACATGCAGGTGTGCCTAAGAAACCAGAGATCAATGGATTCACTAAGCCTGCAATGGAAGGAGATCTCATCACTTTGACCTGCGTGACCTCTGGCAGCAAACCTGCAGCTGAAGTCCGATGGTTCCGGAATGAAAAGGAGATCAAAGGTGAGAAAAGTAAGACAACTACAGTTAGCACACAACATCAACAAAAGTATTGGGATGTTCCTTTCTAATGAACAGGTGTTATCCATGAAGATCGGGGAGACAGAAGTCAAATACAAACATGATTCGAGAGAAAATTTCTCTGCACTCCGTGCAGATGGTTCTGTGTGGCTATTTCGCGAGTGTGTGTGTTTGTCGCACTTCTAAAAATACAGCACTTCTAATTAACAGCGAGACTGTGTTTCCCACGCTGACTGGTTATTGCGTCTCTGGTGGACGAGAGCTCGGGGAGAAGCCTCCTCGGTGAGGAATAACTGAACCCCAGAGGATGATGCGGGAGAACTAAACTGTTTCTCATGTCTTTGTAATGACTTTGGTGGGAGTAGTTTCTTTTGGTGTATTGTTGTATGAAAGTGCGGAGAGGTGAATTAAAACACACTCTAGAGTGAAACATTATGGGTTCAAAAGTGCATCAGGAAGGGTTTTTTAAAGTTTAGGTCACTCAAAAATGTATATTCTGTCATCATTAACATTAATGGAATTCTGAATCAAAATGGATGGATGCTGTCGAGATGTAAAAAAAAAACTGAGAAAAAGCACCTGGAAGGAACATTAAATAAGCCATTATGGGATCTGCGGGAAATATTCTTGAAGCTAGAAATTGAGTGAAAATGTTATTCATTGAAATCTTACTCGCGTGTAGTTAAATATGGCTCAAGATGTGTCACACCAGCATAGATTTTAGTCACAAAATATGGAAAGAAGGAAAGAACAGAAAGTACAGCCAATAGGAGTGCAGAATAGTAACTCATTTAATATTTTTAAAAAGCATCTCATCTTGAAAAGCTGCTTGATAAAATAACAAGAAAACGTTATTGCAAATTCTACTCGAAAGGTTACTACATTGAAAATAATCAAAAAGAAATTTTTTTTTGCTTTTTGTTATAACCGAATTCCTGTAGTTCCCTTTTTATTGAATTAATTATTTGTTTATTATTATTCAAAAATGTTGATGATACTGTCCGCTAACAAACATTGTTCAAAATATCTTCTTATTTGATCTTTCATACAGGTTTGAAATTGAAATTTTAGATGAACTTTCCATTTATCTGAAATAAAGTATGTTTTATTATATGGATAAGATTATGACAACAAAACGTTTTTTAGTTAATATTCTGAATCGGTCACAGCGTTGCAGTTTAATGTTTGTCAGGTGTATGAACAGCCTGTTCATCTCACTCAAGTGTTCATATGGCTTGTTATTCTCTTCATGGAGAGAACCGTTCAAGCAATCAAGAGCATTAAAACATACGGCATCCCACGACACTCCAGACATGCAAATCAAGCCACTTTAAAGTAGAACTCTCTGAAAGTTGAGTTGCAGTGGAAGTGGATATCTCTCGATTTGTCAGGGCACTCTTGAAGGCTTTTCATAACTCTGCATTCAGCAAAATCCATCGAATCAGAGCTTTAATCTGCCACCGAAAGAAAGAAATAAAAGCAGTACCCAAAGCCCGGTGCTGGAAAGTTTAGCTTCTTATCGAAATCTAGTCAAGGGTTCTCATAATTTTGACTCCGAACTGGATTCTGATTAAACTTCTTATCAGATATTACGTTGGCGGTCGATTCCTCCGGTCATGTGATTTTGCGAGCGGGGCAGGATTGTCAGAGCTTATTTGATTTCATTAAAGGATCAGGGATGTTTTAGATGAGAATGGAAAAAAATGTAAGCTGCTTTGTTTTGGATTCTTTTAAGGTACCGATCTCCTGTGTATGCGAGGTTGAAGATTACTGATACAATCTTTGTATTCATTAGCAATCGCCGTCTCAGGTTAAAACACATGTATTCTTTAATTAACAGCGATTATTTAAAGCCCGAAAACAAAACCGATTTGTATACCGGGTGTGTTTATTCTTGGTGGATACAAGGAAAGTCTTGGGTTTCAAAAAATCGAAGCAATTTACGTTTTTGTGTGACACTTGTCATGAACTTGTCATATTATTACATTTATTATAAACAAACATACTTACAGATATAGTTTACCCAGTCATCTCTTACTCTCCCTCTTGTATTTCCAAACCTTTATTATTCAGAAAACAAAAATTATATATTTTGAAGAATGTTGTAAATACAAAGGAATCCATTCACTTGTATTGTGAGAACACAAAACCAATGCAAGTCAATGTGTAACGCTGTTTCTTTTTTCTAAATGATATATGTTCTAAATTTATTCTAGAGCAATTCCACACAATGCTGTATATACTTCCTTAAGAACCAGATAGAAAAACTTCATCCATCAAAAATGTGGAAGCATTTTCCCCTACATGACCTGATGGTTTATATGTGATGGTAGCGTGTAGTAAATATATTTATATAATGCAGAGTGTGTCCTCTACGATGAGCTAAAGAGAGGTTTGTCTGAACCCTGTCGGTTCACGGTCTCATAAAACGTGAGGTTTATGGTCTCTCCGTTGATTGTGAAGTGTCAGACTTAGATGTTTTCATCATGGATGTGTGTAGTGATGGATGAATCAAATAAGACAACACTTTTCAAGGATGCATAAAGAAACTGGATCAGAACTGGTGGAAACACGCACACATGCACGCAGACGCACACACACACACACACATTATGTATTTCACAATAAAACATTAAAGAAATGGAGATGGTGACATCATTCATTCTAGCTCTGTTTACTTTGGCTGCTCGTCACGATTTCATTGTCTTGGTCTTGTGACAGACTGGTGTAAGTAAACTAAAGGATATTGCTTTCTGTCTCGCTCGCTCTGATTGGTCGTCTGTTTTTTTTTTGTAGTGCCTGCATCTGTCCGCATTTGTGTTTGTGCTGGTTGCATCGACATGTTTGCAAGCAGCAACAGCTGCTGTTCTCTAGTTCTTCATCACAGCTTGTGGTCGAACTATGATAAATGCATTTATTTTGAACCCTGGACTGGGAATAGCGGTTGTGTGATTGTGGTTTTTTTGGGAACATAGCAACGCTCAGCCCAGGATTAAATTTGCACTGGTCTCAAGGAAGCAGAACATCTCACACTCTCTCCCCTGGAGAATGCAGCCAAATATGCTGTGTGTATGGATTTGACAGCTTTAGTGGAATCTAATATCTCCACCTCACACAATATAACATGCCTTTCTCTATTTCTAGACCATTTTTTTCGATATCTGTTTGCATGTCAGACAAACTTATGAATATTACATAGGCCTCAATTTTGTTCACCTTTTGCATAGAACATGTGCATGTAAGGTGGGGTGTTAGTCGAAGACCACCAGTGCAAATGTTTTTTTCTGATTTTATTTAAAAAATAGCTCTATGTGCAAATTTGATTTTAGTAAAGATTAGTTTTTGGAATATCCACGAATGAGTTGGTTTGCATCATGATTAGAACAATTATTAATACAAAGTAGTTAACATAGAGAATAAGCTTATATCTAAAATATCTTGTATGTACATCTGAACCACTAGAGAGCCATTTTTTCACCTGCAATGTAAGGATAAGAACTTTGGAAGTTTGTTAAAGTTAAAAAATATATAATAATGCTTTTGCTTAAACACATTAAAATAAGGAGAAAAGCTGATAGCCTTTGAAATGGTCTTTTTACAGCTGTATATTTGCAGGTAGCATATGTGCAGGTTTCTTTTTCTAACATCATATTGAGAGCAATCAATCAATAGTCATTAAAAATGTAATTCTAAAATGCCTCCCGTGTCTCGGCAGCAGCATGAATAAAACATGGACCGTAACGACATTTTCCATCAGCCTTCATCCCAAAACTCTAACACATCCCCTCTTCCCAAGTCTCAGAGTGAAACTATGAGTTTACACATATGCATTAAGATAAAAAGGTGCTCTTTTAGGTCATATTTGTAATATTCATGTCCTGTGTGGTTTCAAAAAGTGAGGATATTTCTCACCCGGTCTGTCGGGATGATAAGGGTGCGAATCCATCCCCAGACCTCCCTAAGGGAGCAAAACTCCCAGAGGAAAACTATGAGAACGTGTAAAAGATTAGCTGAAGGGAAAATCTTCAGAGACGATGAAAGAAAAGAGAGATTGTCCTGTTCCTTTTCTTTCTGCTCTAGGGAGCGTCTGAAAAGTCTCTCTGAATACAAAACGGCTGACTGTAATATGGCTTGATGGATTTTGATGTACAATTTTCCTCAAATCGGGTCAGATATTTAACTTTTTGAAATTTAAAGAATTTTTAAAACGTGTTTGCTATGTCATACATCACAATTAGACAGTGCAAACCATTTATTTTATGTGGGATACAAAATAGCATTTTTCTTTAACTGCCACTTGCTGTTTCACACTGTTTGGTGAAACCTTGACCAAGATACACACCTCCCAAACATCTGCTGAGCACTGGCCGGTGTAAATAACAAACGCCCAGGTGTCCAGATAACAGTTCCCAGCCAAACAAGAGAGAGAAAGTGTGATGAAGAGAAAAAAATAAGTTCTTTAGCACTGCTTACAAGGCCGACGGCGACCGCTGAGTCAGAACACACAGCGTTCCTCGCTGTTCAATCTTCCTCTTTTATCCAACCTGCGGGGGCCGGGAATCAGAGTCCAACTTCACAGCAGCGCACCAGCCAACTAATCTCTAACATGTGAAGAAAGAGAGGTCATTCAGACATTTTTGTCTTCCGTGTTTAGGTTGTTTGTAATTGATAGACATGAAAATACAGTATAAGAGGGTGTTTATAACAAACAACATGATCAGATTACAGCAGGTAGGGCTACCATCAGATTACTTGCCGGGCTCACATTACAGTATGAGAATCTTGATGGATTATTTAAAAAAACGTTTTCTATTTATTCGAGTTATAGAATTCATAAAATATGGATGACATGCCCCAATTTACTTTTCACCACTGAGGAATATTAAAGCCAAAATATTTGAGAGATGGCCACTAATGTGTTCAAAATAATCATATAAAAAAGGGAATTTTAAATTAAACATTCATATAACATTTGAATTAAAGTTTAAAGTAGTAAAATTATTATAGTTAACAGCACTAAAATAAAACTTAAATTATTTAATAAAGCAACATAAGAAATAAATGAATAAAAGCATACATGGCAAATAATTCAGAAATTGATGAAACTAAAACAAAAAATAAAAGTGATAATAATAAAAACTAATACAAATAAATAAAAAACTATAATATTGCACAGTAGTTAGTGCTAAGTGCAACTGCAATATCAATATACAATCTGATTATTTGGATGAACTTTATATAGATTACTGTGGAAGGAGCTTCATACACTTATACTGGGCTGGGTTTTACTTCTGCGAGACTTGACTTACTGACCTGTGACGATTCTGTAGTAAGACTGATAAAACTTTCAACGTCGAATGTGCCTTCACGCAGTCGATAACACTGTCAGCAGTCAGACAGTTTGTTTTGATTGATGTTCGTCTATGTGTGTGTCTGTACAACATCATTAACTCCAACCAAGCTGAGACAATCGCATCAGCAAATCCCATTTCATTCCTCCGTATTTGACCCCAGCGTCAGGGGAACGACTGTTTGTGTGCATTAGAGAGATAAACCGCATGGCACCGGAAGGAAAATTCGACATGGAGACCCACACTGACCAGTTCTAGAGGATATCTGAACAGACAGCGAACCATGAAGGGGAGTAACTGATGTTTATAGCAATTTAAGCTTGGATTGGGAGGCGTTTGTTGAAATAATATTGTCGTTATCATTTCTCGTGTCTCTAGGACATAAGGATTAGAGTTAGACAGATGAGATGAGATCAGTCACTCACTCTCTCTCTCTTGCATGTGGAGAGCGTCTAACCACGGGCGGGAGATTACGGCATATAAATAAACATAAACCCACAATTTTTGTAAGGGAATTGAAAACTGCCGCCTGGAATTTAGGTGTTGGACATGCAAACGCACAGCCAACAGCCGACTTCAGTCAATAGCATGTATAAACGTCCATCCAGGCACTTGGAATGACCACTGTGTTTACCCTGAAAGCAGTTCATGGTGATACAGAACAATCGGCACGCTCTCTCTCTCTACCGTGCTCTTTCTAATGGGCTTGCAAAATGCCGTAGTAGAGATGGAGATGAGATGCACACCTTCGTGCCTCCTGTTGTTCTTAATACTCTCCTTTTAGGTGAAAAGCAGCATTTGAATTCAGAACTGCTCACCGCTGAAATGAAATGCTAATCTCTCCCCACGTTTTATTCTTTCCTGTTCCCGCTTGCTCTCTGGGCTCACCGTATGTTGCGGCTTCCAGGAAAACGTACCCGTTTCAGACTTCTGGTCTTTAAACCAAAATTATCTATTACACATTAACTTGTGTAATGTTAAAATGTCGTGTATGTGTAGAATTACACATGCTGTGTGTGTCTAATGAAGATTAAAGCGGTTTTAATGTTGTTGTGTGCATTATATGGGATTCTGCATATTTGGGGTTGTGAGTGTGCTTCTGTGATAATGTTTCTATTACTGGTTTGCCTTCATAAATATTCATGTAAAACATGCTGACCTTAATTTCAATTCTGTCGGCTGGCAAATCTCTCCCCTCTCACCCACAGCTTACTAACGGTAGGAGACAATAGAAGTCGACAGTGCTAATAAATTCACATTGGGCTGGTTTGGTCATGGTTGAATGGTTGCATGAAGGAATGAATGGATGAAGGATTGATTGAATGGATGGATAAATAGATAAAGGAATATATGAATGGATGGATGGATGGATGAATGCATGGATTGAGGAATTAATGAATGGATTGATGGACAAATGAAGGAACAAATAGATGGATTGATGAAAGAAAGACTGGATGAATGGGAATCTGAATCCAGATGATGGATTTGTAGATATTTTTCAGTTGTCATTAAATGACACAAGCATAACTAAAATGTTCTGCAGTGCTTTTTATTCATTGGAGCTTTTTTCAGTTCTCTTTAACTTCTAGTTTGTAAAATCTTGCCTTATATCACAGTGAGGCAACGAATTGAGACCAACGGCTCTGTCCAACATGTTTCTGATACGCTTCGGTAGGACAAAGATGTCGTTTTTTTAGGGTCTTGATGTATTATGAAATTTGCTTGATAGAGCAATTTGTCTGTTAAGGGGTACCGTAGAAACATTGTGGCCAATTCTATAGAAAAACTGTAAAGTCAAAGGATCTTTCTTATCAGTTAACATTGCACTTTTGAAGAGTAAGGACATTCAAAAGGGAGCAAAGAAAATATGAGTGGAGTTTCATTTCATATTGGATTGATTTCGTGTCAATAACCTAAAATTTGCAACATGTCTACAAAGTAGCCCAACAGGTCTTATTCTGAGCAAACGAACTTGGTTTAACTTTAACTGAAATTGAATTGAACTCAATTCCCTTGTTGCTTTATTTAAGAGCAGAAGCACACACCATTGCATTCAAGCAACTTTAACATCAGCCTGATCTTAAGAAACTTCTAAGTCATGCTGGGAATCTTCCTACGCCCAAACCGTGATGTGGAACAATCTTCTCACTTCCACATCTAATTGCTGAGTGGTTCTCTTCTTTCAAACAAAGCTTTTCTCGCTCTGTACACAGACATATAGTGTGTTATTCATCTGAACGCTCTTATGAACAGACTAACGGTTTGTTTGTTTGTTTGTTGAGAATCTTAAAAAGTAAAAAAATGACCCCCAACATCATCACTGAATCTCATAAGTTTCCTAAGAGTAAGAATGCCCATATTACTGTACCCCTCAGTAAGTATGCGTGTGTGTATGTGTGTGTTGCTTTCTAAATGATATCTTCTGCATGCTCAGATGCTCCTGAGCGGGTGGCGACACCCCAGAGGAGAATGATTGACAGCTCGGCAGTGATAACAGAAGCAATGCTGTGAGCAGTGAACGCTGAGAAGAGAAAATGGAAGGAGAGAGAGAGAAAAGTCTAGAAAGAATGTTTTATATTGGCATAAATTGGGGATGTTTTGAAGTTTTTGTAGGAAGTAAAACTCTTCATGTGGTCCTTGTTGTTGAATATGGAATATCTAAATCAGCAAGATGTGAATCTGTTAAGTGGCTCTTATTGCGTTATTGTTGCGTAACCATCATTTTGTTTTGGAACTTGGTTTTTTTATTTTGTAAAAAAAACTTTTCTAGCTTTCTAGCCTGTGTTTATATGGCGAGTTATTTTTCGAAGTTTGTTTAATTTTTTTTACGATAACACTTTCACATCCATTGAAACATACAGATGTAGTGTTGCTAACAAAAAAGCAAACAAAATACTTTTTACTCTGGCTTGGATGCAAATTTGTTTGATTTTCAAAATATTTTTGTTGCATAACAGTTTTACTCAGTTTTGGAGAGAAGAAAAGACCACAGTGTTGTCTTCAGTGACTTGAAATAATGTATACAACCCAACATGGCCTTTACTTCAACTTTTCTATTGAAACATGTTTTTAAAAGGGAGAGGTGTATTGTTTCTGGTTCGCGACTGCTGCATTTCCTAATACTGTAACGGGTGTAGATCTAAAACACATGACAAGCGTATTTCATCTTTGTTATGGCGCAAATGTCAAAGTCATTCTTACCTTCCGTTCCCAGGTGCCAAAGAGGTGAATGCCAGTGGCAGGACGTTCACAGTAAAGAGTTCCCTGAGGCTCCAGGTTGACAGAAATGATGATGGTGTTGCCTATACTTGTAAAGTGGACCATGTGGCCCTGTCGGCCACCCCTCAACAAACCACAGAGGTGCTGGAGGTCCACTGTGAGTATGCCAGTGTCTAATCCCTAATGCAACTCAAGCGTTATGGACGGACAATTGCAAAATGGACATTATGTAAAAACAATTTAGAATATAATTGTTACCAGTAAACTGAACTAACTGTTTATATTATACAACACCCTTGTTGATAGTGTTTAAACATCA
Source organism: Triplophysa yarkandensis (assembly GCA_033220385.1). Taxonomy (NCBI): domain Eukaryota; kingdom Metazoa; phylum Chordata; class Actinopteri; order Cypriniformes; family Nemacheilidae; genus Triplophysa; species Triplophysa yarkandensis. Next base: position 10,759,220 of record CM065673.1, read on the forward strand.
GAAAAATATCAGTCTATGCTCAAGTTTCTGTTTTAAATAAGGTAAGTAAAGTGACAAAAGAGGACACAGTTTTCGGGAGACAACTCAGGATTTAAGGGGATTTAATTTTACAAACAAAAAGCAATAATATCCAACAAATGCAGAATGGATCGTTTTCATAGAATGTAAAATAATACTTTGTTATCATGCACAATAAAGAAATATTGCTATAAAACTTAAAGCTTTCAAATGTTGATATTTGTTCTTTAAGTATGTTAAAAACCTTTCGTTCAAACGTTATATTTTCATGCTAATGTTGACATTTTCACATAATTGACATTCAACATAATTTTTTTTAAATGTATGCAATTTTTTAAGGGAAAATTTATATTCTATTGGCTAAGCACAAATATGAAACTTCTGTCATCATTTACTCACCCTTTTGAAATTTTAATCTTCTATTGGTTTCTTTAATTTGCAAAACACAAAACAATATATTTTAAAAAAATCTATCAAATAAACGATTTTTTCTATCGACTTCTCTGCGATAGAAGTGAATTGATACCACAAAACTTTACTTAAACTTTGCCAGTTTAAATAAGGGACATGCATATTGTGAGGTAAAGAGGTCTTAATTTCTTTACAGTAAATGCTTCAATATTTTAACAATATTCCTTTCTATCTCACAGACGCTCCCCGTGTTGAGATCAAACACTCCCTAACCATCCCACAGGAGGGCCAATACCTGAAACTGGAATGTGTATCTAAAGGAAACCCTTCGTAAGCATCCTCAATTTATTATAATGTTTACTGAGCTTTGGGAAGAGATGTGCTGCATATCTGTAGTTCACCAAGTAGGAAATGGCCCTGTGGGCAGGCCTGCGGCGAGCAATTTCTAACCATCATGCTCGCATAAATGTGATGATCTAAATATGATTCTGTTAAAATTTAACAGCTATGAATATATAATCAGGAATGAAAAATAGCTTCAGAACTTTACAGTCAGTTTTAGTAACGTTGCCCTAACATTCATACAAAATGAAAAACTCTTGATAATCTGAATAACTTACCTTTTTAAAAGCCTCTTTGTTATTAATATAGCCTTAACAAAGGCTTAAAGGTTGAATTCTAAATTCCATCAGTGAATACTTGAAATGTCCCAAAGCTGTTGTTTAATCTTATGACAATATTGACCTTTTATTGATTTATCATGAAAAACACTGAAATATCCATTGTAAGATGTTAAGAGTCAGTATTGTTCTGTTAGGCCAGACCCGGTGCTTTGGACTAAAGATGGAGGAGAACTGCCAGATCTGGACCGCATGATTGTTGAAGGGCGAGAACTTACCTTCACATCACTGAACAAAACAGACAACGGCACCTACCGCTGTGAAGCCACCAATCATCTGGGCACCAATCACGCTGAATATGTGCTGTTTGTTTACGGTGAGTGACAGATGGATTACATTAACATCTCTGTTATGCTAACACAGCTCTCGCTGCTGTCTGGGAAAGCATCTGCATCTTCTGCTAATCAAACTGCTGTACGTTTCTGGCTTGCTAATAACTGCAGTTTTCTTTTCAAACACTTTGAAACACTGAAAGCTGGCAACGTTTGTTGGTTTGATGCCTAAACGTTCAGACATCCGTAATTATCTTTGCAGTGTAAATATTGCACAAAAGCTGTGCTGTAGAGACGGGGTAATGTGTGTCAGTGGAGAACAGTGTTATCCCCTTGAAGCCTCAAACTTATACATGAGAAAAGTTATACGCATTTGTTATCTTGTGTGTTTTGCAATCATCATTTATACTGATCCATGTAGACTGAATATGTACAGTACTACACATTAGTCTAATTACCCATTTTGTCCCAAGTATAATACATCCCTGTTCATAAGGGAGCAACCATTTTCATGAAAATATATTTTTTTTCAAAACATATCAATTATTTAAATTGATTCAATTTCCGCCTAACATAAGGATTCAAACATCAACGGACATATTATCATGGCCTTGTGTTTTCGGCACTGTCTTGTCATGAAAGCGGACATTCTAAAATATAATTAGCCAAGTTGTTTTCACCTCTATTTCTCCTTGCCTAGAGGACAACTCGCATATAGCGTGGCCCAGCTTACCCTGCTCTCTCCAACCCACCTAGATTCACGGTGTCCTTCCGTGACTCCTTTAAAAAGCGAACGAGTTCTACTCCCCACTTAATGCATAACAGCAAAGTCTGATGGGTCTCACTACACCCTGAGGTTCAGAGGCTACGCTGCGTCCACATCTGCCATCTCTTTCATCAGAGGCAGCTGCACAGATACGCTCACAGGCTCACAACGGATATGACTGTGGGCATCAAGCGGAAGAGGCAGACAGCATCTCTCCATCACCCCTCCATTCCTCTGCCTCTTTGACTCTCTCCCCTCCAGGCACCAAAACACTTCCTCGCCCTCTTAGTTCCAGAAGTTTCTTCTCATCCTCACTTTCTGTTCTCCTGTCGCACCTTTTGTCTCCTCTCCCAGGGCACCTTAATTAGACGTTATGGTGCAGTGTAGGGGTCCAGCCATTGGCTCATTGAAATGTCAAGACTCTGTAACAACAAGAAGAAACCAAAGTCCTTAATGATGTTGATGCTATAAAACTGACACCTTCTCCGTAGGAATAAAAAGCTAATTGGGTGTCACAAATATAAAGCACCTTGTCTGAATTAATTACTGTCTTTCTAAATGGCAAAACATGATGCAGTCCTTCTACCAGTGATTAGCACAAAAGCAGAATAATATAATGGTCGCCGTCCTTCATCACCCGATCATTTTTCTTTTATTGTGCCCACTGGAAATGTAATAAATCTTCTCATTCGGTATGTTGGCAGTCACTTGATATTCCAGGCAGAGGGTCGACATGTCAGTTGGGTACTTGAAAGAGGTATAGTCAATATTATTATCAAATCTCACCCTTAATTAAAAATGGGCCATGACATTTAAATAAGATATTAGAGCGGGCCAATAGTATCCAGAGTGTTTGAACAGATAATAACACTTTATTAAATCACTGTATCCCCTTGAAAAATCAAGACTCCAGATTTCCCATGATGTGCTGAATAGTCTTTTTTTGTAATACCTTAATAATAAATGTACAAGAAAGTGATCCTTATCCTAAACTCCATACTATCAATAGTATTGTCCTGTTGAGTTGCGTAATGCTTAAACTAAATTTTTGTAACACTTTACAGTTAAGGTGTATTTGTTAACATTAGTTAAAGCAATAACCCACATTAAAAAAAACATGAAAATTTTTCTTTAAAGCAAACACTACCATTAGTTAATGTATATAAATAAACATAAATAACTGTATTGATATTAACTAACATTAACAAGGATTCATGCTAAAAAAATATATTTTCCTACATTTTCGAAAAACGTCAACTTTTTTAATAATAACACACTTGTTATAGTTAACTAATTATTACATTTGCATTTAATTTCTCCAAAGATTTGTGATCTTGTACTAACTTACTTCCAACTTACAGTTACAAAAAGAAAGTAAGCTTGTCCAGCGATGCAACAAAGTTAAGAAAAGTTGAACTTACCGAGAACCATGAATGGCGTTACCCTAAACATAATTACAAATGCCTCTTAATAACCTCATTGAAAGAAACACAACAACAATATTACCTGTGTCGAAATGCCATGACAATGACTCACGATACTACATTTCAAACCTTTTGAATACCTCAGCTACCACATAGTAACACCCTGACAACAACACACCCTCAAAACTAACCCTCAAATTTTCTGCAAACTTGCCTATGACCTGCTGTTTACTACAATCTTTTTTGTGAAACCTTTGGTGTCTAATTTCCTGGTTGCTGGAGCTGATTGTCGCTGTGTAATTCAGAGCTATCAGTTGGATAACTCTGCTTGTCTGCTGGACTCCATTAGTGCGAAGGCAGACCAGTGATTTAGCTTATCAACCTGAGTCCAACTCTCCTCTCCTGTCATTATTACTGCACCAAAAGTGCTTTCCGCATGCAAAACAGCTGGCAGTCTTTAGCTGATCATGGAAACAGGAGAGTGATAAGGATGTTTTGGCTATACCTGCCGATAAATAATGTGCAATCAATACTGGACTGAATTTGGTTTCAGGTTTTTTTACATTACATTTTAATTTCAGGAGTACGTTATAAGTTTTTATCTGCGCTAACTTTGAGACGGTGCCCTGATGCTTTACAAGCATTTATTATCAGAAACAAATAGCTTGTTAGGGTGATCCGATTTCCCATATTTTCCACGGCATGACGGCATTACTGACTGTATTGGATGGTTTATCAAATATTGATGGCTGTCTCCCTGCATGCGGCCCACTTTTTCTACCACTTTGAAAGAAAGACTGTCACTTTGCTTTGTTGTGAATGCTTTGAAATTACACACACAATTCAAGCATGTAAACATCATAAAGACATTTCTTGACTATCAGGTGTTAACTGAGATAATTCGTTCATGTGAAATTAATCCCTTTTTAGTTTTATTTGCATTGTGATGTCAGCTATTCATCCTTCAATTGTTGTTTCAGTTGTTTCATTGTTATAATCTTTTGCTTCCCTTGTCATTGTTGTGTTGTCCTTCTTTTGTTTACGTGTTTGTTGTCATTTTTGTTTGTTGCATATGACAGATGCCCCCACCACACCGTCACCATCCACAACTCCCCCCACATCCACCTCCCCAGACACCACAGGCCCCTTAGACTCCAAGCACCTCAATCCTGCAATCACCGGTAAGAGAGGTACTGTATAAACCCAACTCCTGTCCTTCTTCCTCTTGACACTTTTTTTCCATCCGTCTGTCACACTTTCTGTTTCACAGAGATGGTGTTCACAAACGTAGGTCTTTTAAAGACGCTCATAGGATGTGTCTGAGAACAAAAACGGGTCGGGAGGGATATAGTCTTTTGATAGGTCGTCTTTCTTCCTTTTCTCGATCTGCACATTCAGGTTCTTACTCTGGTATCTGTCATCTTGTGTCTTTTTTATCTTTCGCATTACTGTTTCAGGGTTTATTAAAGGAAAAGTTTAAACTCCATACAATAGGATTGAATGCTAAAAAAATATATTTTCCTACATTTTCGAAAAACGTCAACTTTTTTTAATAATAACACACTTGTTATAGTTAACTAATTATTACATTTGCATTTAATTTCTCCAAAGATTTGTGATCTTGTACTAACTTACTTCCAACTTACAGTTACAAAAAGAAAGTAAGCTTGTCCAGCGATGCAACAAAGTTAAGAAAAGTTGAACTTACCGAGAACCATGAATGGCGTTACCCTAAACATAATTACAAATGCCTCTTAATAACCTCATTAAAGGAACACAACAACAATATTACCTGTGTCGAAATGCCATGACAATGACGCATTATAGTCATCCTAATTGTCCTGTATCTTGGGGTTCTGACAGTATACTTTTAAGGTTACTTAAAAAAGGGAGTGTATGTAAGAGAAAGAGAAAATTAGGAAATGAAAACAATCATGACGCAAATTGTTGTAACACAACCTGGAGTAATGTCTATAATGTGTGACTTGACCCTTCTTTCGATTTTGCTCTAAATACAGGGGCTCAGTAGTATAACAGTCTGTTTTGTTTATGTATATCTCAGCTAAATATAAAGACGGCATGATTTATAAAGTTTAGCTAAAAGTCTTTGCACTACTGGTAGAAGTAGTACTGCAGAAGGTCATTTCATTGGACATCTATTGTTTGTGCATGTGTGTGGAAATGGCAGTTCCTGGAGCATATTTAAGGGCTCATGGTGCTGTATTGTATCGAAAAACACCTTAAAGTCATAATTCACCCAAAAATGTAAATAGTGTACTCATTTATTTACTTCCTTGACACTTAAAACCTGCATGAATTTCTTTTTACTGCACAACACAAACGTTTGTAAGTTAAAAAATATACTGTACAATATGAGGGCCAATGGTTTTTGGATACCAACATTCTTAAAAATATCTTTGTCATTTTCAACTTGAATTACATCCTTTTGTTTGACAAACACAAAAGACATTTGTAAAGAATGCTAACTGCTTGTTTGTTCACATTTTGTCATTTAGCTGACGCTTTTATCCAAAGCGACTTACAAACCAGTTTACAAAAGAAGCATGTAATACAGGTGATAAATAAGCAATTGTAAGCTGGAGGATGTTAAATGAGGTTTATTAGTAGTAGGTTTATTTGTGGGTTAGATGCAAACGAAAAAGATGGGTTTTGAGGCGGTTTTTGAAGATGGAGAGTCTGCCAGGCGCGTTGTAACAGGCAGATTGTCAACCATTGTGGAACTGACCCAGAGAAGGTGCGTGAGCGAAGGGATCTTGTAGGCACATACGTCTGTATCAGCAAACGAAGGTAGGGGGTTGCTTTTCCTGTGGTGGCTTTGTAGGCGATGAGGAGAGCTTTGAACTCAATGCGAGCAGCTATAGGGAGCCAGTGTAACCTGATGAAGAGAGGTGTTAGGTGTGCTCTTTTAAGTTCCTTGAAGATCACTCTTGCCGCCGCATTCTGAATCATCTGCAGAGGTTTGGTGGCGGAAGTCGGCAGTTTAGCAAGAAGAGCGTTGCAGTAATCCAGCTTAGACAGGACTAGGGCCTGCACTAGGATTTGCACAGCATGCTCGGAGAGGAAAGGCCTTATCTTCCTGATGTTGTAGAGCATGTAAGGCATCGGCAGGACTTGACAGTACTCGCTACATTATCCTTGAAACTAAGTTGATCATCTATTACTTTCTCTCAAATTTCTAGCTATCCTGAGGGTTCTATGATTGGCGATCCTAGTCGGAAAGAGAGGTTGTGGCGGATCTTCGGGTCGGCGGAGATGGCAAGATTGAGTTTAGATGGTGGTCCTTCATCCAGAGAGCAATGTCATTCAGGCATGCTGAGACACGTGCCGATACTGTCTGGTCTTCAGGGTGGAACACTAAGTGCAGCTGCGTGTAGTCCGCATAGCAATGATAGGCTTCCAAATGACGGATCCTAGCGATGTCATGTAAATGGAGAAGAGCAGTGGCCCAAGCACTGAGCCCTGAGGTACCCCGGTGTTGAACTGTTGCGATTCCAAGACTTCACCTCTCCAGGATACCCTGAAGGATCTACCTGAGAGGTAGGACTGGAACCACTGGAGTGCTGTGTCAGAGATGCCCAAGATCTTGAGTGTCGAAAGAGGAATGCAATGGTTGACAGTGTCAAAAGCTGCAGAAAGGTCATACAGGATAAAAACGGATGACTTAGACATTGCCCTTGCCAGTCTGTGGCCACTCTTGAAGCCCGACTGATTGCTGTCAAGGAGGTTGTTCTGTGAAAGGAAGGAGGAGAATTGGACAGAGAGGACACGCTCTAGGGTTTTTCCAGCAAAGGGCAGTAGAGATATCAGCCTGCAGTTCTCCAAGAGTGCAGGATTCCAGGGTTGGTTTCTTTAACAGCAGGGTGATGTGAGCTTCTTTGTCCTTAGTTAGCAGCGTGAAGGTTTTCCAAGGTGAATGTTGAAGTCTGCGAGTACCACGAGAGGGTTGCCATCCTCTGGAAAAGATGACAGGAGCATATCAAATTCTTCCAAGAACTGTCCAAGCTGACCTGGGGGGCGATAGATGACTACAAAAAATAGTTGAGCAGGGAGAGTAATAGATACCAAATGCGATTCGAAGGCGGTGTGGTCACACGAGGGTGCAATCTGTTTGAACCTCCATTTGTTTGGGAAGAGCAGACCAGTTCACCCACCTCTACCAGATGTGCTGGGGCTGTGGGAGAAAATGTAGTTATTAGAGAGGGCAGTCAGCGTTGCACTGTCCTCCGGTTTGATTCAAGTTTCAGTAAGTGCTAAAACAGAGAGACCAGAGTGTTTAGACATGGCAGGAATAAAGTCAGCTTTGTTAACAGCGGATGGCAGTTCCATAAACCAATGGAAAAAGAAAGCAAGTGTGATGTAAAAGTAGTCATAGTATGCAGGTTATTAGTATTAGGTGTCCTACAATGGAACCCAGAAGATTTATGATTGTTAGTGACAGTAGAAATTGTGAGGCACATTGTTAAGGGTAAAAGTTTAAATAAGTGGGAAAAAAAGAGCAAGCACAAGAAATATAAAAGTCAAGTGCTACACAACAGCTAGATTCAAACCAATTTCTGGTCGTTACACTCTTCTGTCTTCACACGATCACGCTGCCGCTGTGTTATTCAAACTTAAATATTGTCTGATCACATGTCTCCAAACTTACTAAAGCTAGAATCAAAATAAACTTACATAGTTCTGTTCACTCCTGATGTTAAAATGCTTCTCCTACTGAAAGATTGACTACACTGTTTAAATAGTTTTCCTGGCTATGGACACGCCTTAAAGTTCCGCAATACACAAGCCAAACAAAACAATTGCGTAAGCTAACGTGAACAACACGTTTATACCACGTGACACGCAGGTAGTTAACAAAGAAACAAAGCATGACGCCGAGTTAAAATTAATAAAGCTAGAAACAAATAAACTTACTTGGTTCTGTTCACTCCAGATGTTAAAATGCTCCTCCTAATGAATGAATGACTACACTGTTTAAATAGAATCCATTCAATATGGGGGCAAATGTTTTGTGGTTACCAACTCTATTTAAAATATATTTTCTCTGTTTGGCAAAAGAAACAAACCTTCATAAAGGTCATAAATGACAGTGTAATTAGTTTGGGGTGAAATATTACTTTAACAAAAGGAATGAGTGATCTCAAGTATTTGAACGGTAGTTCACCTATTACATAAAATAAATATGAAGTTATTATCAAGCATTGTCTAAACAGCTACTTGTAAACCGCAATTACCAGACATCGGCCCTACATTCAGAAAAATGTTTTTCTACAGTTAAAAGGATTCTGTTAACAGAGCTTATTTCTCTAAACGCATTAGCAGCTAATTCTTCTGCCTGCGATCAATGGGGGCGTAGCAGTCGCATTCTGGCCTCATCGTTCTGCTGGCCTTAATGGAAATGATAAGTCTTCAGAGAAGAAGCACGGGGCCCAGGCGATGCCATCAGCGCGTCTCCCGTCCCCATTAAATCTGCCAAATGCATTTTTATGGCTTGCAAATTAGCTGTGACCTTATGAAGCTGAAAGGTTGAATAAAGTACTAGGGATGCTGAGGATTTTAAAATATTTACAGCTCACTTTTCATAATCAGCATGAAAGCGCCCTCCTGCAGACCTCCACGCCATTATTGTCCCACCGAGACACTTTTACAGGGATAATGATTGGTCATGGCTTTTGTCTCTGGATTGGGAGAGTGCAGAAATTTTCTGTTATAGGGAGGGCTTGAGTTTGGGTTCTTTAGCCAAGGCCAGGACTGAAAGGGGAAAACAAAGCACAGCAGTTTTGCAGAATTATTGCAGAACCCTTTTATTTATTGTTCCATATCGGCCAAAAATGTATTCGATTTAATAGGATTTAACTCTTGGACACAAAAACAGGAAGAGAAAACTACATAAATACCGAGGTGTTTGCTGAAATTAATAAACAATTTGAATCATCTCTGTCATAGTTGAATAGGAATTTCTCAAAGCTATTTATAAGATAGGAGATCTTGACTCCTGCTTGGAATCTCTCAGTGTGGAGTCAGACATTCACGAATGTTTCTTGAAGCATTTACCAGAAACCTGGCGATTACTCAACATGGCCGCTCCACAGGAACATAATGGCCAGACATGAGTCGGTATTCAGCCTGACAGGCCGTTTATGGGCTGTGGTCCCAGTTAGTAGCAAACAAATGAGCAATCCACAGAGATTCATTTACAAGTTTCAACAATGCCAGAAAAGCCTTGTTGATCTCAGATCTTGAGATTTTGTGAGGTAAGTCAAAACAATGAATCATTTAAAATCAGGAGAAACTTTTTAATATAAGTTTAAAGCTACATAAGTTATTGTTTTCCCCCCGGTTATTTCTACTTAACATCACTGAGAGTAAAATAACTGCTGTTTAAAATAAGCAAGTGAGAAAGTATCTTGCCATAGCCATGTCTGGATTTACACACAATACTGCACATCACTGGACATATACCTTAAGAGTGGTTCTAAATTCTGGACTTCATTAGTTTTAGGCTTACAGTTATGACACAAATCCTATTCAGCATGGGTGTTATAGTTGTTTTAAATTTACATTTTCATGCTAGTCGCTTAAACCTGTTGTCACATATGCTTAAGTCAGGACACTAGACGTAATTCATCCCATTGTTTGTCCAGAATAAAACTATTAAAATGTTTTTAACAACATATCATTAAAACATCTTCAATTTATTGATTTAAACCCAAAGAGATGCAATAAGAGGTGTTCTGAAAATGAAAAAGTGCTTCCTCTCAGGGTTTGCCAGAGGACACCTGCTCTGTTTAAACGAATAAGGCAAAGTTTTAGCCGCTGTGTCCCTCGAGGGGAAGTTAAATATTAAGACTGCTCTCCTGACCGCCTGCCTCTCTCTCCTTCCTGCAAAGATGGAACACAGGAGGAATTAAAATGTAATGCAAAGGTCCTTTTCCTCAGTCAGCATGGCTATTGATGATGTGTCAAATTAAGTCATGTAGCGGGAAGACTTATGGTAACAATTTAAAATAAAACAGAAAGCGAAAAAAAGAAAATCATTAAACTCAGCCACTGAATATATGAGTTACGAAAAAAACTCTCCTCATTCATTTTGTTTCATTAGAGGGAAACACTAAAAGTAATCCTCTGAAACCCTGGAGCTGCCTACCTCTGTCCGAATGAACATATTTGGCTGTTTCCCACAATTAATTTCAGATCAACTTTAGCTGATTGCCTAGTTGCGATATTGGTGCACACTCATTCTGTGGCAGAATCTCAATAAACTTTACCTGCTCAGTGATTCTCAGGGTAAAACACCTGCATTTGTTTTTCGTTTGGATCTTTCTTTCTCCTAACGCCTTTTTTAACCACAATTAGAAGCCGTAATTTGTTTTGAAAATCTAATTAAACCGTGCTGACCAACTCAGATGCTCCGCTGGCCCTTCTTGGCATTAGCTCAGCTCTCATGAGCATCCAGTATGTAAATCACCCCTCGCAGGTCATTACTGACAACTGTTGTGCAGAGAAATGTGGAAGACAGACAAGAGCTGAATTGCTGCATTCTTATAATGTACATATTACTTTCTACCTTTGCAGAACTTGGGGTATGTTTGATTTATTAAATAGTGCATCAAACTGATATTTATTAATTAATTTACATAGTAATTAAATAGCATTGACTGGCTTTTGCTGCTAGTGGTATGAAGATGAGATGTGTGCTTATGGAAACAAATCACTGAAAAATGCGTTATTTAAAGTGACTTGGATAAAAATATTATATTTAAATAGGTCTAATATTTACAAAATATAACAAAAAATTTTCCATTACATCATTTTTTTTATTAAAAGTAAGGTCTAAGGTTAACTTGGAATCTTTCTCAGAACAATAAAAATCTCCCCCATACCCATGAATATAGCTTGATGGACAGCTGACAAAAGTATTTAAAAAATAATAATTCAGCAGCAAATTCTGTAGTTAATTATTAACAAATAAAAAACAAATGTTTAGTATCATTCAATTACTTTAAGTTTTCAGGTATCTTATCTGAATATTTTATCTAGTTATTGTATCAAAGTCAAAATTTTGGTATAAAGATAATAATTGGACAAAATTCATTTGACAAGTACATAATGGTAGGGATGTTTTATCGATCAGCTCGAGATCGCTATCAGCTGATAATCCAAATTTGTGACCGATCAGTACTTCCTAAACTTGGCCGATCTTACGAACCGATTTCAATGGATAATGTGAACGTGTGAGGACGTACATGATGACACTCATGTAATTTCACTTTCAGGTACCTTTTTAAAACAATAGTAACATTACATAAATAACACAGTTGCTGTAAAAATATAACAAAAACATGAGAGTATAACAGAGACAACAGCTTTAATATTACTTGAAAAAATTTAAGAAGTGATCAGAAAGTCTACATACTTATAGAATCTTAAAGTATCAGGATCGGCATAGTTGTCGGCTGATCACCATGACTACATTTACATTTTGCATTTACATTTATTGATTTTGCTGACGCTTTTATGCAAAGCGACTTACAAGTATTATGCAGTACTCAATCATCACTGCATAGCAAACAGGGTTAAGGTGTCTTGCATAAGAACACTTCAGTCATTGTCTGCTGACCATGGGAATCGTACCCCCAACCTTCCACTTACAGGTCCAACTCTCTTCCACCAGACCATGACTAACATGACTAAATAAGGGTATCCTGTTTCGAACTATCAATGGCAAAAATCCTGATCGAAGCATCCTACATCATGTTAGTTTATTTATTTTGTTCAACCTTTCCTACTACAAACAGAATACTAAAGATACGTAAAATCTAGATCTGGGGATACATATGCCAGCCAAGCTAAAAGGAGACAGTTCTCTTTAGTAAAAGGGAAAACAGCCAATGCTGGAGTAAAAGTATGAACTTAATTTTTTGAGAAAGTCATAAAACACTCACAGGATGATCTACATATAAAATATCGTACCTTCAAATTTTTACATATGCACAATTTCTATCAGACACAAAAGACCCAGACTAATGGCACAGACTACTGTTGATGTATCTGATCGTAAACAGCTTAATATCCAGCTGACTTTCCAATCAAGTCTAATGAGCTCACACTTAAACTCATAATTTGGTTAATAACATCGTCTTTCCATTCCACTGCTTTTTACAATTTATGCGTAATTTGGTTTGCTTCTGGTTGATTGTGGTGGAACATTCGAATACGAGAATTGGAGCAAATCATGCGTGCCGCAATCAAATCACAGATCCGTCTGATACCACATGTAGGATTTTCAAATAATGATATTTATTGAGAACTTTTCATTCTGTTTGCCTCCTACATGCCCGTTATGTTGTAATTCTTTTGGTAGGCCGACTCTTGGTGTTGCATCACCGGTTGAGCTCATGCTCATCTTCGCCTTTTAAAAGCATTTATATAAAGATCTTCAAGGTGACTGTAACAATAATCTCCCAAACAACACACACCAGTCTTAATGTCCCAGAAGGCTGCCTCAGCATGCCGTGCAGAGTTTAACAGTAACACTAACCTCAAAATGTCATCCTTATAAAGGACCAACATGGCTACCCCTGCTTTCCCAGCCCCCTGAGACTTCTCTGTAATCCTCCCGCTATGTGGATTTGTTAAGAGTGTGTTTCCTACATGTTTTTCTTCTGTAAGTGTTCCTTTAAGAATTCACGAAGCTGGGGGGTTTGTGCTCACTGGATGCTGTTTTTAGCATTGTTTAGTTGCAGCTGGATTAAAAACCTTTTTTTCCATATACAACGTCGGCAGATTTATACCGCACTACCATTAATTTGTTAAATTTGCCGGAGCCGCACAATGCTGGGCCGGGGGAAGAAATTATAAATATTAAAATAGGAATTTGCGTGTGGTGCTGCAATATTAAATCATGGGGGAGGGAGTGTCGCAGACCTTATTAAAAAATAATCTGTGTTGGGGGAAGAGGAAACGTATAATTTCGCTGCAAAATAATACTGCTACCTCAAAACTAGTGTATGTTTGGGTGTAAAGATCAGTCTTGTTAACTACCTCATATTACTTGTAGCTACAAGAAACAAAAGGAAAAAGACTTAAGTACAGCGTATGAATTAGAGGAAGTCAATATAGATTTCAAACATTCAATTTAGAAGTCTACTGCCCATTTTAACTAAGAGGGCAATCATTTTGACATATAATTTGTGCAATTTCAGCTCTTCAAGTACATGAAATTATTCTTCATATAGTTAGAGATTAGTAGGTCCCACACTGTGGCAGTGTACTTGCCCTAGGACGGCTCTCAACATGGCAACCCCATTGTGCATTGATAAAAATAGAGCTTGGTTTGTGGAGGGCTAATTATCACGATACTGAGGGGATGTACTTGAGATTCACATCATTAGCTAAAAACAGCGTATAATCGGCATAAGAATACAAAGAATTTATTTTGTCATCCATTAGGGTGATTCTGTTTTTTTAATATAAGGGAGGCTAAGCCCCCAATGGGCGAATACAGCAACAGAGAATATGAAGATACCATTCAATATTTTCTTTTAATCTGGATTTTTAGATGTATTGTGGCTATTTCAGTCCATTGTCTGTTAAATTTTAACTAAATGAAATCTCAAGAGTGACAAAGGTCACATTAAACATCCTTATTAAATGTTGAAATATAACTGTTGTACTGCTTAAAAGTGATAGTGACCTTTTTTCCTTTGCAGTATTTGTACACAGCATTGTATCAGTTTGGACCGATTTCTCCAGTTCCACAAATAAATGCACATAGAAAATGCATCTTTTTATTTGACATACAGAAAAAAATTATGATTTACCTAAGCACGAATATATTAATTGTAAATTTCTGAAAAACAATTTTTTATATGTCTATATATGAGGTACTCAAACCATCTGCCGGATATCGGTATAGGACGAAAATCACATTTTATGACTCGATTTAGCGCGATCTATAGAAAAACTAAAATATTAAAAATCTAATTACAAAGGCTTATTAAAATGTTTACTGTATAAATTTTTTTTTGTTATTATAAAGTACTGCAATGTATTTTTATTAAATTTCTACAGTAATTAAGTAACTAACTATATGTTATGTAACAATTGTTTTAACAAAGCAACATCAGTATTACTCTATCTGAAAAAAGGTTAACTGTGATCAGAAGGCTTACATATCAGTTGTATAAACTTTTAAGCATCTGAATTGGTATTGGCCATCACCATGAAAAAATTGGTACTCGTATCATTGGCAAAAATTCTAATAGTAGTATTCCAACTCAATATATATTTTATTTTAAGGTGGCTAGGTGGAAATTTACTGCCTTAAAAAGAGCCAATTGACACCACTATCACCCATTAACCAGGGTATTGTAACAAACTCACTTGTAAAAAAATTTTTTTGATCCTGACACATCCAGCCTCCGGTCGGTGGACAAGGAGTTAAACCGAAGTGAACTCAAGTTAGGTACACCTGCGGCAAGGTACTTTTTGGAGCTTAAGTTTGATTTATCGCCATCATAAAAATGTGTAGAATTTAATACCACAGCCTTTCACTGTTGGAAATTCAGAAACATGTGCCTGTCAGATACGAGCAGCCCTTCCACATTTCAAATTTCTGCGAGCCGATAAATGCGTGATAGAGATCTGCACATATTTCGCTTTTTATTGTGATTGATCGTCGCTGGAAAGTCAGATGGAGCTTGTGGGTTTTATAGTCCACCTGTAAACACAAACAAGGGAGAGAAGCAGTGAGTCTATGATGATGTCCATCAAAAGAACAGGAGAGAGACGGCCAAGCAGACGGTGGGGTTCTCAGTTATTGAAAAGAAAGCTGGTGTGCTTGAATTAGTCTCTATGGCCTTGAGTTTATTTGGGCTTTGTATGGCTGATACGGTAATTGTAGACAGTGATTAGGTGGCTCCCGTGGCTAAAAGCAGAGCTCGGATTAAACGTAAACGCTGTGGTGGATTCCATGTGCGCTGTCAATTATAATTTACCAACCCAAATAGCACTAAGTGGAGAGATAGTAAAGATGATTCAAACAGATTCAGGAAGAAATGAGGTTCATCTCATGAGTCTGTGTTTTTTAACCTGTTTGTCATACATTACCTATAGGCTCAATTACCCTTATACTGACTGCGAAATGGAAATGCGTTTCTTCTAGATTTATTTAGTATTAGAAATAAAAAAAATAACCAAGATGAAGCTTTACTAAAAATAATAAAAGTGGGTGAATAGTAGGCAAGTAAGAATACCACAGAAATAATCTACCTCTGTATTCATACAGGATACACAATAGATAGACAAGATAGGACTCTTGTTTACTTAAATTTTTTTGTCAGCCATCTGTCAACTGGTAAAACAATACAATAGTTTATCATGATATTACAAGTTCAAGCCTAAGCGAGACAAATACTTGTTTATGGCTTGAATAGCAAATGTAGTGTTGGAAGATCCCGCAGAATGATTAATGGCTACCAGGTTATACTAGTCATTTTAACTGTCATTTCTCTCTGTCTTACAGATCCTAATGCCCTGGAGCAACGTGGGCCAGATCATGCTCTGATTGGTGGAGTAGTCGCAGTGGTCGTTTTCGTTACTTTGTGCTTAATTATTGTATTGGGACGCTACCTGGCACGACATAAAGGTGAGATTACCTCCTTTAACGTTTAGCTGATTGTATTGATATGCTTAATATTATTTAGGATGTGGTAAAGTTATTTGGAATGATCTTTATGAGGAGTAAATTTTATGTGAATCATAAAATCAGAAAAGGCTAAAAAACAAACTTCATCACCAGGTAATTGATAATAACATAAATTAAAGTTTATCTTATAGAAGGAAGGCTGTTTGTTTCGTTTTCATTGTAAAGTACCCCCTGAGGTCAAATATTTCACCCTTTAAAACTAATCTGTCATTGGATGGAAATTAAATAAAATTTTTTCCTGCCTTTCCATCCCCAATGAAGCTAGTTATATTTCCCCTATTTTAAGTATATGCATTCATAATTATGCAAATTAGCTCTGCTGACACAGCCGTGCAGAAATCATTTCACCCCAAACTATGTACCATACTTGTATTTCTATGGTTAAAACTCCTAATCCATAGGGTAAAATTTGTTGATTTGATATAGGTTTATGACGTCGCAGTTTCCAACTGTTTTTGTTAAACTGAAGTTTTACAGAGAAAGTACTCAGCCATTGTTCAAAAGATCCTTTTACACAAACCAGGTGAAAATGTATTTTTAAAACAACACATATAAACAAGTTGTGAAAACAAAATGAGTCGTGTCAAAACTAATGTCACTTAATATTTTTATATAACAGTGATGCACACCAGTAATTTTCCAAACACAGACTCGCAATTAAAACTTTGCAAATTTGTAAAACGCTAACAAATTTTCAGTGGGATTCGCAAAATCTTGTGTGTTATTTCAGGCACATATTTGACAAATGAGGCCAAAGGAGCAGACGATGCCCCGGACGCAGACACAGCCATCATCAACGCAGACGGCAACCACGCGCACGCAGAGGAAAAGAAAGAATATTTCATTTAGACTGCGAGCGGCACTTCATTCCTTTCCTCCTCCCCACATCGTGTAGGAACTTCTTCAGATAGCAGAGGATTCTATTCCCACATTCCTTTTACTTGCGCTTTGGTTCTGTTGCCTTCTCAGATAACAGCTGATCTCACCCGCTACTTTTTACAAGCAACTTATTTGCTGAAGATGTCACCTTTTGTAATCATTGTATAGCTGTAAAACACCCCAGAATAGTACACGAATGTCCAAATGAAGAATAGAAAGAAGAATAATTTGCAACCATTTTTCAGCCAGGACTCACCTCCATTTTCTCACAGTGCCTAAATATACAGATGTCCGATTTTTGATTAAGTTGATTCAATGCCTTTGTGTGTCAGTAGACCTCTGATTGGTTGTTTGCTTTGTATCTTCAGCAGTATGATTTTTATATTATTTTTAAATGTGCTCTAGTGTTGCTTTTGTTTCTTTTCAATATTTTCCCCTAGGTTTGTTTGCTATTCATGATGAATCCATTCATTGTGTTGTTCCTCCAAAAAAAAAAAAAAAGATGTACAGTAGTCAAAATATACTCAAACTTGAAATAAGGGAGGTTCCCTTTTTATTCTGAAGATTTTTAGGTGTTAAAAATGTTATTGGTACGTAGAGATGCTTCATTCTCCAAATGATCATTACATGATGTGAAACTGACAAGCTCACACTATGCCTAAAATCAGTATTTTGTACTTGCAATGTAGTTATTGGTAAGTAAAATAATAGTTCCACAGAAGTTCTTAGTGTATTACACACAAAACTCACTTTGTATTTTAGGTTAACCAAACTTGGTCACCAAATTTACTAACAGGTCAAATTACCAACTAGGCAGGGAAGAAAGTATGAACCAACAAAACCCCAACATGTGTACTTTGATGATGCATCACTGTTCTTCGCTTGGTTCCTTACACACTTGGTTCTGCACTAGTCTGTATATATCTGCACTGATTGGTCCCCCCAGCCTGTAAGGTCTCCATATAGTGTTGCCATGGCAACAGCCCCTGCCGAGTGATGGGTAGGAATCGTACAGTATGTCATCCTTTCAGCTGTTTACACAACCGTTGTGCCGAAGACTCTCAAAACACCAGAAAAAAGTACATCCAAGTTCAACTGTATCTCAGTGATGTCCCATCAATAATAGGTCCAAATAAACATACGCAAAATGAAAAATTTTACAAACGCATATAAAATGGTCACATACCTGTGAGTTTCCGCTAAAAAGCACAAATTATGAACGAGGTCTAATGCGACAGATGGTCACACGATTCGATTGTCATTATCCAAACTGTTACCCTTCTGTCATACAGTCACTGAAGTTACAAATGATGTTGATAAATTGTTGGAAGTTTTACGGCCTCTTTTGTTTTTACGTTGATTTCTACAATGACTAGACAACCTTGCTAGGGCTGTATAATATATCTGCTATATGTGGTAACTAGTGAAAATTGTTGTTAGACTTTGGGATCCCTAATTCCATCAAGTTTGTATATTAGCTGATTTAAATATTGGTGGGGAATTTTTATTTTATTTTATTTGTCGATTCTGAACTTCATAACTTTTCCTTTAAGCTCAAGGCATGTATATACTGTACAAGTATCACATTTTGGTAAAAACATTATTGAAAGATGTGTTTTGGTTCTACTCAATGTAAATTATTTAATTTTGCTTTCTGAAAACCACAATGGGTAGGGCAGCATTTGTGAGCAACAGATTCTTATTGAGACGGCAAAGCATTTGTTTGAATGGGAGAATTTTCGCCTTTAAACCTGACAGTTATTTCCTGTAAATGCTGCGTTCAAGGCTACCAGCATTACTGTCTGTGAAGTTGTTACCTCTCTTTTTTTACATAGGGTGATATTAAGCTTCTAAAATCAATAGCTCAAGATTTAATTTGTCAAGGTAGACTATCCAAACCATAATTAACCACAACACCACATATCACACTCATATTACAAGGATCTTGCTCAAATATAATTGTAAACACATGTATTCTTGATTTTTGTGAATATATTAATGATTTGGAGAATGGTCTGGTTCACTGGGCTGTGATGACATGCTTGTTTAGACTACAAAATCACTGCACACAATGAAATCAATCACTTCGAGTCTTAGGAAACAAAAGCTGACATGCTTACAGTACATGCTACTGTTATTTATTTCTGTTTTCTTGGTGTACGGTTGATTGGCTTTGGTACCGTCTGTCTGCATAATCATTTTTGATCATCTCTGATTGTGATGCCGATCTGACGCTGCCTTCTATAGTCAGTAAATCACAAGCTATTATTAAGACAATATATCAGACTGCTCAGATATTTGGTTGTAGGATGCGCTCAACGTTTCCAACTTTTAATAAATCAGCTTCTTTTATCACCATGATTGCCTATGTGTTTGTAGAGAGAACTACCTTTTGTATAACTCCCGTCTCATTGAAATTTTTGTTTCAACTGTTTCAGTTTTTAAACGTATGCATTGCATAGTATGGTATATTTTTACCTATTTTTTGTATTTTTCATTCACTTTGGTGCTGGAATGCATTTCCAGTTCAATGGTTTTCGTTCATCTGGGGTTTAGATAGTGTCCATAGCTGCAGGGCAATACGTAACATATCATGAGGGCTCATGTCTCATATTTAGAGCAGTGATTCACTAATAAAGACATTTTAACGTTTTGTTCTTAAATTATTACATTTGGTCCTTAAAATTCTTGCAACACTCTTCTAGGAATTTGTTATGTTTTGATTCATGTTCATGTATACAAATTTTCATTCTTGTGTCAATCAGCATGACTTTCAGTCTTATTGATTTTATTTATTTAAATATGTAACATTGCAACCTTTCGGGTATTTATACCTTGTTTGTGTTAGTTAAGTTCATTTTTATGATCTCATTCTTACATTTTAATATGGTTTGATTATGCGCTGTGATGTAAGTTAAGGGTCTAAGGATTGGCTTTTATAGTTGCTTTTCCACCTCATAAAATGTGTTGTTTTAGAAAAATTATACTTTGCACTTGTGGTATTTTTTAACATTTCAACAACTTTCCCTGATATCAGTTTATAAATATGTACATAAACATTTTTTGAATGGTATGTGTAATGAAAGTCATGTTAAGTGAGGCAAAAAAGCTTGTGCTGACTGACATAACAATGTGTCTATGAACACAAATCAAAAGATTTTTAATTTGAGGCAGAGTTCAATCTTGATTATGTGGTTGTTTAAATATTTGGTATCAACAAAGTAAAAAAATTTGTAAAATCCAATGAAATCGTCAAGTCCCAACTCAAAATAAAATTTGTCACTTTAATAAACCAAAGTAAGTTCATGATCAGCCCTATAAACCTTTATCAACTTCCAGTAACTACTGTCTTAAATGTAGAAAGGCAACAAGAAACACAGGAAAGGTTTAACATTTGTTCAATACAGGCTCTTCTAATTTTGCAAATGATCAATTCGCAACAGAAACTATTACTGCAAAGATTCAAACTGTAAACATACATCAACCATTCACATCATTTGCATTTTTTACATCTCAGGTATGAATCAGGTTTTATTTCTATTTTAAAAACACATAAAAGTACCTCATACCTGTTCATTGCTATCTGCTGCATCTCTCTGTGTATGCATTTTTCCATTCCATGTTACAAAATCTCCAATAAACCAACCCTAAAAGCTGTATCTCTCCGTCACAAAGCTAATCTTGTTACTGCGAGTTTGCGATCCGTTGCAAACTTTAGAGCAGAAAAGTACTGATGCTAATTTAGCTTGTAATGTGTTAAACTGAAAGGGCAGCTGTCTTATGCTCCATGTAGGTCAAGATCAAATAATTGGAGACTTTAATTTCACGATTTTCGCATGGCCTTTCTAGA
This sequence comes from Triplophysa yarkandensis, assembly GCA_033220385.1. Taxonomy (NCBI): domain Eukaryota; kingdom Metazoa; phylum Chordata; class Actinopteri; order Cypriniformes; family Nemacheilidae; genus Triplophysa; species Triplophysa yarkandensis. The sequence goes on from CM065673.1 coordinate 10,780,247, forward strand.
ATTAGCACCTGCACTGCCGACAACACAACATGCAATGTTTCAGGAACTCCAGAGAGAAAGGTACTGAAATTTCACAATAGCACACCAAGTTTCTCACGTCTCAAAACATTCAGCACGTCAGTGAAACAGATGTAGTGGGGTATTATATTGTACTCTGGTAGAATCGAGCACCGGTTAAAGCGACTTGGCCTCCCTTTCTCTTAAAATAATAGTGGCTTGAGAACACAAAAGGGGTTTGTGCTTCTTGTAGCAAGCTGAATTAAAATTGCCTCATTAGGATTTAACTTTTCTTTTTTTGTGTTCCTTGGTGTGTTCAGTTGGTTCGAGATTTGATTTTAAGCCTAATTCACATGTATGGAATGAAATTGTTAAATAAATGAATACCAAAATATTTTGCCTGGTATCCTTATTGTCTACATCATGATAATTATTTTTTTGTCCCTAAAACTTAGTTTTCTGTCTGAATACTTTGCATCCTTTGAATGTTGTTGGCATCCTCTTAGAACTTGTTAATAGATTATTCATGATTATATAAGTCTTGACAGTAGGTTTCTAATCAAATTGTTTTTTGTCAAGAATAAAACAAGGACCCCCTGGGTTTCCCAGAAATTGACAATAATCCAAAAAATATCCACAAAATAGCCTTCGCCATCAGCTCCCGAATCTCACACAAACCAGCACAAATTTGACACTGTATTTGTACGAACCCGATTCCAAAAAAAGTTGAGACACTTTAAAATTTGTGAATAAATACACAATGCAACGATAAGGAAGTTTAAAATTTCAGTATTTCATTCAGATAAAACAAAGATGACATCAAATGTTTAAACTAAGAAAATGTATAATTTTAAGAGAAAAATAAGTTTTAAAATTTTATGGCATCACATCTCTAAAAAGTTTGGACAACTGTATGGCATCCCCCCTTTTTATAACATCTTTAAACGTCTATGGACTGAGGAGACAAGTTTACCTGATTGAAACTGAATACACAGACACTATTTAAACTGAAAAGAGATGACATCACTGAATTCAACTCATTTTGCATTACTTATTACCGTTGAATGTTGTTCAGCTGCTTTAACGCAATGTAATTTGTTTAAAGCGCTATATAAATAAATTTGACTTGACTTGATTTAAGTGAAAGTGACTCCTGGTTAACATAGGTTAAATAAGTATAAATAATGACTAAACAAAAACTAAGTTATTAAACTGTATATGTTTTATGATTCTAATTACTCCTAACCTAACCTTTAAAAAGAGCTCTGTAAGTTAAGTTACTTTTTATTTAATAAAAGTGAAGATAAAGCTCAAGTGAAGACTTGGATACAGTATTTAGAATATACTAACATAGAACATCCTAGTTCTAGTTTGGTTTTAGCTAAAATATATAATTATCTAAATATATATTGTTCTCTTTGGTTCTAGTTTCAAGTTCAAGTTTCAAGTACTCATTTGGTAAGTAAATGTTCTTGTTAAATTAAATATCCTGTCTCCAATTCTTATCTTTGTTATAACATTAAATGCGTTTGATCACCACAATTGAGTAATCAAAATTTGTTAATATATTCATTGTTTATGCATATACTGTATTCTAATTACATTACTAGTTAAGTTTGAATGGACGAATAGGAAAGTTCCCTTGTTCTGTACTACATCTTGCATATACAAAGAACATCGGCCGATATCGGTATTGGCAGCCGCCCCCTAAAACCCACATTGGTCAGGCTCTAATTAAAACAGACCTACTCATTATTTTAAATTAAACTGAATAACAAAAAATAATAATAAATTATTGCTTTCATAAACAAACTACTGTTTTTAAAATAAATAAGACTTTATAAAACCAAAAAACGCCACCACTTGTCAAAACATATCAAATAAAAAATGAAAATATTATTTTACACTATAAAACTTTGCATTATTTAGGTATTTGTTAAAGTTCCTAATTATCTTCTAATTATTTTTATATAATAATTATTATATGTGTCAAAACTCAGCATCCCCTGCTTTATAGTGCTAACCCAAATTTTTTTTATAAACAACAACAGATAGATCACAAAGATCCAATAGTTTATTCTTTTTATAACGCAGACTGGATGCTTATTTAGTTGTTTACATCTGTAGATTTATTTTAGAATCTGATCTGACATTATGCAAATATAAGGTATAGTTAACTTAAAATTTCTCCATCAGGCCTGCACAGGATTCCCCAACTCCGCAGAAAAATTCCAAAGCATAATTAACCACAGAGGTGCTGCTATGTTTCTGAATGTGTATGCAAGTGACTACAGCACACAGTGAATTTGTGGACAATGAATGCTGATATCTAGAATTGGTAATTAAGAGAGGATGACATTAACAATAATGTTATTTGGCACATCATTCAAGTAAAAATTACGATATTATTGGGCACATCCCTAGTAAACTTGACAATGTTCTGAAATGTAATATTTAAGAAATAAGGTAAAAGAGGCCATCCTGTATCATGAATAAATCACAGCTGAAGTGCGTTGTTAGGTAGATATCATGAATTGACACAGCTTCTGACCAATCAGAATTGAGGAATGGAACCAAAAGTGCTATAAAACGGCAATATGGCTACTACTGTGGAGACAGACACAAACTTTGAATTATAAAGCATGCAGCAGACCCCTGAGGGGACATGAGACAGCAGCCCTCAGGGCATGAAACTGCCATCATTGTGAAATCACCATAGGGGACATGACTCCACACACAAACCCACATCCTCTGAGGTCAAGAGCACCACAAAATCTCTTCAATTTAAAAAACGCTTCATAGTTTAGCTTTGTCTGTTATGACTAAACAGACATGAGAATGACACATAACAGGCGTGCTGTATAATTGTTGAAAAACAGAAGTCAACACAGAAGGGGGAGGTTTAAAGCATAACTGTGCGTTCACACCGAACGCGGCAAGAGCGTCAGAGCGTCCGGGTGCCATTCATTTTCAATGTAAGTCGGCTGCGGGAGGCGTCGAGAGGCGACGAGGAACGGCGCGGCGAGTCCGGCAGGAGCGTCAATGGAGAGTTAAAATCAGTTTAACTTTATGCTAATGAGCTATGACACGCAAGAGCGGCAACCAATCAGGAAACAGTAGCGCTCCTCTTCAGAAGAGTTAAAAGAACACAGACATGTTAACTTTAGTTCTGATCACATTAGTTCTCATACAGAGGAGACGAGATATTCATTATTACTTGTTTATAATATTCATATTTTCAGTTACACATGAACATAAACTGGGACACGAATTAATAAAGTGATGTTTGAATCAAAATGCCTGAAATCTTGAGTTTATGATGTGTTTCTTTATTGTGTGTGTGCGTGTTTGTGCAAGAACACACAAAAGAGTGTTGCTGGTGTAAAATGTTTCAGTTTATGATGATAATTTAACTTATAGTTTGTATTTAGTTAGCACGTTTAATTAGTTTGCTTTGCAGCTCCTTTAAAAAAAAGTAAAAGAAAGAGCAGACAGCAGTGCGTCATAGCGGCGAGAGCATCGAGCAGTTTTCTGCTCCAGCGGCGGAGAGGGCGGCGAGAGCATCTCATGAACGCACGGTAACATTTTCCCTTAATAGCTGGTTTTACCTTGGACTTGATGATTCAGAGTTGACATAAATTTTGTGGAACAGAACAATTATAAAAGTGCAATACAACTTTAGCCATTATTGGAAGTTTATATGGAAATGCTTTAAATATGTTCCAAATGCATGGTCAAAAGCTGAACATTACTTTAACTGCAGACTACTGTGACGCTAACCTTACAAGTGAAGGATCATGACCATGAACCCTCCAAACCGAACCCTTAATGCACATGTCATAAGAATAATTTGTGTATTTCGCCTCTCATCCAGAAGATAGATTATCCAGAAGATGAAGCCAGCATTCTGGTGGAAATCTGATTTATTTCAATTACTTTATAATTTTTTTTAATTGTTCAGGATTTACATTTTCAATGTTTTTATTTTTCATCAAAGTAGAAGTAATAAGTAATTCAAAACGTTACTGTATGGGCTCTACTATTAGAGTGAATGTACAAAACTAGCATTTTATAAATGAATCGTAATGATTCAAAAGGAATCAATACCTTATACATGAGAATCAAAACGAAGTGATGCTCTAATCTATTGGCTGATAATCACATTATATGAATGTTCTCACTAAACTTGGTCGAACTTACAAATCAATCTCAATTGTTGACATCAACACATGAGGATTGACATGATGATTTTTTGTATTATTTAATACTATACTATATATATAATAATACAATTTATAAAAATATTACAAAGGCAACATGTATAGTATTGAAAAATGGTTAACAGTGATCAAGAGTTTACACATTAGTTATTTAAACTTGAAGCATTAGAATCGGCCGACCACCGTGAAAATTGGTACTCTGTATCGGTGGCAAAAATCAAGAATGAGAATCTCTAAATAAAAGATATAAAATCAGTTGGATTTAGTAGATATTGTTACATTTTGGGACAGTATATATACATATATTTTTTATATTTTAAAATAAATTAAATAACTGTGTGTGACTACAGAAATGAAAAACAAGCTTAGAGTAAAATTAGTAAATTAAGAAAATTTTCATTTTTAGTAAACTGTTGATTTAACAGCAATCCCAAAATGACATCAACAGTGCTGAACTTATTTTGAACCCCAAGCATTCCTTCATTATCCACCAGTTAACAAAGTGGGAATCAACAACTTTTTAATTGAACAAGTAAAATTAACTTAATTACTTAAAATAATAGTCATAAGGGTGAGTCGAAAGAGTGATCATCATGTCATCAAGTCCCTCCAAATCAATAGAGTCGAATTAAACCCAGCTAAATGCATTGTGATAAGAGTTTCTAATAAATAAAGGCTCTATTCCCATCTAATTTTCAGCAGCAGATAAGACCAAATCCTGCATGTCACTCAGTAAACTCAACATGTTCATTCCTGTCCTGAAAACATTAAAGCCGAATGCGTTTATTTTCAGGTGTGAAGAGAAAAGAAAGATGTAGTGTTTGAGCTATTAGACTTTCAACTTTCTTATCAATCATTCACTGGACATATGACCTTCTCCACTGATATTATGGAGTGATGGGAATGCCATCCACGTCCAGAATTCTTAAAAGGTTTTTGGACACTCACAATTTCTCAGTGGTTTGAAGCTAATGCCCCAGACAGGAGCATAGCAAAAAAATTGTGTCATAAATATACACATATATAAGTATCATATATAAATATAAGTGCATAGACATATAGACATAGTTATACAATAGTTTTTTTTGGTACTCGATCTGATTAGTGAAGATCCATTCGATATTTGACCAGATAATCACTGGAACCGCATCACTGTTTGTATTACTTTGCCTCTTAAGCACAGGGACACAAGCAGGGAATGAGTTTCCAGATGTGCTTAACAGATGTGATAACTTCTCGAGTCAATTTGCGACTATTATACAAGGAGGCGGTACACACCTGAAAAAGTTACTTGCGATCCACCAGGTTTAAAGACAATAAACAGACCGAGACATTGAAAGTGGAACATAAGATAAGTTTAGTGAGCACCGAATCTCTAACTCTTACCAATCAATCAGAGCATCCCAGGGATAGTTCAACTTAATATTAGGGCTGAACAATAAATCGAAAAATTTCTACAATTACAATAATGGGTGAAACAATTACATTATCTTCAAAAGCCTCAATTATTGCAGCCCATTTGTTCTCAAATCTCTGTGTTCGACGATATGTTTATTCACTACATACAGTGGTAAATAAGCTATTGTAACATTTTTAAATGAATGTGTCCTTAAGATATTTGTTTTGAAATTGTGCCCTCCAATACTGTTAGAAACTTAGGAGTAATAATCGATGAGCAGCTTTACTTCACTGATCATGTTGCCACCACTGATAGATCCCTCAGATTCATGCTCTACAACATTAGGAGGATCAGACATTTCCTTTTGGAACATGCTATACAAATCCTAGTCCAGGCTCTTGTCCTGTCCAGGCTTGACTACTGCAAAGCTCTGCTTGCTGGACTTCTGATATGCATACCCAAACTCTGCAGATGATATAGAATGCAGAGCAATGAGTGGTGTTCAAGGAATTGAAAAGAACCCATGTCACACCTCTCTTCATTAAATCACATTGGCTCCCCGTAGAAGCTTGCATTGAATTCAAATCTCTCCTTATCGCCTATAGGACCACCACAGGTTCAGCATCCAGCTACCTTCACTCACTGATTCACAGGTATATGGCCTCCAGATCTCTGACCTCCACTACAGCAACGCTTTGTGGTGCCGTTCCAAAAGGACAGGATATCGCTCTCTCGTACCTTCTCTGCATCGGCTTCTAGAAGGTGGAACGACCTGCTTCTTACAACACGTTTGGCAGACTCAGTCTCTATCTTTAAAAAGGCCTAAAAACTCATTTCTTCCGTCTACACCTAACCTACTAGAAGACCTTCTTTCTACCCTACAAACTCTATATAAAAAAATTAAACCCTTGTCCCCCTAAAGGTTTTATCTTGCCTTGTGGCACTTGTTCACCTAGTTTTGTCTCTGCTTTTTACCGCTTCATTGTCTCCTCGATTCTTTGTAAGTCGCTTTGTATAAAAGCGTATATGTATATATTTTGGATTTTTTTACTTTTACTTTAACGAAATACCTACCAAAGCTATTTGTTATTTAATTTATAATATTTAAATTCGAATTATAAAGTAAAATTTACTTAGAATGTTAAGAATTTACCATGTAGTTGCTTCAAGGAAAGATAAAACTTCAATATAAATCTGTATTTCTCAAAAGAAATATTGTTTTCCACAGAAGTTTCTTCTTAATCATAAAGAAAAAATATTATATGTGGCTGCACGTACACATGAGGCTTGCTGTGAAATACCATACTGAATGGGATCTTAAGTTGAATCTTTGAAATTTCCTATTTTGTTTAATATTTAATATTTATTGTTAAATCCTCATCTAAATCTCTTTGGCTTGGTGGGACTGTATTCAGTGACTGTTATCCTTCATCGAAGGTAACATAAAGTATAACTACAGGGGCCTTGAGCTCAGCGCTGTGCTAAAGTACCTTATTCAAAAGCACAATGGCGATAGAGATCTTTCAATATCTCTCCAATTCACAAGCTGACCCACCCGAGTCACCTCCTCCCAACCACAAAGATCTCCGGCAACCTATTCTGAAATCGAGCTATCAATCAGGCATCTTTCTCCAAGGCAGACTTTTACTAGGCAGATCATTTTTTAACCTCCCTGAAATTAAATACGGTGTCAAGAACAACAGAAAGCATCTTTCTATACTCCAAATAAGGATGTATGCATCAATTCATTCATCCAGTCAGTGTGAAAGATGAACTGATGTTCGATGTATGAAAAAGGCATTTGATTGAAATTCTTTTAATGCATATTTTATTCGCAACGAACATGCCAGTATTCGCTTGAAACAGCAGAAATGCAGAACACATGCATATAACGTGTTCATGAATGAGGCATGGGAAATCAAATGCAATGCTGTTCCTTGTCTCTGTGGCATGATTACATTTTGCAAGTGTGTAGAGATTGTTGTGTGCCAATCTGAGTGCATCTGCCCACTATGGTAATGTACTCATATACCTGCCAGAATTTGTGCCTTATCTGAGTCTAAGCTTAAAGGAGTAGTTCACCAAAAATTGAGAAAAGGAAATAATATAAATATATTTTCGCTGCTGTTATTTTTCAGTGATACAGAAATGCAACATGTTTATCGTATCCTTTGTTATTTACTGCCAATACAATTGTTCATGATAGTTGACCCTACATAAAGTAATGTTAACAGTTACATAAAAAGTTTGCAGTTTTGATAAAAAAGTATAAGTACATTCTAGGGGTGTAATTGTACACAAAATTTACAGTTCTGTACGTACCTTGGTTTGTAAGTCACGTTTTGGTTCCTTTGCTAAGATTAGTATGGGAAAAATGCTGAATATAAAATAGCTTGTTAATAATAAACAACAATTATTAATATTACAATTAGTAAACACTACGATTTTTTAAACAAGTTTAATAAAACGCCTGCTTGTTTTTAAAAAAATATAAAAATAAAACTGAATAAAATAAAGGTTCTCAAATAAATTAAAGAATTCTCAAATAAAGACAACAACAGTTTAACAGTGAGGGCATCTTCATGCAAAGTCAAATTACTGCGATTAGAGAACACTGCTCTTTTGTTCCTGCATGACAAACTCAAGATGGCCCCAAACGCTTTGCAGGTGCCCTTGAAGTCTAATGCCAAGTGCCCTAGAGATCTCTAATTACTGACGTTACACAGTTTGAAAACGGAGTAGGTCCTGACTATACACTAGGTCATAGAATGCATGCAATCAGTCTAAATCTTCTCATAGCTGTGATTTCTTTATAAAATCACGTTGTAATAACTCACCAGAGTCATTCACAAATATCCAAAAATGCAACAGCCAAGCATAAAAGCATTCATTTACATAAGTCTCTTTACCCCTTCATTTGACTGACGTCACCTAGACACAGTCATTACCCTCTAAAGGGTGTGGGAGATGTAAACATTAATATTAAAATAGTCCAACCTCATTGAGCGTATGTCTACCTCATTCACCTTGGGAGCCAGTGTCTTATTTTACATTTTGTTATGTATGGCATGTCAGAGTTGAGCAGATGGTATCTGTATGAATATGAGCGGCTTGTCACCCTTTCTCATCCCCTCACACCTTAACCTGATGAATATCACTTCCTGAAACAAGACCCCCTGCAGTATGTATCGGCGGAGGGCTAGAACTGTCAGCCTGTTTTCAGTAGGATACACCTAACCCAGACATAACCTTCGGCTACAACTCTCAAGACTGTCTCTCCTCTGCCATTTTTTAAGATGCGAGCGACAGAGAAGTCATGTCCTGGCGGTTTAGCATTCAGAGCCGCGTTTTCGGTCAAATTACCGTGAAGCTGACTGTTAACCTTCTTTAGCGCCCCTGTTCAATCGAAGCCTATTTCAATTACACAATGAATGTATGCCAATAACAGGCATTGATATGACATTGATCCAACTAATGTTTACCCCTAAGAGAATAAAGTCTAAGTAAACACAGGCCTATCCCATTGGAGATAATGCTAAAACCGTAGTATTGAAACTATTCACTACGTTTCCAAAAAGTTCATCATGCTTCCAAGCATGCAAGTGTGCCAGAAAATCCAGTGCAGTTTCAGATGTCCTTGCTTTCCCAGGAGATCGAATGTAAAATACCTCATTTTGGCCATCCTTCCCAACCCAATTTATTCTTTGACTCACTTTCTCGCTCTCTCTCAAGCATTCTTCTTCCTGTCTTCTGCTTTAAGGTCAGTAATCAGACCATTGACACTGACTCATCGGAGGGCAGCTGGAATCCCACTTGCACTTTGAAAGATCCTCCCTCTTGATTTTTCATTTCTTATTCGTGGTGTCCACAAGATAAAGAACTTCCATCCCCTCATCTCTATATTTAAACTATTCACCAGCTCTTTCTAATTTATCATGTACTTGCAGATTCCTCATTTGGAGCAAATGGCTTTGGTTTAAAAGAGCAAGTTAGTTCATTTCGTACAGTGTTAAGGGTAAAAAATAAAACAAAGACTAAAAGGATTTTTGGAACATGTTTTTTGCTTCTCAATTACAAGAACACAAAGAAAAGATTGCTTTTCTCACAAGGTTGGTCTTACAGTAGTGATAGACAACTTTATTGCTGTGGCCAATGTAGCAGGCAGTATTTAGATTTTTTCATTGCATCGTCCTATCCATTTTTTAAATATTATTTTTCACATTACAATGGCAATATGATGGAAAGCAGGAAATCAACACTTAGTACAGTGATATGACCATATTTGTATCTCATTTTTAAGAGAGGTCTTAAGATTTATATTTTAAATAAAACAAAAAAATACTGCTTAGTGAAAATACTAAAAAGACTTAGTTTTGTTGTAAATGCGCACACACAGATGGAGGCATGTGACTACAGCATGGAGTGAATATGTGATTTTGATAATGTTAAACACAACATTTATGACATCATTGCATACGATATATCTTGCAAACCCCTAATTGGTCGAGCAATCCAAAATCTTGCATTTGAAACCCTGATACAAAAACACATCCAGGTACTAGAATCGATTGTTTGTCCCTTTTTTTATTTTATTGTTTGTCAGACTTTGCATGTTATTGACGATGTTAAGCAATAACACATAACGACATAAAGCAAACTGATAAACAGTCTGCCAACTTTTCCTACTAGTGCCTCTGTAAACACAATTTTCTCTGCTCCTGTATTTTCCACATCTCTGTTGTTCATTACAAAACAAAAACCTCTCAACATAAAAAAAGAACATAGACGTAAATACTGTGTTAAGGTCACCATCCTCGAATTCTGCACAAATCAAGTCATTTGCATTTGGAACGACTCTTCTCCCTCTTGTATGTAATTACATTGCTTGTAGCTCTAAATGACGGCTCTTTGAATCCTCAGCCCAATGCACGGTGGGTTTGGTAATTTTTGAAGAAATAAGCGACTAATTTGACATAACATAGTTCTTTTGCACAACCCTTTTGGGAATATCTCCTTTTTGCCGGTCAAGTGCAGGCTTCTGGTAACTTACTGCCATCTATGGTTAAAAAGATTTTCTTTTATTAAACAATAAATGTGCATGTCACATTTTTGATTCATCGATAGCTTTTTTTTGAGGAAGGTGTAAATGAAAATAAGAAATTCACGTCAGAAAATTTCCAATATTGGTAAAAAATACACTTTAAAATGTAAAACAACAGATTGTTTTTAGAGATTATAATGCTGCTCCAAATTAAGTTAAATGCATTAACGATTCAGACAGAGGATGGGATAGTTCACCCAAAAATATTTTACTTTTCATAATTTATTAATCCACATGTTGTTCACACACTAAACACATTTGACTTTTTCTTTCTGTGGAATACAGATATATTTTGAGAAATTTTAAGGGGTCATTGGGGCCGTGTAGCTTAATTACTAGCATTCCTCCAAAAATCTTATTTTGTGTTCTGCAGAGGAAAGTCCATCATCTAGGTTTGGCAGCAAATGAGGGTGCTTAAACTATTTTTTTTTGGTTAACTATTCCCTTTAAATAAAGCTTTTGTGCTTAACATGGTATTTAAAATGCAATTCAGAATGTTCAAGACCGAAGTCTTCGTCGTTTTTGTCATATTTTCAGTCCTTGCAACAGTTATCTGAATTAGAATGAGTCACACAAGTGAGATTGGCTCCGTTCTAAATTCTCTGTGTCCACCTGCCTAATTTCAGAGGCAGGGGTATCTATCACAATCTGATACCATCTACATCCAGCAGGCGTTTATTCTGTCGCTAACACTCTGCAAGCTAATGAATCAAGGGTGGAACAAACTCTTCAACGAGATCCTATCAGAGCCTGCCACAGTGAACACAGGAAAAATGTATGCAGCCCTTTATTATAAGACAACCCAGCGGAGTGATGGATGGCCCAAATTTAGCCTCAGCAAACTTCAGTAAGGCTGTGTTGATACAGGCTGATTAATGACCATGTGATCTTTTCAACAAAGAGAGGAAGATGGAGGAAGAGGGAGCAAGATGAGGTTGAGTGAAATTTCTCCATGTTAAGCTCCAGTCGATAAAACTGTAGTGTATTACAAGTAGACAACTGACTTAAAATTTGTTTAATCTGGTGTGCCAGTCGAGTGTAAAGCCTGTCCAGAAACGTCCTGGAGTACGAGTACCATGTAGCTTCTTTGAAATGAGAAGGAGAATAAAAGATCTCCAGGGGTCATTCGGAAACGTTTTAAAAATGGTCCAACTCCTTCTGCCCACATCAATCCAATGATGTTCGTAATACCTGAGAAGTCAAGTGAAAGCATTCCCATTCATCTTAATAGTAGCTGACTGGTACACGTCGTCCCAAAAGAGGACAACCAGCATGCTGCCTTCTCTGCTTTTGGCAATTTTTTTGAGCTTGTCTACTGTCAAGTCAAGTCTTTTTTATAGTGGCTTTTGCATTTGCATTGTATAAGCTATACAAAAAACATGTTGAACACACATAGAATACAAGGAAATCATAAAATCATTTGGACAACTACAACCAGCCTGGACTAACTGCTTAACTTAACCACTCCTGACCCCTGACCACTACATCCTCTTTACAATGGCCTCTCGCCAACTTGCCATCACCTAACGAGTGTCCATTTTTCTGCATGGTCTACAAACTATTCAGATCCATATCAAGCAGGATTTTAAAGGGCATCTGAAAGAAATGTTTCTATAATAGCCTCCCAAAGGGCCTAGTAAATATTTATAAAAGATGGCCTATTAAGATCTTGTAGGACGGTGTTAGGGCCACAGAATCCGTAAACAATAATTGTTTAACCTCAGTAATTTGGTTTCAAAGGTAATGCCTGGGACACCGCAGTGTAACCAGACCACAGAAGATATAGGTGGACAATAATTTCTGTTTCACCACATTTGTTCCGTTCAAAGTCTTGGGTCAAGATGAGAATAGCGTGCCTAATGGTTTACAACATACCAACTATGAGTGGTTTTAGGCAAATGTCGAAGAAACTTTGTCAAAAAAATAGAAAAAACACTGAAATGTTTAAAGGTGTAGAAGATTGCCTTTTCTTTACTTTTTAAGATGTTTGATGACACTGTTCTGGTGTAAAATCCTTTTGGTTTCGTTATTTCCTGTAGATCTTTTATTTTAATGGCAATAAAAAAGCTTGTTTCTGTAATTATATGTTTAAATGATTTTATTAAATGGCTGACTGTTCCCATATAAATGATGTGCTTTAACGCTTGCCAAGAAAGTTATTAGAGAAATTAAGACATTGTTAAAGGGTAGCTTTTAATAATATAGGCTTTTATGAAAAGAGTGGCCAGTCACAAATTTTTCAAGAGAAAGTCGACTGTAAGACAGTATTATGTCAATGATTGACAACCAGACATACATGTACACATAAGGTGCTGTGTAAAAGAAATTGTTGAAACATTCATCAATAATATTATTATGTCTAAAATTAACCTTAAACAATATTTTTTTTAAATTAATATACCAAACGTTAATACATACAGAATGAAAAAAGCGGTCTTATTCTAGATGGTTCAAGTTTGGTTCTTCATTACATAGAGTGCATTAAAAATAAACCAAAGATGAGCCTAATCAACGTTAAATCGTGATGGTTTTAAAAAGAGTCCAAAAATAAAAACAACAGGTAAGTTTAGACGATTACAAAAAATCCAAAGAAAATACAAACCTAGTTTCCATGAAAGACTTTCATATAACTGTGCGATATTTTCATAAGGTATATAAAAGCAGCCAAATGACAGTGAAGTTTTGCATTTAAACCCAAAACATGCTAAGTCATTCCAAATATTGTTATCAAAGTTTTCAAAGCATTAGAAAACCCCTTTATAATTATACAAAAGTATGCTATTTGACATCTTTAAAGCTTAATTTACATTCGTAAAGCGACCCATGGATGTGAAAGCTTCAATTCATTCCAATATGACTTTTTTAAAAGATGAGGTATCACACACAGTTTTTGCCACTTTAGGGTTCGCAAAAATCGGTAGCCTGACATCCCCAGGATATTGTGTAATCCAGTCGGGCTATCGAAATATCTCTCCTCCTTACAGGGCAGAAATATATATTTCAATGCTTTTGCAATCCCTTACAAATATTTCTATTTATTTATTTATTCATTTATTCATTTGGCAGACGCATTTATCCAAATTGACTTACAGTATTATGGAGTAGTCAATCATCACTGCAGAGCAAACAGGGGTAAGGTAAGACACCTTATGTCTGTTTGCTCTGCAGTGATGATTGACTACTCCATAATACTGTAAGTCAATTTGGATAAATGCTCAAGGACACTTCAGTCATTGTCTGATGGCCCTGGGATTCGTACCCAGAACCTTCCGCTATTAAGTCCAACTCTCTAACCACCAGACCAAAACTGACCCCGACTGATTTTCCATTTAGTCGTTTTTGGGCTTCGGGGAGTCCCTATAAAAATTTGAAATAAAAAAAATTTGTTTGAATTTGACTTTGAATTCGCGCGCACTTTTTTACCCCTACCGTTACTTTTGATTCGATATCGCGCAAACTGTGTAGGCCAATAAGGAGTGGCAGTACTCATTGGTCCGTGACGTATGCCTTGTCGCGCACCAATGCCTCCTATCAGTCATTACTATCCCTACTTGACAAATAAAATCTCTCAAACCCAACTTACACGAACTAGAGATTGATTGGACAGTGGAGAGAATCTCAAATATCGCGTTTTTTCATGTATGTGTGTGAGTGAAAATAAGCACCTGGATTTACAGGTATTTTAGTTCTGCTGGGCAAAATAAGACAGATCAGCGTGAAGTTAAGCACAAAAAAACTGCATAAAAAAAACAGACGACCAAAATGTGAAAAAGTTCAGAAAATCTGACTATGAGGCAAAAAGAAAGTGCAGCTTTTTGTTTTCATGGGCAAAAGATTGTCTGTTTGCTAGAACATGATAAGCCAAATAACGTAATGTTCTTCCAGGTGTTTATTGAGTTTCCTTCGACTTGACAAGCTCGTTTGTTACTGGGACCAGTAATTTTAGAAAAGACCCCAGAACCAATGAGAATCACAAGAATTACATTGATACTAGGTTTAGAACAAACACCGATTGCAAATAACATACTAAAAATAAACCAAGCACAACAGGAAGTCCTCAAAAAACTTTTCAGAACAACATATTACATAGCAAAAAGTGAATCAGCATTGGCAAAATTCAGTAGTCTTTGTAAACTTCAAAAATCAAATGGCCTTGAATTTGGTTACTTTAACTCAATAAGCCACGTGCAGAGACTTTATTGGAGCAATAGCAGAAACTTCAAGATGAAAAAGTAAATTCAAGAAAGCAGGTACCTATCTATTCTTGCAGATGGCAGTACAGACACGGATATCATAAAAGAGGAGTTGGTTTGTGTAAGGTATGTGAGAGATAATGGTGACATATCCTTACATGATTCAATGTCAGCTAGTCAACAGTGCAAATGCTGCAGGTGTTTTGGAGGCTACTGATATATGCAAGTCAAATCGTAATTGGTCACTTTTATGTTAATAAAAGATATGAGATATTGCATATCTCAAAAAAGTAATTGGTTTACTCACATTTACAGAAGACAGACACAGCTTTAAGACTTTTTCCGTAATAGAACAAGCTGCTGATCCTTCTCCTGGAACGTAAATGCTGATGCTCATACTATTCTGTGCATTCTGAGTGGGTGGGATTTTATGGGCAAACATTGAATAAATAAAAGTAAACTTTTTGATTGTAAAAAGTTAATGATATAAAAAATAACTTTCCGAAATTAGTTGTAGTTATGAGGCACTGTTTTTAGAACAAAAATACAACATCATTGTGTCTAACTTAACTTTAACAATTGGACCATGTTGAACATGAGAACTCAACATGTTTAACATTCTAAAGAGCTTACATTCGATGGATGTCTGAGTTTAATGGAATGAATAGCGCAATAATGTACCAATAACGCAGCTTTTTGGCCTCTTCTAAAGTTCCACATTTTATAGATGTGTTGGCAGGCATGAAATGTTAGAAATAAAAAAAGCCTACAAAGGGATACAATATAATAAAAAGGCTGTGTTGAACTTTTCTTATATAATAGTCTCTTTTAAAGCTTCAACAACTTTACATATTTATCTAAAGAGCAGTTCAAAAGTTACAGCTCAGGTGTTAAAGTCCACTCTCAGATCGGTCTTTATTCTGAGCTACAAACCGGTGTACAGATTAGAAACATTCAACACAGCCAAGATAGGTACAATAACCAGGTCTTTTTCTTACATTTGACAATTTTCTCGAACAATTAAAGCACAGTGCGATTCATGTTCCTGTTTCTGGGTTACTGAGAGGGCTGTGTTGGTGCTGAAGCCTCTCCCTCCAGGTGTGCTCAAACTTGCCAGGGAGCATGTCAGGAAAAGGAAGCCCATGGGAGACCATTAAGCTGCAGCCTTTCTCCCTACCGAGTGGAACAGCAGGTGGGGGTAAAAATAGTGCACCATCTGTTAAAGCAGGAGAGTCAGAATTTCTTTCCCGACACTCAGCGGGGACTCAATTAAAATGTGCATTTTCCACCGAGGCTGAGAGGAGAAACGTGGCCACCCTGGCCCGAGCGAACGTGGATACAGTAGGGTTCGGGTAAAGCTAAAGGCCCCCCAGGCGGAGCAGGGTCCACATTTACTGTTCGGGTGACAGAAGCGTAGAGAACTAGGCCGTTAGCTCCTTCCAGCTAATGTCTCTTTGTTCTAATTCTCGGACCTTTGGAGTGCTGAGAAGGATACTTGTAAAATGAGAAAGCATAAATGTTTTAGAGAGGGAAAAATGTGAAGGTTCAAAGCAGCTATCTAGAGCTGTGTAGGCTATAATCTTGTGTGAATTTGTGAACACACAAAACAAAAGCAATAAATTATTTTAAATGGATTGTTCACACAAAAATGAGAATTCAGTCATGAATTACTCTCTAGTTTTCCCAAACCTAAATCAGTTTCTTTGTTTGGTTGAACACAAAGTTATTTTGATGAATGCTTGTAACAGTTACAGTTCTAGGAAACCTTGGACTACCATAAAAGGAAAGAATGTAAGTGGTAGTCAAAAAGCCCAAGAACTTTCGATGTCTGAAATTCTTCAAAATATTTCGTTTTGTGGAGCAAAATAATTGCAAATAATATTAGTAAACTGCTTTTCACGTGCTATAAAAACCCATCTTT
This sequence comes from Triplophysa yarkandensis, assembly GCA_033220385.1. Taxonomy (NCBI): domain Eukaryota; kingdom Metazoa; phylum Chordata; class Actinopteri; order Cypriniformes; family Nemacheilidae; genus Triplophysa; species Triplophysa yarkandensis. The sequence continues at coordinate 10,797,078 of CM065673.1, forward strand.
TGTGATGGCAAACACTTTTGTAGGTATCCTAGATCATTTCATGGCACCACAAAGATTTTAAAAAACACAAAAGGATGTTCCCATAGCGGCAGAGTCTACCATTTCGAAACTTCACAGTCTTTATTTCCTTATTTTCCAGACATGCCAGATACCCTAAAAGACCTTTGTTGTCAGCTCCAGAATAACAAAATCCTATCCCATTACAACCTTGTAAATCTGAGTGATGTCGTTCACATGCCTTGTTTTGCTAAGGATGGGGATTCATCATAATATGGTTAATCACATTTGCATGTTTGCAGAGAGAAGTACTCGTGGAAATCGAAGCAGGTGCCTGGATAACGTGCACATGCTCAGTCCCGGGTGCTCTGCAAGAGCTTCACCATTACCCACTCAAAACTCCTAGCCAAATTAGTATGAATGTTCTGGGTAGCGACACAAGTACCACCTGGCATATGGAACAATCAAAGTAGTTCGGTTTATAGTCAAGAGACCACCTGCCAACCAATCATCTCCAAACACTCAAGAGTTTTAAACATTGGTATTTCTGAAATCAGGAGTACAACTGCCAATAGTTTTGTTTTTCTGTTTATTGTTGTCTTTCAGTGACTTCTGAAAGCAAAACTCATTCTTAAATTCACTCAATAATCCTTCTCAGCTTGTTCTAAATGGCATAGAAGCACATTGATGCATTTTATTTTGATGCGACACAGCAGGATGAGACGGCTTACATTTCAACGATGTGTTCGGACTCTTGTGGGTTTAAGTATTCCTGAGCCAATGCTTAAACTCAGTGGAGACTGCTATCTGTGTCCGGCAGCTGAATATGTGTCCTTACCAAAGCCTGATTTCTGGAAACCGTAAATCACCTGTCAACGGGGCAATTTTTGCTTGGAGGACTTCATAGAGCAAGAACACCGAGCGGATTCATCTCCACGTTATGCCAAGAGGCGTGATTTTTCAGGGCAAAACACGCTAACTTTGCTGTTGAATCACAACACAGGAACCGCTGGCACAAACAGAACTCGTAACATATATCTGAAGGAGGGACTTCATCAGAACAAGCAAGTTCTCAGCCATTTTATAACAATGAGACAGCGGTATACAGATAACTTAATTGTGTGAAAAATACTGGGTTTCTTTTAACATGTGAAACATTTACACAAGTTATATTGCACACTGTAAACACAATCAAAGCTTCAAAAAAATGCCAAGAACGTGACCTTTAATTAAATGTAGATAGCTCTTTCCAGACCAAAAGGTTGTTTGCATCGTCTTTACACTGTCATGTTTAACCTTGAACATAAAGGCTGGATTTTTGGATGAGATCACATGAAAGTGGAAGGTGATGGGATTGAACCAAAAAGTCAATATAAGCAGGGAAGTTAAGCAGGCAAATCTACTATAAGAAGATTTAAACATCCTGTTTGTTTAAATGTTTTGGGCTAAGTTGCAGCCATATTTTAGACAGTCAAACCGTACAAGAGGTTTTTGGAAGCAAATAGAGAGCTGCCTTTAGTTGCTTAATTTCTGCACTTCAAGATTCAGATGGCATTGTTTACATTTAAAGCACTAAGAGATAACAGTCTGGGATATAGGCAAAAAAAGGTTTCCTTAATATTTTCTGTTTTTTAGCTATCAACGACATACAGAAGATATTTTTCATCCATTTCATTTTTCATTTGTAAGTCTGCTAGCTTCCCCTTGCAACATGTTTATAGATTATAAATTATTGGCAATAATGACATTTACATTAACATTTAGGCATTTAGCAGATGCTTTTATCCAAAGTGATAATGAAAACAATAGATAAAAGAAAAAAAGTCTTTTATTAAATAACAAAACAGACAAAACAAAGAAAATATTTTACATTTGAATGATTGCTATTGTAAACACATTACAAGGACTAAACACTAAAAACGCTATTGGTCAGAACATTTTTCAAAACAATGTATATTATTTTATAATGTTTATAATCAGAATAGGGCCACCATAATAAAAATCCTAACTGACGATTATTCACCTTGATATTGTAATTGTCGATCACTAGACTTTTGATTTAAGTTTTAATGTTTCACTTTCTGTGAAGAAGCTGCATGGTAAATTCTAAACAAGACACATAAATTTATCAGTTTTACAAGTGCACAAACACCCACACAGGAATGAGTAAAATGATTATGTAATTGTTTCACCCATTATTGTAATCATTATTAATTTTTCAACGAATTGTGCAGCTCTTAAGCAAAGCAAATACAAGATTTTTTACTAATACAATGCATCAACTGTGAATGTACTCCTTTGTCACGTTCTGAAAGCATACAAATAACATAACACATTTTCTGTTTTAGTCATAGCTTCCCCAAAAATTAAAATTGTCTCATTTGTCATTCTAATACTGTGGGACTTTATCTTCTCCTGAACAGAAAGATATTTAGATTTTTGGCTATCCCTTTTTTCAAGATCATGAGAGAATTATAATTTTTGGCCAAACTATTACTTTAACAAACATTTAAAAATAATACTAATTGATAAAAAAGCAGGAAAGCAGGGGAAAAAAATTGATGCACTGATGTATCCAGACGAGTACAACCCTGGATCGATTCATGAATGTTCAAAAATTGATTTTCTAACTGTCAAACTTTGTTGCAAAATCATAAAAGATGCTGAATGGCTCAGGATACATTAATAGCTAATGTAAAGAAGGATTATGGTTTCTATAAAGCATAAAAATTACCTTGACAAGACCCATACTATATGCAAGTAGGATGGAGGTTTTTTTAGGTTATTTGAACTAAAATATTTTAGAAATAAGTTTGATATTTTTTCATGTAAGCTGATCTTGGTACAGCAAAATGACATTTTCTGAGGGATTGTGTTGCTCATAGCACATTACAGGATGATGTTACTAAAAGTCTGTTAAAGTCACTTTGAGATTTTGAAGTTTGCATTCTGTATGCTGACACGGGCACTGACTGACACTGTATTCCTTTTGATTCTGTGCAATGCTGGCAAACGTAACTTAACTTTCCAGTTGTGTGACCAAATCACTTCTATTTTTTATATTAATGAAGGATATTTGAAGTAAAAATGTGTAAACTGTCTGTTTAATTAAAAATAATTTTAAAAGAGATTTGCAGCCCTCTGAAACGGAATCAAAAAGCATTGTGATGTGCCTGGACCCCTACTAATTTCTATTATTGCAATCCTATGTCACATTCTGAAAGTGATAGGGATGTTTCTGTTTGCTTCATCACAACATATTGTTTCAGCCTTGTTGTTTAGGTGATAAAAGTCTTTCGGCTGAAAATTTTCTGTGGCCAAATACTCAGCGCATCCCCAATTATATGATTTCTTGAATCGCTCAAACAACTATTTTCGATATTACTTTACACAATACATCTCCTTATCCGACCTACTAAGATAGCACTCAGACCAGAGCAAATTTTGGTCTAACCAAACTTGCCAAGTGACATTTTTGGAGTGGAATTATTCAAGCTTTCTACTATCTGTAATCTAATAAATCCAGAAAAGATGCTTCCTTTCCTGTGATTCACTCATAACTCCAGAAACAAAAGGTCAAGCGCACTGTATCATGGGATATATTTCAGCCCATTGCTTCACAACAAGCTGATACAAGCTAGGAATTAAGTCACAGGTGTCACCAGAAGATCAAGCACATATGGCTGTTCCTTTAACACATCTAAACTGTCTAAGAGCAGACATCATCCCCTGTTCAACCTCACGGCCACATTTACTTTCATAAAAACAGATTTCGCAGATAATACTTTTCCACTCCACTGAGCAAATTATTTTCTGTTTTCACACCATATGGGCTGTGGATTTAAGGCCCAGTCCCAGAGGTTTATAGACTTTAGATGCCGAAAGCGCAGCAAGTGAGATCGTAGTCTACCATTGACATCACACATCTAGGCCTTGCCTCGCCAGCCAATAGAGAAGCGAAACACTAGTTGTGAAGCCATGAAATCACATTGTAGCTGATGCCCTGCTATACCGAAAGTCACTAGAGCTTCATATGTCTGTCAACTATATATCAATAGAGAAAAGCGACTCCTCTTTCAACAACGACCACCAATAAACTGTGAGTGACATTTTCTCATTCTTTAGAATCTTGGTCCCGTGTAGTTTCATCAATCTCAAAGTTGCCACCAGTCTTACCCTTTCTGTGAAACAGTCTGCGTTCCCAAGCTGTAAGACATTACACAAAATAGTAACGGACTGGCTATAAAAGTCTGACTTTTATGGACGGTTTTCACTTTTGTGAAACAACGAGCAACACACTTTCAGCGAACTTTTCAACTTGTTTGGCGGGCTAAGGCTTTTTTTCTTGGACACAGAGGCCAGATACCTGTGGTTTTAATTACTGTTTTTCAATTAGCGTGTGACTACAAACACCTTCAGCTAGGTCCACTTTGCCATGGCATAATGGCTTTCGGTTAAAACTAATTAGGACCTGTGGAGAGGGAACGTACTTGGAGGACAAAACAACTGTCGGGTTTCTACATTCTAGTATGAGTCAAGGTAGCAGACACCGGTTGTGGTGTAAAGACAAATGTAAATGGACAATAGTAAACAACTAAATATTGTAAAGGGACAGGAACCTGATTTGTCCTGAGAAAGACCCGTTCATAAAATTTCAAAGATATCAACAAATCTCTAGACTAGTTTTTATGGTTTGTGGGAAAATATCAGAAAATCACACCGAACGCGGCAAGAGCATCAGAGTGTCCAGGTGCCATTCATTTTCAATGTAAGTCGGCGGCGGGAGGCGGCGAGGAGCGGCGCGGCGAGTCCGGCAGGAGCGTCAAGGGAGAGTTAAAATCAGTTTAACTTTATGCTAATGAGCTATGACGCGCTAGAGCGGCAACAAATCAGGAAGCAGCAGCGCTCCTCTTCAGAAGAGAATTAATAGAGTGATGTTTGAATCAAAATGCCTGAAATCTTGAGTTTATGATGTGTTTCTTTATTGTGTGTGTGTGTGTGCGCGTGTATGTGCAAGAACACAAAAGAGTGATGCTGGTGTAAAATAAAAATAAATAAAAAAAAGAGCAGACAGCAGCGCGTCAGAGTGGCGAGAGCGTCGAGCAGTTTTTCACCGCGTTCGGTGTGGACGCACAGTATAGCATGTTGATGCCTTGAAGATCATTGGGTCTTATTTCAACAAACATGAAATTTACTATTTTAGATTTACCACAGTGAATAACAAGGCAGTTTTCTTTTGTTTATGTACACAAAAACACATATGTATTGTACGCAGACAAAACTATAATTTTGTTCAAAAATACAAATATGAACCTAGATACACATTCACATGATCATCGCATTTTCCTACCTGTCAGTGTCGCTGCTCGCTTCAGCTATGTGTGGAGGTTATTGTAGTGAGATAAATAAACATGCCCTGTAGTCCTATTGGCCAGTACATGCAATGTAACAACCATACAATTATTTGAACTGCACATTGAACTAAACATCAGAAAAATTTCTTGTTGGTTACAATTATCCACAAAGTGTGCAGGAGAGCTAGAGTTACCCTCTTTATCACCTTGGGAGCATTTAAATGATGCAGATATTTGATCTATTCTTCAGGTGCTTGCCGCAACTTACATTATCACACTCTCCAGTTGTGCGCATAGCTAAAATGCACGAAACAGAAACTTGACGTCCTAAAAATAAAATAAATAAAAAGTGATTTAGTTTGTGTAATTAAGAACAACATATTGACCTGTTTTACAGTAACAGTAACCTATTTAAAAATAACTTCAGTTGTATAAAGAATATTAGGATACTAAGGATTGCCAACTTATATATTTTGACTACATTGTCTCTGGGTCAGTACAAAGCCCCTCAAATGTCTTGCTTTACAACATTCATCACATTTTACATCATCTTGTAAACAAATCACGTGAAATTTGACCTGACGGTGAGGAAGCTTTACGACAAAATTTACGACGTTGCAAACAGATGCGCTTATACTACGCTTATAAACCATATGGTAAAACATAGAGCATAAATTAACTATTGTTGCTTCACCAAGGTGGTATTTCTTAAAAACTATGTTGATAAAGTTTAAATATCAAATTAATTTAAATATATATGATACATTAATAATATCAAATTACTTTCTTAATAGAGATTTTTAGTTTACAACACAGTGTTTCGCCTTGGTTTATAGCTTTTATAGGGTTGGCAAGGAAAATAAATAAATAAAATAAAATTAGCTTGACCTTCAAGGAGGGCGGGGGATGCAGTTGGAGGTGCAGTGTTGCCCCCTTATATAATGGTAGGGGAAACGTATACAATTAGATCAATAAAAAATTATACAGTACAACTTATAAACAGTTTCCTTTAAAATACCATAAATATGTGATTATTTCCCAAGGGTACATTTAAACCTATAATCTAATTATTACACCTAAGAGTGCAGAATTCTGAGAACCAAACAGACAGATGACCCACAGTGAATGTAAAAGAGAAAAACCAACAGCTGTCTTACAGCTTGAAGGTTGTTTTTAAACAAGTCATATATCAGCAGAATAAGTTGGCCTGTGCAGAGCTTTGCCATTGAGCACCTTGGATATCAAACCTGCTACAGATGTCCAGATTTCCTAGGCCGCTATCACGCTAAGCATTCCAAGAAGCCATTGAGAAACTCTGTTGAGAAACTGTTTGCTTGAAGCACCTGTATATCCCTCTTTGCCCTTACAACTTGTTGACAACTATGACCTTGTTAGAATCTATAAGTGAGACATCCACTTTCAATCCATAAAACTGCAAAGTCTTGTTGAGATATCTTTCTACTACATTAAGAGCTCGAAATTGACTTTTTTGTTTGGTAACACTGGTGCTTCTATGTTCAATGAGTAAGCAGCACAAGTAAAATCCATCTGATGTCTGCTGTACTTTGTAAATGGAGGACAGGGATCGTATCATGCTGTCAATCACCTAATTTCCACTATACAATATTTAGGGTGCTCTTATTGATCGGCCAGGAGATCTGTAATCAGCAAATTATCACAATTTATTACTGGATTGGTATTCACTTAACCTAGCAGATCTTACAAATCGATATAAATTCATAACATCAACACATGAGGACGTACATGATGATATTATTTAGTTAGTACTTCCGTTAAAACAATAGTTACATTAAATATAACTTAATTACTGTAAAAATGTAACAAAAATATTAAAATATTAAAGGCAACATCTTTAGTATTACTTTATCGGGGAAAAAATGGTTAAAAGTGATCAGAAAGCTTACATCAGTTATAAAAACTAGTAGCATCAGAATGGACATGGTATCATCTGATCACCATGACAAAAAAAACGGTACTCTGTAGAAAATCCTTATAGTATCCCTATAGCATATAGAGGAACAGTTTAAACTACATAACACTTCATTTTTGGCTTATATTAAACATATATGAGAAACCATATGTTTGTTTTCAAAGACTCATGAAGCTCATGAATATATTTCAAATAAAACTTGCGTTTATTACATTTGTGTTATACAGTCAGCTGATGTACAATGCAATCGAATTAGTGTTGACACGTTCATGACAGGTGGAATTAAACTTGCACAAATGCTTCCAAAATATTTTCCAATCACACAAGTTGGTATATGGTCCCAATTTTGAGGCCTATATTTAGACAACAAGCCCATCGTGAAAGAGGACAGCTCAAAAACAACAGAATTTGCTAAATCTAATTGTGTTTTTCCTTTTTTAATGTTAGAATTACCATTTAAGTGATTTAATGATGTTATCCTAGTTCAATTTGGCAATTAAGGAGATGTAAGATTGCTCTAATTGCTCTTATAATTATTCATCTGTGCGAAGGGTTAAAACTTGTCTAATCAGCGTATTATCACACATCGACAAGAAAAAAGGGGTCCACAGCTCAACATTTCCTCTTATGGACTTTATAATACCAATCACTAAAACAGAAAGACTGTTTTGTGCCAATTTAACAAAACTTTTCCCTTTTTTATGAAAGCAATTACTCTTCTCATTTACCAAAGAGCAATTAAATGCCATTTCAGATTATAAAAAAAAGATTGGAAATAAGGATTTACCTTACGGTATAATACAACAACAATGTTACTTAGATTATACTAATAATTTACATTTCAGAAGGATTTCCAAACTCGACGCACTTAAGCTGACTTTGAAATTATTAGCATCTTATACAAAGCGTTTCAGCCACTTTGACAGCCAACAGCATTCCTGCCACCGAGCATGTCATAAACAAGGCCTTATAGAAATTGTTTTCAGCATAACTGTCATGTAAGACAGTCTCTGCCTTCAGCTCCCCGTGAGGCGGCCGCCTCAGGCTGGTGCTCGACGCTGAGACTATGATCTTGAGACCTAGAGGCTACGACCTCATTAGCATAGCAGCGTAAACAAACTATGCCTTCCATAAACAACATCCTGAGCAGGTAACGGGCAGGGGTCGCCCTCACCTGCTCATTTCACTCGTAACTGGTAACAGTTTGAATAAGTGTTAGCGTACAACCTCAACTTTCTGTTTACAATACCGACAAACAAAGTGGCGGCACATTCACTTCACATGATTCTGTTGCCACTCTAGCCCATGGCTGTTCCCCCATGTGGCGGTTCAACGCAAAGCCCGAGCCACCGAGATTCAGCATTAATGGCCCCGCTCTTAAAAGGCTCTTAGTCGAGTCATAGTCCTAAGCCTCTCCCTGGGCTTTTCATTTGTTTTACCTCTGCAGCCCAGTCACGGCAAATAAACAACCTGCAGCATGGAGAATGGCAGCTCCTCTCTCCTCTCCTCTCTAATTTAGATATCCCGGCTTCACAGCTGAGGGAGATTAAAGAGTACGGCGCAGGGGAGTCGGCCTACAGCCACAGCAAGAAGCCATCTGGGTACATATCACAGACTCTCCAACCTTCTCTTTTGCTTCCTCCAACTCGTAAATAAATAAATAATCAAATACATACATTTTAGACAGGCAGCGATTTCTGACAAAGACGACATATGAGACAGCTGCGACAAACCGGGAGTTTGGTTGAATGTGTTCGGAGGTTAAAAAACAACTTTAATATTGAAATACGCAAGGCATGATTCAAACCTTTAACACCAACATATTCATCAACAGCTAAAGAAATATGATAAAGATGGTAATTTACATAGCAGTGTTGTCAGTTGTTTTTCATGTTGTTGCAAAGGTGGTATGGGTGGTCACCAAAGCCAACAAAGGAGTTCTCGGTTGGGGATTACTAGTTAGGATAATCATGTTCATCTCCAAAGATCGATCAGCGATAACATTCTTCCAAAAAAGATTGATTGAGATTGATTGATCTTCCCTGAACTGTACTCGATAAATAAGGACAATCTTATGAACAAAATTTGGATTGTAATGTTTTAAATGTAAACACATATGGTCATTTTTGATGTTTAATTACATCTTGGGTTGCATTTATTTTAGCTGTCTTTATCTGTGGTATTAATATATTTCAAATATGTTTAAACAGTGACAGAGAGCTTATATTTCAGCAATATAATTTGAAAGATCTAAATCCATAGTCGATGATAATGATGACAAATAAGATTTATCAGCTGCAAAAATCTTGTTTGGAGCATTCCTAGTTACTACATTAATTTAAAAGTGTTCACCCCAAAGTATCTACAATATTCTGTTCTAGCTTTGCCTCTGGTTCTTTCTCCAGTATCTAGTATACTGTAACTTTCTGTTTTCATTTATTAAATAGTTCAACCAAAAATGAATGTATGTCTTTCTAAGAATTAAAAAAAGAAGATATTTTGAACAAAAATGGTAACTGAACAGCATCAGCGCCCATTTACTAACTGATCTAATACCAACTTTCTTCAAAATATCTTTTTTGTGACATGATCTTTTTTTGGGATAAGCAATAATTAGGTTTTGCTTTTCTACAATTTTGTCTTGTGTGAAATGGCCCATTCAAAAATGTCCTAACTCATGCCCTTCAAGATTGAATACTTTCAAATTTTAAGAGCTTGTGAAAGGAAAAAAAGTGTCCCCCTCGTCAAAAATGGGCATTTTGTTATATGTAGCCAAATGTACAACTAGAGAAAGAAAAATGAAAGCCAGAGAAACAGCAGAATCCCTCTCAACTAGAGGTCAGCCAAACTGCTGGCCATGCAAATTGGCTACTTTAATGGCAATAATGAAAGTGGAAGGAGGAGGAGAAGAGAGTCGGGCTGGCCTGGTTTCATTGTGCTGGCAGTACAGCAGTGACATGCTGCTATTTAGAGAGCTGAAAAGAAGCCTACAGCCCTGAACTGAGCCATGACAACTCTGGAAGTACCGACAGCGCACAAATGGGTCAGAATGGATTGAATATTAACTAGGCCCTCGCGCTGTATCCTGCGGCAGCATTAAGCTAAGCATGCATCTTTGCCCCTGTCCATGTTTTCAGAACTTTGCAGACTGAATGACAATTACAGAATGACAAGATTCTGATTGCATTAAGATAATAGTTAGACCATTTACTTTTTTTTACATTTATTCATTTGTCAGATGCTTTTATCCAAAACAATTTACAAGTATTATGCAGTTGCCAATTATCACTGCAGCGCAAACAGGGGTAAGGTGTCTTGCTCAAGGACACTTCAGTCATTGTCTGCTGGCACTAGGATTCAAACCAGCAATCTTCTTCGTAAAAATCCGACTCTCTAACCACCAGACCACTACTGCCCCCCCAAAAACATAAACAGCATTTTATATGATTCATAATGTGATGTTAAAGTAATGGTAGTGTTACTATTGACTCACTCTCGTCAAAACTGTTTTTTTTTCTAAAAGAATACAAAAGAGGATATTTTGAAGACAGTTGGAAACCAAACAGCACTGGCACTCGTTCACATTAATTGTATAACACAAAATAAATACAAGCAAATGGTTGAAGCAAAAGTTCTCATCATCAAAATATCTTCTTGATCATTTAGAGAAAGCCATGGTGAAATGTCACTTTAAAACTCACTCTCTAGTTGTTTCAAAGACCTTTGGAGAAATGACAATCGAATTAAAATGAGCCCCAAAACGCCTTTTGTTTTTATACATTCTTCAAAATATCTTACTCTTTACTAATTTTACCCACAATAGTAGGCAGTGGGTCCAGAAACTGTTTGGTTAAAAGCATTATCCCAAATATCTTTCTATGTTCATACGATCAACATTTTTTTTAAAGGTTTTAAACACCTCAATGCAGAAGAAATGTTTTATTTTCGGGGGGGTGAACAATCCATTCAAGGAATTTTACAACAAGAGGGCATTCATAAACAGTGCTGAGATGGAAGCAACAAATTAAACAAGTTTGAAGGAATGGTTGATAAAAAAGTGAATTATGAAAATTCTCTCATAATTTACTCAATCAAAAGCCATCACATGTGTATGCATCATTAAGTCATTTTTTGTCTAAAAATGTCTCAAAAATGGGTCAATAAATGCCGTCCCGAAAGCAAAACGTATCAAATTTAAGCACGTGATGCACCATATCCAAATTGACATTTTCCATGAATATTTGAAATTTCAATGGCTTAATATATGAACCTTTTTACAAAATAATTAGCTTAGGAGACAACAAGTTCCCCAATAGATCAATCTGAATCACATTGACCCTCTTCAGTGATGCTGATGGCATTGGTCTGGTTCTTATAAAGATCAATGACCTCTTCTCGACACTGAAGCGATTTCATAAAAACATCTTTGACATGGACACAAAAGCATGGCAGATGGCTGAAAAACCCTGCATTGACAATCTAATGCTGCCATCTTGTGGCTTACATCCACCTGTGGCTGCAAGACTCAATTAGCATGATCTACTATATATCATGGGTTTAGAACCACATGCTGAGGACAGACCATAAAAGAATGACATGTATAATTAACTAATGAATTACAAATAAATCCTCCATTTGGACAGAATATAATCGAAACAGCAATGAGAGAGACCTGAGACTCAATAGCCGCTGCCATTTTGGCGGAATGCTAATTGGTCGGGTTTACAAGAACTAGCATCGGTGAGGTTAGCATTTTACAGTAAAACTTGAACTATTGTCATTTCTGTTGTAATAAATCAAATAAAAGATGAAATTAAAAGAGTTCGGTGTGACGGAAAGCTTGTTAGACGTTTAAACCCTGCCAAAACTTCCAGAAGTTTGACCTTTTCTGCACTTTCCTCTCATTTTCAGTCACTCCTGTCATTACGGTGTTCCCATTAGTGCAATATGAGCTATTATAAATGATATAAATGTCTGTTTTTCCTAATGTTTTAGAAAGATAATTGGTATTTAAAGTTGAAGACATTAAGCAAATAAACGTGTTTTTCCACATACAGTACAATAACAAACAACCAGAAGCAATAAAACCGGACATTTTAAGAGAATAAAGTCATTTTGTGCTTACCTGACAGAGTTTCACACGTGTGGATTACGTCACGACGATGGAAAGCGCGCCAAACGCATGGAAGCGTGTCCACGTTGCTTCTGTCAACCGGAAGTGGCGCAGCCTCTCTGAGGAAACATGAAGCACGTGCGACTTTACAATTAAAGGGTTAATTGAGCCGAAATAAAAATGCTGTCATCATTTAGTCACCTTTATGTTGTGATCAAGATTTAGAGATTTAGATGATGCACACAGAAAAAGATATTTAGAAGAATGTCTGTAACAGGTGCAGTTCTTGAGACCTACTATATTAGAAGATGTAGTACTTTATATTTTGGCAATCCTGTGTGTCTCTTTAATATTTTATAGAGTTATTTTTAGTGCATGATTTTTATTGTAAAGTAATTTTCAGGATTGAAACATCCATAAAGTTTACTAAACAACGGACATATGAATATTAAAACATAGTAATTAATTTATATAATATAGAGAGCTATCCCTTATCCATTTGTTTGATTCTGGTTTTGTACATTTTAATTCACATAAACCTTTAAAAGTTTGTTGTCTCCCAAAATTATTTTCCATTTTCTGTCACGTCCATAACACAGTTTTATTTCACTTTTTTAAATTAGACAACTTGTTCATAGACTGATATTTGTCTCACGTTTAAACACTATCAACAATGGTTTTGTGTAATATAAACAGTTGGCTCAGTATTTCGGTTACACTTACATTCTGAGAGCATTTGTATGTGGTGTAAATAATGCTGGAATTGCCCATTCAAAATTAGATATTTTGATGAATGTGGGAAAGCAAAAGTTCTTGGGTTCTTCTAATTATCATTGCAGGCAATGGGGTCCATAACTGTTTGTTTACAAGCATTCGTCCAAATATATTTCTCTGTGTTCATCCAACCAAAGAGATTTTTATAGATTTGGAACCACTAGATAGTGAGTCATTAATGACAGCGTTTTTTCATTTTTAGGTGAAATATCCATTTCTAATATCTTAGAAAGTTTCTCAAACTTTGAGCTCTGATCAGTCATTTCTCAATCTGTGCAAAATGATCTCTTTAATATTCAAAAACCAAGATTATAACATGCAACTTCACCCCTACATTTAGATCCTTCATGCACACTTGAACACAAATGTTCATTCCCCTCAAGAATATATATCCAAAGAACTCTTGACATTACTGTCCGCCCAGCATTCACTGTAATCTTTATCACTATTGATTTTTATCATAGAAAAGACTATTAAATCTCCCCGAGAGCTCTAAATCGCTCCTATCTTCACCCAGAACCATTAACTTCCTCTCCATGCAACTGAAAATGATCTTTCTGGTACTATGAGACCTCTCACCTGTCCTCTCTCGGGAGATAAACTTCTGTGGTGCTGCAAAGGCCGACATAGAGACACAGTAGTACTGAAAAAGGGTCATAGGGAATATTTGATGTCATTTCAGATCTTATGTGCATTAAATGTTTGCTCTGTTTAAAAGCATTGCTTTACTGCTTTTATAATAACAACATTGCATGAATTAAATATTAAACGTTATTTTTTTAAGCTTCCTAGTATGATTTGTTTAAATATACAGGCTTCTGGCTTCCAGTAACATAATCCACTTAACTTAATGTGTTGGTTTGACGACAACATATATAAATCACTTTATGTAAAAGAAACCCACAATCATATGTGTTTGAAGATAAAGCCATTTTGTGTCTTACATGTCATGTACGATAACGTTACAAAAGCTTACATAGCATGACCCTGGTTTAAAACTTAAAAATGGCAGAGGACACATTGTTTTGTTTACATCCACTTTAAGGTAGTGTCTGAAAAAAACATGTCTCTTCAGAGTAAACTTCTAAATATTAATAACACCACCAGAAATGGATTTAGATGTGCCTTGATCTAAACCTCTGTATTGTTCTTTAAAGCATGTCTCTGTGTAAAAGCAAACTGGACTGAATCCAAAAGCTTTAACGCAGCAAAACTGAGGCAGCGTGACACTGACGGACAGACACAGAAAGTATCAGAGAAATGTGTATTTCAAAATCACAGATTGTGTTTGTCTTTGCCAACTGAAGATCAAAGCGAACAGAAATGGCCGTGGCATACAGCATTATGTATCATTACAAAGCATATCATCAAGGTGAGATTAAAAGCCGAAACTCACTCCATTATTTTTCACAGGTCACAGAAATGGTCCCACAGCTATTGGACAAAATACATTTCCCGTTTCATCTGAAGCTGTAAACTGTTGGATTTCAGTAGAAAGTACTACTGTAATTGTGAAAGGCTATTTCCTGGAACATATTCAGTGACAACCTTCCCTTCTTGAACATTTTAATTCAATTTAAAGAAATAGTTCAATAAAAGTTCAAATAGTTCAATGCAATTATTTTCCCCCACTTCAATAAAACACCAAAAATACAACAGATGTATTCATATGGCTTGGCTACAATCCTGTATTCTGAAGCTAAAAAATAACTTTGTTAGAAACAGATTGACACACAGTCAATCAAAACTGTTTTTGATTAAATATTCACTTATGTGTGAATGTGAACTCTTCCTGTGAATCAATTTTCGAATTCTCTAGTGGCACGCACGCTTTTTCATCCACTTTCAGGTCTTTAATCCGGTTTGGTGCAGAACTCATTTATTCATCCCTCTCTGAGACCGAGGTTGTTGGGTTCATTTCAAAATCCGAAACAAAAAGACCACACTTAATTCGAGCACTGCAAAAATGATATATACAAACAAATGAACAGAACATTTCTCTTCGAGTCAGCTGTTTGCTCACACAGGACGTCAGTCAGCCATTATTTTTGTGTCCATGGAGACGGTGCTCAGAAGAACGTCTCTCGGCACAGAGGACACGTGGATTTGTTGCTGGATGTGAACCATTTATACTGTGGAATAAAAGGAAATGGAAACAACCAATCAGTGAGGAGCGAGAAATGTTCAAGGCTGAGCATTTCGCTGATTTTGAAATATCTGGCGAGATGCAGTAATAAATTAAGACAGATTCATACAAGACCTCAATAGAGAGAAAAACCATTATTTGATTCTTAAGTGCATTTCTGACCTTCTGACGGTTTTCAAGCTTTGGAGTGAATTGGGTACATTGTCAGAAACAATAATGGCCCTTAAAAATACTTTAAAACACAATACTGACATCCTGGTTCCAAATAAAAAAAAAGTGAAACTGATTTTCTTCTCATCAGACATGCCTGATTTCTAATTAACCTCTAAACTCAATGAAAGTTTATAGGAACGCATACAATTTAAAAAACGATTTTTGTCGTTTCAAACCTGTATCACTTTCTTTCTTCTGCAGAACACAGTTACCTGGCACCCATTCACTTGAACTGATTTTATGTCACTACAACAGAAGTCAAAGGGTGTAAAACTAATGTGTGTCAGTGCAGATAATGAAAATCCTCATTTTCTACATAAAATATAATACCACAGGTTGATTCTGGTAGTTTATAATACTTTTAAAATATGGAAAATGGCCTTTGACCTCCAGCAGTAAGATTTAATTTGACATTGTTTTTTTTCTAAGAGCTGCTAAATAAAATAAATTGTAAGAAAAAGAGGTTGATTTTTTGTTTGTATATTTTTAATAACAAAAATGGTGAAAGATTTGCATCAAATCGTGACCTTAACTGTAATCGACTTGAATCGTTAGGCAGGTGAAAATTCCCAGATCTAGATGTCACAGCTTTCTGTAACCAACTTTCTATAAATATCTTTTTTGTGTTTTGTAGAAGAAAATCATACAGGTTTGTAAAGAGTGAGCAAATAATGACAAACTATTACATTTTTGGTGAAACATTGC
Source organism: Triplophysa yarkandensis (assembly GCA_033220385.1). NCBI lineage: Eukaryota > Metazoa > Chordata > Actinopteri > Cypriniformes > Nemacheilidae > Triplophysa > Triplophysa yarkandensis. The sequence continues at coordinate 10,813,331 of CM065673.1, forward strand.
TTTAAGACAAGAAACAAGCATAGGATTCATATGGTTACGAATTAGAGGTTATTATACATAGAGCAGCAATATTTTTGATTATAAATTTTATATAGCATTTTTGTGTACATATTGAGAAAAAATTCAATGCTGTCTAGTTGGTGATTATATTTCCAACATAATCTTGACAATCAATTTTGAAGATTTTGGAGAAGATTTTAAGATAAAAGGGTCAGTATTTCAGCATTGTATTCCCTTTAAAGATTATAGGTACACAAGTTAAGCAACGTGATCAAATAGATTTTATAATGAATTTAAAAAAAAATAGTATTTAAAACAAATACAAAATAAATTCATATTACAGAATTAAAAATATTTTTATGTTGACTTCCGAGTTGAGCTACTATATTTTGATGCAAATTAATTTACTCACAAAATTGTTTAAATATACAAAACTATTGCAAATTTCAAAAAGTTTGTGTTAAAGTGTGAAGCTTACCAGACAGGCAGAGTGGAACTTTTTCTTGCAGGTACGGCAGGCTTTCTTTGGCAGTGAGTAATTGGATCCGTGGATGACAGAGAAGCAGATCATACAATCTTCAACCCCCTCGAAACGCTTGTCAACATTGTTCTTCCACAGAGACAGACCCTCCAGGATACTCCCATTCTATTTACAAACACAACACCAGGTTCCAAATTAGAGTACTTATATTCAGTACTAATATACTTCTATCTTAACAAAAATAACTTTGTTATTTAGGATGTAAACATTCCCTGACGACTTGTATTTATACTAAACTACATGGTATATAAAAAATTTTTTATATTTCTGGACGGCTTCATAGGACGTAAGTGCCTGGACGGTTAACTTTTGGCCGGTGATGAATATCTAAAAAAAATTATTATAAACTCTTTTTTATAAAAATTAGAACAACTCTCTGGTTCATGTACCTGGTGTGTAAGGTAAGTGCTCAGCTGAAGCATCCAATTGCGCCACTGCTGGACCGCCACGCCCACTCTTCGCCCACTCTCAACTGAGATGGATCCAAGAGGGTAATTTTGAGGTAACTGAATCACTAGTTCTATGAAAATATCATCCACAGAGTAAGTGGCTATCACCTCCCGTGTGGTAGAACGTGCCTTCACCTGAGAATACAAAATGTGATCAGATTGCATAATAGCTAAAAGTGATATTTCACCTAAAAATAAAAAAGTGTTATTGTTCACTCATCCTCTTGTCAAACATGTATGACTTAATTACTAATGAAAAAGACAAAAGAAGATATTTTGACGAATGCTGGTAACTGACACCAATTGCATTACAGTGGAAGTGAAAGGGTACATCTGCTGTTTGGTTACCAACTTTCTTCAAAATATCTTATTTTGTGTTCTGAAAAAGAAAAAAAATGTTATACAGTATTGGAACTAAAAGAAAGTAAAGATGACATTAGAATTTGCAAAATTACCGTCATGTTTTCAAAAGTCAATGTGCTGGATTGCACAGACGTGATTTCTTGCGCAGACAAAACGCCGCTGACGTACTTGCTTGTGAATTTATCAACCGTACTGTAGACACGTTTCTCTTGGCTGTTCCACCACAGACGCACCATCGCAGGCAGATCTTTCAGGGCACCATAATACACTGAACAGGCAAGATGGGGCACTTCAAACTGCAGGCCTTCAGTTTCTACAACACAAACACACAATGAGAACTTTCATTCTAATACATATGGGTTTGAAATACAAAAAATATTTGAGATACAACGCACTACTGGGGGAAAGAGACAGGATCTCTGTGAAGAAGGTCTTGGGATCTGCTGGCTGGCCGGGCAACGATGGGTTCTCCGGCATCAAACAGAAGAGATGCATTAGAAGCTTATGAAGAGAACGAGTCTTTTTCAAATGCAGAGAGTACTGAGCTCGCAGCTAAAACACAAAGACAACAGTTTGCTTAAAAAAAAAACACTAACACATCTCAATCCAAATTATTGATGACTGAGATTTCACTCACATGGGATGAAGAAGCCTTAAAGAAAGTCAGGAGGAGTTTCCATGCCAGCAGATATCCCAGAATACAGCAGTGCTCCACGCTGAGAGGCTGAACCACAACAAACTCACCCACCTGCACACCGCTGAGAATATTCTCCAGCAACTCTTCTGTGCCAGTGAGGATGCTCATCAATGCTGCCGGAGGAGACCTACACAATACGCATATATTATTGAAATGATTCAACTACCAAAAATATCCATAAGGGAAGCAAGATAATACATTTTGAGTGAAGCAAATTTTTACAGTCTTAAAATTCTCTAAATTAGATAATAATTTTGCAACTAGAAAAATGGTCAGGGATATAATATTTATTTTGCAAATTATTTTTTGTATGTTCATTTAAATAAATTTTTTTATGTAAAAGCTTAAATACAAAAAACAAGAATCTTCCTTTTTTGCAATCCAGAACATTTCCCAAAAACTGAAAATTCAGAGGGTTCCTTAAGTATTTACGTCAAATGAGTTCAAGGGACGAAAAGGTAAGAAAACCTTAAACTTGGAAATACACAGAATTTAGTTTACAAAGTTGAAATCATGTCTTACAAGCACGGCTCCTCCCCTTCTTCACTCTCCGATTTAGCCCTGGCGCTCTCGCTGTCACTGTCCGGCAACAGAGGCATCACCCTGCATAATATAAACACATCGATCTCATTTCAGTTTTAAACTCCACACACTCCTCCAGAAAGGAGCTTACATTAACACTCAAACTCATTCAGGGGTTTGAAAGGAAAGAACATGACAGCAAAAGCTTAGAAAAGATCCGTTTTCCAGCCCTGTGAAAAACGAAACCGTTTCCCTCCCAGCAGCTAATACTCTCAATGAAAAGTACTTAATTAAACCAAAAGCAAACACATCTTAGATTAAAACTCCTGCTGTGTGACATGACCTCGAGGCTGCATGAACTGGCCGCCCTGTGGAGTATTCCTTTCTATTACACTCACAATTACGTCCTACTTTCCTTCCAAGGCAACTTACAAGAAAGTCCATTACTGCATTTTTGCCGAACAAGCAGAAAGCAAAGGTCTAGTTGGTCTTTAGACACTCTGAGAGTTTTAACTGCTGATCAAGACACTTTCGTATTTTTTCCTTTGTACACTTTTTAAGTGAATATAATTGTAATTCAGTTTTGATGACAACACACATGACAGTCTTCTGTCCCCAAACAAAACAGTATACTCCATTTTAGAGTTGAAGTGTAAGTTTACTCAAAAATTATTTTGGAAAGAAGGTTGGTAACCAAACAACACATCTTTGACTTCCAACATATGAATACAAAACCTCAAAGACAATTATCAAAATATCTTCTTTTGTGTTCTGCAAAAGAATGTTGGTCACCATTTATTTTGAGGAGAACTGTTCCCTTAAGAATTAAATATGCAGATTATAAGAACAACGATAAAAAGATAAAAGATAGGGTGGAATTATTTACTTGTGGAGTATATGGTAGACAGCAAGCTGTAATGGTCGAGCTTTGAAGAGCAGCAGGGGTGAGAGGGTGTTCAGCAGGGTCTGCATGGGCTCAGGCAGGCTGCTTTTCTGATCAGCCACAAACCGAGGTGGAAGTTTATTTTGTGTGAGCAGCTCCACAGGAATATAAGTTAGGGCTTCCCCGACCGCTCTCAATACCGGCAGGGGAAACAACGTGTCGTCTGGTTCCATGAAATCCACTAAGAGTAAAGATAGGCATGTTAACGAATATTTTTGTTTCCTTTTTAGTAACCCTATATATGATCTCTCTGCACATCAAACTCACAAGGGATCTTGATCAGTAGAGGAAGCAGAAGATTGTAAATTCCCTCCATGAAGAACTCATTCCACTCAGAGGTCAGTTCGGGAGGCAGTTGCTCCACCACACCAGCAGGGGGTGATGTGAAAAACCTAACAAGAGTCACGATCAGCTCACAGGTCTCGCACACAAACAGCTGCACCCAAGGGTTCCAAAACACGCTGCTGTTTTCACAAGCCGTCTGCAAAAGACACAATCACACGTGGTACTGATTAGAAACAAAACCCGCGTGTGTGCGCGACGTGATTATTTACGAGTTCAGCTGCTCGTGTTAAGCATCTCAGATGTCATTTAAACCTGGTGTTAAAATGTGATGTGTTTAAAATGCAGATTTGATTGGGCACGGGTGGGAATCTCAGTGTCACTGTCTGCATACAAATAGTGTGAATGAAGAAATCTCACCTCGAGCCATGCTAGCATGGAGCAGAGCAAAAGATCCCAGTGGTTTCCCAAAACAGTGGGAGAATGATGCACCAACCAGCAGAGGAAACTCATCATCTCTACAGCTAATGAGAGGCCTGAGGCGGAAACTTTTCCAAGGTCACTGTGAATCAACAAAATGAAGACACATACATTTTTAGACACTAAATAGAGTTTTTATTAAAATTTTAATGTTATTGTAAATTTTTTAAACTTTTATAACATTTATTTTTACTAAATCTGTAGATATACATTTTATATAAAATATAATTACAATTTAAAGTTATGGTAATGGCTGAAAAAACATTTAAATTTCAAAATCATTTACATAAATAATGAAACATATATTTTCTGATTTGTTTATAAATTTCTTTGCTTATTAAAATAAATGATACCGAAACTAGTAATACCTGATATGCAGTATTTTGTCTTTTAGCCAAATAACTGTTCAATAAATAGTTCGAGTTTAGCATTTTGTCTTTATTGGTTTAATCTAACCTCAGGGGGCTATAAAATTAAATATACCCTTTCGGACATCACAAATACCCATAAATGTGTAAGTATGTACAAATGTGGAGAAATTGACAATAAAAGGCAAAACCCAAACATAAAAGTACCAAAACTATAGCAGAATCATGTGCTCTAACTTCTAGTCCTCAGCTCTGATATGATGAGCATTACATCATTGCCATCTTATACAGACAAACCTGTTGAAAAGAAACCATTCCTCTCTGCTGTTCCTCCATTCAGATATCGTAGTTACAACAGCCAATAAAATCTCTTCCTCTGCAGCCGTGTCAGCCTGCAGACAGCAGTGCAGCACAGCCAAACATGCCCGCACGACTACACACACACAGACACAGAGACACAGACACACAGACACACACGCACGCACGCACGCACGCACGCACACACACCAGTTACATTAAGCATGAATATTGTTGTTCAGTCTACATGACTCATCATATGTGGTGTGTGTATGGTATTATTCTTACTGTCGATGCAGTGGCTCTCTCTGTCCTGCCAGTTAAGTAGCTCTGCGACACACAGGGCCACGAGTGATTCTCTCTCCTCATTGGCTAGATATGGACAGAGCACCTGCAGTGTGCTCACACTGTGATCTGTGAGAGGGAAGAAACTGACACACACACAGAAACAAGCCAGAGAATTAGCAAATCACAAAGTATTATCAGTGAGTTATCAACATATTGTCAACATATATCATATTAGAAAAGTTGGTGAATTTCATGTGTCCTATGGGGTGACATAGCAATAATGTAAAAAACAAAATAAATGGAAATATTATTTCATATCTTTCATATAATGTAGCTGAAGGAAGACATTTTCATTGCTATTGTTTATTTGGGGTCAACTATACATTCTTGAAAATGCTTTTAATATTTTTTAAATATGATTATATATATTATTACATTCAATATATTATTAGCTGCAAAGCTGCTTTGCAACAATGCAAAAAAATGGCTAAATGCAAGTCAGCCTCTATAGGTCCTTGATTTTAATCTGCAGTGAATTCAAGTATTCAAAATCTGAGTAGGCTGACATTTCACAAACAACTGTTCTGATTGACAGACATGAAATTATTAATTAACTCTGTGTGTGTGTGTGTGTGTGTGTGTGTGTGTGTGTGTGTGTGTGTGTGTGTGTGTGTGTGTGTGTGTGTGTGTGTGTGTGTGTGTGTGTGTGTGTGTGTGTGTGTGTGTGTTAATTGGAGGGCTCTCACTAATGCATGCAGATAACACACATTAACACAGACCACTTCAGCACATTGCTGCTGCAGCAGTCAAGAGTAACAGAAATATTAGAGCTATAAGCACTGAATTAGCTTCTTTACTATCTACATGTCACATAGTTCTAGGAATGTTGTACCTTTCCACATTGCTGTACAAACTCTTTATGTTACTTGAGTCCAGTTTCTTGTTTTGGATGTATTTTGCTAGAGTCAGTGACCAGAGAGAGCCCTCTTCCTGTGACCTGTGAACAAACCATTAATATTTTGAATATTTGGATCTGCACTAATACCATTTTTCCATGTTGGTAAAAATTTTATTAGTATCATGTATTTATTTTAAACTTTATTCTTCATCATTTACTATTAATAGTCTTTCAATGCATATTCAGAAGAATTCATTGTTATGTTTTTGTTTCTATCTTTGAGTATCAAAAGGATGCCCTGCTTGTGAAAACCAGGCAAAGTCAGAAAGGCAAGCTCTGATATAATGAGAATCAACGTTGGAGCCATTAGTTTCACAATAATTTTAATATTTGACATGACATTACTCAGGTCAATATTAAATATATCAAGATTAGATTTTCACAGAATGTTCTTTACATTGTTTAGAAGGATTTTATGTTGATTGTATGTATCTTTTCAGGCAGGATAAAATATCTAGACAATAGACTTATCAATTCTTTATCATCAATATACATCTAATTGCCAGTACCAAATTGATGCAACAAAATATCAACAATTCTAAAATATTTTTTTTAAATATACATGTAACTTCTCATATATGTATTTGTGAATTCACCTGGTGAAAAGTGTGTCCACAACATCAGTTCTGATCAGGCTGTTGTTCTGGATTTTCTCTTCTATGCTCCAGGATTGTAAGAGGTTGTGATATTCAGTTACTATATTGGGTATGAGCTCCATTTCCTCACACCACTGCAGTGCATAAAGTATCTCTGAAACTACACAAAACAAATACAACTTCACAGATGCGTCCTATTTGACATGTACATCATTTGAATATGAAAGGCATCTAAATGCAAACTGAAGGATGCATTAACGCTTACCTATGTTTTTAAGATTGGGAATTTCTGAGGAGTCTATTGCCACCTCTTGGTTATCAGGTGATGTTACAGTGTGGATGATTCTGCCCAGTAATGCACTTGCACAAAGGTGAGCGGGAAGCTTGTTCGACAGCCTAAATTTCCATTCATCCATGTTTGGGTATTGACCCATCACTCTGAGACGCCCAGAGAGGAGAGAGTGTTTGACCCACTGCAGAGATGCACACAGACAAAGGGATTCACTTTTTCATTCAACCAAAAATCCGAATTACACACTTTAAAAAGCAATGGATTCTGCGATAGGTCCCACTTGAGGTGTCTGCCTTGTTTCAATGTCATCTGTGATTGAGTACCTGAGGGGGCAAGGCCTGTCTGATGCGGCTCCATTCCTCTTCTGTAGGAGTGAGACAGTTGATAAACTGTGGCAGGAGACAGCTGCTCTTCTGAGCTGAGGTGATCGTCTGAGTCAGGCTTTCTACAGCCTGTACCAGAACCTGTAGGCTATGGTATAGAAACAATACTAAATGATTCATTTTAATTTAATTTAATTTAATTTAATCATAAAACCAAAAGGTGGCCGAACCTTTTGACAGTCAGTGATACAGAGAGCAGCTGGTTTTTAACCCAGACCGCCAAACTGTGAAGGAGGGTGCCCTGTGTGACCCCTGCACCCAGATGAGTGATCAGTGAATGAACTCCCGCAGTGTAAGCATGTTTCAGCTTCAGGAGAAGAGCATCTGTAGATCAGCCGAGAAACACAAGAAATGAATGGCTCTTTAGAATGAGTTAAAATTAACATTGACATTTAGTGTGAATATGTCTATAGCGAGGTTCATTGATATATCACTAATATACAGCCAATAATAAATTAAGAGATCACTTAAGTGACCTTCCCTTTTTGTATTTCTAAATGTTTTGTGACTACTCAGGTCCAGTGTTTGTTGAATTTTAACAGAAACAAACCTTAGAAATGACAAAGAGAAAACCCAACGTATTAAAAAAAATAATAATAATTGTTAATTGCATTATTGATAAATGGTTCATAATGGAAGTGATCATTAAAATATAACACATTAGTATTGTGTTGTTTAAACATAAATGTCAATTGAGCAGAACATGAATTTTAAATCTGCAAACCTTGCAACTTTTTGTTTTTTGTAATGAAACAAAAAGTATCGTATCAAACATAAAACATAACTTTAGGAGAGTAAATTTGGAAATTATAAAAACTGTGGTCTCAAAAAAAATATTCGGCAGCTCTGTTTTTTATTTTAAATTTTTTTTACAGATATATCAATATTATAATTGTTAATGGTGTACCAAAAATATATATTTTGTGACAGAACAACAACCATAAAACAATCTAAATTCACCTTCACTCTATTACAAATCTTTATGACTTTCTTTTTTCCGCAAAACACAAAAGACAATATTTTGAAGAAAATTTGTAATCAAACAGCAGGAAACCCATTCACTTTTTTTGTGCGAACAAAAAGCTTTTGCAAGTGAATGGGTCCCAGTAAGTCACATTCTTCAAAATAACTTTTTTTGTGATCCACATTAAAAAGAAAGTCATACAGGTTTACATGACAAGTGGGTAATTGGTGCCAGAATTTTTATTTTTCGGGGTGAACCATCCCTTTATTATTTATAACAAAATTCTAAGCTTATATGCTAGGGAAATGTACTGCAGTTGTTGATTCCTCAGAGAAAGTGAACCTGAAACCTTTAAAATAATTCTGGAGTGGTCATGTACCTGACAGGTGGGTGATGGTTTGGTCCTGCGCACACAGCTGGAAAACGGTTATGAGGAGCTCCTCAGCAGATGCCAGCAGCAGACAGCCCTTAACTGAAGAGAAGAAAGTGGCTGCCACATCGGAGATGAAAGACACCAGAGGTTCCATGTTCCCGGCGTCCGACATGCCCTTTGCTTCTGACAGCGTACCGTGGAGCTTGTCAATGATCTGTTCTACATACACCTTTCCAATGAGGGGCTCTACAGATTGAAAAACAGTGAATAAATCCTTTTTGAATCGCAGTTCCCATACCACTGATGCATTATGAAATAAATATCTTTGTATGTAAGGCATCTTATTATTAGAAATTATTTTTTTTTATATTCTGGTCACCTTTTTGAGAATTACTTTATTTATTTATTTGAGAACCATTGCTTGGTTTCTATTTTATTTAAACAAAGCAGGAATTTTAGTTAAACTTGTATAAAAATATTCATGTTTACAATATTAATCATAATACATGTTGTTAATTACTAACAATCCCTAGAGTCAATGAATGTTACATCCCTAACATTAATGCATTTTAACGAAAGATTTAATTGATAATATTAAAATGCACTGTTAACAGTAAAACCAGCAAAGAAAATAGGGCACATTTTTATTTCATGTTGTCTTGAGAATAATATGAAACAGCTCACCATTATTATGCTGTTGGGAAAGAGCAAGACTGATAAGAGGCCAACCATGTGCATGATAGGAGGACATGAGAGAGGATGAAGAGGATGATGAAGGAGGTCCACACAAACCCATCTGACAAAGTTCCCCAGCCAGAGCCACCAACCTCTCCCCTAACACAGGCCCTGTGAGCCAGCTGTTACACACCTCGAGACGAACAGAATCGGCACACGCCTGGAAAAAATATTTAGTTTTATCACATTTGTCAAAATAAACTAAAAAGTAAATATTAAAAGGTACCTTTTGAATAAGCTGAAGAGTAACAGCCCAATTCAAATCCCTCTGTTATGAAAAAAAAAAATTTGTTTCATTTGAATTCCAGTTGTTATGCATCTAATATAAATATTTGTCAACATTGAAAATCTGTCTTACACTGATGTGATCCAGGATCAGAGTCTTGTCAGCAGTGGAGCCACAGCACTGTAAAGAACTAAACACCATGTCCACCAGGAAGTCTGTGTCCTTCCTGCTTTCCTGTTTCAACCACACAGCTACTTTCTCCAGGAGGAAGTGTACGGCTGGGCTCTCAGCTAGGTGCTCGAGCTCCGGCCCCATATCAGGCCTTATTTCTTCCATCTTTAGCAATACCCCAAACACCTGAGGGTTCGGAAAAGCCCCAAGCAGCTGAGACAAAAACCGCAAGTGCCTTTCAGAGTCACGCTCACTAACGTAAAGCATGTTGAGCTCCGCAAGCTGACACACCAAATCCAGCAGATGTCCATTTCTTAGGGGACAATCTAGTTTTTCTTGGTCATCCCTGGGCTCGACTACCAAAGGCACGTCCTCCCGGCTTCTTTCTTCCTCATCCTTGAAGCAGATTTTCACAGATTTCTTCTTCTTGCTCCGTTTGACCTTGCTGCTGTTCGGGTTGTGCATAATTTGCAGAAGAGACGCGATGCCTTCGAGGGCTGTCTGTTGGGCATCTTCGCAGTCCACGAAACGTGTGCACAAGCGTCTCAGACCGTCCCAAAAGTCCGACAGAAGTCCCTGAAAGACGATAGACTCTTTTTCGGTCGCCCGCTTTTCCCAAGACTGCAGCATATCAGAGACCTGAGAAAACAGAGGGCCGGCCTGCAGCGACGGATCCTCCAGAGCTCTATCGATCAAAGGCAGGAGCTGTGAAGAGAGAATTAATACATATGCTTTTTACTGTTGTACATATTTTATTGTCTTAAGAGCAGTTTGGCAGCTATGCAAGAATAAATGTAAAGCTAAAGGAAATTTAGATTAATATCAGGTTATATACTACCAGGCAAAAGTTTTGAGACAGTTAGTTATCTAAGCATTTATATTTTTTCCACCCTTTGGAATAACTGATCGAGATAATAAAACAAAATAAAAGGAACTATTTGAACTGTGTGATAGCTAAAAAAACAACATGTTGTTTGAGCATCTTCCGTGTCACCTTTTGATTAGATATTGCAGTTTTCTTGTAATTTACTTAAGAAGATTCTTTAGGTCTCAGCCTAAGATGCTTTTAAAATAATTTAAAAGGAGTCTCCATCTTTGCGGCCCTCTTCTTGGCTGTTCTCTTTTCAACACTCAGTTAAAGTCATACATTTCCAAAACATTTTTATTAAATAAAATGTGTTTTTTATAAGTTTTATATATTTAAATAATGAGAAACCTTTCACTAAATTGTCGGAAAACTTTTGACTGGTAGTGTACAAGCACAAATCTTATATCTGAAATAGTTTGGATCTATGGAGAGGAATTTTAAAGTCAAGAATTGTATGTATTCTCAGATCATCAAAATCTAAGTTCAACTGAATGTATCTGCTTTCCAACTACTGACTCACAGACCTGTTCTGAGATCAGCATATTCTGGATGCTTTTCTGCTCCTGTTCATCTCCGGCGTTTTGGAGCATGATAAACCGCAAACACTCCATGGTAGCGAAAACAATGGCAGCACTTTCTGAAGGACTGGATGAAGCACGCTCACTCGACAACCTGAATTAAACATATAAAAGGGATGATCAACAACTTAACACTGAAAAACAATTCTTATAATTCTTAAAAGTAATTTTAAGTTCACATGAAAATTCTGTCATCATTTACTCACTCTCTGACATTTCAAACCTGTATAAATTCTCCAGAACAAAATAGGTTTGAATGTTGTTAGATGTCATTTACTTACCATGGTTTACATTGGTTTAAGTAAAAACAAAAGTGACTGTTTTACAATCACCAACACTCTTCAAAATGTATTCTTATGTTTCAAAAATAGAAGTAAAGTCATACAGGTTTTAAATGACAGGAATAAATGATAGCAAAATTTTTCCAGTAAACCTTAAATGGGTCTCATTTCTGCAAGTACCTAATGCACTTAGTTACAGATAAATAGTTCTTCACTCACCCCTGAATGACTGATGTAAGGAATGTTCTCGAGAAGTCCAGGTTGGGCTGTGTGACATCTGCCGGCAGTTTGCTGATGAAAGGGAGAAGATTCGGGTGCAAACTTGTTGCTAAACCTCGACCTCCTTCTTTTAGCAACACCCAGAGCTTCGGCATCACCCCTTTTCTTGCATTGACATGAGTCCAAGAATTCTGCACAATTTCAGAGACTTACTATAATATCATATTTACATTAGATATAAATGTAACAAATAGGACCTTATATTCACAGCTATCTGTCTTCAGTCTCACCTCAACACAGGAGAGAATATGAAGGACCGCTTCCCACAAAGGTGGCAGCACCATCGGATCTGTGTCGTCGATAGATAGCAGGACAGCAGAACACGCTCGGGCCGCCTCCACAAGGATCAGCTGAGCTGTGTGCTCACACATAGTGGCTATCAACTCAAAGAAAGCCCCTCGAACCTGGAGAACAAAACCAACATGAATCCCATCAAAAGCTTTAAATAATCAATAATGCCTTATGTACAAATAAGTCGGGAGGTATTGTGGACCAATAAGATGTCATTGTGGTTCGAGGTCCATAATCCAGATGTGTAGCTCACCTGTGGAGTTTTGTGTTTGCTGAACTTCCAGAACTTTCCTTGTGCAATAAGCTCAGCCAAACGGTCCTTCAACGCCTCTCTGTCCTGCTCTGGTAAAACACTCAGCAGTCTCTTTAAGGCCAGAAGAGAGCTGGTCAACAGACGCACATATTTAGCCTCTCTCTCCTCCCCAGGCACACTCCTGCACATATAAAAAAATAATATTTTTTAAACTATATATTTTAATGTAGCTTAAAGAAGAGTCAGTTCAAATACCAATTACTCTCATGACATTTCAAATCTGTATGGCTTTCTTTCTTCTGTAGAGAACAAAAGAATATGTTTTGCAAAATGTTTGTTACCAAACAACATTGGCTCCATTGTTAACTACCATTGTATAGACACAAAACCAGACATTATTCTAAATATCTTCTTTTGAGTTTTACTGAAGAAAAGGGCATAAACAGGGTTTAAGGTTTTAAGTAGATCTTCACATGTACATATTTTACACTTACTGAGGGTCACTAATCGTGTCGGCAGTTTCTTTCAGCAAATTGTCTTGAAGAACCTGAAAGGTCAAACACAGAATTTTGAGTTTTTAGGCCAACAGTGCACTTGCTTTAGTCTGTCTACAAACTTAAAACATCTTACATTCAAAACTTCATCTTTGCAAAAGCTGATAGCCTCTGGCTGTTTGTTAAGGGGAAAAGCGGCATTGAAAGAAGAGCTGGCAGCCGAGGCTGCGGGAGAATACGTGTCACACTGAGAAATGAGCCAGTGACCCATAATGCTCTTCAGGTAGGGAGCGAGATTACGCTTGACTTTTAAAACCAGCTGCTCAAAGGCCTGCTGAGTGGCTTCTCGCACACGACGGTCATGGTCCTGATAAAAGAAAAACATGTTTAGAACAGAAATCCACTACTGAGCATTTGCGTAAATACACAGCAGATTGTCATGGTGGTGCTGTAGAGATATTGTTGACTTACCACTGATATTCTGCAGTATATACGTGGCCAATATGGAAGAACGCCTTTTACGATATCAGGCTCTCGCTCTTGACACATGGCTCCAAACTCTTGAACTGCCTGAAATACACATTAAAGGGTTAGATCTGTCATCATTTACTCAACCACAATGTGGCCTTAGAATTATTCTGACATTTTGGTGAAAATGTAGTTATTTGCATATTTGTATACTTTGACAAGTTATTTCCATTATGCATTTTTTTTTAAGAAAACAAAACGGTACTATCTACAAAATCAAATTACAATGTTGCTCTTTAAGGTTCTATCTGTGAGCCAATCAATCTCTAACAATTTACAATATTATATTATTTTACAATGTTATTTTAGAAATACTTATCCCTAGAAAGTAATTTCACCTAGATACAGCAATTAGCACAGCATTTTTTCTAACCTGAATAAAGAAAAAATTAACACTTATTTCATGTTTTAAAAAAAATGATAAATAAATGTTTGCGTTGCTCTAAATGGCATGACTGTTTGTAGACAGAACCTTGTTATTCTTATCAAAAATGTGATTTTTCATAATCATACAATTATTTCTGCGTTTCATCTCTTCCAAAATTTCCCATTTGTAACAATCAGAAAATGTTGACATTATACATTAAGAATACATGTAGGCCCTCAGTCTCTTTTACGTATGAAAGAGATTTATTCCCAATATTATTTTTGCTGAATGACATGATATACCTTTAAAGCTTAATATCTCAAAAATACTCTGAACGCAGATATATCCTTTTAATTCCAAAGCAACTTGTCTTTTAATGCCTGCCTGACTTCTTCAGAAACCAAAAGAGGATATTTTGAAGAATGTTGGTGATCAAACAACTCTGCCGCGGATACAGATCCCCTGTAAAGACCTTGCCTCAGTGGACCATCGGGATAAGACCACAGGATACAGATAATTATTCTCGACTCTGATGCAGCCTGGAATCTGAACTGCTGGTTTCGTCTGGTGAGAGGAGAACTGGCTCTCCATCTGAGCCTGGTTTCTCCCAAGCCACTAGATCCAGGCTATACCCAGATCAGAAGGACATTGCAGTCAACCAGATCCAGTGCGTATCCAGACCAGATGCTGGACTGGAAACTAGAAAAGCCCCCTACAGCCCTCAATTAAAGCGGAGACCAGGATAACTAGAGCTCCACTACAGAGCCCCTGTAGGACCTTGCCTCGGACGACCATCGGCATAAGACCACAGTTACCAGATAATTCTTCTCGACTTTGCTGCAGACTGGATCGAATTGCTGGTTTTATCTGGTCAGAGGAGAACTGGCCCCCCAACTGAGCCTGGTTTCTCCCAAGGTTTGTTCTCCATTCTGTCACAGATGGAGTTTTGATTCCTTGCCGCTGTCACCTCTTGCTTGCTTAGTTGGGGTCACTTCATTTACAGCGACATGGTTGACTTGATTGACAATGAATGCACAGACCCCACTTAAACTGATCAGAGATGACATCACTGAATTGAAAATGAATGCACAGACACCATATAAATTTAACAGAGATGACATCACCAAACTCAATAATAAACTGCCTTTAACTATCATTTGCATTATTGACCCACTGCTTTACCAACCAATGTTGTTCAGCTGCTTTGACGTAATGTATTTTGTTTAAAGCGCTAAATAAATAAAGGTGCCTTGACTTGACTGGTGGTCTCCATACAAATCAATTGAATAGTTTGCTTACCGACATTCTTCAAAATACCTTCTTTTCACCACAAATGCTACAGAAACCCCAATCCCACCTTTAATTTAGTGACTGCGTCTCTCTTTGACAGCTTTCGAAGAACCAAGCGGAAGTCTGCATCAACCAGATTGTCGATCTCTTCAGCCCCCTGCACAGCGGGCACATATCCCGGATCATTGGAGGAGGAAACTCCGAATCCAACGAAGCTGGGTACGACCCCGCTCTCTCTGGCCAATAGATCAGCAGCTCTGCCACTGCTGGAGGGCTGGAAAAACAAACACAGATCTCACAAGTATTATAACATCATCATGTTCATTCACATGAAAGCACATCAACTTTATGTTTGGTCAGTGGAGTGGTGCACACGTGACGTCATTACACAACAGATGCGTGACGTCAGTGATAACCAGCTCACACTTGACATAAAACTGAGATTATTTTTCTTTTTTTCTTTTATCTGTTTTCAGTTTTCCTGACTTAATAATATTTGTTCTTTAATTATTTGTTTATTTTAATTATTTATTTCTGTCTGTTGTGTAAAGCACTAATAAAAAAAATTAAAAATAAAACAGATTATTTTTCTTTTTTTCTTTCTTTTCTTTTATCTGTTTTCAGTTTCCCTGACTTAATAATATTTGTTCTTTAATTATTTGTTTATTTTAATTTTTTATTTCTGTCTGTTGTGTAAAGCACTAATAAAAGTTTTAAAAATAAAACTGAGATTATTTTTCTTTCTTTTCTTTTCTGTTTCCCTGACTTTAAAATATTTGTTCTTTAATTATTTATTTATTTGAATTACATATTTCTGTCTGTTGTTTAAAGCACAAAAAAAATTAACTATTATAAAATAGATTATTTTACTTTTTTTCTTTCTTTTATCTGTTTTCAGTTTCCCTGACTTTATAATATTTGTTCTTTAATTATTTATTTATTTGAATTATTTGTTTCTGTGTTTTGTTTAAAGCACTAATAAAAATAATCAAATAAAACAGATTACACAATTATTATTATATTATATATAATTATATATAAGTAGACCATTACTGAATAGTTGATGCTGTGTGTGACAGTGTGACGTGTAGTTTACCACACATACGTCAAGCTCAATAATTCCTCAAATATTTGATTTGACCGGAAGCAGTGAAACAGAATATTAACGTTTGTTTGATATCATGTTTGTCTCACCCGAACATTTCCTTTGGTTCTCTGTTTATTTTTGCCTCCCATGCTGTTGTCGGAAGAGCGTCGTCCCGACTTCTGGGTACAGTCGCACTGACGGCGCGCTGTTATTACGTCACGCGTACGCACGTCTCTTGCGCCGAGACTACAGTAGAGCACACACGTGGGTAAGGTATTGGTGATACTCGCTCTGGTTGTGTGTGCCACTGATGCATTGGTGTGTTTGTGGGCTGTATGACTTTGTCTGAATACATACATCTGTAAAAAGTTTGATGGTCACGTGTTTTAGGTCAAGATGAGCAGAGACGTGGAACGTGTGTTGATTCAGCTTCAGGATGAGAGAGGCGAGGTGCTCGGATCCCCCTTTGATGTTCCTCTGGACATCAACCCCGAGAAACTACAGCTGGTCTGCAATGCTCTCTTACAGAAGGTCTGGACTATACACTGGGTTGTCTGCACTCTGACAGCCATACACAGTTATAAGACATCTATAAGACATCTTCAAGACATTGTTTGCTCATCTGCAGCTCATTTTTTAGACATCTACTGTCTCATAGCATATAGATATCCATTATATGTATAGGAGATTATTTTACACTATTGATGTGGTCCAGGTCTACATATTTGTATGGATTGATGCTTTTACACTACAACTATTTACTGTGTATTGAAGCATACACCTGGGATTCGAACCATGCCATGTTTTTATTTCTCTATGACAGAACATGTGATCTAGACTTTTAGCACACTGTAAATTTGATTTCATGTGGCTTGGTTTTGTGTTACTTGAGTATTTGTTATGTTAAGTTGATAAACTTTAAACATTAAATATTTATATATTAGTTGAATATATATAATTTAGTTGAAATTGAACAGGTAATTTCCCTTAAAGTTCATTTAATGAAAAAATAAGTATTTATTTAACAAATATAGATTTATGATATACTAATAAGTTTCGTGAATTTCTAATAGAAATATTTAAGTAATCAGATTTACTTTTACTTACATATACACAACATTTAAACAGTATGTTTAATATAAATCAAAGCTATCATAAGTCTTCAGGTATGGCAACAGAAAATGTTCTAATTTTCTTTTATGTAAATTGTTCTTTAAAGTATTTGACCCCCACTGATTTTGTGTGTTTGCGCGCTGACAAAGTAGTCAGTCTATAATTCTAAATTTAGGTTTATTTAAACAGTAGATCAATTTATCTATTTCTTCACTGTATTATATTAAAGAACTGTTTTTATCTGACCAAAGGAGGAGCCTGTGCCCTTCCTGTTCTTCGTAAAGGATGCAGAAGTGGTGTCGTCTCTGGGCACTTGTGTAGAGACTCTGGGTCTGGAGACCGAGCAGGTGCTTCCTGTGGTGTATCAGCCACAGGCTGTGTTCCGCGTGCGGGCCGTGGCTCGATGCACCAGCTCTTTGGAGGGTCACACAGAAGCGGTCATCTCTGTTGCCTTTAGCCCCACTGGGAAGTAAGTTCTTACTTAATACAGCAACATAATGTTTTTTTATTTAAGGTATAGAACGTCAACAAATCACTGTGTTTGTCTTTCTGTGTTATTTAGATATATGGCCAGTGGATCTGGGGACACAACGGTGAGATTCTGGGATCTGACCACAGAAACTCCACACCATACTTCCAGAGGTCAGTTCACTTCTAAATGTTGTCAAAGGAAGTTCATCTGTAACTTGAACCGCACACCTGACAAACTGTCTGTCATGTCTTATAAGGTCACACACACTGGGTTCTATCCATTGCCTGGTCTCCGGATGGCAAGAAATTGGCATCAGGGTGCAAAAACAGTCAGGTGAGCTTGTTCTGTCAAAGTAATCGATATTTCAGGGCGCATAGGCATCTATCCACTTCTATTGTATAAACACAAAAGCAATGCAACTGCATAAGTTAGTTAGTTCAGCCACAAATGAGCGTTAGTTCAGCCACAAAAAAAAATTAGTTAGCGTTAGTTCAGCCACAAATGACAATTCTGTCATCATTTACTTATCATTTCAAACCTTTATGACAACTAAAACTATGTGAAGAATGTTTTGAATCGGCACTTATGCAGTTGCATTGCTTTTGTGTTTATACAATAGAAGTGGATAGATGCCACTGCCGTTTGGTTGCCAACTTTCTTCAAAATATCTTCTTTTGTGTTCTGACACAATTAAAAAAAATTCTAATGATGTTATTTTTGCAGATATTCCTGTGGGATCCAGTCACAGGAGGTCAAATAGGAAAGACTTTGACAGGACACACAAAGTGGATCACCTGGCTATGCTGGGAGCCGCTGCACCTGTGAGTGCTGAAAAAGTTTAACAAATATGTAAATATGTAAATGGCCTTCTATAAAAGGTCCCAGATAAGTATTTTTGGAACCAGAACTAATGACCTTTTCCCTCTGTCACAGGAACCCAGAATGCCGTTATTTGGTTAGTTCCTCTAAAGACTGCACAATTCGGATTTGGGACACAGTTTTGGGCCGTTGTGACAAAATCCTGACTGGACACACACAATCCGTGACATGTGTGAAGTGGGGAGGTGATGGACTCCTGTACACTTCATCTCAAGACAGAACTATTAAAGTGTGGAGAGCCAAAGATGTAAGAACACACAATTTTCTTTTAGAAAAATTATACCTTTTAATTTAAATTATATATTATAAGTATTATTCTAACACATCACCCATCTCATGGTTATTTAATCATTTACGGGGGTTTTTAACCAATGGCTTCTTCTCCTTTTTTAGGGGGTTCAGTGTCGCACACTGCAAGGTCACGCTCACTGGGTGAACACATTGGCCCTCAGCACAGACTACGTCCTGCGCACAGGAGCATTTGAACCAGCCACAGCCACCATCAACCCACAAGATCTTACTGGCTCATGTATGTGTTTGTATATTAAGATCTTACACCGTTTTAACAAAGAGTCTGGATTTGATTTATCCTTCTGTTTACCGCAGTGGAGGAGATCAAGGAGAAAGCTTTGAAGCGCTACAATGACGTCAGAGTGAGTCTATAAACAGTCTATATATACATTATACATATACAGGATCATCTTTCTGATCTTTTTTTCTCTAAAGGGTGAATTACATGAAAGACTAGTGTCGGGCTCAGATGACTTTACCATGTTTTTGTGGAACCCAGCGGAGGACAAGAAGCCAGTGGCACGTATGACGGGTCACCAAGCACTTGTCAATCAGGTGCTTTTCTCTCCAGATACACGGCTGATTGCCAGCGCTTCTTTTGATAAGTCTATCAAGATCTGGGATGGAAAGAGTGGCAAGTAAGAGGTCACATTTATCTAGAATTTGTTTTGTTTATGTTTGGGGTAAACATTGTGCCGTATTTTGTATGTATATTCTGCATCGCGTGAAAATGTTCTTTATGTGTAGAATTCCTTCACTGATGTCAAGAGTTCGGGTTTTTTTTGTGAAAACTTAGATTTTATTATATAAAAATCTATTTGATGACATAGACTGAAGTTTGAAGAAATAACAGCTAATAGGAGTGCAGAATGGATAGTGACTTTAAAATTCTTTCAAAAGAACCTCAGGGTGAGACTTGAAGAGGTTGCTTGATAAAAAGACAAGAAAACATTTCTGCACATTCTAGTCAAAAGGGGACTACACTGAAGATGATCAAATAAAACGTTTTAATTTTTTTAAACATTATTTAACTATCTTATGAGTTTATTATTGTTGTATAAAAATTTAAATAGAAATATGTAATTAAATGTTAATATTCAAAACTATTAAAAATAATAATTTAATTGGATGTATTTCCAGTATTGAACACTAGAGGACACTAACGTGACACTCATTCTTATTTTTTCGGATTTTTTTTAATACTTAATATGTTATTATATTCAAATAAATGTGTATTTGTTAAAGAATGTGTATGATATGATATTCAGATCCTAATTCATCTTCATTATTGTTGTCAGGTACCTGACTTCATTGCGGGGTCATGTAGGGCCAGTGTACCAGGTGGCATGGTCAGCTGACAGCCGTCTCCTTGTGAGTGGCAGTAGTGACAGTACTCTGAAGGTTTGGGACGTCAAAACAGCCAAACTGAACGTGGATCTGCCGGGCCACGCTGATGAGGTAAGACAGTGAATGGATTTAAGATGTGTATCTCTGTGTTGGGTATTAACACTGTTCGAAAATAAACCTTTTTTTTTATTTTTAATACATATTTAAATATAAATGTTATTTCGTTGAATTCTGAGCCAGTTTTTTTATTTAGGTTTTTGCCGTTGACTGGAGTCCTGATGGGCAGAGGGTGGCCAGCGGAGGGAAGGACAAATGTTTAAGAATGTAAGTGGCATCAGTAGACTTGTAACCAAAAGGTTGTCGGTTGAATCCCAGTGCCCTTGAGAAAGGCACCTTACCCTTATTTGCTCTGCAGTGAGAGCTGTCTAAACTTGTTAATCACTTTGGATATAATCATCTGCCAAATGAATAATTGTAGCACTTAAATACATATGCAGTGTTGAACATAACACCATCTGGTAAAAAAACGTGGCATGTTTTATCTTTTTCCCTTTAGATGGAGGCGGTAGCCACAGAAACAAGGGGTCCTTGGCTTTGCTCAGCCAATCAGGCGTCTCGACGCAGCAATTGATGGCGTGCCACACAGGACAGCGAATTGCAGTGTCAAAGCAAGAAAGCTTGACTGAATCACGCAGCAAAAAAGCCCCGACAGCTTCACAAAAGCAGACATACATAGCACTCTTTGATGTTGTCAACCAGATGGCGAGAACGAGATAATATGGGATCTATTATGGCCAGATGAAATGTGGCGTCACCCGCTCGTGCACGATCCCCCGCTGGAATCTGGCCGGGTTTAATCTATGTAATCTTTACAACACACACCTTCTTTGTAATTAACTTAATCCCTAATGCTGTGATACAGGCAGCATTAACTGGGTCTGTTCCAGCTCAGAGAGATAACGAACTACGTCACAGCCGCTCACGCTACGTCAACAGAGACATTTTCTCATTGAATGTGCGGTAAAAGAAATTTGGTTGGATCCATGTTGTGTGTGTTGTTTTTCTTATCTTGAATTAGACACAGTGCACAAATTCACAATACATTTAGCCACATTGGGTTTAGATATTTAAGTTGGTATAGTTTGGGATACAAAGGATAGATTCAAAGAAGTCTATTTCAAAGAGTTTTTGCATAGTTCATCTCAAAAAGAAAAACTGCATTTTTCTCCCCCTCTTGACATGTTGAACCTGTACTACTTTCATTTATATTTTTTACAAAAAGTTAAAAGTTTTACCATAAGTAAACCAGTGGGATTTTAGATCATGGATTGGAAAAGTGGTTTTACAAAAGCAAATGTGGGATTATGAGTACTAAGATAAGATCGTGCTCTTTGGGTTTTGGTTTGGGACCTATTTGATCCAAAAAAATAAACAGGATTATCATGATCCCATCAGAAGGTTGTATTCAACTGTGATCTTGCAATATTCGCTGGCTTATTTAAATCTTTATATTTAAAGCATATATGAACCATGTCACATCTGGATATGGTAAACAACAACAAAAATCGCAAAGCTTTCAGCTGTCAAACAGATGCCACTGTTGCTCACAATATTATAATTCCACAGTATTTTAAATAAAACAAAACAAATAATTCCAATTTCTGGCCACTGGTATATTGTCTACCTGCTCTCCTTTGCCAAACCAGTAGGCTACAGTGTTGGTTCCATTCAAGACTGGTTAACAGCATTTGTTAATCCTGAAATGTGTTTTTTGAAGCACAATTTTCCAATCCAATGTTACTTTAAAAAACAGGCATAAAGTAATATGACTTGGGTAATCCTGCACAACAAAACATGGGATTTCCAAATCCATACCAATTTGATCCAGATAAAAAAAATTAAACTGAACCCAACAGAATATATTTCGTGAAAAATGTATAAATGGGGAACAAACCAACATTTCTTAAAGTATCTTCTTTGTAGAGGTTTAAAATGTCAAGAGGGTGAGTACAACTTAAGAGTTTGGATGAATTTATCAATATTGGTTTCTGCATGGTCACTCATCACCATCACAATGACAGAAAATTTAACCGATTTCATTTATTGAACTATTGTGAAGTATTACACAGTCCATGTGAGCCTTATTGTGAAGTAAAGTATCACTGACATAAGCATGAGTAACAAAACTACGAGTTGCTTTGGTATAACTGGCATCATTTGCCGCGACTTGCATTGACAACATTAAAAGCAATATACAAACAAATACTGTACAACTAAAAACAAGTTGCCATAATAAAAACATGAAATGATTGAGAATACTTTGCAGATTACACATAGCAATATGAATCAATAATACAACAGTCCCCATCTTGGCATGATTCTGTAGATCTGTGTTTTTGGGTTTGGCGGCTTTACAAAGCTATGACGGCCACAAACATGCACATTTAGTATCGATATGAATATCTAGATTTAACCAGCTGTATGAGAACATCTAGATTAATTTGTTGTTTCAATGCACATTTGTTTAGCAATCATGTGGAGCACTTCATATGTAAAATAAGACAACATGTGCATTACATTTAGATTTCAGTGTACCTTTGTTTCTCCTTCCACGTAAGCGGACCTTCTCGCAACAATCTTTATAAAAGCATAGTGATGACAAGACACTTGCATTACATCATATTAGTGAAGAACGCTTTCATCCTTGTATTTTTCAGAAATGTTTTTGTGCAACACAATAAAAAAGCTACAGCTTTCTGCCCGAGACTGAAACTCCCACCATCTCTTTCTGAACTATACAGACACAGATGGCTAGTTTAATCCATTTCTATGAGCCACAGGCCCCAGGTAAAGTCTGGATCTTTTTAACTTGATTGACGTGACCAACTGTGTTTGGATAGTCCAATCTGTTCAAGTCAAAGTTTGTGAGGAATTTGACCTGTTTAGTCTGTCCTCCAGACGTTGTTCAGGAGCTTCACAACTTCTTCATAGAGAACAAAGACAATGGCTACGTCCAGACAAACCCGTCCCAGTCGTGGTACTGTGCCTTTGTAGAACCTAGCAAGAGAGAGTAAAGAGTAAGACATTAAAATAGAAAAGAAGTTCATGTTAAAAAAAAAATTAAATTACATACGCTTGAGGGCCCTCGTTCTTCAGAATCTGAAAAGCGCAGTCCATCGTGCTCTTGTAGCGATGTGCCTCCAAGCCCTAATTTAAAAACAGATACAATTTTTTTTAAATGTAATACAAATTTGTTATTAACATTCACCCATGTCAACCAAATAGTCTTTTAGTTTGATATTATTTTTTTAATAGAACACAAAACGAAAAAATCTTTTTTCTGTTTTCATGGGACCTCATAAGACCTTTTAGAATAAAAAAAGGTTGCCAAGCTTTAAGAGACAGTTGAACTAAATATGAACACTTATCTTGACATTTTAAACCAGCATAATTTGGTATTTGGTTACAAAATTATCTTCTGCGAAATTAAGAAAGTCATACAGGTTTGGAATGACAAGAGAGTGAGTAAATTATGACATTTTTGGGTTAACTAACATTTAAGACTTAAATTGTAACACATGATACACATGATGTATTACTCGGTTAACAGGCATAATGAGTTCAAAACAAAATGAAAGTATTTTTATTTCTGATTAATCTTTATCATGAAATATATGTTCTTAATGTGTAAATCATGTAGTTGCTCACCTGCATCCTCGTCTTTACCACATCCAAAGGAGTGTTTCCGAAAACACTCGCCGCCCCGGCTGTCGCACCAAACAATGCTGTAACTACAGGGTGCATATCACGATTTGGGTCATCACCTATACGAAGAACAAGATGACTTGTGACCTTTTGATTACCATTAGAGGTTATAAAAGATACATCTGTTTGACAAATTACTATAGTAGTGATGTCATATAATCCTCACCTTTATACCAGTTGCGTAAGAGGTTCATAACATAAAAGCGTATTGCCTGGTTGCTACCCTGCTTCAGAAGTGTAGCAGTCAGTCCTTGATACGTCCCACGAAGACCTGCGAATAAAGAGGGAATATTATAAAACCATGATTCAAACGCATTACATTTATGTATATAAAGAGAGAGTTCTCCCAAAAGTGAAAACATTGCCATCATTTTTCTTTCTCCTGCAGACCACAAATAAAGATATTTTAAAGGAATGAAACAAAAATTGGTGCCCCGGATTTCAATTGTACAAACACTAATCTAAATGAATGGGTACCGCTGTTATTTGGTTACAAACACTTTTTATCAAAATATCTTTTGTAGTCTGAAGTGGGTGAGTAAATGATGACAGAAATTTCATCAGTAAGTTTTGTCAATGTTTTTAGGTAGTACCTTGATCTCTGATGATTTCCCTTACGCCGTGAAAGAACCCTCGATAGCGTGGCCTTAAAGAGCACTGGTCATGTATAAACTTCACCTGAAACAAAACAAACAAACTATAAACGGATTCATGAGAACATATTGAAAATGTACATACAAGGTCACCAAGTATTTTACAATAGTCAAACCTTAACCGTCTCCATCGGACAGACCACCAAAACCGCCTCTGCGACTCCCGCTCCAAGCCCGCAAAGCAAACTTGCTTTGTTGTCAAGGCGACCGTTGGCATCTCTCATGGGGTTACTTAGTAACTCGAACGTTCCAAACCTGCCATTATAGCAATAGTATATCACAAATCAGCATAAAGTTGCCATTGTAAGACATTAATATAATAGTTCACCCCAAAATAGAAATCTATCATTATTTATTCCTCCTCTTGTCATGTGACACCCGTGTAAACCTGTATTTCAGCAGAACACAAAGAAGATATTTTGGAAAATGCTGGTAACAAAAAACATCGGTTCCCATTGACTTTCAATCCACAATCAAAGTCAACTGGGACCAACGTGTTTTGTTCACCAACATTTTTCGAAATATCTTCATGCGTGTTCTGCAGAGAAAAGTCATGAAGGTTTGAAATACGAGGGTAGGATCACCACATTGTTATTCTGGGGTGAAATATCCTGTGCCTCACCGTACTGCCGATTTGGGAATGGACCCATACAGCAGCGAGCTCAGACCTCTGTAGAGACCTCTCAACCCATGATCTTGCACTGTCAGCTTCACACAATCTCCTGCATAAAGACACAGTGGAGTCACGCCATCACGCAAGAAAGGCCACATACACCAAACCCAGTGTGATGTCATCCTCACCTATGCCCCTGTAGCGGGGCGGGTTCGCTCTTTCATCCAGCTGAAGCTGCGTCTTCACATATTCGGTGGGAAACGTGATGCAGATTTCGATGCCACCCGCAATGCCACCTGAAATAAAGCATGGCATCATATCAGTGGTCCATGCCATGTATACAAAGGGTGTTACAGCATCAAGGACAAGGTCATTTTATTTGAGATGTTGCACGTTGTTGGTTGTGTTACACCTTTATCTATAGTCGCTTTGGATAAAAGCGTCTGCTAAATGCCTAAATGTAAATGTAAATGTAAACTTATAATAACTTATTTAAGCAAAAGACATGCATGGATAATAATGTACATTATTCTTGTATTAATGCTGTATACGCTTTGGTGATGCCAGGATCATATGGATGGGAATGTGGGTTGGGCACCAGACACATGATCCACACATGTGGGGTGCCGCATGACCCCCCCCCCCAAAAAACATGACCCCCTCCAACCCAAACTTACCTGCAAGAATTGCCTTCCACGGATGGGTGATTTTTCTCCCTCCGATGGCCGCGGCCGCCAAATGCCCCCGGCCCGGATAGTTGGGCATGGGGGTAACGGTGCCACCCCCCAAACACAGCATGGGGGGGCTCCGGGTCAGCGGATGCTGTCGTTGGGTGATGCCCTCGCGTGTCGTCATCGCATCTTTACACGGCCCTTCCGAAACGGAGAAGGGTTTGTGTAGGGACGACATGTTTGGGAAATAACGGGAGATGTACCCACGCGGTCTTTGTTGCCCGGTGCGGGATGACGACACGTGTGGCGCGACTGTCCAATAGGACGCAGCCAACACAATCACAGACGAACACTGAGGGGCGTGGCCAGGCGGGCCTCATGAATATTAAAATAGAGGTCAGCGAGCGAGAGAAGTGATTGGTCAAAAATAAGGTTGCTTTATAATGCTACTCGTATTGTTGATTCATATTAAAAAAGATCATAAAAGTCCCATTTCTGTGTGAAACGAACACGTTGCTTTGTTTTATTGTAAAATAAGTAAAAAAAAAAAGTGTTTCGGTCTATATTGTTGTTTTTGAAAGGATCTGAATGTAAAAAATATTAAATAAATATATTAAATTGTGTGGAACTGATGTATATGATTTAATTATGTAACTCAAATAAACACTTTTAATCTATCTATCCGTCCATTTATCTTAAACTGAATTAATTTGAACAAATATTATATTATTGTTATTAATTTCCCTTGAAAAAAAATATCAAATTGTATTAAATAATATTAAAGAAAATATATTGAATTGTGTGGAACTGATGTACATGATTTAATTATGTAACTCTAATAAATATTTTTTTATCTATCTACCCACCCATTTACCTGAACCTGTTTTAATTATGAACAAATATTATATTTATATTTATTAATTTCCCTTTAAAAATGTAAGAAATTTGACAAAAAAATTCTAAAAATGACAAAAGAAACTATATTAAATTGTGTGGAACCAATGTAAATGATTAAATAATTTACCAAATAAACACTTTTAATCTATCTATACGTCCATTAATCTTAAACTGAATTAATTTTAAACAAATATTAAATTTATATTTATTCATTTGGCAGACGCTTTTATCCAAAGTGACCTCCAGTATTATTCAGTTGTCAATCATCACTGCAGAGCAAACAGGGCTAAGATGTCTTCAAGGACACTTCAGTCATTGTCTGCTGGCACTGGGATTCAAACCCACAACCTTCTGCTCACAAGTCCAACTCTCTAACCACCAGACCACAACTGACCACCAAATAAAACTTTTATTAAAGGTGCTTTTGCACATCTAATGGATGTGATTTGGTAAACAATGTGTTTTTTTTATTTTACACTGCCCGCTATTTAATGCAGCTTGTTTTTATTCTCCATAAGAAAGTCAGTCAATTTGTTTTGGCAATTCTTTCTTTCCTAATAAGCCAACATGCCGGATGTAGCTGTCAAACACCTCTGGCTTCTGACAGATTCTGGACTTAGCAGTTTTGACAATGCCTTTCATCTACACATCATTTCTTTGCTTGAGGTCAATTGAACATTTTGACTTCTTTAGATTACATCTGCATGTGAGGTTTGTGCTCATGGGGTTGTGAAAACACATAGACCTGTCCACACTTCTTTAACTTCTCAATGGTAACCTGAAGCCCAAATCTGTTTTTGTGGAGGCCATTATCAAATGTTTCATGTATATATAGAACACATTACACTCTGTAGTTGCATTCTGCACATTAACAACGTTAAATCTAATCTAATTTCGTATTCCTGTAAGAACTTACCGACGAACACGCACAAAATCCTATAAGCTGAGATGTAATTATTCATAATAGCATACATTTTGTATTTTTAAATTGATTTATTATTAAAAGTAGTTAAATATTTCCTTAATCTCACCACAGACTGGATATGTATGGAAAATATACTTGGCTGTGCTGTTTGAATTTGACTTCCAACGATTATAAAAAACAATTGTCAAAACAATTTGATTTAGCATTGGATGTTATTATTTATAGTTATATTGGCTTTCATATCTCTTTTAAATGTATCTGTTAATGAATTAAATATAATGTTGTTAATGTTTATTTATTAAATTATCTGTTTCATAACTAATTTTCCACTAATTTTAAATACATTGACAAAATAATCATGATCTAACATTGGGCGGAATAATGGTGATTATGGTTTTGGTCATAATCAAGCAGCCCTACTTGTTGTAAAAATGTAAAAATTAGGCAATACACGAAACTACTGCAAAATTTATCCGGTTAACAGTTACAGACAAGGAAATATACTGATAAAAGTGACATTAGATTATAAAATAAATAACAATAAAGAAATTATCAAACACACTGTTATTGTATAGGTAATAGTAGATTTTATGTACAAGATGTAACATTTTATCAAAATGTACTTGTATGAAAAAGACTTGTTATTCTATTTGACAACAATGCACAGTATATTCAAGTTTACATATTTATGGTATATGTTCATATATATTAGATATATATATTAAAATATTAGATATTAAATATTTTTCTTTCTAGTTATTTAACTAAACATGAACATATATATGTTCATAAAATAAAATAACTTAGAAAAATATTTAATATCTAATATTTTTAGAGAGAAGTTTCAAGGCTGAAAAATTGTAATGCAATTTGCATGGTAACGTTCAGTTATACAGTATGTACGATATCAAGTCCTTGGTGTGTTTACAAACAGGGCTCAAATAGGCCTTTCACTTATTAGACATAACATGCATTAAAATAAGCTAAAATAAAGATATTTCTTGCTGTTTAGTTACGGTCATGCTAAATGTACTTCAAAATATTCCATACTTAAAAATACTTTATTTGTTAGAAATTGCTGTGTTACAGAATAAGATGTTTGAAAACTTAAAACATCAGAGAAATATAGTTTGCCATAGTGAAAAAAATAAATATGAAAATAAAAGATGAATAGTAGTCGCCACCTTCATATTGAACTGTTTCTCACTCCATCAAACAACAGACACTTTTCCTGCACAAAAAAAGAAAATATATGAATAAATATATATAATATAGATAAATGTAGCGGTCACAAATTAATTGATTTTTATGCTCACTTTTCATTATATCTATTTATTGTTTTATTAATGGCAGTTTGTTTTGCTATTATTTTGCCATAGTTATTCTCAAAATTAATCCCATTTTGTACTGTAGTAAGTCTAGTAAAATAAAGCAATTATAGTAGTGTAATAAAATAAAGTATTAACAGGATTGTAATAAAATAAAGAATTAATAGAAGTGTAATAAAATAAAGCATTAATAGAAGTGTAATAAAATAAAAAAAATTATAGAAGTGTTATAAAATAAATAATTAATAGAAGTGCAATACATTAAAGAATTAATAGAAGTGTAATAAGATTCATGCTTTACAACATCAGGAAGATCAGACAGTTTCTCAGAGAACACTCCACACAAATCCTGGTTCAAGCTCTGGTCCTGTCCAGGCTGGACTACTGCAATGCGCTGCTTGCTGGACTCCCGATGTGCACAACTAAACCTCTGCAGATGATTTAAAATGCAGCGGCAAGAGTGGTGTTCAAGGAACCAAAAAGAACCCATGTAACACCTCTCTTCATTAAACTACATTGGCTTCCGGTAGCAGCTCGCATTGAATTTAAATGCTTAACTCACTAATGCAAAGATATAGGCCCTCAAGATCTCTGCGCTCCGCAAATGAGCTGAGACTTGTGGTACCGGCTCAAAAGGGTAAGAAATCTCTCTCTCGAACGTTCTCTGCTTCAGTTCCTCGATGGTGGAACGATCTGCCTCTGGCCTCACTCTTGTCAGACTCGGTCTCTATCTTCTAAAAACACATAAAAACTCATCTTTTCCCGCTACATCTAACTCACTAACTCACTACTTTTCTAACCTACTCACTCTATCAAAAAAAAAAAATAAAAATAAAAAAACTTTTGTAACTTCTCTCTCTGTGTAATTTGGTAACATTGTTGTATCACTTGTTCATCTATTGTTGTATCGGCTATTTACCGCTTCATTGTCTGTCAGGATAGGATGGGGGTGAAGGAATGGAGAACCCAAATGCAGGCATGCTTAAGGGGAACAAACAAGACTTTCAAAAACAGAAACAGAAAACAAAAACCCACTATGGGGAAGACAGTAACACTAAACACTATAAAAAAGTCAAACAAAAGACTTTCCACGAGGGGGCAAAAAACAAGGTTATATTGATAACAAACTAAAATGGGGCAGGACAGGTAACAGGCAAGGCAACATCCAAACAAAACTAGAAACACGGACAAGACCAGAATACACTTCAAGGACCATGAGAAAAACATGTAATGCCACGACACAGGACACAGGACAGAAAACACAAGGGCTTTATATAGGGGAACCATACCGAGGGATAAGGACACGGGGCAGGTGTGGGGAACGAAACAATGATGGGAAGATAGACGGGATAACAAGGGGGCGGGGTCAAGGGACAGACAAGAGAGCACATGGCATGTCAAAACAAACAATGCCATGTGACACTCACAAAAAACACAGGTCTGCCGTGATTCTGCCAAAATCACTAAAAACATGACCAAGAGAGACAGAATCATGACATTGTCTCCTCGACTATTGTAAGTCGCTTTGGATAAAAGCATCTGCTAAATGCCTAAATGTAAATGTAAATGTAATAAAATAAAGCATTAATAGAAGTGTAATAAAATAAAACATTTATAGAAGTGTAATAAAATAAATCATTAATAGAAGTGTAATAAATTAAAGCATTAATAGAACTGTAATAAAATAAAACATTTATAGAAGTGTAATTAAATAAATCATTAATAGAAGTGTAATAAAGTAAAGCATTAATAGAACTGTAATAAAATAAAGAATTAATAGAAGTGTAATAAAATAAAGAATTAATAGAAGTGTAATAAAATAAAGATTTAATAGAAGTGTAATTAAAAAAGTATTAATAGAAGTCTAATAAAATAAAGCATTAATAGAAGTGTAATAAAATAAAGCATTTATAGAAGTGCAATACATTAAAGAATTAATAAAAGTGTAATAAAAAAAAGATTTAATAGACGTGTAATTAAAAAAGTATTAATAGAAGTCTAATAAAATAAAGCATTAATAGAAGTGTAATAAAATAAAGCATTAATAGAAGGGTATTAATTAATAGAAGTGAAATATATTAAAGAATTAATAGAAGTGTAATAAAATAAAGATTTAACAAAAGAGTAATAAAATAAAGAATTAATAGATGTGTAATAAAATAAAGAATTAATAGAGGTGTAATAATTAATAGAAGTGTAATAACATAAAGAATTAATAGAAGGGTATTAATTAATAGAAGTGAAATATATTAAAGAATTAAGAGAAGTGTAATAAAATAAAGATTTAACAGAAGAGTAATAAAATAAAGAATTAATAGAAGTGTAATAAAATAAAGAATTAATAGAGGTGTAATAATTAATAGAAGTGTAATAAAATAAAGAATTAATAGAGGTGTAATAATTAATAGAAGTGAAATAAAATAAAGAATGAAAAGAAATGTAATAAAATAAAGCATTAATAGAAGTGTTAAAAATTAAAGCATTAATAGACGTGTATTAATTAATAGAAGGGTAATAAAATAAAGCATTAATAGAAGTGTATTAATGAATAGAAGGGTAATAAAATAAAGCATTAATAGAAGGGTATTAATTAATAGAAGTGAAATAAATTAAAGAATTAATAGAAGTGTAATAAAATAAAGCATTAATAGAAGTGTAATAAAATAAAGCATTAATAGAAGTGTAATAAAATAAAGAATTAATAGAAGTGTAATAAAATAAAGAATTAATAGAAGTGTAATATAATAAAGCATTAATAGGATTGTAATAAAATAAAGAATTAATGGAAGTGTAATAAAATAAAGCATTAATAGAAGTGTAATAAGATAAACTATTAATAGAAGTGTAATAAAATAAAGAATTAATAGAAGTGTAATGAAAAAAGCATTAATAGGATTGTAATAAAATAAAGCGTTAATAGAAGTGTAATAAAATAAAGAATTAATAGAAGTGCAATAAAATAAAGATTTAACAGAAGTGTAATAAAATAAAGCATTAATAGAAGTGTAATAAGAAATACTATTAAAAGAAGTGTAATAAAATAAAGAATTAATAGAAGTGTAATAAAATAAAGAATTAATAGAAGTTTAATAAAATAAAGCATTAATAGAAGTGTATTAATGAATAGAAGTGTAATAAAATAAAGCATTAATAGAAGGGTAATAAAATAAAGAATTAATTGAAGTCTAATAAAATAAAACAGTTATAGAAGTGTAATAAAATAAAGATTTAATCGAAGTGTAATACAATAAATCATTAATAGAAGTGTAATAAGATAAACTATTAATAGAACTGTAATAAAATAAAGAATTAATAGAAGTGCAATAAAATAAATAATTAATTGAAGTGTAATGAAATAAAGCATTAATAGGATTGTAATAAAATAAAGCATTAACAGAAGTTTAATAAAATAAAGCATTAAGAGAAGTGTTATAAAATAAAGAATTAATAGAAGTGCAATAAAATAAACTATTTAAAGAATTGTTATAAAATAAAACATTTATAGGAGTGTAATAAATTAAAGCATTAATAGAAGTGTAATAAATTAAAGAATTAATAGAAGTGTAATAAAATAAAGATTTTACAGAAGTGTAATAAAATAAAGCATTAATAGAAGTGTAATAAGATAAACTATTAATAGAAGTGTAATAAAATAAAGAATTAATAGAAGTGTAATAAAATAAAGTATTAATAGAAGTGTAATAAAATATAGAATTAATAGAAGTGTAATAAAATAAAGCACTTATAGAAGTGTAATAAAATAAAGATTTAATAGAAGTGTAATAAAATAAAGAATTGATAGAAGTGTATTAATTAATAGAAGTGTAATAAAATAGAGAATTAATAGAAGTGTAATAAAATAGAGAATTAATAGAAGTGTAATAAATTAAAGAATTAATAGAACTGTATTAATTAATAGAAGTGTAATAAAATAAAGAATTAATAGAGGTGTAATAATTAATAGAAGTGTAATAAAATAAAGAATTAATAGAAGTGTAATAAAATAAAGAATTAATGGAGGTGTATTAATTAATAGAAGTGTAATAAAATAAAGAATTAATAGAAGTGTAATAAAATAAAGATTGTCATGTGTATGAATGTCAGGTCACCTCATGCCAGCGCAGAGTGTCACGTGACAGCCCAAGATGGCAGTGAGGACAGCAGCTGACAGATGCCATGCCCCTCTCCTCCTCCTCCTCCCCCTCCTCCTTCATCTCTCTCGGCCGATCACTGTCCCACAGCGGAAACGATACAGACCGAGAAGAGTGAGCCACTCCAAAATGAGGGCGGGGGTCTCGCAGGTACTTCACACTCTCGCCACTAGAGGTCACTGTTGAGGCTTCGCGGTGCACCTGCAGTCGAGATAAAACATTCACACCAGGGCGCTATCTAGTGGACAGATGCGGGAATGAAAACTTATATTTTGCAACTCTACATAATTTACAACCAGCTGAAATGGTTGCACTTGCAACAAGACTCTGAACGCATGCCAGGCCAATGAAACCCAATATTAAAGAGGATCACATGCCAAAATGGAAGGCACAATAGTGCTCATTCTTTTACACGAGGGATGTATTTGATATCATGCGGCAAAAGAACAAAACAGAACTTTTCACTTTGCCTCTGGTGTGTTAAGCTCCTCGATGGAAAAGGACTTCAAGCAATACCAGCAGAGTTCAAGGGCAGCTCCTATAATAGAAAGCAGATGCCATTTTAAATAATGCACATTAAATATACATGTATAGATGTATCGAAACA
Organism: Triplophysa yarkandensis; assembly: GCA_033220385.1. Taxonomy (NCBI): domain Eukaryota; kingdom Metazoa; phylum Chordata; class Actinopteri; order Cypriniformes; family Nemacheilidae; genus Triplophysa; species Triplophysa yarkandensis. The sequence continues at coordinate 10,847,287 of CM065673.1, forward strand.
ATCCAACATGTTCTTGAGATTTAAATGGAAAATATCAAATGCCACGAAAGAACAACAAAGAGACTGTGCATCTATTGCCCGTAGGAAGTTTTGAATCACACTTGACATGTTTCGACACCGTTTTATTTGGCCACGGGACAAACACCTCAAATAAGGCCGTGTGCTTGGCCATTATTCCCTTCGGCCATCTGAGTACACAGCATTTGGATCCTGACAGTTTACACAGCACACTTCATGTATGTTATCTTTGTTTTTTTAGCTGGGGAACAGTAACACATTCAGACGTACTGTGTGTGTCCACAGGGGTAGCTGCCAAGGCTTGGGTGAGGTTTGGGGTCTGGTCGGATTCAGATTCGTCCTGTATCACACCTTCTTTAACACAACAGTTCTCATCCGTGCATGAAATGGCCTGTATAGAAGAATAGAATAGAATAGTGTATATAGAATTGAATAGAATAGAACAGAATAGTGTGGAATAGAATAGAATAGAACAGAATAGAATAGTGTAGATAGAATTGAATAGAATAGAACAGAATAGTGTGGAATAGAATAGAATAGAATAGTGTAGATAGAATTGAATAGAATAGAACAGAATAGTGTGGAATAGAATAGAATAGAATAGAATAGTATAGAATAGAATAGAATAGTGTAGAATAGAATAGAATAGAATAGAATAGAATAGAATAGAATAGAATAGAGTAGAATAGTGTAGATAGAATTGAATATAATAGAACAGAATAGTGTGGAATAGAATAGAATAGTGTAGAATAGAATAGTGTAGAATAGAATAGAATAGAATAGAATAGAATGGAAGAAAGCCAATGCAAGAGGACCAGGAGCAAATAGTAATTTTATTACATTGAATGAGTTTATATTGAAGTAATAATCATTTGACGGTACATTATCCTTTTTATTATATACCTTTTTAAATGGACCTTAAATATTGATTCACATTCTTATTATGTGAGAGAAGATCAGTGTGAGACCAGAAACATGAAACTACTACAGCTAAAAAGCACATGATGTCCTGTGGTCCACGGCAATTAATTAATTATTTAATGTTCAGTTTAGTGGTCATTATTAATAAATATTTTATGGATGAATGTAACGTCTTACTAAGTATTTAAAAAATATAGGTAGAGAAAACTTTGTTATAGTTTGTCAGTGGTGAAAGAAAGCAAATCTGACCTGTTCTTGCTCCTTGTTCCGGTGATAAGAAGGACTCTCCCTGTATTTGTGTAAAAATAGAAAGTAAGAATTCCAAAATCACATGTTTATGTTTTTTTCTTCTTTTTTATCAAAATAGTGTCAGTTTTAAAAGATAATAGGGATTTTTTGGTGTGGCTTAATCATCCAGTTTGTGAAATACAGTGGTATATAATGGTGAGATCTTTATACACTTTTTCGAGACATAGTTATGTATATAAAGTTTCTGTCAGAAGTAATCCAGACTTTATCCAGATTATTTCGAGGTGACCATAAGGAACAAAAATATCTAAATGAATAAAACAAATGTTATACACTTATTTAAGGGACTACTTCACCGCAAAATGAAAAATCTGTCAAGATTTATTCATATTGCAGAATACAAAAGTACTTTGAATAAAGTTGGTATCGGAACGGTGGCACCCATTTACTTGTACTATGCAAATGCAACCGGTGCAAGTGAATGGGTGGCAGTAACCAACATTCTTCAAAATATCTTCTTTTGTGTTCTGTAGAAAGTCACAAAAATCTGAAATGACAAGAGGGTAAATAAATGATGACAAAATTTAAAAGCCACTTAACTTAAAGCCAAGACTGTCTTTCCCTCATCATGAGGTTATCAATAAATCCATCTGCTGACAAATGACACACTGAGAGGCTTGACCGTCCCTATCTGAGAACTTTTTAATGCTAGCCAGAATTCTCACTTACCCCACTAGAGCTGTTTGGGCGCAGCTTAGAGTCTCTGCCATCTCCCTGACCTCTCCTTTCCGTGGGAGAAGTCTCTTTCTGTTAACACGCTCTCTCTTTCTCCGTCTCTTTGCCTCTCTCGACCGTCTTCTCACGGAACGGAAACTCTGGCCGTTTAATATTTGATGGTCCTCAATGGCTCACAAGCAGATTTGCTGTAAAGAGTGACAGCCATAGAGCTCAGGTGTCAGGCCTCAGGTGTCCGAGTCAGTCAGCTGTCTGGACCTCCCAGCAGAGGATAAAGACCCCTGAGGGACATTTTACCCCATCTGCCAAAACAGCACTCATGTAGGGATCAAATGGATTACGCCCTGGAGACAAGAGGCCTGTTTACACACACACAGTGTGAACTTAATATAGTACCAGAGAGCAATATTTATGGGCTTTTCTTCAAGCACGCTTGGCCCTTTGGACTTTTAGAAATGAACTCCCACTTCATACACACACACTATTAGATTTCAATTTGTCGGCTAATGGTCGCCGGCAGCGTGCATAAATGCATCACAGGAGAATTTCGGAATAATGAACCTCCTCCACGATTGAAATGATGTATTTGGATTGATCACAAATAATAATTTCGCAGTGTCTAAATAAAGCTAATTGTATGGCATGTTTTTTACATCCAGCATTGTAAATGCACACGCATGTTTTTCTCGTAATTTGACAAATAATTTGGCCGTGTGTGCATGTGTGTGAGTTCAATAGAGCATCCAGCAGGCAATGAGCTTGTTACTCTGACGGTGGTGCCACTTCACAGAGCTGGCGGCTAAGTGCTTATAGAGGGTGAGTCATTCAGACCTTCACCTTTATTCTCTCAGTTTCATTCTCTCTGACTTTATCAGCCCCTCGACCCTCTTCACCTCCCCTCTCTCCTTACTTTAAATGTGCCACCGACCCAAACAGCAGATGAATGAAGTGCTGATGTTGTTTTCCGCTCACCATGGTTCCAAACGTTAACCTTCTGCAGGTGTTTCCGCAGAGATGGTTTTGTTCAACACTTTTCAGGAAGAATTGGCAAGCACAGGCGTTATTAACGCAGGGGCTTGTGTGCGTATGTGTGTGTGGATTGGGCTATGGTTGAGAGGGACATTTTTATTTGGCAAAAATATACCTTGGAATAAATAGCAAATGCATGTCTGGAAATGACATTATTTGAATCTTTACTTTTATTGTTTGATCATGTAAACAACTTTGTGATTTAGATTTCAGATTTAGGGGAAAGGAATTGTACAAACATCTTGACAAATAGGCAACATCTGGCAGAATGCACTGCACCTTAGAGACGTCTACTGTCAGATGTCATGTAGACAGCTAGAGAATTTCTGTAAGATGTTTTTGATTCAGAATGGATGTAGAACAGCTCTTTCAAAGACGTTAAGAGGACGATTTTACACAGCAGATGTTTACCAGATCTCCATCAGACATCTTACAGCCATACCTGCGCTGGCTGTATGTGTGTAAAACATAAACCAACCGAGTACTTAGATGAATCACACATTCTAAACACTTTCACAAGGCAGTTATTGCGTACCTCTTGTTTTAGTGGCACCGTGTTCAAAGCTCTTTAATGGAAACATGACAGCTGGTGCACGCTGGGAACAGAAAGCCCAACGCCTACCTCTCCTCCCAGTGACATGTCAAAGAGCGTTTCCCCCCCAGAGGGTGAAACGGAACATTATGAATTGATTCAGAAAGAAAATCATTTCAGTCTTTAATGTAAAACATTTAGCACCTGGCATTAAAGCCGCCCGCCACGTATACACCGTGAGGTACATCTGAAATCAATAAACGCTGTTTGACACCGAAATCTGACGTAAATGTAAAAACATCCAGCTCGTCTTGAGAGACAGAACGGTAGACATTGGCAATCAGCTCCTCGCGAACCCACTGACAGCTCTTATGGGGAAAGCAGAGGGTATAATTGAATGGTAATTACACGGTAATTATCATCATGCATAAAGGTTTGGCATACCGAAAAGGATCGGGGGGAAGGGGATTTCTTTATTTTATTATTTTTTTAACAACCTCTCTGAGATTTAAATGATTCTGTTCAATTATGGCTAATCACCGAAATCCAGGGAGGGCATAAATGGTGCTGTCTCTCCACAAAGGCAGCGGAGAGCGTCAAGGCACTTTGGCGTACCTTAGCGCGCGCGTGTCACGGAGAAAGTTTTAGCAAGAGTGTTTTCGCCGTGCCGTGTTGGCTCGGCAGAATGCATCATTAGAGCTGCCTTCTGAGTCACAGTCATTATCAGGCACTTTTTTACCTCTGAAGTGTTGGAAGCTCTGTTATCAGTGCATCAGCCTGTGTTTACGGCGGGCACGCGCGCACACGAATGAGCAACAGATGGAGAACGTGGGCCCGGCGCGCACGTTAATGACTTGGAACGCTTTGCATGCAAAGCTTTTGAAAAGTCGGCCGTCCATTGACAGTAATTATTGGAGTAACTTAACAGACTCCCTGTCAGGAAAGCGTTCAAAATGGAGGTAGAGAGAGGACGTAAGTAGGTGGCCATGACTCACCAGCCCCCGACTGCAGCACGGCGAGATTTCTCCGCATTTACACCCTATCGCGGCCCAAAACAAACACACACAGAAGGAGAAAACGCACAGGCGGCTCGTGCTGGCGGCACTTGCACTTTGGTCACTAATGGAAGATGTCGAGCAGCCGTCTGCAATGGTTCATTTGCAAGGATCGAGCACTTAGGGCGATTGGCTCGAAAGCAGCAGACGTTTAGAGTGCATCAGCATGACAATGAACGTCTAGTTGGGGTTAAATCACGGCGTTATGTCCCAATGCGAGGTCACGGCGCAGTCTTAAGCAAACACACAGGGCGGGCCCGGGCGGCCGCTTGTGTTTGCATGCATGTCGGATGCCTACTGCAAGTGTTTTTTGTGAATAATAGAGTTCTGTATTGTGTCCAAAGTCAGGGTGTGGGGTGTGGGCTGCTGTTTGTGCCTAGCGTGAGGGAAAGAGAGAGAGAGAGGGTATAAGTGCTCGAGGTTCTGCAGTGGTGCATGGCAGTAGATGACTCACCCGTCAATCATGTGACTCATTAATCACTGCAGCTTTCTCTCTCCCCACCCCTCGCTTTTCATTTGGTCTGTGTCTCCTTGCCTGTTCCATTCACATTACTCCTGTTTTATTACAGATTCGTTTTATTTACGAATGACTTTCATCTACCACTTTCATCTGACTGAACGACATCAATTTATAGAGGTTGAAAACATGATTTGAGTTATAGATACGTATGACTCAGTGTGTATGTGTTATTCTGTATTTATGCTTATAATTTTAAACATGAAGGCTGCTTTGCTTTGTAACTCAATAATTGTAATCTTTAATGTTATTTATGTTTAAATATATCGCAGGTGTCTGTGGAATTTAATGCCATTTATCAGTTTTAGGAGATCAGGTATAAATTTTAGTTCGAGTTGTAAATGGACACTAAAGCATAGAACACTTGGCACCTGCAATCAATGCCCATATAAAACACAGATAGATATTGCATTTGGTATGCCTGTTTAAACTCGGTGACGTCAAATGCAATTTCTGCTACAAGTGAGATAAGAGATGGCATATATACTCTGGCATTCACCCTTTGTGATAGAAATTAATTACTTTTCGAGAATTCTGGCTTGGACTCTGACCAAAGATATTCCAATAAGACATTTTTAAAAAACTGACTTTAATAAAATAATTGCTTTTATTTTCAGCATATAGCAAAACTAGTAATCAACATGCTGTTATTTACACATTGCACACACAATTGTTTATTTGACACTGTACAACTTACAATCTGGAAGTTGACAACAACAAATTCCTTTCACAAGACGGTTTTACTGATGAAAACACTTGCTATAGTAATTTTGAGTTCTTTCTTTGTTTTTTTTTCTCTTTTTTTTAATAATCACAGTTTGTTCAAAGAGGCGATTTTCCCCAAATTTGTCAGACTTTTTTTTTATTTTTTAAGATGCAAATACAGATAGACGTGCAAACTTTTCACCCTCCGATTATTCCTCACGAACCTTTGACTTTTTAAAACTTTTTTTTAAGAACGAACATTACTATACAGCGTTCTGTCGGCTCTCAAGACAAACACCCCATAGTCAGTGGTTGAACGTTGGAGGTTACCCAAAGCAGAGGGCAATTTCTAAAATAGTAGATTTTGGCAGGATGTTAAGAGTTTACATTGAATCACATGTGTACAGGTATAGAATTCCACCAAGCAGATTGACAGGGCACCGACCTAGCGAAGATATTCACCATTTTGCATTTCTGTGAATAAAATGGAAGATTCAGTTTCAAGCATTGTTTACAGCGTGCGTGACAGAATCGTTTTTTTAGTGGTGCAAGACCTGCATGCACATGGATGAGCTAAAACAGTGATCAGTATTAAGGCAATAGGAACATTGATCAAACATTCCAACAGACCCTCAAGAAAAAGCCTGTAATAATTTGACTGTTACTTGTTTTTGTAACAATTATTACTGTGCCCTGCAGTATCAAGAATTCAACTCAGAGCTTCGCTCTTCAGTTAATCAAGTGTTTCCTAAAGAAAATAAATCTTTGTGTAAACTCTTGCGATTGGCACCTTTTTGTCTGCTTGTTTAACTTTACGTTTTTTGTTGTTTGTTTTTCTTTTTTGACATGCAAGAGAATCAAAAACATACCTGAATGAAACCTTACAAATTCACCTGCGTATTCTCTCACCAAACTAAAATGTAAACTGCGAGAGAAACCAAATGAGTGCACGCAGAGAGGTTCTGATACAACAGCACCGTCTCTTCCGTTCCTGATTTGGAATGTATCAAAAAACAAGAGTGGAGAAGAAACACCTGTCTTTAAACAGCCCTGTCGTTCAAAACTCTCTGTTTCAGTTTTTACCCAGAATTCTCCTCACTCTTTCATCGCTTTCAACGTATCATCGCTTGAGAATATCCTGAACTCCGACCGACTAATATAATCTACGGTTGTAATAAATCTTCTCGATGAAGTTCTCCAGTTCCTCGTCACTGTCCTGCGGAGACTCCGGCTCGTCATACACATAGTCTGGTGGAAACAAGTAAGGGGGGGCTCTCCCGCTGGGAGGAGAACGAGGTTTAGGCATGGGCAGGGCCTGGTAAGTTCGAGGATGGGGCAGGATGTAATTAGATATGACAGTGTCCGGTTGTGGGTAGGGGCTTTGGGAGCGTTGAGGGGCTTGTGACCATTTCCTATCCCTTGCCCTTGCCCTGTCTCTGTACCTGCGTTTCGGAGGTTTGAGGCCGTAGCCCGTGGGGCCTCCAAAGTTGTAGTCAAAGGAAAGAGCGGGGTTCGTATAGAACCGGGGCTTAGGGGGAGGGAAGTAGACAGGGTAATAGGCTCGATATGGCTTTTGATAATAAGGGAATGAGGGATAGGCCAGGAACTGCTTTTGCGGTTTAAACCAGTAGTCCTGCTTGCTGAGCTTGGCTTTGTTTTTCTCCTTATACCATTTCTTGTAGGGATTGACCGCATGAGGGGATTTCTTAGGTGACTTCGGATATTGATATGCCTGAGGCCTCGCCTTGGCTTTCAGAGGAACCAGAGGGCGGAAACGAGGGGCGTTACTATGAGGAGGTAAATCCTTCCTTTTTTTCTTCTTCTCCTGAACATCGCTGATTATTTCAACCACGTCATCCGCGGGCAGGTGGAGCTTGCTGGAAATCTCGATCAGCTTGTCGATCGTCTGAGGATCCATTTCATCATCGTCATCGCTGTCCTCCACTTCATTAGAGCGCTTGTCCTCGGCCACGTTGTTCAGAAGTGCCGCTTCGTTTATATAGGCCGACGCTTTCTGCTTTCTTCCCATGTACTCCAGAAGCATGTCGGAGGCAATGTCGGCCAACCTCTGCTCCTCCTCGCGTGCCTCCTGTGCCTCGGCCTCCTGCCGCCTCACCTCCTCTTGCTCTGCCCGTGCCCGTGCCTCCTCCTCCTTGCGGGTTAAAATCTGCTCCTCCTCTTCCTCCACAAAGTCAAAATCATCCATGAAGTTTCTTTCGAGCTGTGACGGGTTTCCGTTTTTCTCCTCTTGCCACTTGAGCTTCTTGGTGGCCTGGGCCAGCTGCTGGTTATAGGCTTTGTAGCCCTTTAGAGGAGGGAGGATCTCGTTGTCTTGCAGTCCAAGGTCAATGTTTTGGAAATAGCCCCTGGTTTTTCGTTGAATGGGGAACGCGGCGTTTGAATGGCTTTGAGATTGCTCATTTTTTCTCATAACAACACTCTCTTCATTCCTCTCATCGTTTGATTCCGCCTTTTCTCGTACCCCGTTTTCCTCACCCTGAATTGACTTCTCTGTGTCATCCTCAAATTCTTCTTTCTGCTGGTTCCTCATTGCCTCCAGAGCAAGTCCCTCTTCAGGATCCGCTTTTATGGTCATCTTCTCTCTGGCTGGGTGGTCAAGAGCCTCGAGCAGAACGGAAGCTAGAGCACTGGCAGAGCCCATGTCAGAGATGTGTTCCTGTCCCAAGGGATGCTGGAGCAGGTCGTCCACATTCCTATGTGTCCAAGCAGCTTCTCCTGCTGCCCCCGGGTCCACTTTTGCCACGTGGAAAGCCTCATCGGTGCTGCTGGTGACTGGTGGTCTCTGCTGAAGTGCAGGGGCAGCCGGGGCCAGCAGGGGGGTGAGGCTGAGGAGGACTAACAGGAGAGCTGAGGTGCTGGAGGGGTAGCAACAGCAGAACATGACCATGCAGAGAGGACGGGATGGGGTGAGGGGGAGAGGGGAGCACCTGTGAGAATAAAACAAGAAGGATCAATTTTTGTTTCCTAGAACAGATAATATTGGCATTTATTGTTGAAATGTATTAATGTCGAGCATTGTTATATGTGTGAAATCTGTTCTTAACATTAAAACATGTTGCATTAATATAAATAGATAAACAGCATTGAGTTATTGGATCTTAAATTAACATGATCACAAAATATCTTAAATATTTATTTCCCTTGGACGCAAATTTAACGTTGGCAATTATTTCTTGACTCGAATAAAGAAGGAATCATGATAAAGTTAAATGAAAAAAAAAATATTAAAAAAGCAAATTAAAAGACTCACAAAAAACTACGATTTTATTTGTGTCAAAGCATCATAAAAAATAAAATTGCTTTTATTTATTCATATTAAAACGCAATATAAGTGGAATGGATGCGTTATCTCTGCCTCTCTGTTTCCAAACAATAAAGAACAGAAAAAATCCTTATTCTTCTTCTTCAAAAAAAAACAAAAAAAAAAACATGTCAGTGCACAAATAAAAAAAAATCATTTCAGAGATTGCATTTATTCCCATAGATAATGCATGAACCATATAAGAATAAAACACAAGTACAGATAAATATGCGTTTAATAATTTGCGTCAGACGCTTGTTGAATGTCTCTCCACGACATTCCACAGCATGCATTCCCAAATGCTCAATATTCCCATTATAATGCACAATACATCATTTAATTTCATTTCTTACAGACTGTTAACCAAAACCCAAATCCGTGTGAAGAACAAAGAACTCACCTGCTTTCCTGAACAAATGATCTGGATCTCAAAGCAGACTTGTTCTCTAACACATGGGCACAGGAAACAATCTCTATCCTAAAGTTCATGCACGAATCTGTTCCCCAAACACTTCGAAAGAGCGCACTTCGGTCTTTCCGGCACAGTTAAGAGATGTCATTTGCGGATTTTTTTTTCAGCACCACGGACAGCGCAACACCAATTTGTATAGACGCGGCCGAACACGTGGTGCGCGAGTCACCGCGCCGCTGCTGACGTCAGACTCTCCATTGATAAGAATTTCGTGTCTCGTTTGAACTCGCAGGGGTACGCTACGGTGCTCTGATGAATGAACACAGACTGCATGAATGAAACAGTCTCTCCATTAAGAACGAAGCAATGTGGCACTTAAACGAACTTCATCTAATTGATTGTGCTGTTGTGAGCCTTTTTTGCTTTAAAGGTTGCATTTAAACTGCATCCCCACCTTGATAGGGTCCCTACCAAGGGTGACTTTTCCCTAATTGATGTGAGGTGTCCCTCGAATCAGCTGGAGGGAGACTGCACCCACTGTGACGCAGGAGGTTCGGCTTCACTGCTCCACTTCCGCTCAATTTCCCAAGCTCGTCCAATTTTCCGCTCTTTGTTTCCTGCTTCCCCTGGCTCTCACCCATCCGTCTCGAACGTCACATTAACCTATTCGTACAGGTTAGGCCTACCTTGAAAGTTTCATACGTGTGATCGATATGTACCCAAAAAGAGAATAACTTACCCGCACAGGGGTTTAAGAGCAGGCCTAATTGGAAAACGCCTGGCATTGGTGCCCGCGGCAATCCGGCCAATCACAGTTTATGATTCGTGTAATTGGATTAGTTGCGGCGGATATTGAAGTCCTGCGAGTCACACTGGGAATGGCAGCATCAAAGCTGTCTCATTACAAAGTGCAAACCTTATTTCAATATTTTAAAGGTTGCATCCAATAGGAGAGCTCTTGAATGCCATGGAACTTTTGGGAGCCCTGCTTAATCCAATTATGACCCAAATTCGTCATGATTGCACGTGTGTGTGTGTGTGTGTGTGTGTGTGTGTGTGTGTGTGTGTGTTCGATTTATTCCCTCACACTGTTTCCACGTCCCTTACTTGGCATCAAAGTTGGTGGGACAACCTTTGATTTGTGTGTTGAAACTGCGACATTACGCCGACAGCTAATGCGTGTCCTTTTCTCTCTGGCTGGCAAATAGTTAAAAAGGTCCGAGGGTCACAATTTTGATACGGCTTGGCATTATCCAGTGCCACTCAGCATCAGCATCAGCGCAGTTGCAACCCTCTGCATCCCCCGCGCTGACTCACCTCCTCCCAACCCATCCATGCACTTGGACCCAAAATGCCCACACTTCTCCATAAAAACGAGGAAAAGAGTTTTTGGGCCCTTGATGCGAAACTCACACCTGCCTTTCCACCCATACAAAGAGAAGATCCGACAGGGGTGCTGTGGACACATGGCATGCCATTATGAAAATGCATGCTCAAATACACTCCAAAAAAAATGTGCATGTACAAAAGCGCCTAATGGATGTGACATAACATGCTCCTCATGAATAAAAGAAATCCTACTCCCACGATGCCGACCAAAAAGCATCGTCCTGGGATCGATTAAATCTCCCATTTCGCATTTAACTCAGCTGCGGCTTAATGGTGTGTAGACTCCCCAAAGCCTTGCGCCCACACAAGAGCACCGCATCTGCTTTGATGGCACATTCTCTGCTCTCTTGAGCTCTTGTTTGCCGAAAATGTGTAACTGGAAGCCCGGTGCTTCCCAAAAAGCGCACATTTCGTCCCAGAGAGATGCGCGTAAATATTGAAGGACCGTCCGTCTCCAAATGATGGTGCGTCAGGAGGACCGCCGGCGCATCTGGACCGGTCCTTCATTTATGAGCTTCAGGATTTGAGATCCTGGCAGTGGTTTGACACAGCTGGGATGTTTTGATCCGTCTGTGTTTATAATGCAAAATTGTGTTTTTCTCCTAAAAAACGAATTTCACAAATGCGTGTTGCCACTCAGCACACGTGCGTGTTTTGGACACGGGACCCGTGCATATTTTCCCGGAACGCTGTGATGAAAACCTATGGTCGGTTTTATGTCGGAGGTGGCTTCGTATTGGGAGTTAATGAGCCGATTGATATCTGCGAGAGTCATCGGATCCCTGCCATCCATCTCTGTTTCACGTTTAAAGGATGGATTTGTCCCCCCCCCCCACCACCACGGCATTTGGATTTGATAACATTCGTTTGCATTTCGATATTGTGGTGCTGTTAAAAATGTGAATGTGTTTCCAATTTAAGACATTAATGGACCCACATTCTTTTTTACATCTTTAAGACGCTGGAAATAAATACCTCTGTTCTTGAGTGACTGTTCTTTTATTTGAACATACAAGACAAAATAATGTATGATCTTATATGTTTATACATGTGAAGAATAATTTTCTATTTATCATTTTTAATATCTAAATCAAATCAAATAAATAGTGTTACACTTAAGAGACTGGCTATTATTGAGCATGATGTACAGCCATGTAATGAAGCACTAGCTATTATTAAATATGGTATACATTGTTTTTAATTATAAACAAACAAAAAAATGAATATATTTATTTGGCCTTTTAATAAACGAGATTTGGTAATATGGCATAAAGCATATACATTGTGCATTACTCTTGCATTGGCCCAAATTTGGTGTTTAAGTCATATAGGGGTGCAACCAAATCTCATTTATTTATTGTCTTTTATTTTTTTTATTAGTGTCTTGCTGTCACATAACCCTTTGATTCATTACATTTTACATGTATGCATATTTATATTTTAAGCTCTGTTATTGACACATGAGTAGCTTTGATGTTATTTTGAAACTTGAATATTCATGTTATTTAATGCATTGATTGACAGTGTCATCAGCTTGGATTTATTAGCCAATGTGGGTCCAGAAGAGGGCGCTAGGATGACGTGATACTGACCTGTGTGCATTATGTTTCCAATGCAATGATGCTGACAAGTTGACAAGAACTACAAAAGAAAGTCAAAAAGAGAAGTTAAAAAGAAAATGATTGAACAATGAAAAATGAAACGAAAGTGTATTAAAACAAATAACCCTTCGTGTTTTAACTAAGGTCTTAAATAAGATGCATCCTAAATCTCTTCCAGTGGTCCATGACTTTTGGAGTTTGTGGATGGAGCATCTCTCAAGAGCATCTAGGCCTTCGCCAAAGTGTCCTCCAAAAGTCCTTGCGAGAACTGTTATCGGCTATCAGTACGGTACCCGACTGGAAGGGAAGTAATTTGAAAGATGCTTTAAACTGGGTAAATTGCTGATATGACTCATCCAAGACACCCACGAGCCTCTGATCCATCCAACGGGAGGGAGGGGAACGAATCTGCGTGTGTGTGGTAGAGAGACACCGAAAGAGAGAGGGAGGGAGGAGGCTGGTAGAATGCAAAAAGATGAATGAAAACAGATCGTGAGTATGCCACATTCCCCAAGCCAAGAAAATAAATGTTTGTAACTGTGAAAAGTAAAGTCACACCTTGTGAGAGATGCCAAGACAGATGATAATAGTACAAACATGTGCCGCTAACATATTTGTCAATCATTCATGTGCACTTCTAATGTCTACCTGTGATGCATCCCCTGTGTTGACTTGTAAGTCTCTTTGGATTGGAGTATTTGCTAAATGAATACATAAAAAGTAACTGTGAAAATTGCAAGAGGCAGTAATATATATAGCTAAAAGCAGCCAATAAGGATGCTCGCAACCAGTTTTATTTCCTCATGTGATTCATTTCGGATTCAAACAGGAATGTCAATTATGAATTGTGATGCTGGGGTTTTTAAATGGGGGTTTTGTGATCTGCTAAGAATGAAACACATTTCAGAGAAAGGGCAAGTAACATTCTGATATAAAAAAAAGTGCTAGACGTTTTTTTCAATCAAGTTGTGGCAAATAATGAATCCCAGCGTAGACTAAGTGCATCGTTTTTTTATGTGGATTTTTTAATTAAATGAATTTGTAAAGGAAGCAGAAATTACACAGCAGAAATTTTATTTTTAAAATTGAACAATTCTCATTTAATTTACTTTCTATTGCACCGCCCAGATAAAGAGTTCTTTACTAAAACACATAGAAATATTATAATATCATTTAAATGGCATTGTTTTTTTAGGGTTTAGTACAGCCAAAAATGAAAAATCTGTCATTTCATTGTTCATTTCAAGCCCATACGTCTTTCTTTGTTTATCCAAAAGACATTTTTTAAAGAATGTTGGTATTCAAAAATTCTTCCTGAATCTTATATCCTATGGACATAAAACCAAAGTCAATAGGACTGTTCCGAGTTCTTTTACCAACATTTTTCAACAATATCTTCTCGTGCTCTATAAAAGAAAGAAATCCATATATGTTTAAAATTACAAGAGGGGTTGTAAATGATGATGAGATTTTAAGTAAAATATCCATTTAATTGAACACACTTGGTCTTCAAAAAAAATTATATTTGTGAAACAATTTTTTTTAATTGTGAGCAAAACTGAAATTAAATTACAAAATAATTAGACACACTTACATATAAACAAAAAATATAAATGCCAATTTGCATATTGACCATTTTCAAATTTGTTCTTGATGAAACACGCATATAACTAGTCACCAATAAGGTTTTATATGTGTTTAATTGAAGAAAGTCATGCATGTGGGATGGCATACATATCAATAAATGATCAAAGAATGTTCATTTTGGAGATTGGAAGGGTGTTTATCCACCAAACTCCAAATGGAGAATGTTTGCATTACACGTTTCAAAACAGCATATGAAGGTTCAACTTGTTGATCAGATCATAAGGACAGCACAACATTACTATCAGCATTATGTCATTTGACATCGGTTTCGTGTCTGAATGTAAACAGGCGAGCATCCTCACCAAATGCTTATTGTGTGTCTGTCTGCGGACGGGGAGAGCGATAACATCTGTGTAATTTCAACATGATGACGGGCCCCATGGGAGCCAGCGACGGAGATGATCTGAGTTGAGCTAAGTACTATTAATCGTTTAATTACCACAGGCTGATTCAGTCCATCAAAGCCCTCTCTGCATCGCCTCATACAAATTCATCCATTATGAGGTCATTCATGTCCTCGTCAATCAAACCTTACCACCCCCCCTCAACCAGCCGTCATACCAGCTTGTGTTTTTACAGTGTGCTATGACTAGGTGACATAAAGTGAACAGTAGCTCTTGTCCAATTCAGTGTTATACACACTCGGTGAGCCAGATGGCTATGTTGGTTTCAAGCAATATGTTTAATAATGAGACCTATTATGACTGGAGATTAGCACATAAGCCTCAATACAAGGACAACAGATTCACTGAGGATATTTAGATTAAACAGACGGAGGTCGATGTCTGGGAGGATGAAAGGATGTAGATGCTGTTTCCTTTGTGTCTCATCTGTTGACTGAGTATTACCCAATGGTTTGTAAGAGCCACATTACAAAAATAAATTACGCTCCATCGGCATTCCTTTCAGTAAAAGTGCCTTTCAGTTCGTATTGGCTTTGTTCTTCAAGATCCAACGTAAACAACCTCCAACAACAAACGCGATCCTTAATGCCTATTAGAAATTGTAAGCATATGTTCCAAAAGAAAATGTTCCTTATGCTCTCTCTGCTTTATTTACATATCTAGCAAGTAATATCTTAAAGTTTTTCAGAAATCATTTTTTAACATCAAAGAATGCAGTAGATGTGGAATAATGTGCTTTTTAAACCTTCACCGAGTTGAAGATATAAACATGAAGATATTTTTATATAAATTCTATCTCTGCTTATAGGAAATAGTTTAAGTCCTTTTTGAGATTTTCTTTTTCTACATAAAATCATTCTACATAATGCAATAAACATTCTGTGCGAATATAATCTTAATATATTTAATATCGTCTGAGTGTCTAAGAATAAACTTAAAGTGAAATAAATGACATTCATTCATTTCAGTTTTTGAAAAAGCAAATACACTCAGATGACAAATATCTTGGGTTGCATAAGGGTAAATAAATTATTAAAAGCAGAAAATATCAAAAAAGCAGATCATGGATTTCTGCAAAAATTAGGTGTGCCAGGAAGAAGACAAAGAACATTAATAATAACACTTAAACAACTACTGTTAGAGATTTTGTATATGTAGATGGTATTACATAAAAATGAAATTTGCGCACGTTTTTGTGGCCCTAACTTAACCTCCACAAGGATTAAAATCCATGTACATTATTCAAAAAAAAAGGAAATTAAGTAAATCACAGGTACTGTTACCTGGCTAAACTTGATTGTGACAAATTAACACAGTCAATTCAACAAATAGTTTATTTACTTATATACAATCAAATTCAATACATTATTATTTTAATACCAAACTAAAATATCTATATAAAGGATTAAAATATAGACAGATATATTATGATTAACTAGCCCGACCGGAAGTTAACTTTGGCCCGACCCGTGTGTACACCCAGAGAGTCTATAGTCGGAATATACAAAAACTGTCTCTTTAAACTGCTTCTTGGTAGGTTTTCGGAGTACAGAAAAGGCCAGGCGATGTCCTCTAGCGAGTGACGACCTTGTTGTTGAAGATAATGTTTTGATAAGCTGTACCTGCTCCTCTGAAGCCCACCATCCTACACTAACCCTCCCACAACGCCTATCTGTTCCAAGTCTCTTATAAAGGCCAGTTTTCACAAGCACACAATGGTCAGAAATGAACAAGCTGCGGACTACATTTTGCTTCGTTACATAAACTAAAAAATAACATCTGCAACCCCCTCTATAAAATAAACCACTTTAATAAACATTCAATTATAATAGTAATGTCAATAATAAGTGAATCCTTGTTACCTTCTTTCAACAACTGTAGTACAATAGCAGAATGACTTCTTTACATTTGACCATAGCTATGTATGGAGTTAATTCAGATGTAGTGAGAGTACAAGGATTTTAAAAAGCATGTGAATAGTCATCGCACAGCTGCAATGACAGAGCAAACCGAATGACTCAGAGCTGTAATCGCTTCACCAATTCACAAAGTTATATTTCTTTTCATTTGCTCGCATACGCAGCTCTGCAGTCAGCTATTATTTCGCCGCTGCCTTTATTTTAATAATGAAAAATGATTCCATTCATTGTTTGTTTCAGCACCGTTTGAAGCATCAGTATGTTGCTCCCCATGAACATCTGCTTTTATGATGAAGTTAATTGTATAACCACGGCAGCTTAGGTGCTAAATTGCTTTTTTCTGGGCGATGAACTTCTTTTTATAGTTGGAGCCGACCAGGGCAGCGCTCACAATTACATGACTCACATATGCAATCGGTCTTCTTCCCACTGCAATACAGAACTGCGGCACATGACTCTCCACTGTACTGTAATTTCGGATCAATCTATAGTCACCAACGGACCGGTTTGTGCTTGCACGGCCGTTCGTACGCTCTACAACACGCCTTGCTTGTTTTGGTTGCGGCTGTCAACTTCTGACAGATTGCATGTTTGAAAGTAGTGATTATTAATGAGTCATATAATGAATCAGGTTTTTGTTTGGCTCTTACGGTTAATCATGTTTATCTGTCCAACGTTTATATACATTTATCTTCCGGGCGGATTCATTCAAATAAAATTTAAAAAGCAATTAGCGTAAACAAGTACGCTAGATAACACATGAATCTTCATGTTTCTCTTGCTTTTATGTAGCGCCATCTACCCTTTTTGTCTTTGCGAAAGACATCAGAGTTATGGAATGTAAGGAAGATCAAAAAATATAACAGGGGCGATAGAATGATTGAGAAAATGGAAAAAACAGAGTGAAAGAAATAGACAGATGCAGAGAAAGTCAAGTATGGAGGGGGTTGTATTGGTCAAGAAGTGAAAACCATGTGACTAGACATGTCAGGGGGGAAGTGGGTAAAAGGAGAAGAGGGATAGAGTGGCAGGGAGTGAATGGAGGAGGGTAAGAGAGACAGAGGTAAAGGGGGGACCGGGGAAGAGGGGGGATATAGAGATAGAGGGAGGGCTGGTGATCCTCAGGGCTGGATGACTCACTTTTCTGCAGCCGCTTGTGCGTCACTGGCGCAGGGCTGGAGGAGGAGATAGTGGAGAGGTCTGCACATTTAATTACAACCTGCCAATTTATATACAGTGTACACACACATTCTGTCTCTCTCGCTCTGTCTCTCTCTCTCTCCGTCTCTTCTAATGCCAACATATGATAACATGAACGTTCAAAGACCCTCACATCTACACACAAGACAGGCCGTGAAATCTCTACATCATAATTGATGCACGTAACTCAAAGATGCAAATTTTTGAAGGATTTAGATTGTAGAGAGATTAAGACACGAACCAAGAAAATATCTCTGACTGTAAAAATATTTAATGTGGCTTGGTAAATATCACAAAAATAAATAGTTATATTAACTTAAACATTCAAAACATTAAATAGATTTTTTCAGTTGAAAATGTTAAAATAACTGATTTCTCTAAAATGTGCATATATGTTTTAAGTTTATGTAATAAAAAGTGTTTATTAAACAAATATATATTTGGTTTAAGGTTTTATCATTTATTTATTTATTTATTTATTTATTTATTCATGAGGTTTACTATTGTTTTACTTACATATACACACTATTTAAACAGTGTATTTACTTAATATCAAAGCTATTAAAACTACTAATATTTTGTAAACTGTTTCACGTAAAAACCGTCTCTGCATAAATAAAACAAAATCTCTAAATGTTAATGCCAAGAAAACAGATCATAGGCGAATGTATTTTGAAAGTAACATCTGACAGTCGCTCTTCAAATGGAGTAAAACCACAAAGATCATCACATTAACAGATAACATCTCTTAAAAAAACATGAAGGCTCCGGAACAGACAACTGTCTGAACATTTCTGTCTCGCTGATATCGCCTCCAGCGAGGCAACGACACACATCAGGGTGAGAAATGGGACTTCAGGGTTTGAGTTACGCACACAATAGGGAAGCGGGGAACCGGTATGAAACCCCTTTACAGTTGTGCAATGATGTCCTTCACAGAGTATGCCTGACTTTCGTAAAACAATGGAAGTGTATATCAGTACAGCTTAGTTTAAGAGTCGCTCAGGGGGGTTACTGAATGGAAAGAGAGTGAGTGAGAGTGTTGTTTCGTAAATTATCATAAATTATAAAGCAAACCCCTTTTTCGACATCATTGTAACCTCGGTCCTCATTACAAACATGCTCGCTCTCGCACACATACGGTCTCCCCCTTCTGCGTATGCCTCAGCCTCCTTGAGCGGCAATTACCCCGTGAGTGCCCATGAGCCACACTCGCTAAACAATAGCCGCAATCAGCCGCCCTTTCTCGAGCTGCGTGCTCCGTTCCGGCTTTCTCGTGCAAGAAGAGAGCAATTTAAGCAAACAACAGCATTCCATATAAACCACAAAGAAGTGAGAGATGGCACGCTGCGCCAATGATTGGCCAATGCGGCTGCACGATCTCAAAGAACACGAGAGCAAAACACAACACACCACCATTTCATTTTAGCTCTAATATGGCAGCTGCTGATTGGACTGGATGGATTGTGGAGCTTCGGTATAAATACCCCAATTGAGCAACCTCCAAAAGCGACCGCGGTCATTGTTTAATCAGAAACCACCGCACGCCATTGGTTGCTCGCTCAAAATGTCAGGCAGATTCGGCTGCGAATCGTGGGGGAAAATGACTTTTTAATTGCGAAAACGAGCCGCCATCTCAAAAGGGATCCGGGATGGCGTGCAATTTCGACAAATACAGAATAGAAACCTACAGAATGAGTCAGGGTTTAGGTGACATCATAAACAGCTTGCCATTTCCACGCTTGAGCAGCGCTCATTTTCAGTCAAATGGCTTTGAAACGCATCAGCAGTCACCCCTGACTGTGAAAGAAAGGCTTTTTCTCTCCTTTTAAAATTATTTTCGATAGACCACCGAAAGGACGGGTCGCACACCAATATAATAAAGCTGATTACAGACCTACACCGAGTATTTGTGGCACGCAGCCCTTTTCCACAATTCTGTGTGGTTGTCAGATGCGTGTTCAATTTTGAACCCATTCACTTCCAGCCTGTTTAATGCACTTTTTTTGTAAAAAAACAAACAGCACAGCCAGCTCTCGTAAGCCTGAGGTGCTATAATACTGCAAATGAACAATTGTGTAGACTTGACGAATGGCAAAGAGATGAAAAGACGGATAACGGAAAAGAAAAAATACTGATGGAGAAGCTGAGGAGAGATGGATGGCGAGACTTAGATGGGGGGAAGTGATGATTGATGCCAATGTGACGTTAAACGAAAAAGAGGGTGGAGTGTCCAAAAAACGAATGGGGCGACACTCACGATAAATCTCACATTTGAGTCGATGCTCTGCACTGCCGCGTGCCCACTCGCTACGCAACGCGCTTACACGCTCTGCACACCCCTGTGACATCATCATGACAAAGTGAGGGGCGATGTATTTTGGTCGCCGATTGGATGGCGGGTTATTCTGATGCATAACACGCATGCGGAATTGTGTCTTTTCACATTAGGAAAGTGACCTACTGGGGGCGTGCTCTCTTTTTGCATTTTGAGAGACAGAAAGAGATGGAGGTTGAAAAAAACTGATACCGAAAGAGGCACAGAGACACAAAGAAACAAAGAGATGTGAATAAAGCAGGTGAGTCACCATCAAACAGTCAAAACAACACCAAGTCTGAATGTTTTTCTGATTACTAAACACTTACTGTCATTATTTTGTTGTGGTACAGCAGTACCTGGACACTTCATAATAACATCAGAAGATTAGATAAACAGTATAAATCTTTTCTGTTGAACTTTTCTCAACACACACGATCACATTGTATAAAGGACCAAAATGTGAAGGTTAATTCGAAGAATAAACACATGAAAAAAATCCCACACACAAACTAACACACATCTACAGCCAAGCTTTCATACACTTTGAGGTATAGCATCAAACCAGGATTAAAGCACACAAAACACACAAACCTCTACACACATCACTGTCAGGCAAAGCCCATGATAGGGACGGCCATCAAAAGATGGGATACACGAAAATTCACATCGCATTAAAAAAAACTCTACATCTGACATCATCACTAACACAACTGTCTGATTATATAGAGGAATGTACAGGAAACTGTATAAAAGTATAAACTAAGACCAACACTCATAAGCAGTCAGACATTTTGGGCAAATCCTGGTATTCACCAAGGTTGTATTCCCCCTCTCCCCCTTAGTGAATGGCTAATGTGTGATGTGCACATCGGTGTGACACAGCTGCAGTGTGTTGGTCTGTCATCTCTGCTGGTTATTGTGTCTGAGATTAGCTTCTCCTATTCTGCCTAAAACCCTAAGGGCACTAGAGCCGAGACGACCGGCGTTATCGCAGCGTGCACAGTCTTTATCTGGGAAGACGGGATGACGAGTAAGTGCTGTCACAAGCGTGTGGGGGTGGGGGGGGGGGGCATGTGAGAGTGGACAGTTTAGGATTTGAGGGTTAACAGGGGTGAAATTTGGGTTTTGAATGCATTTACTTAAATACAAAAGCCCATAACCAGGTGTATATACAAAAAACAAATTTTCGCAAATTATTGGAAGGGTAAATGTTACTTGATGCACTAAATAATTTCCTAAGGAAGATAGAATGTGTCTTAACAAATAAAATTGTCCAGACACATAATACAGATTGAACTGGTTCTTAATCAAAATTAATCCTTGCCAAGCCTTATTTTAAATCATAAAACCGTAAATAGTGTAAAGCTTTTTTTACGGACAGTTGCCCCAAAAATAAAAAATTCATCATTCATTGTTCCAAATAACTCAATGATTTGTCTCTTTTGAGAAATGTCTAGGGCTGGCTGATATATTGAGTTTAAGAGATATAAATATCTTTTTTCACACCGATGCTTGAAAAGGCTCTGTTAATTTGTCATTGTTACTTGCATATCACAGCTGTGTATTCAGTAATTCCGAAGGAATTGAACTTGTTTTTGCATTTTCCTAAAAATCCATTTTATTTGATCATTCTTTTGTTTATTATTAAAATTGTAGTGTTTTCAAAAAAGGGTTTTCAAAAATCTTTTCACTTTTAATATAGATTTCACATGAGGCTTTGACTTCACTTTGTAGAAGCAATTCTCATAAATATCACCTTTCATCCAAAAAACAGAGATATAAATTGGGCAGTATCACCTACCCTTATGTCTAGGTGGTTTTATGTCAATACTAGGGCTTTAAAAACTCAGTTAGGTGTTCTTTTGTTACCAACATTCTTCAAAATATCTTCTTGTATGTCCTGCAAAAGAAAGCAAACAGGTTTAAACTAACATTAAGGTGAATAAATGATGAATGAATTTTGATTTTTTGGTGAAATATCCCTTTAAATAAACTAGGTGTGTTTTAAAAAAAACTATGACTCAAGGTAAGGTGCCGAGTATTAAAAATAACCATAATGTTACCATAAAAAAGGCTGTTTTATCACCTAAATGACATGTCCTCAATCCTTCAGTATTTTCAAAAATAGAAACTAAATTGCAGACAAAAATAATCCTCCAGAACAAAGGTGTGCAAATTAAAACCCTCTCACCAAGCAGATGTTTATCATTAAACAGGCAAGGTGACTCCATTGGGACTCGTGTAATGAAACACTCGCACTTTAAAAAAACTGCTTAAAGCCACCCAAAGGCAGAGCGGATGTGATAAACATCTTTCATTTACAAAACATCTAATTCCTAAATGTTTGACTCGTACACTTCATTTGGCTGTGGCTTAATTCCTCGTTGTTTCCAAACTGACGGAGCCTCCCATACCTTCTCTGAGTCTCATTTGATTTTCTCTATCACACATGGCCCTCACTGAAAATTAGCCCAATTTTACCCATCTCTCATGACCCCAGCACCCTACAACTAATGGCAGGTCTTTTCTTCATTTATGACCAGTAATTAAGTCTCTGATGTTTCAAAGCAAATTTGCACACTAAGAGCCCCAATTTTTTACAATTAATCCTGTTCTGCTCATACAACGTGGCTTTTAATTACTGTAGAAATAAAGAGAGCACCTGGGACTCGAGCCTCCTCTCTGATTCATGATGATGAATCGGTGAAGAGGCAGGTTTGGAAATTCACAAATACGTGCTGCGCCGCATTCGCCTTCATGATGATCTGAGAGTTCATAAAAACGCAATCAAGGCCATGTGCACATAAACAGTATTATTGTACGTGTTATTGTAAAGCCACCTATAGAAATATTGACTATTTGTCAAGTGATTTCTTCTCAAGCTTTTTATTGAATGTTTTTATAGAATTTTTTTAGCTTTTTATTTGCAGTGATTTAGCGCAGCGGGAGCAGTCCCCCTGGAGCAACCTAGGGTTAAATGCCTTTATGATCGTATTATCCTCATGAGACCCCGCAATTCATTCAATGTTAATATCACTGAGACCCTGCCGCAGCTGAAGTCCAGCAGCTGGTCATGAGAAAACCCTTGGTGACAATACAATTACAATTACAAATACAAGGGTTTCTCGGTCCAGTAACCTTTAAAGACGACAATGTTGATATTTATGTAATATGAAATATTTACAGGTGCATCTATTAATGATAAGACAATATTTATCTGTCATTAACAAAAAAAATCATGCAGGTAACTTTGGATAATACTGTCTGAAAAATGAAATAATGCAAACAAAATGTATTAAAATGGATTTTGTGAATGCTATGCTCCAACCCAAACCAAACCAAAACAATAAAATATACAGCAGCTAAAAATATATAAATGGACTATCTGAATCCTAAAATTATATTTTGTTTGTAAGTTTAGTTCGATTATTAATTATTTAATCATAACTTTTAGTCACCCTTTCTGTTTGCAAATATATAACCCAGTGTGAGATTGTAACTGAGACATACTTTGCACCCCCTTCCATTACCCTGTGAACCACCAGGGCCCCGTTTCAAAGGGTACATGAACGTCAATTGACATGTGGCAAAGTATGGTGTCCCATACTTGGAATATGTGCTCTGCTAACCCACTCAAGTGCACACACACACACACACACAATAAACAAACACACACACTGTGAGCACACACCTGGAGAAGTAGTCAGCCATGTTGCGGTGCCCGGGGTGCAGTATGGGGGCTACGGTGCAGTATGGGGGCAACGGCTCTATCAAAGATGGAGGAGAGTGCTGATTATTCACTCCCTCCACCTACATCCCTCCTTGTACAGAGTGTCGAACCAGTGACCTTGGGATCACAAATCCAGCGTTCGAAATAACACTTCACGACTGGCCACAAACTCATAATAAGTTAAAACCAGAAAACGAGGTCCTCAAGGTTTTTTCAAACCCGCAGCGGGGCAAGTCAGTTTAAGAAATTGATGTATCAGTGAGTGACCATAATAACTTACATAGTACTCTAAGTAACCTGGTCGGGATTAGGTTTTATTCCACAAACCCGGGGTTTGCTAAGATCTCTCCCCCCTTAAGAAGTGCGAGCGGTGTTGAATTTGCCACTGCTATTCATTCATTTTCCTTAATCAAGCATATTTTGTCACACAGACATTAAAATGAGATGTGGTAAGCTAAATGAGGAAGCTCATAATCGTGACACTTGCAAAATTAACATTACCTTTGGGGCCCTTGCTGTCCAAATGGATGCCCTAAACAGAAATGTTATTATTTGCCCCTTGCCCAAATATTACAGGCTATCTAAGGGTACATATTAAGCCTAGTCTAATCTTTAATATTTTTTGGAAAACAAATGCGTTTATCAGCTGTAAAGTAAATATGATTCCACGGAACTTCAAACTGACTTTCACCTTACGTCACAGGTATCACTGTTTATTGTAAAAGTGTTTTCTCTACTTCTCTGTGACTTGTAAGACACAACAGAAGACATTTCACATGCCCTTGTCATGGTGAATCGTGTAATCTTCGCTCAATTGATGATGTCTTTGTAAAAATACACAGGTGTCACCCAGGGTGAACTTTCTCTGTGTTGATTAAACTAATTCTGATCAGCCCACAGGAATGATTCTTGGTGTGAATCAAAATTGAGTTCGAGGTTTAGGTTGAACCACCCTATTGAAACGGATCACAGTGGTTCAAAGACTTCAGTTTGGGATACTTCAATCTAAACAATAAACATACATAAAAGGGGTTGTAAACTTCGACAAAACAGTATTTATCAAGCAATAAAACACAGAGTTTCCTCCACTTCCCAAATTTGGACATCTGCCAAGGATTTGGAAGGACACCGACAATATCAATCATTTAAAACGTAAGAAAACATGTGAAAAAAATGTGAAAACATTTTTAAATATCAATAGAATATATTCATACAAAGTTAATTGACTTCATTCTAATATTATAAAACACAACTTCTAAAAAAAAACACTTCAGTGTTCCATGTGAAAAAAACATTACTGTGACGTAAATCTACATCTAAAAAAATAGAGTTTTAAGACGCTATTCTTGGAAACCCGAGTCATTTTAAAAGCTCAACATCCAGCTAATTGCTTTAATTGCTTCTCTTCAAACCTTAAAATTATCCTGATCTTAGACCAAAAGTCCTTTCTGTGCATTTGTGTGAGGAAATCGAGGATGTCATTTTTAGTTACTGAGTCACAGCGTCATCAGCATATTAGACATGACAGGAATACCAGTGAATGTGCAGCGAGGCAATAGATTATGAGTACACAGAGCATATAGAGCAGCTGGAAGACCAACAATCCTTCTCGTTTTTCTAAGTGTTACGTTAAAACCGCATTTGAGATAAGAAGGCTTTCATGCACTACAAGTACCAAGCTTGTGAAAAATACATGGATAAATTAGGAAAGGATACTGTATGAGTATAAACTGTCAAAAAGCGAGTGAGAAAAGCAATCATAAAATAGCTTCATTAGTGCAATCTATTTATATTTTATAACTTGATCCGATTAAAGATATTATTTAACGATGCCTTGAATTAAAGAAAATTTGAGGCAACAACAAAAAAATTATTTTAAATTGAACAGTGTAGAAGAATTAAAAAAATTATGTAATTTGCATTGGTCCATAAAATGTAAACAGAAAAAAGATATTTAAAAGAATGTTGGCATCCAAACCATAACTGCATCCATTGATTTCGGATTGGTTTTGTGTCCATGCAATAAAAGTTAACCAACATTCTTCAAAATATCATCTTCTGTTTTCTGCAAATTAAAATGTCATACAGGTTTCAAATGAAAAGAGGGTGAGTTATAATAACAGAATTTCCCTGGAGCCGTTCCCAGCTTCTTGGGCCACAGGCAGGGTACAACCTTGATGGATGGCAAGTCCATTACAGGAAACCGAACCAATAAATTGACTGAGATACTGTACTGCATGTTGTTTGTTAGAGCGAAATAAATCCTGACAGGGTGAAATGGACTTTATGAAGGACTTTAACTCGCAATAACAACAGGCTGATGTCACACATATAACACAGCTACCAGTTACCAAATTTGTATTTGTGCGCAGAAATTATTTTACAATTACATACAAAATAGAATTTAAGACAATATAAAGCATTGCTCAGACACCAAATAAAAAGCTGTCTTGGAAGATGTTTTTCTTTTTTTAATTGTAGTGTAGTGTTAAAGCAAAATGTAAAGACATAATTTAAAAACTAAAGTCATTAGAATTCAAGGCAACCAGATATAAAGGAGCCAACAAAAATGCTTCAGTGGACCTGATACAAAGATATAATATAAAAACATATTCATGGGTTTCTGTTCCATTTGTCATCGCTGTCAATATGAGCAATGTCTCGCTTTTGTGAAATGTAATGAGGACCAAGACCTGCTGTAAAAAAGTGTGCACGTTTTACCATATAGACCAAATGCTATCTGTCCTTTAGACACACGGATCCAACAGAATGTTCTCTAAAGGTGAAAAGGATGAGTGGGGAACTGCCCACTCCTGACCACCCTCAGTTAGAACATCATGTCAGAACAAAACCTCCAGCTAAATGGGCCATCAACCTCAGGCAGCAGTGTAATTGACAGGAAAGGGGCACAGATTTGAGGGCATCAGCACACAAACACACACGTATGAACAAACGCACGTGTGCACATATACACCCTCACGCTCCAGGGTTCTGCAGCATCTCCACTGCAGTGTGTCAAAGCGTCTGATAATCCTAACGCGTAAGCAGGTGGTAGGACGAGAGTGACAAGGGAAGTTGGTTATTACTGTTATCATCATAACTATTATCATTATCAGCCCAAGCAGCAGCAGGTCCCCTTCATCTTGGAGCGGTGCGTCATACGACTGGGTTGAAACCATGAAGTTCCAGGAAGCGACCTGTACTGAATGTAAAATACAATGACTGGGAAAATAAGGTTGATTCACTCCATTCTTGCAATTTCTCTGCTTTTCCCCATATCTCTCTCTCCCTCCTGCCTCGCTGTTCTTGCTCTTCTTCTCAATTTTCTGTTTTTCTGCCTCTAGTATAGATCCATTTCTCCACTTTTAAAGAGACAGTTCACCCAAAATGAATGTCTGATGAAAAAAGAAATGAAACCCATTGTCTTTCATCATTTAGTTACTTCCGTTTTGTACCTACATATTTTTCTTTCATTTGTAGTAAATTGGGATCGTTAAAGGAGTAGTTTACCAAAAATCGAAATTCTTTCATCATTTACACACTTTATTTTTTTAAAAACTGTATATTGTTCTTTCTTTTCTGGTATGTGGTGATTGTTTAAGGGACGGTCACCCAAAATCCTTATTTCATTTCAAACGTGTATGACTATTTCTACAGCAGAACACAAAAGATGATGAATTGGATTGTTGACGACCAGAAAACATTGGCCACATTGACATCTAGTGTATGAACATTTCACTAAATATCTACTTTTGTTTTCTGCGGTAAAAACGCTCTGCTAAAATAATATAAAACATTTAAGTTGTTATGCTTTAAAGGGGAATTGTTATAGTATTATTGGAAAATATAATGTTGTCCACTAGTATGTAATAGATTCAATTGGAATGTTAAATCCCACTGGAATAATGTTAGGAATAAGGACTTTTGTAATGATTTCATAGAAATGGCTATGAGTTTCAAAAAAAATATTTTATTAATGATGATTTCCATTGGGGTTTTTTATGTTTTTAATTCAATAAGATGATGACAGAATTTTTTTAGATCAATGTTACTTTAACAGCTGGTCATCATTCCCTTTTATTCTTACGAAAAAAACGCACAAATCCTACACCACAGTCAGGCAAGTTTGGAACAACACAAGAATGACTTCATGGGGACAGAGTTACCATTTTTGGTTAAACAATCCCTTTCAAAAACCAGTTCAAGGTCTACCTTTTCAAAATGCTCTTTTGAGACACCGTGACTTCATAAAGCACCTACATGTCCTCTCATATATGATTTTCTTTGTTATTTGCAATCACGCACCCCCTCGCCATGAAAGGCCATGTCACCGTAACGTGCCACACAACATTAGATATTCGTGCCGGGCTGAATGCCGCCATTGAAACAAAGAGCCCCATACTGTTCCCCCTCTCAGTCTCCATTCCTCCCCCACCGGACACCATCGGTACCCTGCGGCTCCATTGAGACCAGCATCTTTTCTCTTATCTCTACAAATAAAGAGGGGCGAAACCATCATATTTGTTTGTTTTTTTGGATGTCTCCCACTCCGACAACCCACAGCTTGCAGCTGCACACCACACACAAAGACCGTCATCACGCTTTAGGGCACCAAACAGAGAGGCTGACTTATTGCTGCCATCAAGTGGCCTCCTGGGAAAACTGTAACCTGTTGCTTCGGAGGCTTCGCGGTGACACAATTAGCCCGAAGCGGCCTGTTTTCCATACGCTGACAAATTACCAACATGTTCAAAACAGAATCTGCGTTAACAGGGACCAAGTGATGTTTTATTCATCGGCCCTCTGCGCACGGCTTTAATCTGATTGACCCAGCTGCCTACAGTAAATTTCACAAGATACACGAACAATTGTGTAATCCTTTCACGCAAGTTGTTTGTGAGATATTAATTTGTTTTAAATAAGACAAAAAAAGGATTAAACTCACGGCTGTTGAGTTGCCACGACGCAACTCTTGTATAACCACGTCTTGCAGGTTTTAAGTAAACACGCTGTCCTTGGGTAGGATAGGCAGACTGTAAATAACATTAATGATTATGGATGTCAAGTACATAATTGACTGAGGAGGTGGACGCAGGAGGTTTATCTTCCCCTGTGGGGTTAATCAGGTTAAGTACAATGTTGTCATGTGTGCTTGATGCTAAATCCTGACTAATCTAAGGACATTATCTGGATACATTAATAAGGTGGCAAGACGAATGCTTTGGAAACAGAAAGCAATAGAAAGATGTGACAGGAATATGTTATCTGGATTAAACCTGATTTAATGTTCTCAACCCACTTGCCCGAGGTTCTCACGCTCTGTCCTCATCTATCTGCATTGGATGTGACTGATCAGCAGCCTCTTGGGAATCCGCTACTATACAACCTTTTTTCTCCATCTGTCTCTTAAATCTTGCTTTCATCCTGTTGTTTTGTTATATATCTAGCAGCCATGCACTTATGAGTCTTTCTAAAACCAGCATGAGTGTATTAATGGTTAAGGGAGTAGGATGCTAACAAGGGTGGAAGGATCATTCTGTACATGCTCTTATAGAGATGAAGCGATCTCAGCAGTATCCCTATTGGACCAATGTTAAGAAATTGAGGCCAACCGTTGGAAAACATAAAATTGAAGGTTACGTTACAGACTTATTTATGCACCTAGAAATAATTAAGTTATTAATAATTAATAAAAAAGCTTGATTATAAATCTTTAATAAGCATGTTGCTTTGAATGGCGAGGTAAGGATATAGTTTTGAATATTGGTGGTCTGCATAAATGCTCAATAATTGATTTTTTTAATATGTAACCAAATGAAAATTCCCGGACACAGTAGAAAGATGGTAATAGAAAATCAAGAGCTTTGGAGCCTGAAATTCATTTTGTAATGCCTTCACCAGTTTGTGTTTTATCTGTGAAACAGGATTTATAGTCTTGATAATCAACTTCAGTAAAATTACGCTTTTCACCATTTAAAGTGATGGTTTACCCAAAATGAAAAGTGTGTTATTTACTCACCCTCTTGTAACTTCTACCTGTATGACTTTCGTTTTTACAGAGAACACAGAAGTCTATTTTTTAGAAAAAGTTTGGTAATGAACTGCAAAGGCACCCATTCACTTCCTCTGTTTGGGCTCAAAACTAATGCAAGTGAGTTGGTGCCAGTTACCAACATTCTTCAGATTATCTTCTTTTGTATCACCATTTATATTTTCAAACGCTGAAATAATACCTTTAGTATCTTCTAGCCAGCTAAATGAGCACATTCTACCTCAATAGTCATCAATAGGCCAAAACATTTCACGTTTTGAATTCTAAGCTTTCAGTTTGTTTTCAAAATTATTTTTAATAAAATTGTAATTTATTTGGTTATCTAAAGTATGTCCTTAAAGTACATACTGATAATAAATGTATATACACTGTAAATTGCTTTTTGTTAAAGTGTCAGTTTAATGTTCAAAGTTTAAAACGCAACAAAATTTAAAAACTATACAGGGAAAGTGATCAGTGCATAAACATAAAGGTTGAATTAATACCACTGGTCAATAAAATGGTTTATTTAATGACACAATTTTCATTTTTGGGTGAATCATCATTTCAACGTGTTTTGCTCAAACTTTCCTATAGGACTGAATAAGAATAGCAAGAACATTATAACATGAAACTAATGTACTCAAGTAGGTCTACTTCACTAATTATGACTGCATAGGGATTTCTACTCATTTATGATCATTACATAAAAACCAAATGAAATATAATGAAATGTATCAAAGTCAAAATGGCAATTAGCCATGTTACAGAACAATCAATTCTGCGTGGGTCAGCTTCAAGTATTTCCTTTCTACGTTATGATATATTCCACATATATTGCATTCGAAGCTAATTACAGTCATCTGACTTATATAAACATGTGAATTTTAGGAATAATGATAAAACTGCTTGGCTGAAAATGCGTACTAATAAAATGATAGGAATAACTGGTTAGTAATGTAAATAAATACCATTGAACAAAGATATATGTAAACCATTATACATATAAATATACACAAACATGTGCACACCATGCACCATTTTATCTGTTAAAAGATTTTGTTGTTATAAAGAGTACAGAACAGGTTGTGCTTTTACATAAAACACCCTCTGTATCACAATCCATCTGTGTGTGTGTGTGTGTGTGTGTGTGTGTGCGTGCGTGCGTGCGTGCGTGCGTGTGTGCGTCTGATAATCACTGATAAGAACAACTGACAGCTATAAAGTGAAGAAGATTTTCCCTTTTCAGCCAATGAAAGAACAGAGAAAAAGAAAGCAATATTGATTGGAGGCGAAAGACTCAAAGACATGACCGAAGTTCACATTAGTGACACATTACTCAACTGTTGTGGTAACCGTGCATTTCTTGCAGAAAGGCCTTCAAAATGGAGGATTATGTCCTCTAAATCTCCCCAGTAAACAGCTTTGTGTGTGTTGTGTGTGAGCAGTGATTACCAACAGCGAGTTTTTCGATCCAGCACAGGTAATAATTGCTTCTGACTCATATGAGACCTGCAGGTGGACAGATAACGACCGCCTGTGCGCATGCGCATATTATTGCCAACACTGACTATATTGTTTGTAAAAAAATGAATACTTTTCAGTCATTTAAATCATAGAAGCCTTCATATGCCTTCGAATGCATTCAGCTTTACATGTTGTTAGTATGACTGTTGTGTTCGCGCCGTTAAGTAGGTGCCATTTGTTTTTAAATCAAATAAAGTTTTGTACAGTTTTGAGCATCACACTCATTTACATTCATGGGTTGAGAGAGGCTCTCATCCAAAGCAAATGCATTCGGATTCAAATGGAGATGGATATCTGGACAACATTTTCTGTGTAAAAAAATCTGCTAAAAATCCTAGAATGATCATAGCTGTTGTGCATCCATTTTAAATCATAAACATCTTACAGACTCCTTCTAGACGTCTTTATGACATCTGACAGCAGACGTCTCAGAGATGTATTCCAGACATGCAAACAATGTCTGCCAGATGTGTTGCAAATGAAAATGCAGTAATGAAGTTATTTAGAAATGCCGAATTATTCTGTGTCTAGTCTGTTATAGATCTCGATGGGCATTCGTGTAGCCGTAATAGGGGCCGGAGCCGCAGGGCTCTGTGCCGCACGTCACATCCTTTCTCGGCCTGATGTTTTTGATGCACCCGTCGTATACGAGTTGACAGAGCATGTGGGCGGCACTTGGTTCTATGAAGATCGAGTGGGGACCTATGACAATGGATGTCCCATCCACAGCAGTATGTACGGCAACCTCAGGTAGAGAGGAATAATGTTCGTTTCATTTAATTTGTGTCAAGCTCTTTGTAACCTTTTCCTGGGAAATTCCTTTTCATGTTTTTCAGAACTAATTTGCCCAAGGAGGTGATGATGTTTCCAGATTTTCCTTTTGATGATCATCTGCCTTCATTTTTGCACCATACATCAGTTCAGAAATATTTGGAAACATATTGTCAGAGCAGTAATATTTATCCTCATATCAAGGTATGTGTTAAGAGAGAAACATTTATGAGTTTGAATAAACATTAAAAGTAAGCAAATAGATCAGATAGTTTGATGTTGTGACAGTGTGATATGTGAAATGATTTAATTAATTCTGCAATCTTTAATTTTGGATTGCATAATTTGGTAACCCATGCCAACTATGTGCAGTCTCTGTGAGGAATCTAGGGGTTACTGGATAATTTTGTCAGAAGAAAAACATGAGTAGGAAACGTCAAAAAAAAAAAAAAAAAAAAATTCGAGTCTCATCATCAATCATTTTCTCCCCCTCTTGTCATTTGTAACTTGAATGACTTTCTTTCTTATGCAGGACACAAAAAGAAAGTTGGAAGAATGATGGTTACCTAACAGCAGTGGCACCGATTTACTTCTATTGTATAGACACATAACCAATGCAAGTAAATGGGTGCCAGTTCCAACATTCTTCAAAATATCTTCTATTGTGATTTGCAGAAGAAAGAAAGTCATACAGATTTAAATTGACAAGATTGTGAGGAAAAGGCAAAAAAAAATTTAAAGCAAAAGGAAATTATTTCACCAAATAACCTTATTTTTCTATGTTACTTATTTAGGATGAGATTATGAGGATAGAGCTCACATTTTTCCTCTTTCCTGTGTGTTTGACTCCATTTTTAAATGATATGTTTAGTCTGCTAAATAAGATGGTAAACAACAAAAAAGACTGTAATAAAGACTTATCAGTCATCAGCCCCCCGCTGCACTTAAGCTGTAGAGCAAATTAATCTGTCAATAACAGAAATACGTGTTGACAATATGCTCAGCTAAAAACCTAAACCACAAGACATGCACATCCAGAGTAAACAAATCCAGGTGAACATAAAGTGCAGATAAACCTGTAAACCCACGGCCCTGTGGGTATACAAATATTGTTTAGCTTAACATTTACTAGCCTCTACACTATATATCTGATATAACTATATCACTATCATTCTATATATTGAAAAGATATCCATACTTAAACTATACCTTCGGTACCTGATACTTATGTTGTTTAGATATAATTATGTACATTCAAATTTTTGAAGTTTTAAAAGTTTAATTCAGCCAAATATGGACATTCTGTCATCATTTTCTCACCCTCTTGACATTTTAAACCTTTTTGCATTTTATAGCAGAGCACAAAAGAAGATATTTTGAAGTATGTTGGTAACTGGCACCCATTCACTTGAATTTGATTTGTGTCCATACATTTCAAATGAAAGGGTTCAACTGCTGAACAATTTACTTCAAAATATCTTCTTATCTGCTTTCTGTGGAAGAAAGAAGGTCATACATGACAAGAGGGTATGCAAATGAAGACAGATATTTAACTTTCGAAACCTATCGCTGTAGAGTAATGTCATAGGAAGCTAATATTTTATGTCCGGACACTTAACAATGATTCGTGTCTTTAGGGGTGTAGGGCCACCTACCCCTGCGTGTCAGTCACCATAGATGCCACACAAAACCGAAGAACCCATCGAGCACATTTTGAAAGGCACAACAAAGAGATCTTGACATGTTCTCAGTATTACTTTGTAATTTTCTTTCCAACGGAAGCAAGAATATTGCTTATGACAGACCGCTTTGTCCCTCACAGTTCAACACCGTGGTGGAAAAGGTGAAACCTGTCTCCATGGAGACGAAAACAGGGGGAGATGTGACGTGGGAGGTAATTTCGCGTGACACACGCGGAGACCGGAACGCGCAGACGTTCGACTCGGTGTTTGTGTGCAGTGGGTGAGGAACAGCATCTAAATAGTCCTTTTATCTTCCAGACATTCTCAAATGGACACAACTGCATCTAATCTCAAATTGTGGCTTTGCGTTGATGTTCTAAATGCACGGCATTATTCAAATAGTGGCATGTTCATTTACCCCATAATATGGCCGGCGGCTTTTATCTCTTCAAATGGAGGCGATGTGAATGGGTATTATGTTATGTGTTCACGTGGCATTTCCGTGAGGGAATTCAGAAGACCACAGGAGCCCTTTAGCGTCTCAACGCTGACTCATATTCGCTTCCTCTTTCTACAGGCATTATTCCGACCCCCACCTACCCTACATTGCAGGAATAGAGCATTTTAAAGGTACATGTTCTCTGATCGCTACAAATGGATAACCCTAAAAGCCCAAACCATTAGTCTCATTACAGTCAAGCATCTTTCCTTTTATCTCTCCGTCTCTCATCTTCCTTCATTTAGCTTTGCCTTCCGCTGCTGTTTTTCAGGAAAAGTGTTTCACAGTCACTCGTACCGGTATCCGGAGCCCTTCGCTAACAAGTCAGTTGTGGTCTTGGGGGCCGGAGCTTCTGGGGTGGACATTTCCATAGAGTTAGCCCAAGTTCAAGCTCAAGTTTGTGGTTTAGATTGTTTTTAATAACTGCATGTTTAATTTAGTTTTAAAAATTAAAATAACATCATTTGCTCATTTTTTATTTTTGTTCCCAAAAATGGACCACTACTCACCTGCGAATTATCCCATATAAAAAGAGTCTATAGTATATTTTATCTTCCTTAAAGTTTGAAGGTCAGATCTTATCTCATCTAAACTCATCTATGGTGTCTCTCATAAAGACATTTTGAGTAAAACTTTATATAAAGTAGAGCTTTATATAAAAAATAGCACCAAAATACCTGAAGCACATGTTACGAGATGACCCGTTTTATTTTTAGTGTCATGATTGTTAAAACTGTATATTGTATGTGGGTTATTCTGTCCACATAAAAGTTTGGAACAACATAAGAGTAAGGTTTATTATTGGGAAAATGTTAGTTTTAAATGTTCATATTTTTAAAGATTCATCATTGATTTGGAAAAAGTTTAACATCAAGTGTAAAACAAAGTGTACCTTGTTCTGTCTCTCTTTCTCACCTCTGTCAGGTCATTCTAAGCCATAATAAACCATCCCTGGCCTTTCCTCTGCATTTGGCTATCCAGCAGGCTACACCTGTTGTTAAAATCTCAGAAGATGGATCTTTTCACTTCCAGGATGGATCAGTAACCAAAGCTGATGTTCTTCTGTTCTGTACTGGATACAATTTTAACTTCCCCTTTCTTAGTCCGTCAGACCTAGGATTGGAAATAAAAGATCATATTGTGACTCCTCTCTACAAATACTTGCTGCCCCCTACATTCCCATCCATTTTCTTCATTGGCCTTTGCAAAATCATTTCCCCTTTTGTACACTTTCACTGTCAGGTAAGCATGAGCAGTTAAATGAAAACAATGTGTGTTTTTAAAATGAACCGTAAACCACTGTCTTAATCCGCAGGTTCATTTCGCTCTTGCCATTCTTGGAGGTTCTGTGAAGCTGCCCGTACAGGAGGAGATGGAAAGGGAGGCACAGGAAGAGATGCAAAGAAAACTGGAGAGAGGCGTACAGATGAAGCACCTATTGAATATGGACTCTGAGCAGTGGGGTTATAACCTGGAACTTGCTAGGATGGGCGGATTCACACCCTTAAATCCAGTTGTTCAGAATCTGTATGAAGAGGTGGGAAGACAGAGGAGAAAACAGCCACTAACATACAAACAAATGAACTATAGTCTCATTGATGCCACACAGTGGGAGGTTTTGGAATGTCCCCATAACAGCCTTGATGTTATTTAACCCTCCTATTATCTTTGGGGTCAATATGACCCCATTCGATTTTTAACATCTGTAAATATATGATTTAAAAAAAAAATTTTGCTTCAGATTTTATGACTTTTTCTAATTTAATGGGGACATCTCTGTAAACATAAAATTAACCTGCTGATATTATTTTCAGTGTCCTATACTCATTTTGTAGCATCGGTGTTCCTTGGGGGCAATTTGACCCCAGGCTCTTCACTAGAAATATTACAATTTTAAACACATTTGTTTTGGATGTGTTATTGAGGTCCCTATAACATTATTATATAATGTTTATTATAATTTTACATATTCAATATTATATCCAAAAAACTTCGCTCTGTTTTAGGGCTCTAACCAAACATAACAATATCTGTAGTATTGCGATGAGAATGAGACTCCTAATGTTGACCTTCCTGTTGTCTCTCAACCATCCACAAATCCATTACCTTCTAAACATGGAAAGTTATCATGGTCCCGCTCACCACCTGAACAACAGGGTTGCAACAACTGCTTATGTCATCAAAATGGTTCCAGGGCCCACTAAATATGCTGTAGGCCATGTCCAAGATATAAAATCAGCATTTCATCTTTTCATCAAACCATCACACCATCAATTGAAAAGGATGTACTTGAAATGGCAAGCTTAGAGGGTATGTGTGTGTATGGGGATGGTTGGAAAGACTTCAATGTGACTGACCTGCAAGCCTACATTGGATTGCTCATTTTGGCAGGAGTCTACAAGTCAAAAGGAGAAGCAACAGCAAGCCTTTGCAATGCTGACACTGGAAGGGCAATATTTCGAGCCACCATGTCTCTAAAGACATTCCATGTTTTCTCCCATGTCAAATTCTTTGATGACAAAGAAACAAGACAGGGCAGACAAGAGCGTTACAAACTCGCATCAATACGGGATGTATGGGACAATTGGGTCCAGTGATTTTCCTTTCTTTACAATCCAGGTCCCCACATCACTGGTTCCATTTTGTGGGCGCTGTCCTTTCAGACAATACATACCAAGCAAATCAGCCAAATGTGGCATAAAAATATGGACTGCATGTGATGCACAGTCCAACTATGCCTGGAATATGCAGGTGTACACGGGTAAATCCCCTGGAGAAGCACCTGAAAAAAATCAGGGCATGAGGGTGGTACTAGACATGGCTGAGGGACTGAATGGCCATAACATTCCATGTGATCATTTTTTCACATCGTACGTCCTGGGTGAAGAACTTCTAAAAAGGAAGGTTACCATGTTGGGGACAGTGAGAAATAATAAATAAGCCAGAACTTCCCTCTGAGCTTCTTGCAATGAAGAACATGAGGGTAACGTCTTCAATGTTTGCCTTCACTGAAAAAGCCACTGTCGTCTCCTATTGCCCCAAGAAAGGGAAAAATGTCCTGCTAATGAGCACTATCCACAGAAATGCTGTTCTGAGCACCAGAGAAGACCAAAACCACAAATGGTGCAGGATTACAATGAGACAAAGGGAGGGGTTGATAATTTGGACAAGGTTACAGCCACCTACAGCTGCCAACGCATGACTGCCCGTTGGTTCTGTTTAAAAATAATATCCTTCTAAATGTTTGAAATTGTGTTTTTTCCCAGGGGTCAAATTGACCCCAAACACAACTCGTGTTACTATCCGTAATAAAATAAATAGTTTTTCTTTCCAAATTTTATAGATTATAAATATCTGTACTTAGAAATATTCTAAAACATATAAAACACCAAAAATGTATATACTTTTCCAATTTTCGGTAATCAGTACGATTTTATGGTGATTTGTAAATGTGTCCATAGTCGTGCAATGGGTATTCTGGATGTAAAAGGGGTGGGGAGGGGGGTGGTGGGGGGATGTCAACTTAAAAGTTTATTTAAGTAGTCAACAAAGACATAAATTACCTAAGACACAAACACTTGTTAAAAAAAAATCATATTCTGGAGATATAAATTATCGGGGTCAAAGTGACCCCAGTGGGTAAAAAATGTTATCATATTTGAGGGTAACAGGAGGGTTAAGTGCAAATGTATAAGATTTACATTGTAGTAAAGTAATATTTTCTTAAGTGATCTCATAAAATGATGTTTATGCTTAGTCCTGCTAATGTCATAATGTCACAAAATTAAGCAAGTCAGAGGTGAAAGGTAATTTTGTATTCACAAAAAACAAATTGACTACTTAGATAGATTTTATAAATTCAATAGGGCGATGATCTATGTTTTCCACCTTTATTTGGGAATCAAAATAAGGAAATTGAACTTTATGTAAAGCATTTAACATGAATAAATGTAACAAGTTGTTTCTTATCAGAGAACAGGCCTCTAAAAGAAAATTACAAAGAAATATTAATTTTTTTCAACTTTTAGAAGAATGTTTTAGGTTAACAGTCTTATCATGATGAGTTATGAAGAATGTAATTGTAAAGTAGTATTTTTATTATGCCAATACATTCATTAAATATGAATTGAAAATATAAGTGTGTATGTGTGTGTGTGTGTGTGTATTTTAATTGTGTTTTTTATGTGTGATTGTGTGTTTTGTGTGTGTGTGTGTTATATACATGTTTGTATTTTAATTGTGTTTTTTTATGTGTGAGTGTGTGTTTTGTGTGTGTGTGTGTGTGTGTGTGTGTGTGTGTGCGTGTATGTGTGTGTGTGTGTTATATACATGTTTGCATTTTAATTGTGTTTTTATGTGTGAGTGTGTGTTTTGTGTGTGTGTGTGTGTGTGTGTGTGTGTGAGTGTGTGTGTGTGTGTGTGTGAGTGTGTGTGTGTGTGTGTGTGTGTGTGTGTGCGTGTACGTGCGTTATATATACATATGTATTTTAAGTTTTTTTTATTTCAATCTTTGAACATGTGATTTTAATCGTAATGTTGGACTTTTATAATA
Organism: Triplophysa yarkandensis; assembly: GCA_033220385.1. NCBI lineage: Eukaryota > Metazoa > Chordata > Actinopteri > Cypriniformes > Nemacheilidae > Triplophysa > Triplophysa yarkandensis. Next base: position 10,886,054 of record CM065673.1, read on the forward strand.
CCATGAAATGTAAAATTACACAAATAACTAACTAAAGAAAAACATAAGAAATGTTTTACACATTCACACATAAACACATATTTTATAAACATCTTTCAGTTGCTGAAGCATATTTTCGTTCATAGAATAAACAACTTCAAACTGCATTTTTACTCATTGCAAACGATTATCCGTGAGCCTGAAACATATAAATATTGATACAAACATGTTTATAAAAGGCAGACGGATATTTATTAACATTATTGTAGCATTACGTCATAGTTTTCTTTCATCAGCAGTATGAACACGAGACGATCCCGCAGGCTGCTCCCATCTGTTCCCAGTCATCTCCCTACGAGTGAAATCGGACACCTCAACCCTTCCCAAAAACAGCCTTATTTGTCTTTAAGGCCTTGACAGTAGAAGAACATAACTTGAACTCTTAACTTTTCATTTCCAAGCGTCAAACAAACTTTGTCAAACTTCAGCGGAGACGCACAAACTTCTTGCGGCGTAAAGACGCTCGGAGGGCGGAAGGAAAGGGAAGCAGAGGGGTGTTTCCTCTTCTAAAGAGGAAGCACTGAAGTCTTGAGAAGTGTTCTGTTCAACACAGGGAGATTTATAAACGCAATAAAGTTTATGATCGGACCCGAGGAGTCGAGATGTCGAGATCTGTTATCCGATAAAAGGTGGGTGAATGCATGTCCTCTGTCCCTTTTTTTGGGAAGGAACAAGAAAACATCAGGAACTGTGGAGGCTCCTGACACAATGCCACTCTAACAAATAAGTTGAAACACCAAGATTTGGGAAAAGCATACCCTTGTCAAAAAGTCCTACTGGATTCTTTTCAGGAATTTGTTTAGGATTCAAATGGGAATTTCTGTCATATTTTGGAATCATTCCTATAGGATTTATTAGGAAGAAACTTGAATTGGATGCTTATAAGAATTGCAATCTTTTTTTTACACACACACACACACACACACACACACACACACACACACACACACACACACCAACAGTGAACCGACACACACACAGCAGTGAATACACACAGAGTAGTTAACACACACACACACACACACACACACACACACACACACACACACACACACACACACACACACATTTCCTACAGAAGTTTAAGTACCATCCAATATGAATCAAAGAAAAATCTAATAATAAAGAAATAAAGAATCAAATAAGATCATATAGGATAAACTTAATTTCGGAGGATTTTTTGACAAGGGTAACTGAATGATATGTTTTGAATTTGGGCAACTTAAAAACATATGCGTAAGAATCACATTGAAGTCTTTTTGGTTTAGTATATTACCGCTTTTAAATAATCACTTGGTTATCTCTCGTGCATTACAATGTGTTTTGTGATTTCAGCCCTTCCGTGATAGAGATCCATCTCTTTCCAACGGATGGAGGAAGATCCAGACAGTAACAAACAGAATGAGAGGACCATCGATGACCCCTCACCCTGTGACCTGGGGACCAAACAGTACACAGAGGACACACCCCTGGGTGATCACGACCTACCCATCATGCATTGGGAGGATCTGGGTTTGCGAATCGCAGAGCTAGAGAGGCAAGAAGAGGAAAGAAGGAAACAGGTTTGTATTGGAGCAGGGGATGACTTTGAGTTGCAGTAAATCATGTAGATTGATGGATTCAAATCTAGTTTAGCCGTGTAATATAATTTCAATTTCAGCTTCCGAAAATTGTCTGTACATATACAATAAAATAACAATTATTGTGCCACATTCAGCCGTTACATTTCTTTTTATGATATGTATTTTTTCTACTTTTACATGTTATTGATTAATATGGTAATATTTTGTCTACTTACTGACTCATTTTCTAAAGTCACTGTGTAATTGTGCTCTCAACATTGGACAAAATAATGTGTAGTTTATTTTTGTCGCGATCGGTTTCGTTTGATTTCTTTTCTTAGGATGTGACTCAAAATGCAACTCGGCAGTGAGTTAACACACAGGTCAACTTGAAAGCAGATCATCATTCCTCTTTCAGGAGTGCATTTAAATGTCATTGTATGTGTCATGCAATGACGATAAAGATATCTTATCTATATCTATTTGATTAAGTAATCGGTTCAGTATCATTAATTTTTAAGGATAACAAAAATCATCCGAATCAAATGGGGGTGTGGGCTGTTTATACCATTAGATTACTCACTGGACAAAAAAAAATTTTCAATGTACTTCCAAAATGGATGCTTCACTCAAAAATATGAATTACTTGCATTATTATTAATGACTCATGTCATTTAAAATCTGTGTATGACTTTTACCGTGGAGGACTAAAGAAGATTTTTTGAGAAGTGTCTACATGATTATGTGTCCAGACAAAGTCAATGGAGCTGATATTGCTTGGTTACCAACATTTTCAGGAATAGATTTCTTTGTGTTCTGGAGAAAAAAGTCAAACTGGTTTAAAATGCCATGAGTTTGAGTATATTATGAAATACATTTAAGGAGAACGTTCAGCCAAAATTGAAAATTCTGTCATCGTTTACTTACCCTCTTGTCATTTGAACCCTGCATCTAATCTTAGTAACCAAACAGCCATGGTCCCTGCTCACTTGGATTGTTTTGAATCCATGCAAAATAAATAAATGGGTGCCACTACTGGTCACTTACCAGCATTCTTCAAAATATCTTCTTTTGTTTTCTGCAGAAGAAAGAAAGTCATACAGGTTTGAAACAACAAGAGGGTGAGTAAATCATGACAGGATTTTCATTTTTGTTTGACACAAAAAAAGGAAATGACACCAAGATTTTCTTTAAAAAAGGTATACTAGTCACTCGTTCTACAATATCTACACCAACTGCACATCTAGTATATAACCCCTGTTGTTTTAGAGTCTGGATTTACCAGAGCGAGACAGAGTTCTTGGATCCTGGACAGAATCAAAGCACCATTCTCTCCACAGGGAGCCGTGGCCAGATGAGGAAGACTACAGTCCCTGCCGGGTCCCTGTGGCAACTTCACGGTATTTCACACGCATGGTCGTAATGTTTAAGAATGTGTTTTGAAGCTTTCATTCAGCCATACATAATGTACTTCCATCACACAGGTTTAATAGTCCTAAAAATCTCCAGCTTTGCTTCATCAATAACAGCGAAAGTGAAGGCGAAGATGAAGAAGGGGCGTCTAGCAAAGAGGTGGGTGTGAAAATTTACAATATGGCTTTTTTGCTTTGGATTTGAGGCTGTATATCTGGTTACGATTGATGTGGTTTCACAAGGTGTTTTCTGTTATCATCAGAGCTCGTGTGAGGCAGAGGTACGGGGGAGTTACTCTCCGGGGCTAAAACAGGAAGTGAGAATAGCAATCAGGGCTCTCAGAGACAAGGTATTGGCTGAACAGAAAGACACAGAGGTGAGATGTTTTGAGGAAACCAAGACCAATAACTGCTATTTTAATTGCACTCCAGTTAAGCTTTAGAACATTAAGTGATACTCTACCCAAAAATTTAAAGTGTATCATGACTTAATCACCCTCAAGGTTTCCAAACACATATGTATGAACACAAAAGGAGATATTTGGTTGCATTCTAGGGCCCTGGTGACTACCACTGTAGAACTTCTAAATTCTTCAAAATATTTTTTTGGAGTTCAACAAAACAAAAACAAAACATTCATTAATATAATGGAAGTCAACGGGGCCTCAGAAATCTCACTTGCAAACATTCTACCAAAAATCTCCCTGTGTGTTTATCAGAACAAAGTCTTCTATATAGGTTATCAACATCCTTACAAAGATCTTTCTATCGACATCCCTACAAAGATCTTTCTATCGACATCCCTACAAAGATCTTTCTTTGACTTTTTTTGTTGTGTTTAACAAACATTTTTGAATGGTTTTGAACCTCTTTAGGGTAAGTATTTCATGACAAAATATTTCTTCTATGGTAAACTATGTAAATGTTCACACTAAGTTTGACTGTCTAAAAGGTATTTGATATATATGTTTTCTTTTCTATCTTTAGCAAGAGTCACACAATGATTTGAGCATACGAAGAAAAATTCTCAGCCTTAGTGATCTTCAAACCTGCTCCTTGCTTCAACTAAATGCACTCAGGACCTCACTGAACGAAGACATTCAGGGTACGTTTTCTTCAAGGACACAACACATGAAGATGCAATCTGTAATCAGCTACAACCTTTCAATCACCCTTCGCCTATGTGTTTGATTCCCATACTTTTTATAGTTGTTATTTTAATCAGTCTATCGTAACCATAATTGGGCTTCACCTTTTCCCTTAATGAGTGTTTTTAAAAAGACATGCATTCATTTTGATTTTTGATCATAGATTTGAGCTCAGAACTGGTGAAACATCTTGTTATAAGGGACCACCTTCGGACTAAGCAAGATGCTTTGCTTCTGGATGTACAGGATTTCACATCTTTTTGACCGATCAATGCTTGCAGCACTGCGTGAATTCCCGTCTGTACTTTCTGAAAGCAGTAATGTACTGTTACTCAACCTGTGGACTAACAAAGGCCATAAAATCCTGCTTGTTCTTGAATAAATGTAGCACTCACTCACACACGCAAAGAAAATTGTTAATCGAAATGTGAGTCACATTATTTAGAGTCACAAGTTTTATTGTGAAAGCTTGGCCGTATTAACAAACCTCTAATGCTCTGATTCATACGTCCCTCACCTGTGGTGTCGTTCTCGCATTGAACATGTAATAATAAGCTGCTGTCAAAGCCATATGTGATCAATAACTGTGATGTATTAATCATCAGTTATATATTAAGCATTCCATGGAAACAGTGTATGTAATCCTCATGAGACTAAAAACAGTGTGAATAATGCTGTCTGTCATGAATGTGCCTTACAAACTTTTGTATTAAACGTTTAGGTAGAAATAAATATATCTCAATGATAAATATTTACAGTATTTAATAAAGCATTTATTTTATATGATACTCACAGTTGTCAAGGATTTTGTTATGGGAAAAGTTGTTAATTTTGGTTTGTGGAATTATGACACCCAGATACAGTTTGTATTTGTGCCATTTCCTGCAAATGTCAACACGTAAACTGTTTTTACAGATTTTGACCATAGGTCAGATGTTATTATTTGGTGTTTTAAATATCCATCTGTGGGACTTTTATAAAAAACATAATTTTTATAGTAATGCAAGTGAATTGTCACATCCATAACGAAATAGTCACATTCATAATAGTTAATAACTCTCATGAAAAAACACATGACAATTTAAATAGAAACTTGTTCATTTAATATAGAAAATGTTCTTTGTGTGTTGTATATTATTATTTCTGGTTTCTTAAATTCACAAATATGTCACAAATTGTCAGTGAAAAGGGTGCAAAATATCCTCTTTTAAATTAGTAGATTTGTGCAATGACTGATATTTTCCTGATGTCTTTACTCAATCAATAGGGGTTACAAGTAAACAAATGATTCAGTATGTAGGTAATTAATACATTGTTGTATTTATTTTATGGATATTACAATGTTATATTAATAACATTCACAACTAATTTCTTTATGTTAGACGTAATCCCTGTCCAGAACATGAATGGACTGGACTACACGTACCTCACCTGACTGACCGTTCATGCAGAGAGAGAGAGAGAGAGAGAGAGAGAGAGAGAGAGAGAGAGAGAGAGAGAGAGAGAGAGAGAGAGAGAGAGAGAGAGAGAGAGAGAGAGAGAGAGAGAGAGAGAGAGAGAGAGAGATAGAGAGAGGAGAGAGGAGAGAGAGGAGAGAGAGAGAGAGAGAGAGAGAGAGAGAGAGAGAAGAGGGAACTTCAGATTGAGAAAGTAATTAGTTTTGCAGATCAAGATAACAATTTGAGGAAGTAGTAAGAAAGAATTTGATGTTGTTGGAGAAAAGGTCAAAAAGTGCGTTTTAGTAAAACTAACAAACCCTGAACTTTTCGGCTTGACCTTTTATTAAACGCATGAGGAAATTAATGAATTTTGGCCATCTATTGGACTTTTGCTGACCTTTAAAGCAGGTAGGATTTCATATAGATATATTTTCTGCGCTTTTTGTGAATCATAGCTAGCAGTGTTTTTATATATTAATATATACGTAAATGAATGAAATGTTATGAATGAAACTATCTCTAAAGACCTGTTCAATCTCAATGTGTTTTTAAAAGTTTAAAATATCAAATTGTTTATAATTGATACATACAGTTTTGTGTTGACCTACACGCTGTATTGAGTTTCCGCTCAGCATTTCTGTCTGAATGAATGGTTATTAATTATTTACTGGAACATACCTGCAAGGACACATGATATTGTAATACCAAAGCTTCTCTGTAATACACAAGTATATCCATTAATAAACAAACTCGACTAAACCACCCACCAAATATATGCATTAGACTGAGTTATGGCGGTGCTGTGCATATAGATGAATACATCAGGCATGTCCTGACATACATTATCTCAAGCACACGCTTTTACTGCGGCCCGAGTCAGCGGGTCAGCAAGTGTCGTGTGTTAATAATAATTGATCGAAAAGAAGACACTAGAAAAGAAAGAAAACATGGTGAATGGAAAGATGAATGAAGGGTTTTACTGAATGGTTTGTTACTGATTTATAAGGTTATAAACTAGAAGAGGCTGAATCAGCACAATATGCAAATAAGGTTGAAGGGCTGAGTCATTGGTCAACTTGCAGTTTGCTTGACACCACGGAGTGTACAACAAACTTTAAAGTTATTCAAATGCATGTTGTTTTTGTTTTCCTCTTTCATGAAGGAATATTAGGCTTCTAGAATATGTTGAAGAGTAACACAAGAAGTGGATTATGTGCCTCATAAGATAAAGAACAGCAGAGCAACATGAAGACCACAGCGTCCCCCGATTCCATGTCTAGTGCGTTGGCACAGCTAAGCACTAATGGCACAGATGTCCAAAACCAAACTGTGCTACACAGCTGCAACATCGACGAGTCGTACAAGTATGTCACCTTGCCTCTCTGCTACTCTCTTACCTTCTTGCTTAGCATCATCCTGAACTCCACGGTCCTCCTGCGTTCCTACCGGTGCAGAGGTGGCCGCCAGTGGAACACCTCTCTTATCTACATGGTCAACCTTGCAACCACTGATCTGATGTACAGCTTCTCTCTTCCATTTCTTGTTGCCAGCTATGTAATGCGTGACCAATGGGTTTTTGGGGACTTCATGTGCAGATTAGTGCGTTTTTTGTTTTATTTCAATCTTTACTGCAGTATATTCTTTCTTACCTGCATATCCGTCCATCGCTACATGGGCATCTGCCATCCGATCAGAAGCATCACTCTGGATAGCAAGCGGGCAGTAAGAGGCATCTGTACTGCCGTGTGGGTCGTGGTGTTCATACTCACCTGCCCCATCGTCCGGTTTGCCAAAACCGGTGATGTGACGAGGAGAACGGTGGACGGGGGAAGTACAAACACTCAAAAAGTGGAGGTATACATGAACTGCTGGGACGACGCCATAGACAGCGAGTTTTCCGAGTACGTACCCTATGGGATCGTTCTGCACCTGCTTGGCTTCTTTTTTCCTTTCACAGTCATCGCGTGGTGTTATTCGCAGGTGGTTCGTACTATTTTTCAATCGCTGCACTCGCCGCAAGAGGAAGGGGGTATATGCAACGGCACAGTAGGGGTCAAGGACAGGACGTCCGTTTCTGTCTCCGGCTCCCAGCACGCTCCGTACATGAGCAGGCGCCGGAAGTCAATCAAAACCATCATCACCATCACGTTTCTATTCGCGTTGTGCTTTCTGCCCTTTCACATCACGCGCACGCTGTTCCTCATCCTGAAAGAAACAAAGACCGTGGAGTGCCAAACCATGAAAATGGTCTCAATTTGTTACAAAATTACTCGGCCTCTGGCGTCCTGCAATTCGTGGCTCAATGCGCTGCTTTATTTTGTAACGGGAGACAAAAACTTGATCTGCTGTGGAAGGACCGGTGCCGGACATAACACCCACCTTCTCTGGCCTTTACAGATTCTCGCTGGACAAAAGGAAGCGGAAGACCAAGAGCACCAGAATCAAAATAAAGCAGTTGAAGGGCATGAGAGTGACTCAAAATCCTCAGGAATGGCATAGATTTACTACAGTATGTCAGTAGCTCATGAAAGATCATCTTGAAGAGACTGTTTCAATGCTCTACATATTATTTATTATCAATCAAGGGATGTTTCAACTCAGAATGAAGGATTGGTCATTTCCATTTACATGCATTGGTTTTGTTCAATAGAATACGCCATCATGGTAAATGGGTATTGTTATTCAACTATTGACATTCTTTAAAATATTCTTTTGTGGTCTGCAGAAGCAAGAAAGTCTAACATGTTAATAATTATCCTTTAATATCTGAGCAAGTTCCCAAAATCCTACATTTGTTGTGTATGTTATATTGTTCATATAAATATTTAATCTATGCTATTTACAGCCTCCCATCTCCGTAATATATTTGCGTTGTGTTTGATGAGCAATCATTTTAATTCATTAATACATATAAGAAGAGAAAATTATTTAAAAAAAACTGGAAAAATATGTTTAATTGCTGACTGACAAAAACAGTTAACGGGTCAAAAGAATATATAAAAAACAGGAAGCATAAAGTTACTTATTGATGTCTAAACTATCAGCAAAACATGCTTGTAGAATTCCGGTGGTCAATATGCAAATCTTTATTATTTATTGATTTAATAAATGCACATTGACAAATATAGTAAACATTTAAAAGATTTTCTGTGTTTTATTGTTTGTTGGTTTTTAAACCTTCAAATATTGATATTTTGCATCCAGGCCTTGAACACACCTTCGCATTGTCAATATTACCATCAAAAATGTTCATGTTTGATTTATGATTAAATATGTGTACAATGTAGCTTATTTTTACTATATTTCAGATTTGTCATTTTTATGTTTAGTTTTGAGACTTTTGTACACAAGGTGATTCCTCTGACAGTCAGTAATAAAGATGACCTTAATATTTAGAGTTTCAATTTGGATCAGCTTTATTTATACATAAATAAAGTTTAATCTAGAAGACATAGAAAGCAAATATATAATGAATATTAAAATAAATATGTGATGTACACAGAGACAGGAAATGTTCACCATAGGAATTAATCACGGTAAAAATAGAAAGATGTAGCTCGAAGTATACTGGTCAAAATTTTGGGACAGTTAAAAGTTATATATTTAAGTGGAAATGCAATGTGACAGAACAGTTACGGATGGAATAGAATATGTAAGGATGTTTGCATACAAGTTATAAGGTTCAATATGTAAGATAAAGTACTGCACACATTTATAACACAGTAGGGTGTATTATATGTATATACAAATGCTATAGGATATCTATAGGTGTTTTTAAATATGCAAATGTACACATTTTTAAGCTGCAATATAAAAAAAGTCTGACTGAAAGCTATTTAAAGCAGACATTTATAGCACGGTAGTGTATATTATATGTATACACAGATGCTATAGGATATCTTTGTGTTTTAAATATACAAATTCACAACTTTTTAAGGTGTTATATACAAAAAGTCTGACTGAAAGTTTTTTAAAGCACCCATTTACTGCCCAGTAGTGTATATAATATGCATATATGTGTAATAGGATATCTATAGGTGTTTTAAATATGCAAATTTACACATTTTTAAGCTGCAATATACGAAAAGCCTGACTGAACGATATTTAAAGCACACATTTATTGCACAGTAGGGTATATAATATGTATATACAGATGCTATAGGATATCCATAGGTGTTTTAAATATAAATATCTAAAAAAAATTAAGCTGCAATATGCATAAAGTCTGACTGAAAGTTATTTAAAACACACATTTATAGCACAGTAGTGTATATAATATGTATATACAGATGCTATAGGATATCTATAGGTGTTTTAAATACACAAATTCACGACTTTTTAAGGTGTTATATAGGAAAAGTCTGACTGAAAGTTATTTAAAGCACACATTTATAGCACAGTAGGGTATATAATATGTATATACAGATGCTATAGGATATCTATAGGTGTTTTAAATATGCAAATTAACAACTTTTTAAGGTGTAATATAGAAAAAGTCAGACTGAAAGTTATTTAAAGCACAAATTTATAGCACAGTAGGGTATATAATATGTATATACAGATGCTATAGGATATCTATAGGTGTTTTAAATAAACAAATTCACAACTTTTTAAGGTGTTGTATAGGAAAAGTCTGACTGAAAGTTTTTTAAAGCAAACATTTATAGCACAGTAGGGTGTATAATGTGTATATACAGATGCTATAGGATATCTATAGGTGTTTTAAATATGCAAATTCACAACTTTCTAAGGTGTTGTATAGGAAAAGTCTGACTGAAAGTTACTTAAAGCACACATTTACTGACCAGTAGTGTATATAATATGTATATACAGATGCTATAGGATATCTATAGGTGTATTAAATATACAAATTCACAACTTTTAAGGTGTTATATGGGAAAAGTCTGACTGAAAGTTATTTAAAGCAAACATTTATAGCACAGTAGGGTATATAATATGTATATACAGATGCTATAGGATATCTATATGTGGTTTAAATATGCAAATTCACAACTTTTTAAGGTGTTATATAGGAAAAGTCTGACTGAAAGTTATTAAAAGCACACATTTATAGCACAGTAGGGTATATAATATGTATATACAGATACTATAGGATATCTATATGTGGTTTAAATATACAAATTCACTACTTTTTAAGGTGTTATAATGGAAAAGTCTGACTGAAAGTTATTTAAAGCAAACATTTATAGCACAGTAGGGTATATAATATGTATATACAGATGCTATAGGATATCTATATGTGGTTTAAATATGCAAATTCACAACTTTTTAAGGTGTTATATAGGAAAAGTCTGACTGAAAGTTATTAAAAGCACACATTTATAGCACAGTAGGGTATATAATATGTATATACAGATGCTATAGGATATCTATATGTGGTTTAAATATGCAAATTCACAACTTTTAAGGTGTTATATAGGAAAAGTCTGACTGAAAGTTATTAAAAGCACACATTTATAGCACAGTAGGGTATATAATATGTATATACAGATGCTATAGGATATCTATATGTGGTTTAAATATGCAAATTCGCAACTTTTAAGGTGTTATATAGGAAAAGTCTGACTGAAAGTTATTAAAAGCACACATTTATAGCACAGTAGGGTATATAATATGTATATACAGATACTATAGGATATCTATATGTGGTTTAAATATGCAAATTCACAACTTTTTAAGGTGTTATATACAAAAAGTCTGACTGAAAGTTATTAAAAGCACACATTTATAGCACAGTAGGGTATATAATATGTATATACAGATAGTATAGCATATCTATATGTGGTTTAAATATACAAATTCACTACTTTTTAAGGTGTTATAATGGAATAGTCTGACTGAAAGTTATTTAAAGCACAAATTTATTCATAAAAAAAGTTTGTTATAAAAACAAGTATGACAGCATTAGATGAACTGTTAGTTAAATAAAGAGATATAGTTAGTGTGTAATGTGTTTCTTCACCAGATTAAGTCGCTGTTGGACGAGGGGATGAACAATCTCTCAATCTGCTTGTGGGATATATTTTTATTTTCTAATATAAGAAATGATGAGAGCAGCTCGTGTTTGACAGAGAATGTGTGTAACTTACAGCTTTTCCACAGGGATCCGAGTCTCTCAGGACTGTGTTGTCATCACGACTGCTTTAGAAACTAGCAGGTAAACTTGAAGAAATAAACCGTTCCAGAATCAGTCGTTTTAAACACTTAAGTCACATTTCCTCTGTGAACTCGTTTGTTTCGTGTTCGGATTAACAGCCAACGGTCGAGTTTCGTTTGAAAATTCGAATGTTTACGCTTAACGGTTAAATGTTTCTTTAACGCAGATATTTGTGTGTATTCGCCATAACTGTGACGTAATCAACCTGAGGAGTTTATGCGAAGTTTAGCGCGAACTGACCAAGCAGCTGTAGTGAGAATTTAAGAGTTTTAAAGTGTTTAAAGCATCAAACTGACGGGGTTTTCACTTCAAATTTCGTCAAAATGCGATAGAGCCAGCAAAACGCCGCCGTTGGGTTATATTGGGTGGCTGTTTTTGGGGAGAGGCCTGCTGGTCGGGCTTTTGCCGTGTTGTAGTTGGGACTCGGGCCGCGACAGGGCGCTTTCAGCCCGGCTGTGAGTGACGCGCAGTGCCGGAGGACGAGATATGGAGAGAATGGAGGTGGACCAGTGCGCAGGCGCAGGAGGAGCTCTGAGAAGGTCGAACAGCGCCCCCATGATCACCAATGTCAGGTATAAAATCTAATTCACATATTTATATATATATATAATAAAGTAAAGTAGAATGTCAGGTATAAAATCTAACCCTAATATAACAGAATAATGTCACATATTTATATATATATAATAAAATAAAATAGAATGTCAGGTATAAAATCTAATTCACATATTTATATATATATAATAAAATAAAATAGAATGTCAGGTATAAAATCTAACCCTAATATAACAGAATAATGTCACATATTTATATATATATAATAAAATAAAATAGAATGTCAGGTATAAAATCTAACCCTAATATAACAGAATAATGTCACATATTTATATATATATAATAAAATAAAATAGAATGTCAGGTATAAAATCTAACCCTAATATAACAGAATAATGTCACATATTTATATATATATATAATAAAATAAAATAGAATGTCAGGTATAAAACCTAACCCTAATAAAACAGAATAATGTCACATATTTATATATATATATATATATAATTAAATAAAATAGAATGTCAGGTATAAAACCTAACCCTAATATAACAGAATAATGTCACATATTTATATATATTTAATAAAATAAAATAGAATGTCAGGTATAAAACCTAACCCTAAAAACAGAATAATGTCACATATTTATATATATTTAATAAAATAAAATAGAATGTCAGGTATGAAACCTAACCCTAATATAACTGAATAATGTCACATATTTATATATATATATAATTAAATAAAATAGAATGTCAGGTATAAAACCTAACCCTAATATAACAGAATAATGTCACATATTTATATATATTTAATAAAATAAAATAGAATGTCAGGTATAAAACCTAACCCTAATATAACTGAATAATGTCACATATTTATATATATATATATTATAAAATAAAATAGAATGTCAGGTATAAAATCTAACCCTAATATAACAGAATAATGTCACATATTTATATATATATAATAAAATAAAATAGAACGTCAGGTATAAAATCTAACCCTAATATAACAGAATAATGTCACATATTTATATATATATATATATATATATATATATATATATATATATATATATATATATATATATATAATAAAATAAAATAGAATGTCAGGTATAAAATCTAACCCTAATATAACAGAATAATGTCACATATTTATATATATATAATAAAATAAAATAGAATGTCAGGTATAAAATCTAACCCTAATAGAATAATGTCACATATTTATATATATTTAATAAAATAAAATAGAATGTCAGGTATAAAACCTAACCCTAATATAACAGAATAATGTCACATATTTATATATATTTAATAAAATAAAATAGAATAGAATGTCAGGTATAAAACCTAACCCTAATATAACAGAATAATGTCACATATTTATATATATATAATAAAATAAAATAGAATGTCAGGTATAAAACCTAACCCTAATATAACAGAATAATGTCACATATTTATATATGTAATAGAATAAAATAGAATGTCAGGTATAAAATCTAACCCTAATATAACAGAATAATGTCACATATTTATATATATGTATAATAAAATAAAATAGAATGTCAGGTATAAAACCTAACCCTAATATAACAGAATAATGTCACATATTTATATATATATAATAAAATAAAATAGAATGTCAGGTATAAAACCTAACCCTAATATAACAGAATAATGTCACATATTTATATATGTAATAAAATAAAATAGAATGTCAGGTATAAAATCTAACCCTAATATAACAGAATAATGTCACATATTTATATATATGTATAATAAAATAAAATAGAATGTCAGGTATAAAACCTAACCCTAATACAACAGAATATTGTCACATATTTATATATATATATAAAATTGAATTGAATAGAATGTAAGGTATAAAACCTAACCCTAATAGAACAGAATAATGTCACATATTTATATATATATATATATATATATATATATATATATATATATATATATATATATATATATATATATATATATATAAAATTGAATTGAATTGAATAGAATGTAAGGTATAAAACCTAACCCTAATATAACAGAATAATGTCACATATTTTTTTATATATATATATATATATAATAAAATAAAATAGAATGTCAGGTATAAAACCTAACCCTAATACAACAGAATATTGTCACATATTTATATATATATATATATATATATATATATATATATATATATATATATATATATATATATATAATAAAATAAAATAGAATATCAGGTATAAAACCTAACCCTAATATAACAGAATAATGTCACATATTTATATATATATGTAAAATAAAATGTCATGACAAACTCATTTCTTTTTAATTTGACTTTTGTAGCATTTTGGAAAAAAACTTTTCATATATACAATGAACAAAAGTATTAACCCAACACATTTGTTTTTGCTCCCCTTTTTAATGGGATCTCAAACATCTGTAACATTTTCCATTTGTTCACAAATCTGAAACCTGCACTGAATTGAATAAAAATAGAATAATTTGAATGGGTGTAGGGATGACAGAAATGAAATAGAATAGAATAGAATGTTTGCTACAGAACTTTGATATAAAGAACTGTATTTGAATCTGTTAATGTTTCATTATGGAAGTACTGTAGTCATGTTATGTTCAACAGTGATGGGATGACAGTATTCACCTCTAGTAGTTCGGCTCGGTATCGTCGGAGCAGCGTGTCTGTAAATCCCAGCTGTCCTTCTCGGGTGAGTGTACAGCGAACATCAAGGTGCATTTTGACGATACAAGTCAGTAACAATTTGTCTTTATGTTGCAGATCCTCCCTCTCTCCCCATTCTCACTGCCATGTGAGAGAACAGAACACAAGAGACAGGTGAAAACATTCTTTGAATAACTGACTTACTGCAATCTTGGTACTAACAAGATTCTCCTCTCGCAGATAGAACAGAGTATGGAGCTGACTCTGAGAGGAAGCTTACAGAGAATCAGGTAACCAAACCACAACTGACATGCAAACAAATATGTTCTGAAGTTAACTGTATACTACTCAAATAAATACAAATTTTGTGTTAATTTACTTTCAAGTTCTTCTCATGTCGGCCCCTTCCCTCCTGCGAGTTATTGGCATGATCATTTGTCTCCAGTGAGTATTTCAGGTTCAAGTCAACAGTTCTGAGTTGTTACATCTTTGTGATTCTGATTATTTCCCTCTCTTACTCTGTGTATATCCCACTCAGGGATTTCATTCCCAGGACAGCGGTGTCACACCAAATTCCTCACCCAGTCCTACTCGAAGGTTTCGAGGGTCAGTTTCCCAACAAAGCAACAGTATTTATATAATTATTTTATCTGATTTCTATGACCTTATCGGTAAAAGCAGCTATAATTTTTATTTAACTTATGTAAGTTTATTTATTCATTTGTTTTTTTATTAAAAAGAGGTTCAGTAAGCTCTGGAGTAAGATGGCCATCAGTCGTACCTTTAAAAAGAAAAGGTAAGTGCACAGTTAAAATTTAAAGCGTTGTTTTAATTAATGTGACGCGATGTATTTAATTTTTGTCTTCTCAAATCAGGTGGTGTGGAATCAGATGGTCCACCCAAAAAGCTCTTTGTCGCCGGAGTCACAGATCCTGCTCACGTAACCAGTTACACTGTCAGGTGAAGCTCTTGTAATGCTGCCGATAAACTGATAACAACCTTATCTCATGTCTTGTAAGTTGTGGCCTAGATCTTGTTAAGCCCCTCTAAATCTAAATCTGTTTCCCTCCCACGTGCAGTGTTTCCCAGTCAATGGACTCTTCTTCGGGGGCTGCACCCGTTGGTTCAAACACCCAGGCCAGTCCACTCTCTGTCTCCCACCCCCCTACCTTCTCATCTCAAAACCCTAGCATCTAGACAACAGTATTAATCCCATCCAGAGCTTCTTAATGGTCAAATTTGTTTTAGAACTTTGCGGGTGCTTTGATGAGAGTCAATTCTCATTCACGTTTGAAGGAAAATCATCCAAATAATGACTTTGAATAGGAAGTTATCAAAGCACAATATATGAAGACAGTGTCAAAGTATTTGATGTATCCAAAATGAAGCTGTTGTGCAGTTTTTGAATAAGTGTTTTACTAGTGTAAGTATTTTCCGTGCCTATGGAATAGTACCCAGTCTATTTCAAACAGTATCTGCAATAACAGATTGCAATGAAAATCATTCATTAGTGTTCTTGACACAAATATTATGAGTTCAGACTGAAGAAATGCCAGACTTTCACCTTTGTTTTTTGGTACTTCTTTAGCTTCCATTAATAGGGGTCCAAAGTTCTGGACACATATCCAGAGCAAACTGCATCTTGAAAACCAGACTGTAAGAAATATTCAGATCAGTTGGTTGTAATAGCCACCTGTTGTTTATATGTGTATAGTGTATAAATATGTGAATAATCAAGTGTTATTTTGGTAGTTATGTCCAAGGTGTCTGCTATATGTAAATATGTTTATTTTTACATGTTCGTGTTAGTCTTGGGATAAGTTGTAAGTTAAAAATATACTTCAAAAGGATTGTGTATAAAATATACTCCCACATTTTGAGTTTTAAATTGGTCAGACATTTATAGAACTTCAATACTGGAACAATCAAATTATTCATAGTCCATAAGTCTAGATAAGAACTCAGCATATACAGAAATTCACACCTCAAATTAATGCCTTTTCCCCTTATAAAAAATATTTGTAGGACAGAGCTGTCGAGATGTAAAACTTGTAAAGTATATACAATAGTCTTGACTTTAAAACACTTGCATGGGCTATTGTGTACGTATAACATAAAAAGACAAAATACAATTTTTACCTTCATGCAATCATGGTATTAGTGAATATCATTTTCTTTAATATTTGCACAGTGTAAGACATTGATGTTAATCAATATTGCTGTTACATGAGTGGGATCATATTTACTTTTATTGTAATATATTTTGTTTGTATTTGTTTTAATTTTTTACTCTGGGTTTAGAAAAACTTCAGACAGAGCAGTTCTGGATTGTGGCTTTAATTCTGATGGTTTTACTATTTGGATGTATTGTATAAGGATCAGAGTGAATTGTTACTCACAGAAAGGATTCTTTCCCAGAACACATATGCTGTTCTTACAATAACCCTTTAGCAAACACAACTGGAAGACAATTCAGTACCATCAGCAGATCCTCTTAAGAACTGCATTATGCAAATAACACTCTGAACCCACTGATTACAACCATTCTTTAATTGCTGATCGCTGTAAAACCAGTGTAAAGGTGTTTGTCAACATTCTTAATAGCAATAGCAAAAGAGCTTGTAGGTCTGTAGAGCTGTATATCATTCATTTAAATTTACTCTTTTGTTTTCGTTGTTGAATAGTGAGTGGAATATACCATTGCCTAAAATCTTCAAACTTTTACTGTTAAACAGTTTTTTACTCAGTAATGTGATGAACTTGCTACTAAGGTTTTGAAGTCCAAAGTTACTTGCACTGTGTTTCATTTGCAATATCTGGCTGTTGAGGTGCTTGAGATTTTCAAAGATTAATACCAATGTTTATGGGTCTTTATGTTAAGTGATTAAGAAGTGCAATACGGATTGCATAGTATGCAAATGGCTGGAATTAGTATTTGTCATATTTGTCAAGATAATCAATTACGTTACTTATAGCAAACCCAAATTAAGACTTGTTGAGAATGTGAAACAGGGATGGTTTTCTTGTTAAATCCCATGATCATTTTCAGTTTTTTCCTATGTCTTTTATTTTCCAAACCTTATTTGTGAACATGTCCTTTCTTTTGGCCAGAGACAAAAGTTAAGGATGTGTGTCCTCTAAATTTTTTCCTGTTGCAACTTTGTGTAGAAATGAAATGGGATAATGTTTTGTAAACACACAAGAAACATTCTAAAGAAATGCCAAAGCCAAAAGCATCTGCTTGCTGTTTTTCAAAATATTTAGGGGGCCAGAAAATAAAGATAAATATTCATATTTTTCTGAAACTTTGGTAGAAAAAGTTCATTTATACCCACAAATGAATGTGTAATTATCATTAAAGAAATATCATTACCATGGAAATGTGTATAATATACCATATATTCCTATGAACAAGAGCATAATAAAATCTAATTTTTATTTTATGCTGTCTTTTCACAATGAAGCTTCAAACCCAGAATCTTTTCTCTCATGTTAGCGGTTAAAACAGCCTGTTTAATTAGTCTGCAATGTTAAAAAATAAAATATATACATATTCCGGTTTACTACATACAATAGAAGCTGTATGTAACTGTGGCAGTAAAAGAAAATTATGTGAGGGTCATTAACTATTTTTGCTTGCAAGGTAACACATAAACCTAAAATCAGCATCACGCTTAACAAAGAAACACTTACATTTCTCCAAAAGGCCTTACTGAATACAAAAGAACAAAAGCTAAAATGTTTTTAAAAAGTACATGTTGGCTTGAGCAAACCCTGGTTGTATCAGATTCCATACACTAGGAACCACACATATTTTCCATTCCATTTTTGGGGATCAAAAGTGTCTTTTCTCCAACGTTTTCATATTAAAGGATGGCAGAAGATGATAATGGATTAGGTGACGAAGAACAGAATTTATCTGGTGCTTCCAAGTCCACAGTGAAAAAAAGTAACAGACTTTACAGTTCTGTAAAGCATAAGATTAAACTGTAGCTTCTTAAGATTAGCTGTTCTTGATAACGACTGTCTCCTGTTCCCCTGAATGACTGAGGTGTTCGACTCAACGGGACAGCAGGGGCAGATCACTGGAGTTCATAATCAGACTAGAGTCCAGATTTAAGCTTTCTGATGATAGAAATTGTTTTGATACATTGCAAATTAAAAATAAAATTATGACAGCTTATTTAAAACTAATAAAAGTAATAAATGAATTGATTGCATGTACACTCACCCTGGTCAAAGTTGGGTTTTTTAGTGGAACCCTCTCCAAGCCCTTCAATATCCACCAAATCGCTGTTCACATCGGAATCATTCAAAGCACTCAGTGTCACATCTGACAGAGAGACAGAAAATAAAAACCAATGCATTTACACTGGGAGAACAAATCCTTAAAAACATGAGCAGAAGAAGAAGAAAAATAAATAACCTGCTGGTTTAGGACTTTTTATTGATTGTTGTAAAGATGAAGAAGTCTGCAATCCTGTGGTCACGACAACCTGAGATGTCGGCACGGCAATCACATTGGGTGCCACTGATGCTGGAGGGGTTGGCAGTGTCACAGGAGTTTTCTTCATTGTTTTTTTAGATGAATCTGAAGTGAGGGGAACCCTACTATCTTCATAGAGCTTCCTTTTGACTGTAGTCTTAATCTGGGCACTACAAAATAAAAAGAGAGTTCTGGTGCATTACATATCAAAATGCCTCTATGAACGGCGGTTCAGTATTCTGCCTGACCCTATGAACTTTCAAGTTAATTAGATATAGAGTCAAGATGCTATTAAACGTGGAGATCATAAGGCTCTTACACGGTGCGTTCCTTTATGACGGAGCTGATGCTATTCAGATCTTCACCAAAGCGTCGCACGGCAGAACGTAGCATTTCGATCTCTGTGTCGGTCCATTTGGCTCTAAGAGATGGTAAGCATAAACAGGAAAAGATTACAATTTGGCAAAACAATAAACTTTACTTTTTTAAGTGAAGTGGTGAAGTGAAGGTGACCCTTTTTGTCCGATATGGTGGCAAACATACGAAGTGTGACCTCTGCTTTTAACCCATCCAGTAAGTAGTGAACACACACACTGCAAGTTGTGAACACACATACATAGAGCATTGGGCAGCTATCACTGCAGCACCCGGGGGAGCAAACAGGCTCAGGTGCCTTGCTCAAGGGCACGTCAGTTGTTAACTATCGGCCTTGGGAATCAAACCGGCGACCTTGTGATCACAAGACTGTCCCAAGATAGACTTACCACAAGGCCAGGGCTGGGATCCTTTACCCAAAAATGAGAATTCTGTAATGAATTTCATACTCTCTAGTAGCTACAATGGTAGTCAATGTGGTTCCTGGACTAAAACAGCAGGAAAAATAACAACAGCAATCCAATGAACCCAAACACTGCTGTCCTTCATTCTTCAAAATATCTCATCATCAAACAATAATAAAGGAATTTTCCTACAATGTAGGAAACAAGAACACTTATAAGCATTTATCCAAATATCTTTCTTTGTGTTACTCCGGAAAAACTCAACCGTGGGAGATTAAATGACATCACTTCTGTTGTGGGGTATACGATCACTTTGATGTAAGCATACATTTATACGCGATAGTTGGATTTAGAACGATGGGATATAAAAATACCAAAAAATCAGACAGCGAGAAACGAAACGAATATCTGTGCAGTCCATCACATCACCATATTTCAAGCAATAAAATACAAACCAAAGACCCTTATCCACATATCAATAGCTGATCTCAGAACAGATGCAAATATGACAAATAGTTTATAAATAGGAATTATGTTTTGGTAACCATGGTGATGTTACCCAGCAGGAGAGGAGTCTGCCACCGGATGCAGCTGCATTGTCAGTTCTCCCAGTTTAGTGAATGCAGCCCCTGCAGCTGAGAAGATCTCCCCCACCTGACAAAAACATACATTAATAATTATTATTATTTTTATATTATTTCTGAATATTAATGATAATAAATGCACATAAATCACATCACTCACCTTTGTAGAAGCTGAAGTCATGCTGGAGTGTAAACAAAATACCCAAACAATTCAATCCAACTTACTTCACCAAACCAGAGCGTTTAAAATATGATCACCGAGCTGTAATATGCATTTATTCTGGGATTTTTAATTATATAAATAATAGAAATCCAATATGAACGCGAGATGATAGTTCGAACTAAACACTCCCAGAATGCAACGCGGGCTGTAGTCGAGCCATGCGATTGGGTGGCGTTCAGCCAATCAGATGATCGCCTGCGCAGACCCGTACGGGAAATGACGAGTGGCGGCGAGAAGTGACGAGTTAAGCCGAGTCCAGCCGAGTCGAGCCGATGTGCAGCCGAGTCCAGCCGATTCGAGCCGAGTCAAGCCGATGTGCATCTCGGCGGTTATCGTTCGGAAGAGGGGCTCGCTGTCATCTCGGATGTTGCATCCTTTCTCCCAAATCTTCGAGGGTAACATTTTCGGATAAAATGCCTTCACTTTTATTCTGTGGGCCTAAATTGGCTGCTTGTGGGATCGTGTTGAGTATTTGGGGTGTCGTTATGCTGGTAAGGATTATAATCTTCTCACATCTCTGTGCTATGGATAACAAATGTGAACAATGTTTAACGACAGAAATGTTATTTTAATACAATAGTTGCTGGTTTAATTGTTATTTATATTGAATAACTCATCATTGTGTTCAGTTGTATTAGATATAACAGCAGGTGTTAAAGCCATGGGGTGGAAGGGGTAGGCCGGATGACGTCACCGTCGTCTACATTTAGCATTTTAATAAAAATATTATTTGTTTTATTATTTATATTACACATTTTTTCCATGGACATTGGTGCACTCTGTTTGTTTTTGTGAAATTAATTATTAAAATAATGGTACTTGATTATTTATGAATAATAATTTATTTATTTATTAATTTATTTATTGAGTTTATTTATTTATTTATAATTAATTAATTAATTGAATGATGTCTGTTTTTTTTTTAGTCAATGTTGGGAATCTTCTTCAGTGCTAAATCTGCTGTGTTAATTGAAGATGTTCCCTTTACCGAGGAAGACATTCGTAATGAGTAAGTAACTCTTTTCTTTTACATTTCTATCTTACTGTATTGTATATTATGTCAATACGAATTATGATGATTGCTTATCCACCACATTGATCATTTCAGATTAAAATTATGCATGGATTTTGATGTACGGGCCATTCTGTGGAAATGTCATCTTTTCCATGAAATATCAAGTTTTTATCAAAGGTTTTTGGTATAGAGTACGGATGTCAACATGTGGTAGTTTAAGCACCCATGTGAGGTCTATCTTCTAATTTTTAGGGATTTATTTTTATTGCCTGATTTTTCATAGTGAAGAAAGGACTAGATTCAGGTTGTCATATACATAACACTACATTTCACTCGTCAATATAGCTGGAGACATAGACACATGAATATGAAAATAAAGTAATTATTTTATGTTATATAAAGAGCTATCCCTTGTCCATTTATTGAAATTTTATTGTACATTTTAAATCACATAAATGTTATGTTTGTTGTCTCCCAAACTTGGTGTCCATTTTTTTTATTTCACTTTTTTAAAATAGAAAACCTTTTATAAACTGATATTTTTTTAATTTTTAACACTATCAAGAAGGGTTTGTATGATAAAAATAATTGGTTCAGTGTACAATTTTTATGTTATGTCCATAATGCTGAATTAGAATTGCCCATTAGACATTTCAACATATAAATGTAAACTTTTTCTATACAGCAAAAATCCACCACAGACGATTTACGGACTCTACAATCAAGTTGGCATCAACTGTTTCATCGCTGCTGCCGTCTATGTGGGTGTTGGTGCTGTGTCTTTGTGTCAGGTTCGACTGAACAAACGCCAAGAGTATATGGTGACATAAACCTAGAGGATTTTATCTTCTCTCCAGCTATGGTTAAATATTTACTTAAAACACTTGTGCAATGTCAAAAATGTACTGTAGATTTCCTTTGATGTGTTAACTGAAACAGCTGCATTTGACAGTTCAGCTGTGGATAAGAAATAAAACAATGGAAAAGAATTTACCCTAATTTATGAGAAGTAAAATAATAATGTACAGGTATACACTGTTTGTAAATGCATGTTGTATGAAATAGATATTCTCCAGATTTATAGGAAAGAAAATGGAACTACAGATGGTCAAATAGTGGAATAAAATGTTATTCACGCAAACTTTTCCGATGAATAAGAAGATAATATGTCAATGTGTGTGTAGAATATGGGTGTGTGGTGTTTTTTTTGTTTGTGTTGTAAAATGTGACATTATCTATTGACGTATGTCATTCAGTCCTTTAGTAAAATACAATTTGTTCACCTCAATAAAATACTGAAAAATAAACTTCATTTTATGATTTTTTTTTTAACAAAAGAAGTATAAAAGTCTTTTAAGCAAACTTTACAGCAAATGTTAATTAGTCAACTAATTGAAAATAACACCCCTTGAAATAACAATAAAGGCAGTATTCAAAGCTTGATGTAGTTTGGTCTTAACTATCATGATTACAGTCCGATTTAACTAAATAATAGTCCATTCAATCCTTTGTCAAAAGTTATGTCTGTGGGTCAAGCATCATTTCACATGTGCGTGCCAGTTCTCCCAGTTTAACGCGGGCATATTCCGCTCGGTTTAGGGCCATCTGGCAGTCCTTTCTGGCCGAGTATGTCGATCCCTCATGAGGCTGACCTGTTGCCACCTTTTGTCGTGAGCAGAAAAGAGAATCTGAGTTAGTAAAACTTGTCACAGGCAGTGAGTGGTTATCTCTAATTACAATAATAACGCTTCATATTATGATATCTATACGCATTGACATTTCATCACAAGCACTGAGTCTTAAACATAAAGCTGTTTTTTATCAATACCTTTAAAAGATGAATGCATTTTAAATTGAGCATTAAACTACATTCACCTTAAATGTCACATACAAAGGCACTGTAGCCCTTTCTTTGTCTAAACCTCAGACACAATCCTACAATACGAATGAACAAGTGGACACAAACACACACCTGTGTCAGATATCTGATCTGTCCACTGAGTTCATTCTCAACTCTATTGATGGAGGTCTGAAACTGATTCATCTGTCGGTCCAACAAATTTGCATTCGCCTTTTCTTTAGAAAGCTCCAGCACAATAGTTCCTAAAAAAACAAATAGAAGTAATCAATAACAAAGCAATCATCATACAGACCTCCTCTCAGACTTCATGACACATGATGATGTCTGTCAGATGTAAATGCAGACATCATGTAGATCTCTGACACACAAATGTTTGATTTATTATGATGATGTTTTTATATATTTACTAATACAGACCAGCACTCTGCAGAACTAAAGCAATCTCCTTCTCCACATCTTCAAGTGCCCTCAGACGGTCATTGGCCATTTTAAAACAACCTGAAAAAAGAATCAAAACACTTAAAAGAGAAAACATGTAGCAAGCTGTCATAAACATGCATGCTAACACAGGTTAGCTGCAAAGTACATAATTCCTCTATAAAGCAACACAATTAATAGTTACACAAATAAATGTTTGTGTAATAATCTTTGACTTTTAAAACACTCACATTGAGATGAAGACAAAATTATTTTATGCTAATTCACACACAAAGAAGCCACAGTGACACGGAAGCGGATGTGCTCCGGGCGGAAGTGATGAAACCTCGCATCTTCTCGCGGGATTTACAAATGGGTTATTTTAAAGATTTTTAAAATTGGGTTGTTTTTATTTTTTACAAGAAATAATGTTTTTAAATGCAATTTAAGACTTCTAGGAGTGCACAGTTACGAATTTGAAATAAAATTAGTGAATGGAATTATTTATGAGTTTGTCCGCACGTGGTGCTTAGAGAGTTGGACTTGTAAGCAGAAGGTTGTGGGTTCGAATCCCACTTCCGGCAG